>OU015770.1:28688594-29288594 GCA_907173295.1 Fagus sylvatica
ATCAACCGTGGCAAGGTCAGAGATTTAAGGTTGAGTGAGTATGGAACATGTGACTATATTACTCAATAGCTACGTCAGTGTAGATTTGAGTACAAGTACAAATGCAATATGCACGAGGAGTTAGCCTATGTTAGCTAATTGCCATATATATATTTATTGTAACATGGGTATCCAAAGCTTCTTTTCCGACTAATTCCATGAGCATGTGCAATTCTCTCATATTACTACACCCATCAGGTAATTATTAGGCCCAATGAATCTGAGAATAGCCCCAAAGAGATTTGCTGTCATAAGATATCGAACTCGCAACTTACATTTTTTTTAAATACATATTATGATTCGTCTTGTCACTCAACAACCTGATTGCTACCTAAAGCTCTAATTTTGACACTATCAATCCACTTCAAAGTTCAAACTAATCACTTTTTGACCAGTGATCTATCTGTACTCGCTTAGTTAAAACTGTTGATGCATATTTTCCCTTTTCACCAAAAAAAAAAAAAATAGACAAAAGACATTCAAAACCTTGACTTCAAACTCCTCTCCTTACGTATAATTGGTACTGCTTTGGCAGGATATGGTAATCCCAAGTCCGAAGATTCAATCACCGATATCAATAGGACAAAACGTTTTTTCACTCACCCACCTGCACTTTCTGAAAGCTTTTATCGCTAGGCTTTGAAAAAACTTCCAACTTTTAAAGCTCATCAACTCACTTCTCACCAAGTGTCACATTAACAGTTGGTGAAAAGAGAAGTTGTGTCGCTAGACTTTTTAAATTAAAATCGGAGATCTTCTGCAGAAAACAAAGTGTCTAAAGTCTAAACATGCGTTCCCATCCAAGTTTTAGATTCAGATAACCAAGTCAAGTTTTTGGCTCGATCTTATCAACCCAAATGGCAAATCAAACCCCCCAAAACAAAGAAATTAGACCCAAATGGAGATTTTATTAAATGAATCTGCCAGTTAAAAATTAACCCAAAAAGTTGTAACAAAAATAAAATTACAGTACTCCTGATATATCTACAAAAACAAAATCTATACCCACATAAACATCAAGAGAGTTATAAATACTGAAGTCACCAGTGAGGAACCCCGTGAAGAAGATGAAACTATCTGAATGGTAAAATTGCAATTCCCTTGCGAAATATTCTGTGTAGTCACTGAGGCCAACCCTTGAAAATTACAGGCCAGTGGATCCTGATTCTGTACCTGGAAATACATATTAAATGCATACGAGGCATTCCCATTAGCATCCAAGCTATTGCAAGACGACCCGTATCCAAGTGCCGTGCAATCTGAGAAGGTGCAAGCAAAATTTATGTTCTCTGCTAGTTTGCTCAAATCTTTGGCATTTGCATTGAACACACACCATTTCTTAGCAAGATATTCCACATTCTGTGCAGGCACAAGAAATTTATTTTGACCCTGCCCAGAAATATCTAATGCATATTTGGGCTGCCCATCATACCTATAAATTCCCCAATGGCGCTCAAAACTTCCTGGGGCAACGCTCTTGGCATCCTCATCTAATAGACCAAACAAGTAAACTTCTATATATCCAGGCCGTAGTGGGGTGCCCTTATTTCCTGCAAGTCTCGGCAAAAGCCCGTTGTAAAATCTATAAGCATTACCTACATTGGCATTCTTGTCCCCATCTGTAGGCCACCCAACCTCCCCTACAATAATGGGCATGTCAACAAATCCAGCAGCTTTCAGAGCAGACACCAAGGTATCAAAGTTAGCATCGAAAACATTGGTGTATTGGATCCCATTACTATCAACAACAGGCTGGCTTGCCCCATCAAAGAAGGCATAGTCAAATGGAAAGTCGTCATTGCCATAAAGACTTAGGAAAGGGTAAATGTTTACTGTGAAAGGTGCATTATTCTTGCTTAGAAACCCAACAATCTGGGTCATTAAATCACTAATGTCACTCCGGAACCTTCCGGCAGATGGGTAGGGGGTGGTCGGCGGTGAGAAGTAGACATCAGCATTTAAAGGCACAGTGGCCTTGATAGAGTCTCCAACACCAGCTTCATTAAGGGCATTTTGAATGTTCTGAAGTGCTGGGAAGGTGACATTCAAGAATGAGCCATTATAGGATGTTAGGAAAGGCTCATTCCCAACTGCTACATACCTGTGCAAAAGAGACAATATGATAAGAAAGAGAAGGGCATAATTGCAAGTTATGACTTATGACTCTCAACACATCTGCAATGCCAAATTTATGAAGACAGTATCAATAACAATGCAGACAAATCAAAATTGTATATTGAATAACATGTGCAACCAGTTTTCTTGAAAGTGGGGACACATTGGTTGAAAGTCTAAAAATTATTCCTTACTTCTACCAACTACTAATTTTAAACTAGAAGAAACAAAATTTAACAAGATTCCCATCTTCAAGGCCTCAGTTCTTTGAGAAAATTAAGCTTGAAATCTTGTTCTGTGCAATGGTCCAAGTCACGTGATTGCCAAGAAAGGTTTATCCAATCAGTAAAGAAGAAGTGCAGGTTGCATTCTAACAAAAAGATCTTCCGTGATTAAAAAATATATAAAAAAAAATTATTGGGTGCCCCATCTAAGCTAAAACTAAAGTAAATCTAATAATAATCCCTATCCTTGTACTCTTCAATAAACATGCAACAGATCACAACTGCTATCCAGTATAATATCTGGCACTACTCTGTTATTGGGAAAGAAAAAAAAAAAAAAAAAACTAGAGAAAATCTCATGGTTAATTATCCTATTAAACACTGCACACCTCTCTTCCAAATTTCAGTGGTGAAGAGCCGGAAATGATGCAATATATATATTAGATAACTTTACCCTGCTAGTCTTATTCTTATGTTTCATAAAAATTAGTGTCTCTTAACAGAGATGGAGAAATTATCATCGTGGTAGTCATCCTTTTCTTCTTTTCAATACAAAGTTACCACAGAAAAGCACGATTATAAAGAATATAATGCTTCAAATAGTTGCCGAGTAAACATTGAAACAAATAATATATAAAAAATTGGACTTAGGTTGGTAAGATTCCAAGCATCCTTCTGCTTCTCCTACAACTTCTCAGCAACTAATTAAAGCATAATAAATAGAAACGACGTTAAAGGAAAGAACATGTGCCATACACTAAAGAATAGAAATAGAATTAAAAACCAGATCAAATCGGGGAATAACAATGACAACACATTCAAGTTGATTGATTTCTAAAACACTTCAGAAAAGAAATTCAAAAACATGATTGAATGCCACACATTAAATTGTGTAATAAAAAAAATGTCCTAACAGCCGCCCAATGGCAGATCAAGAATTCATCTAACCAATAAACAAAATAATTATATTTTCACTCTAGATTTAACATCCCAAAATTAGCATAAATTGCTAAATCCCTTCGATATAAATTAGCTCAGATTCAGAAAAGAAGCATATTTTTCTAGTACAAATGAAACCAAAAAAAAAAAATCCTAATAATTTCTCAAGTTGAAGCAATAGAAATTATCATAAAATTCTAACATAAACAAACACCAGTGTATGCTGTCATGTTGATGCACTAAAAAACAAAACAAACAAAAAAAGGAACATCTTTTAAATAAAACCGAGAACCATACAAATTGATATCAATAATTCAAGTGAGATACATACTTGATGTTAACTCCTCCATTGAAGTGATAGCGGGTAACGTTTTTCTTGACCCATTGTTTAGCACGATCATAGTTGGTCATGACAGCCAGCTGATCATTAGGAATAGCAATCATGACCTCAATATCTGAGCCAGCCAGAGCACTCATTGTAGATTGCTCTGCATCAAACAGCTTCACCTTCTTAATCCCATTGTCTTTCAGCATCTGAACCACTGCCTTTGGTGGCAACTTGTGGGTTGCCATAGTTCCCCAGTTCACACCAAGCCCTTCGACACAAACACAAATATAACCCAATACCGCTCCTATAACCAAAAACCACTTCAGAAACCACTGCCTTTCCGTGATTTGTATCATCGTTTCCCAGGAAAATAAGTTCCCGTTTAATAAAAAAAAGGATTTTTTTTTTTAACTGGGAAAAAGGGAGACAGTTAAAAGTATAAGCTTGATTTCTAAAACTGAAAGTAAAACTCTGCGGTTCTTTTTCCTTAATAGAAGAGAGAGGAAGAGTGAAAAAAGCAACGGTTTTTTTGCAGGTGGGTTCGAGGAATCACCGAAAATACAGCGAATTTTTCTTCCCACGATCGAAAGTGAGAGAATAAGGATCCAGTAAATATCAAAACCCCAAAAGCAATAACAAAAAAAGAGGCAGAAGTTTGGTTTATAAAAACTAAAAAGTAAGATATTGGGAAGAGTATTAATGGGACAGAGGTGAATATATTGGGGACAAAAACGGAAAATGGAAAACGTGGGGTTGAGGTGTTTTGCTCCTCGCTTTTTTTGTTGTGTGCTACGCGTTCTATTGTTATGGTTTATTGTAGAAGCAGCAGATTTAGAACAGAACAAATATGAAGGAGAATCCAAAAACAGGAATTCCAATCCCAATCGACAAAGGCTGAGATGGGTTTTCAGAAAGTAATAGGTATTTGGTAAATTACCTTGGAAAAGAAAAGGATTTTTTAATTGTCCAAGAACGAGAAAAAGAGAGAAAAGGAGAGAGGTAGTACTAGTAGAGAATACTGATTATTGCTTTTGATATTGCTGTTGATATAATACAAACAAATGATTAGGGACAAAACAACCACTGATATTGGTGCACAGTAAATCCAATTTTCTGTGACTGTGATCGCTTTTTGTCAAAAACCGAGCATTTGATGAGAGCTCTCCAACGGCTATAATTTAGACAGAGAGATATATTTTTTAGTTTCGGAGAAAGGGAGAGGACAGGAGGGCGCTGGGGTTGGAAAAGCAAACGCATAAATAAGACAAATTAGGGTTTAAAAAAAAAAAAAACAATAATATACTAAATAAATAAATAGGGACAAGAAACGGAAGGAAAAGGAAATGGGTTTAAAAAATATGCTTGGTTTTCCTTATGGAATGGCTTTAGAGTTGAAAACAAATCATTTGTGAAACTACACTGGGTTTTTTGTGAAACAGAAACAAACATATGACACAACTCTAGATCTTGTTTGGTTTCAATTTTATTTTATTTTATTTTTTTATAAAAGAAGATACATAAAAAAAAAAAAATGATTTTGTTAACGAGTTCCTTTAAGGCAATAGTTAAGCAGTATTAATATTAAATACAGGAAATACTAAATTTTTAATATTAAAATAATAAATAAAAAAATTAAAATATTCTTAAAAACTATTTTTATATTATTTTAATATTAAAATAGCATTAAACACTTCATTCACCGTTATCCTAAAAATATTTATTAACCGAACAAAAAAGAAAAAAATACATTCAAAATTTATTAATTCTTTAGAGGATGTTATTTCCACACCATTTTGTGATTGGTGCAGAAATATAATAATAATAAAAAATAAAAATTGAGTGATATTCCACCCGATATTTTGATATTTTGCGCAAAATATGAAAAAAAAACTGGTGTGGAAATAATTTTCCATTCTTGAATACGTATATATACTTGCCTCTAAAAGAAAAATACATATATACTACAATTTTTTAGAAATAAATATTAAGTTAAAGTCACCTGGCTGTCAGAAAATCTAAGAAGGACGGGCCCTTGGATTGGTTATAGATTGAATAGATTCACGATGACGTGGCCCAGTTCGACATTGTTCTGAGTAGTTCTGACTTCTGACACGGTGACAACCCAACATGCCCAACCAACAACAACGTGCAATAATAGTAAATAAATAAAAGAAAAAGGTGGCAAGGGGTACAATTGTCATTATGAGTTGTCTAGGGCTTATCTCAATGAGGCTTGAAGTCTCGAGATACTCTTTCGGGTGGGTCGGTCACCAACGCCGCTAGATGATGGACAGGATGGGGTTTGGGTTTGGGATTGGGATTGGGAAGGGAAGTGGTGCATGTGGTTTTGCACTTTTTGGCATTCTTCCTTAATATAAGGAGTAATTGTTTTCTATATTTCAGATTAAAAAAAAACATAAAACCAAAGTGAGGGGAAAGGAAAACCCTTTTCGGCAAGTGTAAGCAATGTGTGATAATGATGCAAGATAATGATGCAAAACACCCGGGGTCATAAGCTTACAACTACAAATGCAACTATAACTCATTTTTATTTTGGCACATCATTTTTCTTCATGTTAGGATGAAGACGTGGATAGTCATAAAGAAATCTTATGATTTTTTTTTTTTTTTTTGTATATTTTTTTAAATGACAAATTTTAATTTTTAGTCGCTATAATTTGGGTTATTTTTGTTTGTCTTTGTGTTTTATAAATATTTCATTTTAGTTCTTGAATTTTTCAATAGTATTTTATTTTGGCTATTGTCGTTATCTCACTTACAAAATTTGTTTTGCTTGTCCATTAAGTAGAAGAATTTGAAGATGTGTGTACGTACCAGTTACCCTAATTCTCAAAGTTGAGTATCAAGATATCTAATAGTGCATTAGGTACTGTTAACAACAGATTAACGCTGGTTTTGAATGAATGAACAATGCTTAAGAGTAAAGAATAAAAGAGACAAAATATGCAATTTTATGTGGAAACCCTCTTGTAGAGAGGGAGAAAACCACATGAGAACTAAACTTTAAGGTAATGCACTAAGCCTTAAAAGATTACAAACTTACTGAAGTGAAAGAGCTTCCTTTGCCTTTTATAAGCTAAGGAGAGAGAATAACTCATTTGGTAGGTGTCAATATGCTATTGGATTAAAATACATGACAAACTCGGTTACAAACAGTTTTATCTTGTTGTGCCATGCCAATGTCTGTCTCTCTGTCATTGTATTAGGTCGTAGTGGAGCTGAATTTGAATTCAAGTAATGCCGAGGTTTTTGTGTCCTTTGCCTTGTGGAGGCATGTCAAGCCAAGAAGGACCACCTGAAATGTCGAGCGTCGCTTCCTTCATTTTGTCCTTACACAATCCTCTGATCAGATTGTACCACTTGGAGTTCTTAAAGCCTCTACAGATTTTACTTTAATACCCTTTGGAATATTAGAAATCTCTCTCAGTATCACACAGCCACGATCATCCATGTACATGGGACACGTGTATGGTCAAGATGTGGTGTTTAAATGGGTTGTCATGATGACCTTGCCATTAAGGCGTTACTTTCTGTACATTAGTCCCTAATTAAAATGACAACCATTCAAACTTAGGGTGTGTAATTTGAAATTTTGTCATAATTTTTTAATACATTAACAGCAGGTTTAACGGACAGAAAATGACCAATTTGAAAATTAAATAAAGTTAGAGGAAAAAAATGACAAAAATGAAATTTAGGGGACTAAAAAAACTTAGGGAATGTAATTTAATTTTTTTGGGGTCATATTTTAGAATGACTTCTAAAAAAAATAAATAAATAAATAAAAATTGACTTCCTAAAAAGAGGGAAAAAAAAATTATATAAGTATGAACCCCCTTGAAATAAAATTTGAATCCCCTCACTTGATATTCCAAAAGAACCAATCCACTAAATGCCTAAAATAAAGTCAAATAACAATAAAAATTAAACCAAATAACAACAATAATAACAAAAATAGCCCAAATAACTATAATTGATTATCATTGGCTCATTTCTTTAGCCAGACTAATCAAATTTAGTTCAATTAATTAATTTATTTTTATTAAAAAAAAAAAACTAAATTTACTTATCTTAGTGCATCCACATTGGATTAGCCAAACCCAATTTCAACTTAAATATATTTAATATACCTAAAACAAGACCTATATACATTGGATTAGCAATAGCCAACTCAGTTATTTATTATTTTTCTCGAATCAAACTCTTTGCTCTCTATCTCTTTCCATGTTTTCTTCATTTTTTTTATTTTGCTCTCTCTCTCTCTCACTCTCTCCGAGTTAAACCATCTTCCTCTACGACTTCCTGTAAAAGCTTGTATAGCTGATATATAATTTTAAGTATTCTCGCCTTGAATAGGACGAGTGTCTACTGATCTTATTTATAGAAGGAGAACATAGTTTAAGTTAACTATAATACAAGAGATTCATCTTGAGTTGAACTCTATTAGTCATATAACAAGTCTATCTATATTGCTATTAGATAACTATGTGGGAGCTGCATCTTTATCTTCATTTGTTGTTTGTGGTAATCTGGATATAGGAGGATTATCCTTGACACGCCCCCTCAAGCCCAACGGAATGGACAGGACGTTGAGGTTGGTTCTGAGTAGAGCAAACCGAGAAGAAGAAATCGGCTTTGTCAGTAAATCTGCTAGTTGATCATGGCTGGAGACGAAGCGAACGTTAAGAGACTTATTGGCAACCATATCCCGAACAAAATGAAAATCAATTTCAACATGCTTGGTCCGAGCATGGAAAACTGGATTGGAGGATAAATAAGTTGCGCCAATATTGTCACACCAAAGAACAGGGGGAGCTGAGATTGACAGACCAAGCTCTTGGAAAAGGGACAGAAGCCATTTAAGTTCAGCAGCAGCGTTTGCTAAAGCTTTGTACTCTGCTTCAGTACTTGATCTAGCAACTGTAGCCTGTTTTCGACAACTCCAGGAAATAAGATTTTTGCCAAGAAAGACACAGAAACTGCCAGTTGAACGACGATCATCCTTATCACCTGCCCAATCAGCATCAGAAAATGCTTGAAGAGTATTGCAGGAGCTGCGATAAATTTGTAACCCAAACTGGATGGTGTGTTTGAGATATCGAAGAAGACGTTTGACAGCTTGCCAGTGAGTGAGAGTGGGCTTGTGCATGAACTGTGACAGCTTATTAACAGTAAAAGCAATGTCTGGGCGAGTGATAGAGAGGTACTGTAAGGCACCAACAGTACTCCGAAACAAGGTGTGATCTGGAAAGGGTTCGCCATCAAATGCAGATAGACTAGTGGTAGATGCCATAGGAGTAGTTACGGGTTTAGCTTCTAGCATGTGAGTCCGATGCAGAATATCAATGATATAGCGTTGTTGAGACAGAATAGCTCCATTCGGATTTGAGAGGACCTCAATACCCAAGAAAAACTTCAGAGACCCCAAGTTTTTGACAGCAAAGTCACAGTGTAAGTGAGATAATAATGTGTCAATGGCATCTGAGGATGAGCTTGTGATGATAATATCGTCAACATATATAAGCACATACATGGTGAATACAGAGGTGCGACAAATGAATAGAGATGTATCAGACTTTGAACCATGAAATCCGAGAGCTATCAAGCGCGTGCTGAGATGAGAGAACCAAGCCCGTGGAGCTTGTTTCAGGCCATAAATGGCCTTGTTTAGTTTACAAACATGATTGGGGTATTGAGGGTGATGATAACCCGGAGGTTGTGACATAAAGACCTCCTCAGATAAATGGCCATGAAGGAATGCATTTTGTATATCAATTTGACGAATTGACCAACTAGCAGAGAGAGCAATGGAGCGAACTGTACGTACCGTGGTAGGTTTGATGACAGGACTGTATGTCTCAGCATAATCAACTCCAGGTTGTTGATGGAAGCCCTTGGCGACGAGTCTCGCTTTGTATCTCTCAACTGAGCCATCGGCATTTCTTTTAATCCGGAAAACCCATTTGCACCCAATTTGGTTTTGAGTGGGATGGGGTGGCACAAGAGACCAAGTGTTATTTTTTAGAAGAGCATCGAACTCACTGTTCATTGCCTGACGCCACTTTGGATTCTTGGAGGCAGAGGTGAAGCAAGTCGGTTCGGTAATGGCGGTGTCCATGGCAACAGCAACGAGAGCTCTGGGTAGAGGGTATCTAATGGTGCCGTCGGTGGGGTGTTTTGGTTTGGAGATGTGGTTTTTGGAGCGGGTGACCATGGGATGATTTGGTAGAGGTGGGTTAGGGATTTCGGTGGAGGGAATTGGGGATGGAGATGCTGTATCTGAGTTTGAGGATAAGGAAGAAGAGGTGTTTATGGGTTGGGCATGTTCTAAGCTGGGCTTGTCTTGGGCCGTGGGTTGGTGGTCAAGTGAAGTGGGTATTTGATGTGGTTGCACCGTGAGGTGCTGGTCAGGTGAAGTGGGTGGCCCGTGAGGTGTGGCAGATTGGGCTTGAGATGCCATTCTGTTGTAGGGAGCAGTAGTATGCATAGGCTGGAGTAATGCTGGAGGAGGCCCAAGAATGGAAGTATTAGGTGGAGGAACCTTAGGAGGTGATTTGGAAACATACTCAAAAAATGGAAAGGTGGTTTCTTGAAAGATGACATCTCTGGAAATGTAGAGACGTCCAGTGGACACATGGAAACATTTATAACCTTTATGACGAAGACTATACCTAAGAAAGACACACTGGAGAGAGCGAGGTTGGAGTTTGTTGGTATTATATGGACGAAGATTGGGCCAACACGCACTACCAAATATTTTTAAAATAGAGTAATCAGGTGGTGCTTGAAATAATTTTTCAAATGGAGATTGATGACGGAGAATAGGAGTTGGAAGACGATTAATGAGGTAGCAAGCTGTTTGAAAAGCGTCATCCCAAAAACGAAGAGGGACACTGGCATGATAAAGAAGAGCAAGACCTGTTTCAACAACGTGACGATGTTTTCGCTCGATGGCACCATTTTGTTGATGAGTGTGGGGACAGGAGACTCTATGAGCAATTCCACATTTTTCAAAGATTTTGGAGGTAGATCGAAACTCACCTCCCCAGTCAGTTTGAACGGATTTGATTTTAAGATTGAAATAGCGTTCAACATAACGTTGGAACTGAATAAAAATGGAGATTGCATCATTTTTGTGAGAAATTGGAAATAACCATGTGTAACGACTATAAGCATCTAGAAACGAAATATAATATTTGTGACCAGTACGAGAACAAACAGAAGATGGACCCCATAAATCAGAATAAATTAACTCAAGTGGCGCTTTTATTTGAGAATGAGAAGAATGAAAAGGAAGTTGTTTGCTTTTTGCACTAAGACAAGCGGAACACGCAGGTTCATTTTTATTTGCTGTAGTCGGAAGACCAAACCTAGAAATAATACTAGACACAATTCTAAAGGCGGGATGACCTAAACGGGAATGCCAGTTGGTGAGAGAAGTTCTTTCCCCAAACAGAGCACGAGGAGTAGAAATACGTTGAGTTGGATGGAATGGAAAGGGGTACAGCCCATGCTTACTCGGCCCTTGCAACAGTGGACGTCTCAAAGCCAGATCCTTCACACAAAAACGAGATGGATGAAATTTCATAAATGTATTAGTATCATTGGTGAATTTGTGAACAGATAATAAATTATTTGAAATATCAGGCACATGTAAGACATTATTTAAATGAAAAGTGGTAGTGGGAGTAGAAAGTTGGGTTGTCCCAATATGATGGATGGGAAGACTAGTACCATTACCCACACGGATCTGTTCAGATCCTTGATATTCTTCAGCATGAATATTTAAATTGGCCAAATCGGAAGTGACATGGTGTGTGGCGCCAGAATCAGGATACCAATTTGGATCTGTGGGTTGTTGAGGAGTGGCAAGAAGAGCTTGCATTTGAGAAGAGCTGTCATATTGATACGTGTTGTCAAACCTGTGATTACATTGTAAAGCCACATGTCCTGGCTTTTGACAAATTTGGCAAAAGGGCCTGTTGGAGGACTGGGAATAATTGTGACGTCCACGACCCCTGCCCCTGTGATTGAAATATTGGTTTCTGCCTCTTGAAGCAGAAAAATTATTGGTTCGGCCTCCACGCCCTCCTCTGTTGGAGGAGTTTTTGTGCACAAAATTGGCACTTGCAGTAGATAAGTCAACGGAAGGTTGGTTGTGGGATAACCGGAGTTCATGAGACAGCAGGTGACCGTATAAATCTTCAAGAGCAATAGGAGTCAGCTGTGTTGAAACAGAGGTAACAAGAGCATCATAATCGGAACCGAGTCCAGCAAGAAGAAACGAGAGAGCTTCATGGTGAGGAAGGGGTTGATCAACCGCAGCAAGCGTATCAATAAGTGTTGTGAACTTATGGTAATAATTAGCAATGGAAGTATCACCCTTTCGAAGAGTGGCCAATTGATAGTGAAGACTCATGGATCGGGCACGAGATTGAGCGGTGAACATGCGCTCAAGGGTGGTCCAAACTTCCCGAGATGTGGTGCACTTGACCACGTAGGTGAGAATTTTTTCGGATAGAGATGAGATGAAGGCAGAGAGAATCATTTGATCTTGAGATTGCCAAGCGAGAAACGCTGGATTGAGAGTGGGTTCAGAGATTTCTGTGGAGGTAAGAGGAAGAAAGGAGGAAGGGGCGGGTTGTGAGCCATCAAGAAAACCAAACAGATGTTGTCCTTTTAAATAGGGAACAATTTGGGCTTTCCATAGGAGGTAGTTATCTCGATTGAGTTTAATGGTGATGAGGTGCTGTATCGGGGTGAGGGAATGATGAGAAGTATTTTGGGAAGGTGTAGAGAGGATGCCTGAGGAAGAAGAAGAAGAAGGGGAAGCTGAGGAAGTCATTTGTAGGTAATATGTTTGATAAAATGTGGCTGAGAGAAGACGTTAGTCTTTGTTATGCTCTGATACCATGTAAAAGCTTGTATAGCTGATATATAATTTTAAGTATTCTCGCCTTGAATAGGACGAGTGTCTATTGATCTTATTTATAGAAGGAGAACATAGTTTAAGTTAACTATAATACAAGAGATCCATCTTGAGTTGAACTCTATTAGTCATATAACAAGTCTATCTATATTGCTATTAGATAACTATGTGGGAGCTGCATCTTTATCTTCATTTGCTGTTTGTGGTAATCTGGATATAGGAGGATTATCCTTGACACTTCCCCACGAAGCAAATGCAATGCAACTTCAGCGAAACCTGAGAAAAGTAGATTAGAGCAAAAATCTCTCCAAAAACCCCCACAATTATCTCTCAATCTTTGAACTGTTTAAGTTTTGCCCTTAGCATCTCCTTGAGTTTTTTTTTTTCTCTTTCTCTAATGCCCATGGTGATTCTTTGATGGTTATAGTTAGTATTTGATGAGAATAACTTGGATTGAATTTATTTTGTATTGGAGGATTTGGCTTTATAGTTGAATATTTGTAATCTTATTTATTTATTTTTTCACTTGCTCTTTATTTGTTTGACAAAATGTCTCAACGAAAGAACTAATAAATGATAGGTGTATTTTTTGTTCTATATATATATATATATATTATTGATGTTGATATATTAAAGTTTTTAAATGAACTCTTTGAAGAGGAAAAAAAAAAAATTCCACAGCCACCACTGGCCATGCCAATAATTATCAACATCAAAATAAGAATTTTGTATTGCCATTGGGGCAGTAAAACTATATCATAAACATTTTAAACTTCTCTCATTTTTTAGGGTAAATTATACTGACACCCCCGATGTTTGATAATTAGACTTATTATACTCTTTTTTCAACAAATGACACTCCACTCCAAATTTTCCAAAATAATGCACACTCCACTCAAAAATTGGACCGAAGTGTGAATTATTTTGGAATAGAGTGTCAATTATTTTGATCATTTTGGGGGTGAAGTATTTTTCTTAAAAATAAGGTACGTCAAGTGTAATTTTACTATAAATTTGGATGTGCTAGTATAATTTATCCTAATTTTTATATAAAGTTTGTCTCAAAGAGATTCAAGTAACCTCATAAGTCATACGGCGTGTCGATAACCTTTGTCCTATATTATTCTTCCACACCCATTATAAAGATGTCATTATCAGTCTCTGTAGCCTACCTTCTAAAAGAGATGATACTTTATTGATGCCATTTAGTGGTCTATAGTCTACACTGCACACCTTTTGCTACATAATATCTTTGTAAAGTAAATGCATGAGGCAAAACTCATAACACGTATTTGCAATATATAAGGAAAAACTGTAGGGCTCAAATTAGGATAGTGTAAACTGTAAAGCACGAAAACGTGTCTCTTTCGTAAGAAGAAGAAAGATAAGGAAAAACTGTAAGGCTCAAATTAGGATAGTGTAAACTGTAAAGCTCGACGACATGTCTCTTTCGTAAGAAGAAGAAAGCATCCCTGCCTGATTTTACCAATTAAAATTTAAAAGAAACAAGTCGGTATGGCTGCTGATGATAAGGATTGCTTGCCGAAGATACGTCCACGACCGACATAAACCATTCACAGTTTCACACTGCCATAGCTAATGTCCCGTTCTCAGAATGGACAACATTTATTCTTCTTTTTTTCCTTTCTTCTTTCTTTTGACTAAAAAACACTTTATACATTCTAAATTTGGGATCGCTTTTAAATTAATTTCTCGACTTTTAAAACTAGTAAATTGACAATTTACATCCTTGAGTATTAGAATGATGCTATTAAAGATATCTAAGTTCATTCCTAGATATCTTTGTGTGCAAGTAAAAGAAATCTACTTGTATTGCATGTCTTGTAACCTTAGTGAATATATTATTAGTTTAGGGTTGTTAGGGTTTCATTGTAATACATAGCTCATATACTAAAAATGTAGTCATCAAGGAATTTCTTACGTAAACGTAGGCTGTTAGGCCAAACCACGTTAATCCATTTCTTACATCCACTCTCTCTACACATCTTATTATTTTTATCTTCCTATTCTAACATATGCCAATATGGCCCTTCCGTGAGAGTCTGCCAACTTTTCACTATTAACCCACAAAGACGACAGTAGTTTTTTCACTAGAAAAAATAATAATAATAAAAAATAAAAAAAAACAAAATAAATATGAACAAATTATATAAAACAAAAAATATAAAATGCAACTCCTCTCCACCCCTTTCCCCCACCATTCTTGATTCCTACCCCACTGCCTGTCGATTCGTACTTCAAGAAGATTGTCCTCCATATGAGCAAATCCAATATCTCACATGCCTTAGTCATTGAAACGTTCCTCCAAATTAACTGTCAAGCCAATGAAGAGATGGATTAGAGTGATGAGATTGAGCAGGAGGACTCATTGAAGGCGGCATACTGCACAGAGGCAATGGAGTGCACACAAGGGTGGAGCCAGAAATTTTATTTAGGATAGGCACTATGAGAATCTCATCCCGTTTCTCAAACCCGAAGTGAAAACTGCTCGATTAGTTTCAAGTGATTTTGGCTTCGGTTTGGAAATTAAATTTGCGTGTACTCTATAAATTAAGTCGATGTGACATGTTATTTGTAGAGTCACCACTCAATTTATTTTAGAGGACAAATTAAGAAATTTCATAGACAATAGTGTAAATCCTCTTTTATTCCATTTTTAGAATTTGTATAATTGCTAAATGAAATTTGTATGTAAATGTTACAAATAAAATTCTCCTAGAATACAATCTAAGAAAATAATATTGTATAAACTTCCTAGTTACAATCAATGCAAAAAGGAAATTAAATGTTGTTGTAAGGCACTATGTATGCAAAACAAGGTTTGGTTCGGAGGCTTGGTTACAAAATGGGAAGGTATTATGCACCCCATTTTGCCCGATTTACATCGTTCTTCTTATATCGAAAATGGCCAAAGCATATTGTAATGTCAATACATGTATGTTGTGCAAACAAATTAATTTTAATTGTCCATATTGTTATTATGTTGGTTGCAATATGATTATCATGTTATAGTCATAAGCTTAAACACATAATCACATTGAACTTGTAAATATAAGCACAAGAAATTAAAACATAATGTAAGCACAATAGAATAAAGCATAATGTAAGCACAAAAAATTAAAGCATAAGGGTTAGAGAACTAACCTGCATGCAAAACAAAATTAAAGTCAAGTATGTGCTTCACAACTTGTGTGGTTATGAGTTTTATGACTCAATGACTCTAAGGATATGTATACAATTTGTGGGTTGTATGGGTAATTCTAAGAAGTGTTTGAGTGTGTGGGTTGGTGGCAAAATAATTCCCAACCTAAGTTGTAAAGATGATGAAGGGTGAACAAAATCAAAATGATTTTTTCAACCTTCAAAGCTTTAAGACTTTTCGAGAGGAATTTCTCTTTAAGAAAGCTTAAGTGCAAAGATTTTTCAAGTCTTGGTTCCAAAGATAATGAAGGGTGAGTTAAATCTAAAAGATTTCTCAACCTTCAAGAGTTTTAGAACTTTGAAGAGGAGGGTTTGCTTCAAAGAAATTTTCTGCTCAAAGCACTCATGAAAGCTCTCCCTATTTATCTATAATTTTTCTCTAGACTTGCCAACTCCTTTGTATGGAGACTTGATGTTGTATTTATAGAGGGAGAGGCAAGACTAGGTTAATGGAGGTAGGTGGGAGTGATTTCCAGTCCCCCATGGGCTGTCAAAATGGGTGGAAAAGGCTATGCAAAATCCCTTTTACGTGTTGGAAAAATACAAAAATTGTACAAAAAGTGGTCCAAGAACACAGTGTTGGCCGGCACTGTGTTGGAAAATCTTTGTCCGACTGGCGCTATGTTATAAAATTACAGTGCCGGTCGGCACTGTGTTGAAAAATCATAGTGCCGTTTAGTACTATAAGCCCAAATTTGTTTATTTATTTATTTATTTATTATTATTATTATTTTTTATTTATTTTTTCTTAGGCAGGCAATTTTGAACATGAATGGGCATAATTTTGTCATTCCAAATGTGTTTTTGGCATATATGGTTTGAGATATAATTGTATGTATCCATGTAGTGGCGGCTCTAGAAATTTTTTTTTTCATGGTGTTCATTAAAAAATTTAAATAGCCATTAGAGTCGGTGAACCGAGTGAGGGAACAGGACCAAGATTTCGACTTTGAAGGGACAAAAGTATAAACCAAAAAAACCAAAAAAAAAAAAAATCCAAACAAAAAAACCTAGTACAATAACAAACACAATCTCACGTTGGCACACACCCCTACCCACTCTAACCCACAATTACAAAGACAACCATTAAAAAAAATTACAAACAGAACTAAACAATTACAAGCTGATTTCCCCCATAACCAAACAAGTATAGTGAAGGCATATCTGCACATATTTTATTTTCAAATTTTTAATTTGTTTGCGATTCTATCTCCTTCATTCTCATCCCATGACGATGCAATGGGTTTGAAATTTGTGATATGTTAGCTGAAGTTGTTAGGGATTTGGAATTTGTTTGGCTAAAGTTTAAGAACATTTTTTTGTTTAAACTAAAGTCTAAAGTGAGTTGATCTTATTGGGCTCTCAAGTTAAAGAGTGTTCAAAGCAAGTTATTTTAAAAAAATTATCTAATTTTTTGCATTTTTTTAAAAGCCTTGTGGTGTTTTTCAAAAGCTCAAGGTGTTCATATGAACACCCTGCCTAAGCTCTGGCATCGCCAATGTATCCATGTACATTTAAGTTAACGTGGACCCGAAGCGTTAAAACTTTAATCGGCGATAACTTTCTTGTTTGTGATCCGATTTTAGTGCATGACGCATCGTTTTGATGGTGTTGATCTAACAACTCATTTAAAATTAGGGGAAAGTACATTTTACCCACTTGTGGTTTGGCCAGTTTACAAATTGCCTACCCGTGGTTTAAAAACTGACACTTTACCCATCTCAGCTATTATCTGTTTACTCCCCGTTACCCATTGCCGTTAAAAACAAAGAAAACAAAATATTCGGTCAATTTCTCTCTTACTCTCGCGGTCTCACCAATGCTCATCGAATCTCCAAGGCCAGAGCTTCGTAGCTCCGACAACCAATCATCACTGCCACCAACAATGATGGTTATCCTTTTCAGCCCGAACTCAAGCACCCCCTCTCTCTCTCTCTCACCGC
The DNA here is from genome assembly GCA_907173295.1 of Fagus sylvatica. Classification (NCBI taxonomy): domain Eukaryota; kingdom Viridiplantae; phylum Streptophyta; class Magnoliopsida; order Fagales; family Fagaceae; genus Fagus; species Fagus sylvatica. Next base: position 28,706,355 of record OU015770.1, read on the forward strand.
TTGGTCTTTTGATTTTCTCTCTCTAAACCCAAACCCTCTCTCTGGGAAAAACAAGTGGGTTTCCTTTGAAATCACTACTGCTATTACAAATTAAAAGAGGAAAACGGAGAGGATATGGAGGACATCGCTGTTTCCTTCGCACAGGACGCTCTTCATGGTGCTATGGGTTGCAGAGTTCGCTTCGGTTTTCGTTTGGCAAAGGAATATTGTTGATGGGTTTTTCGTATTTGGTCATGGCGTCACGCAAGGAACTCCCTTGCCGAGGTTGAGACCCGTGGTGTTTAATCTCATGGATTTTGGAGGTGTTGGTGATGGAGTCATTGTTAACACCGAGGCATTTGAGAGGGCAACTTTGCAATTTCGAAGTTGGGAAAGAGATGTGGTGCACAGCTTAATGTCCCTCTTGGTCGATGGCTATAGGTGTCATTTAATCTCACTAGTCATATGACTTTATTCCTTGCTGAAAATGTTGTTATACTTGGAATTCATGTTTTTTAAGTTTATTTCGATTTGGGTTTTTGTAAATTTTTGTTTTTGACCGTAACACACAAATCAGATTAAGTTGATTAGTCTGAGGGCTTTAATGAAGAGTAGGCAACAATCTAATGTATGCTATACTGGGATACAATTTCGAAATAGGAGTATAAAAAGGTTAATTTTTATAAATCATGGGAGTTTGTATTCTAAAGTAGTTCGGGCTCCGTTGGTTGCAGTGATGGTTGATGGTCAGAGCTACAAAGCTTTGGCCATGGAGGTTCGGTGAGCATTGGTGAGACGGAGAGATAGAGAGAGAAAATGACCGAGTGTTTTGTTTTGATTTGTTATTAAATTGTTTTATTTGTTTTTAACGGCAGTGGGTAACGGGGAGTAAACGGATAATACCTCAGGTGGGTAAAGTGTCAATTTTTAAACCACAGGTAGGCAACTTGTAAATGAGCCAAACCACAGGTGGGTGAAGTGTACTTTCCCCTTAAAATTATTTTGGTGTTAATTGGACGTCCCAAGAAAAATGGGACCGAAACACTAGAAATGCGTGAATTTTCGGGCCGAAATGCCTATAATCTACATTGAGTGCAAGCCGCGTCATTGTGATTGTGTTGCCTAACAACTCGTGTGAATGCATTTTTGTGTCAATCGGATGCCCGAAACAAATTTAGACCAAAAACCCTAAATATGCACATATTTCCGTGTCAGGACCCGCTTTTGGATTTTAGTACGTAAAACTCTCATGCATGTTATGAATGAGATGTAGGTGGGAAAATGAAGTGCATGTCTACATGCACCTTTTGATAGGGGCAAAGCTAGAAAGTTTATTTAGGGTAAACACCTTTTGATAGGGGCACGGCCAGAAATTTAATCTTGTGGACACCGTAATTGTGAATCTATATGTGTGGTTTTTATCCATTAATATAATTTATATAATTTATCAAAAGAAATGAACTCTTTTTTAGAAAGGAATGTTGGCAGGTTAGCGTGCGTAAAGAGGAAAATGAATCTTAGTAAAAAAGAAAAGAAACGAGGGGGGTGGGGGTGAACTTTTGGCTTTGATTTGGGATGTTAGGCATTTACTCTATCAAATAAAAAAATAAATTAATTAATTAATGGGCAGGATTAGCCGGTTACATAATTACATGGGAGTGGATTATAGTTTTCATTTAAGAATTATTTTATATGAAAATATTATAATAATAATAAAATAAAAAATTCTTGCTTTCTCTTTTATACGGGTCATTATTATTAACTAAAGGAAGGGTGTTTGCAGTGGGAAAGAAAAAATAGAAGAGCTTAAAACAAAAAATGGTGGATAAATGAGACGATGTGATGGAGTAGTAGTCAAGTGGGTCACATATATAATTTATATAATTCATAAGGTTTAATTTTCATGTCCAATATCTATATAGTTTTTATTTTTATTTTTTAAGTAAACATTTTTAGGGTTAGGTTGAGTTATGGATGGACACTTTTTAAAATTGAGGGTGGGCACACCAGGTCTCCACCTTGCCAACTTGTTTTCGATATGCCGACTAGTTATGTTTATGGTTTTTTTTTTTCTTCACGGAGTGGTTTGATTTGAATGAGATTTGAGCTAATTTTTGGTTGGGTATGTTTAATGCCGTGAGAACATTTTGCTAGGTAAATTTGTTGGTCTTTCCTCATTAGGAAATTACTTTTTTCATTTTAATTTTTTTTGGAAAAGACTTTGTTTGTAGAAATCATTGGTGAGTACTTTCAACTGATGAAATTGCACAATCTCCATGTTATGGTTTTGATCTTTTAATCAAGTCCAAGTTAAAAGTTTTAGAGGCAGAGATTTATATTTGTGTATTTTTTATGTCATTTTTATATTTATTTTATTTTTATAAATTTTACCTTTATTCCTATTGGAAATAGTTTACCTTCAATCTGGTTTGAAGGAATCCTCCTCTAATCCACTACATGACAATTAAATAGACCATTCACATATACTTTTAGTCACATAACCTTTTTAATGAGTTATGTGACTTGTTTAAATAAAAGATGTCGATAGTTTATTTAATTGACACATAGTAGGTTGGAAGAAATTTCCTCCAAACTGAGTTGGAGGTAAACTCTATCCCTTCTATTGTTCTCATAAAACCGATGTCGTTTTTTGTGGTGGATTAACAATGAAAAGTTAACTAACAAAAGGTATAAGGATCATAGTGACATCATTCTAATATTTGAGGGTGTCAATTGCAAGTTTTAAAAGTCGATGGACCGATTTAGAAGCAACTCCAAACTTAGAGGGTGTAAAATACATTTTAACCTTAAAAAAAAAAAAAAAAAAAAAGGATTTAAATTTCCACAAATTCTTTCAAAATTTTAAATTATTCAATCATAAAATATTGGCATAATTGATGTTGCTATTATATTTTTGGGTAAACTATTGTTTTCATCCCTAAACTTTGTATGAAATTCGTTTTTTGTCCCTAAATTTTGAAAAAGTTTGTTTTTACACATGAATTTCGTCATTTAAAAAAAAAAAAAGGTTTAGGGACGAAATTCATGTGCAAAAATTTTCCCATTTATGAAAGCTTATATAAACTTTAGGAAAAAAATTCAAGACCTATAAGACATGAATTTTGCAAGATTCTAATGGATATAGGTAAACCAAAAAAAAACAAAGGAACTTTACTAGGTCATGGGTATAAATCGTCCAAATCTAACCCATCCATGGAGAGTCGTTCTTGCAACATGGACGAGAGTATTCCCAACCGGTTAGGCAAAATACTATTTAAGCCAAAATATGGCTAATGAACCCCCAAAACCACTCCCATTAAACTAGCAACATGTTAAGCAAAATAACTTTAAGCTATAGTGCTTAGGCAAAAATACCCAAGCACTATAGGTTAGGCAAAACAATATTTTATTATATCCTATATTTTTAATTAGTTCTCTCCATTTCTTTCTCTCCTTTTATTGGGTTGTGTGTTTAAAAGTTTTGAATGATATAATAAAAGTAAAGAAATAATATTATAATAAAATAGAGTTGAAAATAGAGAATCGGTTGAGGGTGTTTTAAAAAGTGATTAGCCAAAATTAAAAAAATAGTTCCTAAAACTAAAATTTGGATATAATTTTAACTATACCATTAAGAATGCTTTTAGACGAGAGTTCTCAGTATTAAAAAGTCACACTTTAGGGAGCATATATGAGAATAGAATGTATGATGTATTTGCCACACTTTCCCCAATGCGGACATAAATTCTGAGAAATCTGCCCGTAATTGTAACATTGAAGGCCATGACAGATTTCATGGGTGTAACTAGACTAAGGTATATTGAAAAAGATCCTAAACACTTGAATATTGAGAATTCACCTACAATGAATACTGACTTAAGCATTGGAGGGGGTTTTGGCTACCACCACACCAGTGTCCCTTCAATTTAGTGTGTTTGTTTGTTCATTGCAGTTCTTCTAAGACTCAACATGGCTCCACCAATGATCATAACTTCCGATTGGAAACATATGAATAAGATCTTACTTTTTCTTATGAAGATTACCAACCACAAATGTGTTAATCCTTTGCCATCATGATAGGAGGATAACGTTATAACTCCATAATTAAAACGTAAATATTTTACAAGACACAAATCACCTAGTTACTTCAGCTCTTGTTCACTATAATTCGGTGATCCTACTAATTGAAAGTCAAAACTCTATCTTCTTAATTTTGTTCTTTCTTTGGCCAAAATAAATAAAAACATTCATGCCTCCTCCCAGTCCCCCCTCCCCCTCTCTTGCTAGCTTACTCATTTCATTATTTTCTAATGATGATTAAGTAACTAATAAAAAAATGATCATTAAATAAAATGTATCACAGTACTTTACTAAACCTTACCTATTAAGGTGATATGTTAGAAAAATGGTTAATTAAATAATAGTCTCTAACATCAAAGTATTATATATAGAAAATAATTTGTATAATTCAACTTACAACAAGGGAAAGAACAATTCTATATATCTTTGTTTTTGTTTTTATTTTATTTTTTATTTTTTATAATTCGACAATTTTAAAAATGACAGAGTTTAGTTACAAATCGGTTGTAACCCACTACTACAAACCGTTAGGTGTCATCGTTTTAAGGTGGACACCTATCCTGATCATGTGAGATTCACATGACTTGTTAAGCCATCTTCATAGAAATATTAACCGACCACAAACATTAACTCCTCTCTCTGCCAGCCCCCCACCAAACAAAAAATCCAAATACTCTCTCTCCTCCCGTCCTCCATTCTCTCTCATGTCTCCGATGCCGCTCACTCCAATCTTAGAATTCTCTTTCACTGCCAATTTCCTCTTCTTCTTCATCTCTATCTAAGGTTCTCTCTCATGGATTCTTTTTTATTTTTTCTCAAATCTGTATTTTTTTTTCAAGATCTGTTCTTAAAAGACATCAAAATCCATACAAAAATTCAACCAAAAATCTGTTCACAAAACACATGAGAGAGAATGAGTTCTAGTTCTAGAGAGAGAATCCAATACATAAACCTTCATCAACCTGAAAACTCCAACAATAGCCATCATCTAAACCATTGTGAGCCATACCTCCACCATAATCTACCATTGAAAGCCCAAAAGGAGGGAGAGCAAAGGAGGCTGGAAGAATACGAAGAGAGAGAGAGAGAGAGAGAGAGAGAGAGAGAGAAAGAGAGCTAAGCGTGTGAGAGAGAAAGAGAGGCGAGCGTGGAGAGAGAGAGGAGGGTTAACAGGAATGAATATCTTCTATCCCACTTTTTGTGTTCCACTTTATATTCCACCAACTACAATATAATACGTGTTAGATTATGTTTGATTTGGTTCCATTTTAAATTTTAGTTATTTTATAAGGAAAGAAAAAAAAATACGTGGTGAATTATAATTGGTGGAATATAAAGTGGGATAGAAGATTTGTATTCGGTTTAACCGGATTAACCTTTCTGTTAGGGAATTAAATTGGTGTGCATGTGTTGCCTTTTTTAATTTAGCCACATAACTGGTTTGTATCTTTGGGCTACAAACTGGTTTATAACTAAATGCTGTCCTTTTAAGAATGTGAGTGGATTTGAATCCTTATTTTCCATTTAAAGGAAATTAATCAATGTCATTAAACTACATAACTCTTTACATCTTTATTATTATTATTTTTTTAGCATTTGGTTTCGTAACCAAGATTGATTCATGATTGAATATCATGAAATAGAAGAAATGGCTCAAATTTAACATAGCTCAAATTGGAATAGGATCATCTCCATTCGGAAATCTCTCCATTTGTCAATTTCATGGTTCAGATTTTATCTCATAGATCTAACAGTATTCATACTGCCACGTCATTTAAAATTTTAAATAATGTGGTAATTTGTACACTGTTAGATTTGTAATATTTAATCTGGACCATGAAATGGACTCTCTCAATTTCATTTCAAATGAAAAGGATCATATTCCGCTCAAATTAAGTCGGGGTAAAGCTTTATTAAATTTGACCAAAATAAAAATGAAAAGGACAAAACAAGGATTTTATTTGAAAGTGATGTCACAAATTCACAACAGCTTGGTACCAAAAAAAAAAAATCAAATAATAAATGCCATAATTTTGGGAATATCATTAATGTGAAAGGGAAAAGGGATTGCCTAAGTAGTAGTATATGGTGGCAACTCATGTTTGACACGTAAATCCAATCTATTTGAAAGGTCTCCATCAAAATCAAAGTTCAAGCTCTCAGCTTTGTTTTGTTTTTTTTTTTTTTTTTTTGATGAGTAAGGAAGCTCTCAGCTTTGTTATGAGGATTTTAAATATATTTTTTGTACGGGATTTTAAATCAGATTACTGGATCTCTTTTTTGTTTGATGGGGACGCATACATGTGTTAAGGTGACGATTTGACATTATATGCAATTTTTTTTTAATGATTTTATCCTCGAACAAACCAGAACTTACCGGCTGCAATACAATGAACAAATAGGTCTGATTGAGATCCCATCTAATACATTTTGTATTGTATAGAATGTAATTTTTTTTTTTTTAATGTTAAAAATTATAAAAGTAATTTTCAATTTCAACCATTCATTAAAAAAACTTAAACACTTAAAAATTAAATATTCAAAAAGTTTTGAAAAATGAATTATGCAATTCCTACGGATATTGTATAGGATCTCAATCCATCTTTGTGTGGACGTGATTTTTAGCTCCATCTTCCATTTTTTGATGCTTAAAAAATCAAATTGTGCCTTTTATAAGATTTTTTTTTTTTTGGGGAAGAGAAGTAGAAGATATTCAATCCAGGATGTTTATCCCATAAATAAGAGCATAATACCGTAGATGGTCATTGATATAGTAATTGAAAAAAAAAAAAAAAAAAATGGGAAGATACACTCTTCATGAATACAGGTTGGTTTTGTCACGTTGGGCAATGTATGTGAGTCACGTGAACATAAAAATTGCATCATTATATGTACATACATATTATATATATTAGTCGCAAATCCGTGCGATGCATGAAAATTACTTAAAATGAAATCTAAAGAATTATTGATAATTGAAAATTAAAAGACATTTATTATTATTGTGTTTATATATAAAATATATTATAGTATTAGGCATTTATTATGATTGTGTTTATATATATGGAACAATATATTATTTCTATTAAAGAAAATATAATGTGTCAAGATTCTAATGAGATGTTTAATTATAGAATAAAATTTAAATTCAATTAAAAAATATATATTAAAATAATGAGGTGTAAAATTGTGAGAGCAGTTTATGTGACGCAATATTATGAGGTCAACCAAAAAAAAAAAAAAAAAATTTTACATTATAGTATAGATTATAGATTTTACAACAATGGAAGAATAAATATTGAATTTAATTAATTTATTATTTTTATTTTTTTTTTTTTAAGAAAAGCAGATAATGTTATTGAGGTATAATTCTCTTGACAAAGACCAGTTATTTGACAAAAAAGAAGAATAGTAAAAAAACATAATCTTCAAAGACAATGACATATTATGGAGCATATCACATATAATTGATGAATATGCAATCTGCAATGTTGCATATTGGACCAATGATAAAATGACAAATATTAAATAAAAAAACACATCATTACCACCAAAATGATGTGATTGGCAAGGGAAAATAAAAGCGGTATTTCACGAAAATGATTTATTATCTTGTACACCGAAACAAGTAAACCCATTATTTTATTTTAGCATTTGGCATTATTTTAGATACGTTTCAATCACTTCAGTCACCGTTACATGACAAATGGATCGTTTTTACAAATACGCCATACGTAAATCTGAACCATATTTTTGAAGAATCTTCAGTCGGTCTAATTGGAATTCTCCAGCTGAATGGGATGCATCCAGGTTGATAAATGGATCTAAGAAATGGTAAGTACTACTACGATTCTTTCATTCCATCTACAAGCAATTTAATTGCCGAAGTCCTACATATTGCACCTCCTATGAAATCACTGAAGTTGTATTAATAAGTATCAGGGTATATGTTATATATATATATATATATATATATATATGTATAATAAAAATAAAAGTACCAGGGTTATTTACAAGTTGCATCGTCTGATTTATAAAGCAATTTCGGATAAATTATTCTATTTTTAAAATTATTTGTTTCCACTTTCTCACCCAAAAGAAAAAAAAATAATAATAATAAAATAACATTGTTGTTTCAAGTTTATGGCTTTTGAGAACATAAGACTAATTAGTTTAATATTAAATTTTAAAGAATAGAAAAATCAAGAAAACCATCATGATTTATTTACTATGGCCTTTGCAATGTGCTTTTCAGGGAGTACCACATCTGATGGAATTTGCCCCATCCCACCCCCCACATGCCTCCCCATCTGCAAAAGTGATAGGCAATGGAAACGCACTTAACAACCTCTGATTTTGGGTTCACTTTTAGATATGTCATCCTGTCTCTTCTGTAATACTCCGTTACATTTTTGCCTTTAACACGCCCAAAAGGTCTTCTTTCTTGTTTTCTTTTTTTCTTTTCTTTTTTTTTTTTTTTCTTACAAGAAAATTGAAAAAAATAATAATAAAAATAATAAACACAACCAAAACCCATCACCGGCAAACAAAGCATAAACTCACTCATTAATTCACATAAACCAAACTCACAACCACAACAATAAAAGAATCAAAATTAAAAAGACCCATCCAAATCAACCAACCTTGTCTGATTTCACTGCCGAAAACCCAGGCTATAGTCGCTGTTTGCTGCCCCAAATCAAGACCCACTCAGAAATTAGCCTAAATCCCTTTCAAATTAAACCACTCAGCGGAGAAAAAAATAAAGAACACAAAAAATTGAGAGAGAAAAAAACAGAACAAAAGGAAAGAAACATCAGGCTTGGGTTAGGCAGCAAACAAGCCGGATCCACAAAGCCAGTGGCATAGTGACACGAATAGATGGCAGATGACAGGGTAAGAATCAAAGTCTCACTAACAAGCAGATTGGGTATCAGTGTTGATGGTAAGGTGGCAACCAGAACCCCCGCTGGATCGAAGGAGACTTGGAGGCCTTGGGTGTTGATGGGTCATGGGAAACAAGGATGAGGGGGAGGGAGGGGCGACATAATTGTACGGAGTACAACAAAAGGGCAAGATTGACATCATGGCATAGTCAAGGAAATAAATTGAAAGTTTTAAAAGTTGACTGCCTATTCAAATTGGAATGTGTAAAGTGAAATTTAGCACACAAAAAAAAAGGATTTTGAAAAGAACAGGAAACACTTTTTTGAAGCTGTTTGAATTGCCTCCACCATCATATTTTCCTTCCTGTACAACCATTAGTTGTCTAATATATTACCAAGGGTCCAAAGAAAATTCGTCCAAATATACTTCTAATATGATGCAATCGTGTTCATTGAAATATCAAAAGATGGGAACAATAACCAATGCATTAAATGCTTCAATACTTAAAATCTCCCCTTGATTAACAGGTTAAATCTGGATATGGAAAACGTTAGAGCCTAGTAACCTGTACCCTGTCAAGAACCAGAGCAGGATTGATAATAACTTTGAAGTCAACAGTTCCCAAATGATGCCTGCAAGAACAAAAGGCCAAAAGTAATTAATAATGAACTCCATGTCCCCTGTTGAACTAAGTCTATAATTTACATTTAAAAAAAAACGAAGACAACCAAACGTACATAAACAGAGAAGCAGAGGAATATTTTTCAGTTTTTACTTTCTAGAGATAGACAGGTGACTTCAAAAGTTAATGTAGAAAAGAAAGCACATGAAATAATATTCAATAAGAACTGTATACATGGACAATAAGGGCATCAAACTGGAAAATTTATTTATATCAGGTAGTTGAATTATTCCATTGACATCGCAGAGTCTCACTTCTCATCAATTGGATTGCATAAGTTAGACATTTGCCGGAATTGAACCAAGATAATTGAATCAGTGTCACGACTTCACACATTTGGATATAATATGGTTTGTAACTTTAAAAACAAAAAAAAAAAAAAAAAACAAACAAACAAACAAACATTTGGTTATAATACAGATTACTATCCAGATCACTTTTGGATCTGGCATTACATGGAAAAACCCTGTACAGAAGTTTGGGGTGAATAAAATCTAGGTTGAATCAACACATAAAAGGAAAAGAAAAGAAAAAAATGATGCAATTTTGTGATGATTTATCAGCAAGATTAAGTTAACAGGAACATGATACGGTATGAGTCTAACCAATTAAAAGAATCGTTTGAAAACTTACCAAACATCGTTTGAAAACTTACCCAACACAGTTCACATGATTACTAACCTGGAAGTCAACAATGACATTTGATGTTATTTAGATCTTCTATACAATAAGTTCATCTTCAAGATAGTTGTATTCAAAAGTGAATTCCGTCTTGATCCTTTGACACCTGAAGAGCAATATCCATATAACACATCTTGGAAATGACAAATACATATTTTAATTTAAAAGCAAGAGAGAGGGGAGGAAAAGGAAGCAGAGATTAAAAATAAAAACCAAACATATGTAACACATAAACAAGTGAACAAGGAATAAGGTAGCCCTCACTTCCTAAAACCAGGTAATGTAAAATAGAACTGACAACAAGCAAGCTACAACAGCAACACACATACACATAAAACGATGTATAAAACCACTCAATACAAAATTGTAGAAATAAGAATTTCAGCTCAATATAGACAACTCAAATGCCATTGAAAATGTGATTGTTTCTCTCTCCAAATCGTACTGTTTCTTTGCTGTCCGAGAATTCCTTGCCAACAGAAGTACACATCAACTACTTTGTGAGGTTTCACTCATTTAACCCAAAATTACCGTAAAGAGACAACACAAAAGGTCTTTACCAACCAGACAATGAAGTAGCAAGAGATCAATGGACTAACCACTACATTTACATTTACACACATAGCACCAATCTACCACAATCCCCTTAATCAAGTTGTCCAGAGAGGAAAGCCCTTAATATATACATCTTTACTATATGGCTTCATGTGTTACAATGAGCCCTTAGCAACGTATTTATAGGAGACTAACCCTAGATTAAACATATATTAAACTACGGTTACTAGACTTGCAATACAAGTAACTTGCTTGGCTTGCACACCAAGTATTGGACTAGGGCCTTGACCAGGAATGGGCCTGATATATTGTTTACATACATAATGCCAAATAGCAATGGCCTTAAGAGAAAACCCCAAAGATAAACTTAGATAACTCATCGGTAAAGAGCTACACAACATAGAAAAATGGACATTATAATAAAGTGAAGCTTCAACTGCCGTCTCCAACATTCTACTAAGCATCTCCATATGAACAACAAAGGTGAAAGATATCCCCTTGCCTCAATCCTCAAACATTATTGAATCCAACACTAGTTTGCCAAACACAGTCTTGAACCTATTAACCAGAACTTTTGCCAAAGCTTACACACTGCCAACCATGCAAATCAGCCAAAAGTCCATGATGTTTGCCACCCCCATTTCTTAGGCACCAAAGTAATGAAAGATACATTCAGATATTTTTCAAAACCGTAATGGAATTCTTGAAAGAATCCCACCTGCCAACAATGTTGAAAAACGCAAAACTATCCAGACCAAGAGTTTTGTCCCCCTTCATCTCCTCTAACGTCCTTGTCACCTCCTCCTCAAAAACTTGCTCTACCCACATATTATTACCACCTTTAAGCCAAAAACCCCTAGACTTCTTGTCTCAAGATATTTCCTCCATCTTAGAAATCCATTTCAAAAGTTTTCCTCCATATTAGAAATCCAATTCAAAATTTGCCCGGTTTACATTATGGTAGATCAATCATCATAATGAAAGGGGGCATTAATTTTGACACAATAGAAATAACATTTAGCTCATTTTCATTATAGGATAATTAATCCTCTCAATACATGCCCACAACCACCCTCTCACCCCTCCCTTTCTGGGGCACCCCAAAAAATAAAAGAAAAACAACAACCAAGCCTTAGTCCCAAAATTTTTGGGTTGGCCATGGATCCTCCACAAAATAGTTAAGGTCAGCCACATATATTATTTTTCGCCATTCTATTTTATCTAGAGTCATAATTTATGTTATGTTCTTAATTAACATGTCTTTTTTACTACTATTAATGTATTTTTGGTCTTCCTCCACCTTTTTTTCGTTCCCTCAACTTGAATAAACTCACTCTTCCTCGCTAGTGCATTAATCTCTCTTCTTTGAACATGACCAAACAATCTCAAGCGACTCTCCCTCATCTTTACATCAATAGGGGTCACCCCTATATTTAAACGAATTTTCTCATTTTGAATCCGATCCTTCCTTGTATTTCCACTAATCCATCTTAACATTCTCATTTCCACTACTCATTTTATGAATGTGCATCTTCTTAATAACCCAACATTCAATACCATAGAGCATAGCTAGTCTTATAGCAATCCTATAGAATTTTCCCTTTAACTTAATAGGTATTTTATATTCATAGAATACTCTTGTTGCACTTCGCCCACCTTGCTATTATCCTATGATTCACATCCTCTTCAATCTCTCCATCTTTATGAATTATTGGTAACTTAATATATTTTAGAGGAACTCCTTTTTTTTTTCAAAACCCACCACATAACCTCTGTAAGGACCCTATCATATGCTTTCTCTAGATCAATAAAATCATATGAAGATTTTTACAGGCCTCTCCATATTTTTCCATTAAGTGTCAGTACGAAAATAGCTTCAATGGTAAATTGCCCTGGCATAAAACCAAATTGATTCTCCAATATAGTTGTTGTATGTTTTAACCTATGTTGAATCACTCTCTTTCAAAGTTTCATAGTATGACTCATAATTTTAATTCCACAATAATTTGTACAGTTTTAAATATCTCCTTTGTTCTTATAAATAGGTATTAGAGTGTTTCTCCTCCACTCACTAGCCATTTTGTTACCACTTAAGATCTTATTAAAAAGGTTTGTCAGCCAACATATCCCTCAAATCACCCAAGCACTTCCAAACTTCAATGGGGATTTCATCTGGTCTCACGGCTTTTCCCATTTTCATCCTCCTCAAAGCAACCTTTACCTCGGTCATCCTAATTCTTTGAATAAACTTACGGTTTCTATCCTCAATTCGCTCCAATCTTTTGTGCCGTTTCCATTAAAAAGTTTATCAAAATCTTTTCACTCTCTTTAATATGCTCCTCTTTTACCAACACTCTTTGATCTTCATCTTTAATGCACCTCACACCATTCAGGTCTCTTATTTTCATTTCACTGGTCTTAGCAAGTTTATAAATATTCTTTTCTCCATCCTCTGTCCCCAACTTGCTATATAATTCATCATAAGCAACATTGCTTCCTCCTTCGCCACTTTATAATTTTCATAAGCAACATTGCTTCTACATCTAAGTAGACTTCTATAGCTCTCTCTCTCTCTCTCTCTCTCTCTCTCTCTCTCTCTCTCTCTCTCTCTAGCTCTCTCTCTCTCTCTCTCTCTCTCTCTCTCTCTCTCTCTAATCTAAGTAGCTTGGACCTCCTTATTCCAACACCAAGTCTCCTTAGTCGGTCACCCACATTCTTTAGATTCTCCAAGTACAACTTTAGCCAGCCACTCTTTTAATACACTTAGCCATTTCATTCCACATCTGGTCATCATATTCGTCTAAATTCCATTTGCCTTCTTAGATCATTTTATCTTTAAACACATCTTGGACCTCCTTATTCCACCACCCAGTCTCCTTAGTCAGTCACCCACATCCTTTAGATTCTCCAAGTACATCTTTAGCCGCTCTTTTAATACACTTAGCCATTTCATTCCACATCCTATCAACACCTTCGTCTAAATTCCACTTGCCTTCTTTGATCATTTTATCTTTAAACACGTCTTGTTTCTCCCCCTTCAAACCCCACCACTTAATTTTTGGGTTTCTTTGTCTAATATCTCTTCTTCTCCATCTTCTAATACAAATATCTAGTATCACCAACCCATGTTTGGGTGGTTACACTCTCTCCAGGTATCACCTTACAATTTTTACAACATCTCCTATCCACTTTTCAAGTAAGGATGAAATTTATTTGACTAGCGTGTGTCCCACTTTTGAAGGTGATTAAGTGTGATTCCCTCTCACTGAACCAAGTGTTTATTAATATTAAATCATACATTGTTCCAAACTTAAATATGCAAATAAGCAGTTTGCATAATGAACTTAGAGTAGAAAAAGAATGATTTGGAACTTACCAAACTTCTTTCTTTTATTTTTTAATTAATAATCTATGTTCCAAACTTAGATAAGCAAAATTTGGAACTTAATCTGTACAAATATTGCCTAAACATATGTCCACAAACAAGTAGTTTTGCTTTATATATAAACAACAGAAATTATAAACATGAGACAACCATAAAACACAAGAAGTGCTAAAGAGGGTCCCAAAAGGAATTAGAATATGAAGTTTATACAATCAAGGAAATCAATAAAAAAAGGTAGAAGAGTAAGCACTGTCAAGCACGGACAAACACCCCATCATACAACACTCAAAAGAGAAGATTTCCGTGACAAAACAATATGCTCCACCCCCTCAAAATTCCAATTTATTCCTTCAAAATGGTCCATACAAGCATCGTGGAGCAGCAATCCAGGTATTAACCTTATTATGTCAAAAACAAAAACCTTCCCTTTCCAACACAAATAGCTCAAAAGTGTCTCAGCTCTCAGGCATCACCCATTGTACTTTGAATAGAGAGAAATTAAAAAAAAATAATAATAATAATAATCCAATTCTTGATCTTAGAAGGCTCAAACAAAAATAAGATTCTAAAAGCAAGCCCCCCACTCTGAACCCTTCTACTCAAATACAAAATTACTATAGTTGTAGGATGCTATATAAGTAAGGAAAAATGACTTTTAAACCCAGATCCCACACCACAAACCATGTGAAAAAAGAAACCCTTCTCCAATCATGTACAATAAACTTAACACATCCTAACAATAATTCCCACCCACTCCTGATACTTTTTCTCAAACCTCTTCCATGAGAGTACCTCTTCGGTAGTCCATTGACCCCAATAATGGCCAATTTTTTGCTTGAATAACCTGCCTACACAATTGATAAGAGGAACTCTACCTCCACAACCATTTCCCAAGCTTAATAAGAGGAACTCTACTTCCTAACAACCAACTCCTCATTTATAACAGGGTTACAAACCACATTCCAATCCACAAGACACAATTTGAACTCATAATCCAAACCACCACACAATATATCCCACTGCAGCTTCTTAATTTTATTAGCAACATGGACAGGCATGGTAAAAAGAGACAAATCAGGTTAGAAGCTAGACAAAGTCCACAAACAAATGACCTTGTAAGCATCTCTATAGGAATATAGAAATAAACTAAGGACACGTTTGATACGCTGTAATGGTTATTACACTGTAATAAGAATCAATATTAAAAAAGTTGTAGTCAACTATGGTTTTTCGATTTTTTTTTTTTTTTTTTTTGAGTTATTAAGTGATCTAAGGAATAACTATTACGGCCATTTTGATAAGGAATAACTATTCCTCATTTTAAAGAATAGCCATTCCTAAAGAACAGCTATTCCCTGTAATGAAAGCGTAACCAAACAACTGAATTGTTATTCTTTAAGAATAGCTATTACATTACAGGACCTATTATAGAGTACCAAACGTGCCCTAGGACATACATCAACAATAAAATGCAATTTCAAACAAATACAAAACAAGAAACCGACGGGGAAGAAAGTTAAAAAGTTGGCATACCATCCATGCTGTAGGTCATCACTGGCAATATGAAAATCAAAGTACACATACGTCCCCTGTTCATATTCATCTGTGGCAACTTTTGGCTCCTCATGTCGTTGAAACCATGTGTTATATTTCCTGTGGTATCTCCAAGATTGTTTCTTCAACTCTTTCGCAGCCAAATATTGTTGATAAGTGTTCTGCAGAAAATTATTGACTTGAGACCAAGCTCATAGACATTGCATCACAGGGATACATTGCTTAAAAATAAAAGATACAGTTAGCTACATACTTGTTGATAGTAAAATGCAAAAAACAGGGTATCAGTGCTGTTAACATCAAGCCCTAATCGTTCCCAGAAGGCAGGATTATTAACAATAGGCGCCTGTACTTGAGGATAGCTAGGAGGAGTAATTGCAGGGTGCCTCTGTATAAGGCAAAAGAATAAAAGTTATAAAATCATGTTCAAGATTATAGTCAACAGGATTCAAACAGATGAAGATAGTTGGGCATCCATACTGGAGTATAACTTCTTGCACGTTCCGAGTCTTTGGGTTGAGGAAGTTTATAATATGCAGCCTCAAGCATCTGCAAATTGTATAGCTGATCATGCATTCCCCCTGAGTTCACAGTTGACCCACCAAGGTTATCACCAATGGCACCAAGGTCAGAAACACTTCTTCGGCCAATAACGCCAAGGCTTGCAGAAGGTTGATTAGATTGCAAAGGTTGCCCAGGAGAGAGATCGGTATCTCTTGGCACTTGAGCAGGCTCTATCAAAGAGCCAGATACCCCTGCCTGCATACAAAGATTTACAAGCAGTTGAGATCATGTGACTTTTAATATCAATTTTTACTTCTTTTTTTGGTTCATTAAGAGGAAGAAATGGTGTATAATTCAAAAAGAGTAAAGCAATGGCTGAAACAAAGGACCCTAACACCACAGCAGATTTGAACTGGATAAATATTCCAATGGAAAGGGGAAAAAAAAGTTGCCATCAGTCATCTCAACTTTCAAATATAGCAAGCTATTGCTAGTTATTAGTAATTCACACAAATCAACCATTTGTACTCCATTGATGGAACAGTAACACAATTACAGCAGAAAATTCATATCCAGCAACAAAAGAAAATGTCAGTCGTACATACATGCATACATGAAGACATACAAAGAAGTCAATATCCCAAGAAAATCAGGTAAACTGGTAGGCACACGGAAAAAATCACGTTCAACTTTCACTCACACAAAAACATAAACATGCATACCTTTCTATTAAGCAAGATTCAGACCAAGGCATCCCAACCCCAACCCCAACCCTGGCCCTTTACCATTTGATACTTTTGAATTATTTGGTCTTAGATACAAAAAAAAAATGTCCAATAATCTAGTAGTTCACTGCCTCAACACATGTTCAAATTACTCAAAGAAGAGAGATATTGAACTAGGTCAGCACTCAGCATATAGAATCTAAACCCCATCTCAGTCAGCATTTTTTTTTCCATACAATATTATGTTTGTAACTAGACAAATACCTTTTCTTTTCTTTTCTTTTTTCTAATTCAAGACTAGACAAACTTACACCATCTCTATAGCAATAGCACCACTCAAAATTCCAGTTGCAGTAAAAATGCATCCCTCACCAAACTTAATGAGACAGGACAATGTAAGTCACCAAAAATCCATGAGGTGTTGAGTTATTCAAATACAATCTTATGGCTGATGCTTGGAACCAAATACCACTTCTATGCAATACACATTTAAAAAGCATGCATCATTTACTTATTCAATACCAGGTTTAAATAGGTTTTTATTACTACAGTTACTATAATTCAAGTATAAATATTCTAGCTCTTCTGGGTTTATTATATACACCATAACCCTGGTGACTGATGATGAGCAATTATACACTGCCTTTTTTCAGTTTTGAACTAGAGGCCTATTAGGATATATAAGCAATAACCAGCCAACCTAAGCATCACCAATTTTTTTCTGCATATCAACTGTATCTTAGAAATCAGATAATCAAAAGATAGATTGACAAAATGACAAAAACATATTGCAAAGCACACTATAGCATAACAGACGACTTAGAGATGTTCAACATACGGGAGTATCTATGGCATGAGAGGTTTTCAAATCATCGTCATTCATGAGATTCTTTCCAAGCCCAGAACCAGTGGAAGCGTCAACGGTTGAATCATCAGGTAAGTTCTGTTGCTGCTGCTCCTCAACTTTCACATGGCCAACATCTGCATCATACATAAACAAGCATTAATCTTTTTTGAAATTAAAAAAAAAAGTATTAATCTATTCTATTTTTATGAGATCGTAGAGGTCAACATAGGCCAGCTATATACCCTGCAGAGCTTTCCAATGGCACCATTTTTTTAACCTTTAAAAAATTCCTTTTTTTGTAAATTGTAAGTAAAAAACAAGGTGAGCAATCCCAGTGCACTGAAGGTGTACATGAGAAACACCCATTTCTTTATATATAAGTCCGTACAGGAGAAACGCTGATGCAAATTATATTCCATGGAGGTGGGTAAAATCCTAGTCCCTTCGTCCCATATTGTTGGGCCTGTTTAGAAAATCCAACTTTTTAAGGGAACATCATTTAATTTATTGTCTTTCAATTAAAAAAGTATAAGTTCCCAAAACTACCCTCATTAATTTAAACTCCAGTGAAAGAGGGATGTTGGTCAATATAGGCCAGCTATATACCCTGCAGAGCTTTCCAAGAAGTTTCAATGCTACTAGTACAACTGTACAAGAAATGATGGTTACACACACGCACTTGGAATATTTGCATTTATTGAAAGGTTTTTACAAAAATTCAGGAACACACATACACATATGCGTCATTGTATTAAAAGAAATTCAGACTTTGATTAATGATTTGCATTATCGAAGGCATGCCAGTCTAGAGTGCTCATCTTCTCTCTCTTCTTCTTTGGTGCACTATTACAGTTGACATAGCTCTTGAACAGCAACAAAATTCCCTCTTTTCTTCTCTCTTAATAACCACAAATCAAACCCTTTCCCTATTAAAACCCTAAAAGCCTACATATTTTTCCTAGCTGTTAACCAAAAATTTCCTAACATAAAATATGGGGAATCTTGGGGTAAATAGACAACAAGTTTGGTTAAGAGGCGTTATTGGTGTAGCCTTTGGGAAAGTACACGAACAAGATGGGAGAGTTTTCTTGGATTTTAACTAAATTCAAGGCAAGAGATGGAAGAAAAGTTTGCTTTTTGAACGATAACTGTTGTGGGGATACTGCTTCAAAAAAATCTTTATCCTTATTTATTTCTAATTGTTGAGGATAGGGAAGTTTCTTTTAATTCTTATTTGTTAAGTATCTAAAGATGGGAGGAGTCGTCACTGGAACTTAAAGTAAAATTAGGATAGGGAGGATAGGTCGATTTGAAGACTTATTTGCAATGGAAACTTTGGTGTTTGTTCTTTTTATGAGGCTTTTAGAAGAGTAATTGATTTTCCCAAGGAAAGTATTTGGTGTAGTAAAGTCCTTCAGATCCTTTTTTTTAGTTTTGGCATGAGCTTTGGGCAAGATTTTGACAATGAATAATCTCATTCAAAGGAATATAATTCTTGTGAATTTGTGTAGTATGTGCAAGTCTAGTGGTGAAATCAGTTGAACATCTATTCATTGCATAATTGCTAGGGAGCCGCGGTCTTTTGCCTTCTCTTTTTTTGGAGTGCAACTGATTCACCACCACAACAATATAAAACAAAAAATCAAATATAGAAGAAATTAAATACTATAAAAGGACAAGGACAATGAAAGATACCAGCGTCTTTTGGACCAGCTGACATCAATGCCTGTTGATTAGACTGCTGATGGATGTTATTTGGCTGTTGCTGTAAGGTCGCAGAAGTAACATTATTGAGACCTGGTGCCTGAACTCCAAGTCCCAGACCAGCTTGAGGCACAGATGAGCTTTGGGAATTAAACTGGATACATAATCAGATGTCAAACAATTACATTAAATCATAATAAAAAATAAAAAATAAAAATACAGACACTGAACATTTCAATTCAACAAATTATCACGGTAACAAACAGAATGAATTGGATCATCATAGAAAAGCTCAAAGCGTGAATACGTAGAGCAACTATAGCTAAAAGACATCGGAAAAACTATAAAGAAGAAATGATAACCATAACCATACATAGAAAATTCCATCATCATACAAAGTTCATTTGACAAAGACAGTGATCCACCTTTTTTTGTTCTTTCTTTTGATAGGAAAATACAACTACGTATTTGTATGGGATTGCACCCATGGACAGTGATCCACCTTTTATGGCCATTGAAATGAAAAAAGTCGAAGAAAGTTAAAAAGCACAAAACTACATTAAGTCCTGTTTCCAATATTCTGGCATATATGTGGTGAATGAAATTACTCTAGAAAATGATCCATTCAGCATACCCCAATCAACTGGGATTAAGGCTTAATTGAGTTATCCATGATAACAGGAATCAAAGATAGAATTAACACTTTTATGCCCAAACAAGTAGCCAAATATTTCCTGGCTCTTGCCAAAAGGCCCAAAACTTGAGGCAACTCTTGGGCAAAGAAACCACACTTTTAGCTCACCCTGGCTTTAAAATGTACAATATATTATAAAGCATCCCCATCTAAAAAATAAATAAAATCAAAGAAAAAAACTTTTTTCTTCAACATCACCTCTTCTGATGAACTAAAATCATTTATAAACTGCTGACACATATACGAAATAGAATTCATGCCACTACAGGATGACTTGCAATATATGATGACACACTCCTTCCCATGAAAAGCGTTTTCTATGTAGAAAGGAACCAGCTTAAAGGAGAACCATTTGATGCATTGACATATCAAACAAGAAAGAGCACCTGCTGCAAGAGTGGGCTTTGCTGTTGTGCAGAAAACTGCTTATGATTTCCTCCAGCAAGAGGCGGCATGCTAAGAATGGTACCATGACCTTGTTGTTGCACTTGTTGGAGTTTTTGCAAAAATTTCTCCCTCTGATCAGGTGTAATTTCAGTTCTTCCACGAAATTGCCCCTGAACAGGAAGATAGCTTAGCTCCAATTTAACAGTTGCAAGACAATGATCAAGACAACAGAATTCAATGGAAATTATATTCAGCAGTCAACTGAAGAGAAAATAATGAAGGCAACACAGTACAGCACAAACATATATGAAATGCACCCATTACTACACGCATGAAAAGGCCAATTTTGATAACTTTGCAATATATATTAAGGTTCATTAAAGCATTCAAATGGGCAGATCATCCGCATTTTCAAAGAAATAACATCACACATCACTAAAAATTGTATTAGACAACCTCGTAAAGGTCATAGACCAGCTGTGCACTGATATTAATTTGTGAAAATCAACATCGAAAGGCATAAAGATCTCTTTCTTCAGCCACAAAGAATGAAGAATATGACTAGGTACTAAGGGCACGTTTGGTACACTGTAATAGGTCCTGTAATGTAATAGCTATTCCTAAGGAATAACTATTCAGTTGTTTAGTTATGCTTTCATTACAGGGAATAGCTATTCTTCAAAATGAAGAATAGCTATTCCTTACAAAAATGAGCGTAATAGCTGTTCCTTAGATCACGTAATAGCTCAAAAAAGAATTCAAAAAACCATAGTTAACTACAACTTTTTTTTTTAAAATTCTCTCTCTCTCTCTCTCTCTCTCTCTCTCTCTCTCTCTCTCTCTCTCTCTCTCTCTATATATATATATATATATATATATTTATATTTATATAACATTCAAAATCCAAGTCTCCAAAATGTTTTAAAATTATTAATACTCGTATAATAAACAATACTCGTATATTAATCATGTTGTAGTAAAATTTAAAATACATATTCAGGGTTCTATTCATGTGTTGTCACGAAACAGATGAATGGTAATAGTTATTACATTACAGCTTCTTTTATTTCTTATAATACTGATTCCTATTACAGTGTAATAACCATTACAGGGTACCAAATGTGCCCTAAAGAATTTTTTTTATTGGTAAGTTTACATTCGCACCCAGTGGGTTTTGTACTAAGGACCTTGACCTTCACCCTTTCCTATGGGGGAGGAGGTGCCATTTGAGCTAGAGCCCATTGGCACCCTTTCTTATGGTAGGCTGTAATGTTGCAAATTCTCATACTACTTGCAAAAGCAGCCCTTTAGTATATATTTTGGAGTATTTGGAATAATAGCCACAATTGAGCTAGTTGGAAGATTTCCTAAAACCTTAATAGTAACCAAACTATCAGACCATTGATCTTTGTTCCCTATAATGATAAATTCATGTCCACATTATTATCAATATTAAAGTACTTTGCATGCAAGCCTTGTGAATAGTGAAATTTAGATCAAATCAATATTTAAGTATTCATTAGGATTCCTTCTACATTTAACACATTTTTTTTCAATACCAGTCACGCAAACACCCATGTGTACACACACACAGATCCAAAATGGCAAGTATAGACACACCCACTCCTCATTAAACTTACGAAGAACATAGTACAGCAGCTCTGTAAACACAAAGATCCATATGCAATGATCCTTATAACTGTTAAAAATCCTATTTTAAGCAAAGAAGCAATAGTTCCACAAACTGTTAAAATTGTACAACGAGATTATCTGATAGCCTTTGCTTGTACAACTATGAATTTGTGGTGACCATAGCTACTTAGCATAAAACTCCTTTTTTTCCTCCTTCAAAGCAGCTACAGTGAGACTAGAGCACAACTGATATATGACACATGGGTCCTAACAAATTTTCCTATCAAAAACAAACATGTTACAGACAAGTTGACATCCTTTCAAGCATACATGTTTTCACCCTATTTTCCAATCAACATGCAATATAAAAATTAGTACATATCCTTTTGTTGATCACTAAGTTAACCATGCAGCAATAGGTATTAAACCCACGACCATACCCTCCACTCCATTCTTATGGGAGAAATAAGTGTCATATGAACCAAAGCTCATTAGAAAAAAATAATAATAATAAATAATAATAGAATAAAATAATATATATAGATTTAGACTTGGAGAATAAATTATTTTTTGATAAGTAAGAAGATTATTATTAAAAAGGAAAAGCTTTAAGTGCATAAAGCATGCACTCAAAGAGATTACATAAGCATATCAGAATTATCAAACGCTAGAGAAACTAAAAATTCTCCTACAGATGGAGAAGTAAAACCCCAAGCCCGAGACCAATCAAATAAAACCCCATAGAAAAACTCTAAAAGTTTATCCATAGCCAATTCTTTATTCTCAAAAGTACGATTATTCCGCTCCCACCAAATGGTCCACATCAAGCAAGAAGGAATCAAGTTCCACACTCTTGAGGTCTTCTTCCCAAACCAATTCCACCAGCCAAATAAAAGATCCAAAACTCGATTTGGAAACACCCAATCAAGCCCTACAGTACGAAACACCGAACTCCACAACAGCCGCGCTGCCCAACAATGAATGAAGAGGCGGTCCACTGATTCATCAGCACCTTTGCACTTACAACACCAACCTGCCAACACAAGACCCCTTTTCCTTAAATTATCACAAGTAAGAATCCTACCCCACGCCACTGTCCACATGAAAAATGCAACCCTTCTAGGAGACTTCACTCCCCAAATAATCTTCCAAGGAAAAGCCACTGCCACAGGAGCATAAAGAGCATGATAATAGGATCAAGAATCAAAGACCTTTCCTATTTAAACGCCATCGCAATTTATCCGCTTCTTCACCCCTAGGAATATGTGAATGAATAAGAGAGAAAAAAGCCATACCCTAATCCAACTCCCAATCATTAAAACTCCTCCCAAAACTAAGATTCCACTCACGGGGACTACCAAGCCTTTGAGAATCAAGAACCGAAGCAACTGAATCATCTTGATTGAGAAAGCAACCAAAGAAAGCAGAAAAGATCTCTTTCAAAGGGCGATCAGAACACCACCTATCATGCCAAAATAACACCCGGTCTCCCAAACCAACATCAAAACCAAAGTGAGAAGAAAAGACATCCCAACCCATCCTGATGTGCTTCCAAAGACTACAACCATGAGTTCCCCAAGGTTTATTAGACTTGGAGAATAAATTAACAAGAACACGTATTATATTTTTAACTACAAGTTACAAGTTTTCTGACAACCCCCTATTAGCCTTCCACAAAAAAAAAAAAAAAAATGACAGCCAGATCAGCCACTCAAAATTCAGTTCAGGTCAAACTCCAGATGGGCATGACCGCTTTTAATATCCTCTTCTGTTACAACCTCCACTTGTACATCAATCAGCAACAGCACCACCACCACCAAACAGAGGCAGTGCAACTAGGAACCTTTTTAAAGAAAATTCAGACTTGTAGCAGGCACCAACGGCTGCAATGTTCATTATAACTTTTCATTTTATTTGATTTTTTTTTTTTTTATAACGACAGGAACCTTCTAAAGAAGAGCCCTTTGGACTCGCCTCTAGGCTGTAAAACCTACGGGCAACTAACCCCACCTGCTAGAACCAGTTGCCGGCTAATCCAAGGAACATTCATCCTTGACGGGCTAAGCAATTTATGCTCATGCCCAGAAACATATTTTATCCGACTTTTTCTCTCATTTTCTCCTAATTTCATCTATATTTCCTTCTCCAAAACCTTTTTTTTTTTTTACCAAGATCAACTAGACTAACTACAAAAGGTCAAGATTTCAGAAGAAATCTTTGATTTTTCTTTTCTCAATTTGTTTTTCTCCATTTTGGATTAAGTGTGATTAGAAAAATGTTTTGTAAGCTAAATCAACACTAATTTAGGGTCAGAAAGAAGACGATTCAAAGATATCAAAGTTCGCACTTGCTTAACCTACATTGAGTTCCCAGTTTAACTTAGGGGAATTACAAATAGGTTAAATGTTTTAAAGATTTTGAATAATTTATTTTACTTCTAAATTACCTAATATAGATTCATAATTTAAATTACATACATAGAATTCAGTCTTTTGTATTTTTGTCGTTACAACTTCACATAGTTAAAATAGTTAGGTTTTTATAGGTAAATTTTCTTTACCATCAATCATCTTCTCCAATATATAGAAAATATTAATAATAATTAAAAAAAAAAAAAAACTTCAAGCTCATTTTGTTGGATTGCAATGTGTGTTTCTAAAAGAAGTCAGCAAAATGGGAGAAATAAAGTTTCCCTATTTGATTTTTTGGAATTAGAAAAGAATTTCTAGAAACGCAACTTTATGTTTTCCAAAAAGACATAAGCATCTCCAAATTATTCCATGATAACAACCACCATGCTCTCACCAACACCACCACCACCACCACAACACCGCCATAACCAACATTGTCACCACAATTAGAAATGGGATAAAAAATGGCAATGTAACCAAACAAACCCATACTCTTTAACTTATATAGTAAGAAATAAGAATCTCCTTTTCTTTTTGCACTTTATTCAAGCACTCCTCAACTTTTACATTTCTTTGTGCTTCCACATGCTCATTTCCCACCAACCAAAACACAAGAAAAGTAATTAATGCCCTCTAGAGATAAAATTTGAAAAAGAAATGATAAATTAAACTGCAAGAAATCAAAGATGAATTTAACAAGGGGAGGGGGGGAAGATTGGTATAAAACTTACATGAAAACAAATTATAGATAAGCTACTCTATAAGCCCATATGCAGATGGCCACCAAAGATAAGCATCTAAAAGGTACAAAGTAACATACCGCTTCATTCTGATTCTGAAAGTTACTTCCAGGCCTCCACTGCATACCAGGGACCACAGGAGGGGAAAAAACTCTGCCACCTATAGTTGCAGGATCACCAACATTACTGGTATCAATCAAGCCAGTTCCATCATTTGCCTTGGCAGCCTGAGGCAAAATCATTCTGTTACTCAGAGGGGAAACCAGAGGCTGCACCATGCCACTACTCCCAAGTCTGTCATCAGCTCCTAAAATGTTTCTCTTTGCCATGTCCGAGGCTATAGGGACTGCACCAACGGCTCCATTGCTCGGAACTACATTGCTAGGACTAAGGGGGACACTAGCTGATGGTTGGC
Source organism: Fagus sylvatica (assembly GCA_907173295.1). Lineage (NCBI taxonomy): Eukaryota > Viridiplantae > Streptophyta > Magnoliopsida > Fagales > Fagaceae > Fagus > Fagus sylvatica. The sequence goes on from OU015770.1 coordinate 28,732,217, forward strand.
TGGAGAGGCCACCTCTTCCAATGCCCCTTACAAGTCCAGTATCAGAAAGAGATGGAGATGATCTGCGGCCAGGAAAACTATCTTCTTCCTTTGTAGAAGTAGGCAGACTCAAAGGAGAAGAAGGATTGACAGGACCACTGTTCTCCATGACACCTCGAACAGAACCTGAACCTGGAAGGCTCGTTGTAGTAGTGGGAACACCAGACAAATTATGAACTGAAACAGTAGGGGTTGCATGACTCCCAACTGGTGTTGATACTGCAGAAGAACCAATCACGCTATTTTTGGGAGGCGGAGTTCTAGCAACAGTATCAGAATTACTATCCTGGGAAGCTGTATCTTCAACTTGCTCCTGGACAACACTCTGATTAGGAGTAGCAGGGGCCTGGAAAGGAAACCATCACCCTTATTAACTGAGGACAAAACAAAAGTAATTACAAAAGAGAATACAGGGGCATCAAAAAGCCATAAAATTAGACATAATAAAGGTCCTGCTCAAATAATAAAAACAGCATGTATGAGCCAGAGAAAATTATTCACAATAACACAAGGATAGTTGTTTATCCACTCTAAAGACTTCCTAACCATCGCGGTGGAAAGGGGAGGAAGGAGGACTTAGATGATATCATATGACCCAAAATCTAATTACTATATGGTTAGAAGGCACCTTCAAAATGAATATAATACATAATCACTCATAAATTAATAATTGTATGCAAATTCAACCAGGGGAAAAAAGGTTCTTTATTATATAGGACTATTTGACACCAAAACTGAACTAAACTCCAATAACAATAGTCTATACAATTCAAAATCAACAAAAGGGGCCCTTCAGCTAAATGCACTTAACGTGCAACAATATAACCCACATTTTGTCATTTTTTTTATAGGTAATAGAACAGATATATTAATAGAAGATCACTCTGTGTGCATAAAGCATGAACATGAGAGTGTCACAAGTTAAATTAAAAAAATAAAAAAAACCCACATTTTGTCATACATTGAAACTTATTGAAAAAGAACAGGGGGCCAGGGGGGAAGCTCTGGGTGTAAAATAAAATTTCTACAATGTTCACAGAAAAGCAAAATAGTGGACTCAAAATTCCAATGAGAAAATTAGAAGCTGTAGTGTGTTGGCCAAAGTGGAATTTGAAGGAACCCAAAATAGTGTCTTGTTTTTGACAAACCCATTAACACAAATGCTCCCATGTCTAGCAAGAAAGGGGGACCACCTTGAGAAACCAAAAGAACTGCCATCATGGCGGACTGCAGCATTACTAACACACAAGCATGCAAGTTACCTAATAAAATTGACAACAAATGACCATGGCAAAGCCCCGGGCTACTGACACTGCTTGAGAGCTTACGGTTTCATGTTCTATTTCACAATGAGCGCTCTTTTCAGACTTCCCTCACAGTATTTAGCCTTGCAAGGTGGTCCTTGCTAATTCATACAAGATTCCACGTGACCCATGCTGCTCTAGGTTATGTCCTTTCTATTTTGTGATAAGTGAAAGGAAGAACCTAATGAAGATTGAAGAATGTTTTTTATAATCAAAACAATGAGTCCAAAGCAAAACCCTTTTTTATTGGTAAGTTACACACACACACACACTGGATTTTGAACCCATGCCTCACCCTTCACCCATTGATGTAAGAGGAGGAAATACCATTTGAGCCAAAATTCATTGGCTAGTCCAAATCCACACGTTCGACCATTTTGGTTCAAGATTAATATCTTTGTCAAAAATGTATTATTTTTATAGGTAAAAGATACAACAAAACCAAAAAAAAAAAAAATGCAACAATAAAATAGGATACGCCTAGGAGTCAGCACCTAAGCTTTCTTGGAGTCACCAAGTTGACACAGGACAAAATGAAAATGATACAACAATAAAATTGAAGTACAGAAAAATAAAGGATTGAACACCTAGGCTTGCTTGGAGTCAGCACCAAGTAAGAGAGAACAAACTTATGAGTCAGAGACTATAGTTAGTTGGAGTCAGCCCCAGACTATTGCAAAACTCCAAGAGAAATTATATTAATCAATCAAACTGTACATTGTCTCCATAGGAGTACAATATTGTGTTTATATAGACTATGACTAAACCATAATTCTAGTTGACTTAAGAAACCCTAATTCTAATTAACTTGGGAAATTCCAATTATAGAATTACAAATAACCTTGCCTCTAGGAAAATAGTAAAATATTAATAACCTAATTAACTAATAATACCTAAAATAAAAAACAATTGACCAATAAAAATACAATTGATTTCCAAAATTAAATACAACTTTTTTGAAAAAAAAAAAAAAAAGTGGAATGCAAAAAAATAAATACAACTAAAGTAAAATAAAATCTTCTTCGTGCTTCCCACATCAAAACACTTACAGGCACTTCAGGTGCTGATGCTACCAATGATGTCTTCAAGCTAAGAACAGGTGTACCCTGCCAAAAACACAATTGAATTGGGTTTTCAGGGGCCAGAAAACCTAATGCATCACCTCATGTCCTAAAGTTTAGAAATACTAACCAAAATGAGAGATATTTTGCCAAAACAATGGTGGGGTACTCGATAATAGACCAGGCAATGAGTTAAAATACCATAAAGAATAGAAACTAATTGAATCTAGCACTGTCAAATCAGTTTGACTTGAAATCACCCAACTAAACTCTGATTTTGCACTTAACAGTCTTGGCAATCAGAAAAACCAACTCGACTGGGCATTACTAAAGCTTATGCAGTTACGGCACAGAAAACTCAAAAATCAGTCAAGAGGCTAACGTAAAAGGATGTCTGCTTCTCCAACTTATCAACAACAAAATAAATAAATAAAAAAGACAACTGCTTCTCCAATTCAACCTATAAATCCAACTCAATTGGAAGAAACATTAAACAAATTGTATTTAAAAATGTACATAACAAAATCTAAGCAATTATTTTTCAAACTTCAACTAGATATTAGAATCAAAAAATACAAACTGCGTGATAAAATACCTTAACAAGACTGGGAGGACCGATTATAACCAAATCTTCAAGAGACTCCACCTTGTCTAATGGTAATGTGTTGTAAAGCTCATCAACATCACTAAACTCATCAAAATCCTCCTACCAAAAATTAAAAATAAAATAAAAAATTAACAGTTAAAAGTCAATAACGCTGATATACGAGATCTAAAAGTAAAGCTTATCAACAAATATTCCTGATTAAAGAGAATATCACATGGGAAAAAAAATTAAAAGGCATTTGACGCATACTCTTGACAGTGTGTCTTTCATCTAAATTCCACTTCTTACAATAGCAATGAGAAGGGAACAAACATGAATATGAAGCACTACAAACCTGATTACGGTCCACATAGTCTTCCAAAAAGTCTTTAACATCATTAACCTGCTCAGGACTCAGTTCATCATTATCCAGTAGCCTCAAGATCAGTTCCAACTTCATTATATGAGCCTTGTGCCGGGTAATAGATGTCTCTAAATGTGTCTGCCAAACAAAAGAATCAATAACTGTTGAGGCTCAGAAAACAAAAAACAAAAAAAGGATTTATAAAGGATGTGTTTGTCCTACCAGTCTTGGTGGCCTCGTCTTTCCCTTCTTAACAGATAGCCCCTCCATCTCAGCTTCAAAGCTATCAATCTGAGACTCCAACTCCCCAACCTACTTCAGAACAGAATACATCACAAAAATATTTACTGAATGACATTTCAGATACATGTAATAACAAGAGAAAGCAATCTGACCATGTAAAATCTAAAATTTATGTCAAAAGACCAACATATACAACTAATATGGATACAGAGAAAGGAGCACAAATTTTTTTTTTTGGATAAGTAAAAGTTAATTAGTTAAAGAGAAAGGAGCACAAATTTGTAAAGTTATTATTAACCTAACAGATTCTGCTAGGTGTATATTTCAGTCATCAACCTATTAGATGACTTCCTTGCATTTGCAAAAGCGACAAGATATGGAGGAGAAATTCAGTTGCTTACCACTTATAGTATGCACAAATATATATTCCCACCTTCCAAAAGCGTGTGTCCACTAACGTCAAATGGTGTACACGGTATGGCTTTCATATTACCCCTTACTTTTAGAGATAGAAAACAATAACAAGCCATATGAAAAAGAAAAGGAAAGAATAATTTGGGAAAGTAATGCCTTTATCTTGCATGTGAAAGCATTAAATGCTCTGTCTCCTTAAAAGTTGCATTACAAAGAAGGACCAACAAAATGGGCCAAAAAGAGTACAAGCAAGTAATGAAACAAATCATCAAATACATGATGGTGGAAAAAACAATTTAGTGACATATAGCATGCACCATGGACAAAAACGTGTAAGCTCTAGTAATGGAACAAGTCATTATATATGCATGCAGTATTCACAAACACAAACACGCTAGTAATTAAACAAATCATTTTAATCAAAAGGCTTAATTTCATACCACATTGTTCAACCAATCCCTTGTCTCTGATTTAGCCTTCTCCTTTGGATCCTATCACAAAAAGAATAACATGATAAGTAAAGTGTTCTGCAGTAACTTTTCTTGCGGATTAAGGAAATACATTTATGTGCTTTTAATGGGTAATAACTATTTATTTCACCTTAAGATGTAAAGAACAATGTACACTTTATGTAAGATACAGGAAAGAAAAAAAAAAAACATAGAGATGGTCTAGGACATTCAGGGGAAGCTTCCCCACCAGCCGCAAAAACAAACATTAACAACTACTAAATTTAACAAAAGAGTCCTGAGTCCTGACAAATATGCTCTCTGCTATGCCCAAATCCCAAAGATAATTACATGTTTGCAAACATTCTCCTATCTTCTCTTCTCTTCTAAAAAATACGTAACTGTGTCATGAGAGGCAAAACAATCCACAAGTAAAGGTGGAAAAATAAATAGTTGGAACTCAAAAAATTCTCAACCCTTGATATCTAGATTATCATGTAAATGAAATTTGCCAATGGTTGGACACAATGAACACAGCACTAAAATCAATACAACTTCAAGAAAGGTATGGTTTATATACTCAACGGTACCACCTCAACAACCACTTCCACAATCCAAAATTGCTCCAGATGAAAGCAAGTAATGGATCAGCTACTTTGGGGAAAATCTTAACCGCAGATAATCTGAGGAAAAGTAACATCATTTTGGTGAGTTGGTGTTGTATGTGTAAGGCGAATGGGGAGACTGTCAATTCTTTGCTGCTTCATTGTCCATTGGCTAGAGAGTTGTGGGATACAGTCTTTGCCCTAATTGGGGTTCAATGGGTGATGCGTAGAAGGGTAATTGATTTGTTAGTTTGTAGGCAAGACAGATTTAAGCGACATCGAAACAACAAGGATTGGAGAGCCATTCCTCATTGCTTAAAGTGTTTGGTGTCTTTGAAGGGAGAGAAATGCTTGAAATTTTGAGGGTTGTGAACGGACTATTCTAAACCTGAAGTTGCAGTTCCTTTGAACCTTTTTAACTAGATGCTTGCACCTGGATTATTTTCTTTTTCCAACTTCTTAGAGTTCCTAGATTATTTTAATCTTTGAGCATAATTATGTTGCACATCAAAAATACTCTAGTGTACTAAGTGCATTTTTTTCTTTAAGAATAAAACTTATCACTTATCAACAAACAAACAAACAAAAAAGTTATGGATCAGCTATATATATACATACATACATACATACATATTGAAAAGATAGAGAGGGAGAGAGTGTGTGTGTGTGTAACAAGCACATGCATTGTGTCTGTCACCCTCAAGCAAACAGGAGGGGTAAAATTTATAATATAAAAGCTAGCAGTCAAAGGTGAACAAATTTTGTCATAATTAGCATTGCCACAAGACACAGGTCATTGCCCCTTGCGTATCTGTCATCATACTAGCCAAAAAAAAATATTAAAAAATGGATTTGGAAGGCAACTTAAACCTCTTACAATCAGCATTTCTCAACTTTAACACAACATCAGGCTATAGGGCAAGGCATCACAAAATGTAATGCTTACAGTTTTAGGTTGTTGACCAAGTCCTTCTTTAGAGAATGCTTTTGTCTTAGTCTCCTTTTCACATATCTTAAATCTTTCCATTTCTCGCTCAATAAGTTTGCGAGCATCCACCAGAGCCTGCTCATAAGAGGCACTAACCTACGTCAACATGTATCAGAAGAAAAAAGAATTAATCGTCATCTTCAAATCGAGAAATACAAATCCATAATTGCATATAACATGTTTCACATCAATATATCATAGTTTGCCCATAAAGACTAAAAATTACTGAAGCACAAAAAATTTAAATAAGTAACACTAACAAAAATTTATTATTACTCTCACACACAACCTAGAATAATTTCATATTAAGACCTACTTGAAAAAAATAATAATAACAATAATAAGAACTGGCATAATACTCACTTTCACTGTGATCAAACTTAATAAATTGCATTTACCAAAGGGAAAAGAACCTCTCATGCTCACTTACTCTGAACACAACAAGAGAGAGAGAAAAAAAAAACCTTCTTATCCTTTATCTCGCTGGACTGAATCCATGTCTTGATTTGGTCTCTGTATCTCTGGAGTTTTTTGATCTCCTTCTTCAAGTCTGCCTCGAACTTTTCCTTCTGGTTCGCATTATCCGTATCGTAAACCTAAATTTAAAAAACAAAAATCATTATTTAAGTAAATGGAAGCAAATGTTGAATTAGCAGAGAGCAGCGTGAATTTTGACCTTGTTCCAGATACTGTCGAAGACATCGACGCCTTCTTGGACCTTCTTGAGAACCCGATCTATCTCTCCCTGAAGCTTACGACTTGCTCCCATTTGCGGATTCGAAAAATGCCCAACCAATAATTCAGGACAATTTTATCATTCAATTTCCAAATTCTACTGCGATTTGATTTTGGTTTCTTTTCTTAATTCTAATTCTAGGGTTTTAACACTGCTCTTCTTTGGAGAGTGACTATGAATGCGATTAGGCTATTATGGGATGAGCTTCGATTTATAAATAAATACGGGTTATTAGGCCCAAAACATCTACCAATAATCAAGTGGGGGAAGCATTTTAATTTTTCTAAGTGTGGGTCATTTTAATCTTGTGCAAGGTTTAAAATTTTGAGTTTGATCCCTATGCTACGTAATATTTTGATTTCAGTCCTTCCGTCTATATTTGTTTATGTTTGAAAATGATTTCTTATATCAGGCCTATACAGAACACACTTTTTTTTTTTTTTTTTTTTTTTTTTTTTTTTTTTTTTTTTTTTTTTTTTTTTTTTTTTTTTTTAGAAATTCTAATCTAAATTCTTACACACGTATATTTTGAAGATCACCGGGATCGAACTCACACTCTCATAGATGGGTGGAATTTTTTGGAAAGGGGGATTACCACTGGACCGAATACCTAAGTGGCATACAGCACACCTCTCACAAGTCTCAACAAATAGATCTCAGTTAGTCTCACCTTAACTCAAAAAATAACTTAAAACCATATTGTTTTGAGTCTATCTAAAAAAACAAATTTTATTTCTTTCTTTTTCCTTTTCTTATTCTTGTTGTATTCATTTTTCCTCTCTCATTTTCTTAGAATAACATACTAAGCTACTGAAACTGAGATTAAGAAAATAATAATTTCCTACTTAGTTGCTCTTAGAATTAATCTATTGATTGTTACTGAGATTATGAAAACGATGATTTGATGAAAATGCACTACTTGCTTAAAATTTATGGTTCGATTTGATGATACTTAGATGCTTTAGGATTCGATCTGGTTTCCTTACATGAGAATATGGATATTGTAGCTTGCTCACATGCATTAGTAACTTAGAATTTGACTTGGTAACCTAACTATATGTCCTTCACATTTTTGCACTTTACTTTTTTGGTACTTTATTTTTGTTGAAAAAAATTTAAAAATCCTTTTAATTGAGATATTATTGAACTTTTCGCTTTTTAGTTCGAAGTCGGATTTTGGAACAACCAAACAAAAATCAAATTAGTAGATCTAAATGACTGAGTGGACATATCTATAGGTTGGGTGATAGCTAAACAATAGAGTCATTCTACAATGATAGAGGTTGAGGATTGGGGGTGAAGGAGGGTAACAGTGGAGGTGGAGTAAAGAATTGTGGTTCATTGGTTGAGACAAAGAGTGTGACTATTTTTTAGGGTTTTAAAGGGGTTATGGGTCACTCATCGAAAAGTTTCATTCGGTTTTCGAATTTGATAACTTCGCTAGAGGCAAAGACCATGGCGTCGTTATGGAAGGCTAATGTTGTGGAAGCCTGCGATTCTCGAGACCTCCTCTTCATGGTGAACAGAGCCTCTAAATTGTATTGAATGTAGACACTCCATTTTGCTACTCTTGTTTAACCCTAATAAATGAAGGTAAAATGGTCTTTCACATCCCAAGTGTAAAATTGTCATAATCATGAGTTAAATCAAATCTAGACATAATCATGATCAAAACCATATATCATATGTTTGAATCGGACCATTGGTGTGATGCCCTGCACCAAATTAATGTTCTAATTATAATATGTTATAGTTAAGGTTATATTTGCATCAAAAAAAGCTTATATATGCATCAAAGTAAGTAACTAATATTTGCAAAATAACATAGATAGCATACTTGGACATATATAGTATTTACATATTAGATGCCAACTAAATAGCTTTTTGTTGTTGCATAGTTACTATTCATATAACTACATATTTAATATAGGTTTCCAAAATCATAATTGTTGAATGCATTATTACCTGACATGAACAACATCTTAATGATTGGGTCAAATCCAATTATTGTATTGTTGTTGTTGTTGTTGTTAGGTCTGATGAATGGGATATTGATGAGTTGCCCTGAAAAGATATGATTATTTTTTAATGAACAATGTTAGTACATTATCCTCAAATGAGAAAGAAAAATTCTTATAGTGTGTAACTTTTCATCGAGATTGAATTCAGAAGCGGGTGATGGAAGCAGTAGCGAAGGAGAAGGACTAGTAGAGGCGGAGGTTAAGATGAGCTCCCTGTGCCGATGGTAAATGCAGCTCCATCAACTGCAAAGTTTTGTATTTTCAGCTTTCAATTTTAATAATTAAGGCTATACTTTTATCTCCTTTCAATTATTCACACTCATTTTTCTTTCTTTGTGTTCACATTGATGATTTTTAAGTAGGAATACATATGTATGTATATAAATGATATTCCAGGGGCATGGACTTATTTATTGTCAAACCTTAAGATAAGGGGAGTGTCATTTCGTACATATTTTAGGGGAGTTCCATCTCGTGAAAACTCAAGAGAGATTTGACACAGATGTGTCCAACAAACCCAATCTGGTCTAAAGGCCGAACTTTAGTGTTCATAAGCCCAACAAATAAGGCTCTATTTTCCAGAAGCTTCAGTCAACCCATTTCAAGTTAAAAAGCCCAACTATGATGATTTTGAAGATTCAAATAATCAAACCAATATTTTGAACGAATTTGCCAAATGAAGTGAATCAGCATTTATTGCACTCTTCTTAGGAAATATTCCAGCCTTTAATTTGTAGTTTTTCAAGTCATTTACTTTTGTTTCAAGTTCTATGTCTATCTTTATTATGTTGTCTAGTTCCTAAGTATCATTTGAATTTCCTTTAATGTAATTTCGTTTTCCTATGCTTAGAGGGTTGTTCTAAGCATCTATATAAGCTATTTGGCTGGAATGAATAAAGCAGAGATTGAGTATTCAGAAAATTAAGCTTTGTGCTTTCTTAGAAGAAGGATTTCTTCTGTTTTAACTCTTATCCCTTGGGTGGACTTCCTTTGGGTGGCGAGTTTGGTTTCTGTATCTCATTGGTGGATTCCATTTGAGTGGTGAGCCTATCTTATCTTTTGTTTTGAGTGTTCCCTATTCACATATCCGTATCCCAAACACATATATATCCAGCCATCCCCCTATTAACCGGGTTATCAATTTGGGTTTCCATACTAATTCCATTTTAGTTGGGATACATCCATTCTTAATTCCGGTATCAGTTGGTATCAGAGCTTTGGTTTAATGGCTGGTTCTAGTCGTCAACAAGGTTATAACATGGAGGACCGTGATGAGGGTCATACAAATTTCTAAATGGATGTGCTAAGGAAGACAACTTCAAGAACTCCAACAACGTTTGGAGCAGTATGAGAATCAAAGGACGTGGTGCTAGGCATCATGATTCTGAAAGTGACAATGAAAATCCATTCCACCGTGCCCATAGTCACTCCTCTAGTGAGAGCACTCCACCCCACCCCCGTTTTGTGAGAAATTCACGACCAGGTTTTGATATGAAGGTGGACATACCAGAATTTTGAAGGAAAGATGCAACCAGATGATTTCATTGATTGGCTTACTACTGTTGAGTGAATCTTTGATTCAAAAATGTTCCAGAAAATCGTAAAGTGAAAATTGTTGCCATCAAGCTAAGGAAACATGCTTCAATCTGGTGGGAGCATTTGAAGAGGCAGCGAGAATATGAAGGAAGAGAATGTATTACAATATGAGCAAAGATGAAGAGAGAGCTAAAAAGAAAGTATTTACTTGAACATTACAAGCAAGATGTTTTTATCATGGTTTTAAAAACCGGACCGGACCGGCCGGTTCAACCGGTTTAACCGGGGACCGGTGCTCTATCCGGTCCGGTTCTCTGAAAAAACCGAAAATTTAGAAAAATAGGACAAAAACCGGAAACCGCCGGTTCAACCATAAAAACCGCGAACCGGAGCGGTTGAACCGGTTTTGGCCCGGTTCCACTAATTACAAAACTGTATCGTTTTTGTCTTTTTATTCCTTATCCTAACCCAAGTGGCGGAGTTCTCTGGCAAGTTATGGATCGCGGGGGTAGAGTGGCGGCGAGCAAGTGGAGCCAGGAGAGAGCGTCGGAAATGCCTCCTGGGCCGTGTTCCATGTCGGCGATGACGAAGTCGTAGCCGGAGAGACCAGTGATCTCGGCGAAGGTAGGGGAGAAGCTGAGGAGGAAGAGATCGTACAAGCTGAGAAAAAGTGCAACACAGTACAAGTGAACTATGCAGTAAAACCTGAAACTTACAAAGCTGAATGAACACTTATATACTACAAAAAATATAAACACGGAAATGAGTTAGTTAGATCTCAAACCCTTCAATTCTGCTCAGTTTCTTTGTGCTGATAAGGAAACGGAGTACTAAAAAACGAGTAAATCAATGTGATTGTGAGACCAAAGAAGCGTGTATGTGTAGGCGAAAACAATGGGCCACCAGATCTCTTCTTCTTTTGGTTTAGTTCCAGATCTGACTATGGCTTTGGCTTTGGCTTTGATTTTTTTGTCACTTTGTCTTTTCTGCCCCTTTACTTCTTCTTTTTTGTTTCTTTTTTTGTTTTGTATTTTTTTTTCTTTTCTTTTTGCCTTTTCTCTGTGTGGCCTCAATAGCTCCACGTGAAAGTTATTTTCAAGTATCGAACTTTTTCTTTCCTTTTCATTTTTCAATAGACAATAATTCATATTTTTCTAAAGATTTAATTTATTTATTAATATCTAATTATTAGTTACAAATTTGCTAATATAAAATGTGGAAACTATATAGAATATTTTAAAATTTGTTATATATTTGTTAACCCTATATTATTAGAAATTTTTTTTTGTATTTATTTAATTATTTATATAATTTTAAAATTATTAATTAAATTATTTATGACGTCACCGGTTCGACCACCGGTCGGACCACTAGTACGGGAACCACTTTGCTTTCCGGTTCTCTCCCCGGTCCGGTTTTTAAAACCATGGTTTTTATGAAATTTCATGATTTCAAGCAAAAGGAGTTGCCCGTGGAGGAGTATACAGCGGAGTTTGATCATCTAATGATTCGCTATGATGTTGTTGCAAGAGGAGCAGATGATAGCGTGCTATCTCAGTGGGTTATGTGTTGAAATCAGTGATGTGGTGCAGCTACAACCATATTGGACTTACAATGATGTTTGCAAACTAGATATGAAGGTGGAAAAGCAATTGAAAGAAAAATGTGACAATAGTTTTCGATCCTTTACTCAAGATGGAGTTTCTAACCGTGGGAGTGGTTCCACTTCTAAAACCACTACCATACCCAAGACAGCCGCTGCCAAGCCAATTCCAAAGAATGAAGCTACATCAGGTTCAAATCGTCCAATCACTTCCAATACAAGTCGCAGGTGTTTCAAATGTCAAGGTTTTGGACATATTGCTTCTGATTGTCCAAATCGCAAAATGGTGTCTCTTGTGGAAGAAGATGTAGAAATGGAAGATGAGGATGATTTTTCACTAGAAACTAATGAACATGTTGCTGAGGAAGAAGAAATTACTTATGCTAATCGAGGGGAGGCTCTTGTGGTTCCAAAGAAGCCTCAAAGTAACCTATGTGGAAGATGAATGGTTGCGGAACAATATTTTTCATACTAGATGCACTTCTCATGGAAAAGGTCTGTAACGTCATCATTGATGGAGGAAGTTGTGAAAATGTTGTGGCAGCAACAATGGTGGAGAAACTGAAGTTAAAAACTGAAGATCATCCGGAACCTTACAAACTCCAGTGGCTTCGCAAAGGCAATGAAGTGAAGGTAAATAAAAGATGCTTGGTTGAATTTTCCATTGGCAAGAATTATAAAGATGCTGTAGTTTGTGATATTGTGCCTATGGATGCATGTCATTTGTTGCTTGGTAGACCTTGGCAGTATGATAGAAAGACTAAGCATGATGGTTTCAAAAATACTTATTCTTTTGAAAATGGATGGAGTTAAGGTCCTTTTGGTTCCATTGAAAATGGTTCATGTTCCTAAACCTTCTTTTGGGGAGGGAACTAATTTGCTTGACCAGATCTGGGGTTGAGAAAGCATTAATGGAGAATGGTGAAGGCTTTGCAATTGTGGTAAGAGGAAGAGAAAGAACCAACAGAAATTCCCCCTTCTTTGATTCCATTCCTCAAGGAATTTAGTGATGTTGTTCCCGGAGGAAATTCCCCATGGCCTTCCACCTATGAGGGATATGCAGCATTGCATTGATCTTGTACCAGGATCTGTGTTGCCTAACAAACTAGCCTATCGATTGAACCCTAAGGAGCATGAAGAATTACAGAGACAAGTTGAAGAGTTGATAGAAATGGGGCTTGCTAGAGAGAGCATGAGTCCTTGTGCTGTTCCGGCACTCCTTGTTCCCAAAAAGGATGGCTCTTGGCGTATGTGCATTGATAGTAGAGCGGTGAATAAGATCACCATCAGATATTGCTTTCCTATTCCGCGATTAGATGATCTTCTTGACCAGCTTTATGGAGCTGTTATTTTCTCAAAAATTGATCTTCGCAGCGGTTATCACCAAATCAGAATGAGGCCAGGAGACGAGTGGAAAACAGCATTCAAGACTAGAGAGGGGCTGTATGAATGGATGGTGATGCCTTTGGGGCTCTCTAATGCTCCTAGTACTTTTATGCGACTGATGAATTATGTGTTTAAGCCTTTCATTGAGCTTTTTGTTGTTGTGTATTTCGATGACATTCTGATATACAGCAAATCTCAACAAGATCATATGGAGCACCTTTATCAAGTGTTTCAAACTGTTCGAAAACAGAAGTTATTTTGTGAATTTGAAGAAGTGTCATTTCTTAACAGATAGCCTTGTGTTCTTAGGCTATGTGGTTTCAGCTGAAGGAATCAAGATGGATCCTAGTAAGATAGAGGCAATAATCAGTTGGCCTGTGCCAAAATCTCTACACGATATCAGAAGCTTTCATGGGCTTGCTTCTTTTTATCGTCGTTTTATAAGAAGTTTCAGTAGCATCATTGCTCCCATTACTGAATGCTTGAAAGGAGGAAAGTTCCAATGGAATGAAGAAGCCCAAAAGAGCTTTGAGTTGATCAAGAAGAAAGTAACAGAAGCTCCAGTGCTTGTACTTCCAGATTTTAGCAAGCTTTTTGAAGTTGATTGTGATGCGTCAGGAGTGGGAATTGGTGCTGTGCTCAGCCAAGAAGGTAAGCCTATTGCCTTCTTTAGTGAGAAGCTTGAATGAGAGTCGTAGGAAGTATTCTACCTATGATAAGGAGTTTTATGCTATTATTCGTGCTTTGGATCATTGGAGTCACTATCTCCTTCCAAATGAGTTTTTGTTGCATTCTGATCATGAAGCTTTGAAGTATTTGAATAGCCAACAGAAACTTAACAGCTGGCATGCGAGTTGGGTTGAATTCCTTCAACCCTATTCTTTTTCTATCAAGCATAAATCTGGAAAGTTGAATCAAGTGGCTGATGCTTTAAGTAGAAGACATTCTTTGCTCAGTACTATGGAGGTGCAAGTATTGGGTTTTGAAGTGCTCAAGGAATTGTACAAGAATGATCCTGACTTTGGAAATGTGTGGGAGAGTTGTTCTAAGGGTTCATTCAATCATTTCTTGGTGCAAGAAGGTTTTCTTTTCAAGAACAACAGAATTGTGCATTCCTCAATGTTCTTTACGAAGGGCAATTATTCAGGAAGTTCATGGAGGAGGTTTGGCGGGACATTTTGGGAGAGACAAGACTCTTGCTCTTGTGCAAGAAAACTTTTTCTGGCCTCAAGTTGGCTCATAATGTTGAGTGCTTTGTGAAAAGTTGCAGAATTTGTCAAATTGCTAAGAGTCATAGCAAGAACACCGGTTTATACACACCACTACCAGTTCCTAAAGCTCCATGGGAAGATATCAGCTTAGATTTTGTTTTGGGATTGCCTCGAACCCAAAGAAACAAGGATTCTATTATGGTGGTTGTTGATCGATTTTCAAAGATGGCCCATTTTGTTCCTTGTAACAAGACTGCGGATGCTTCTCATATTGCTGACTTATACTTTAGAGAGATAGTTAAGCTCCATGGAGTTCCAAAAACTATCACATCTGATCGGGATTCGAAGTTCATAAGTCATTTTTGGCGTACTCTTTGGAGGAAGCTTGGTACTACACTACAATTCAGCTCTTCTTATCATCCACAAACTGACGGTCCAAACTGAGGTGGTGAATCGAAGTCTGGGAAATCTTTTAAGAAGCTTTGTGGGGAAGAACATTCGGCAATGGGATCTTCTGTTAGCTCAAGCTGAATTTGCTTATAATCGATCTCCTAGTCAAACTACTGGCCATAGTCCTTTTGAAGCTGTGTATGGTCTTAATCCTATTGGACCACTTGAATTAGCACCACTTCCAGTTACTAAACATTTTAGTGGAGATGCTGAAGAACGGGCTAAGGAAATCAAGAAACTACATGAGCAGATCCGAGGAAGCATTTTGAAGGAATAATGAGAAGTATAGCAAGCAAGCTAATAAGCATCAGAAACCAGCAGCTTTCAAGGAGGGTGATTTGGTTTGGATTCATCTTAGGAAAGAGCGGTTTCCCTCTAAGCGATCTTCTAAGTTGATGCCTCGAGCTGATGGTCCATTTAGGGTGCTTCAACGCATTGGGGAGAATGCTTACAAGATTGAGCTGCCTGGTGATTATGGAGTTTCAGCAACCTTTAATGTTTCAGATCTTTCTCCTTACTATGAGGATCAAGAAGACCAAGTAGACTTGGGGGCAAGTCTTCATCAACCGGGGGAGATTGACACAGGTGTGTCCAACAAACCCAATGTAGTCTAAAGGCCCAACTTTGATGTTCCTAAGTCCAACAAATAAGGCCCCATTTTCTAGAAGCTTCAGTCAGCCAATTTCAAGTTAAAAAGCCAAATTATGATGATTTTGAAGATTCAGATAATCAGGCCAATATTTTGAACGAATTTGCCAAAGAAGTGAATCAGCATTTATTGCACTCTTCTTGGAAATATTCCAGCCTTTAATTTGTAGTTTTTCAAGACATTTACTTTTTGTTTCAAGTTCTATGTATGTCTTTATTATGTTGTCTAGTTCCTAAGTATCATTTGAATTTCCTTTAATGTAATTTCGTTTTCCTATGCTTAGAGGGTTGTTCTAAGCATCTATATAAGCTATTTTGCTGGAATGAATAAAGTAGAGATTGAATTTTTAGAAAATAAGCTTTGTGCTTTCTTAGAAGAAGGATTTCTTCTGTTTTAACTCTTATCCCTTGGGTGGACTTCCCTTGGGTGGCGAGTTTGGTTTCTGTATCTCATTGGTGGATTCCATTGAGTGGTGAGCCTATCTATATTTTATTTTGAGTGTTTCATATTCTCATATCCATATCCCAAATACATATATCCAGCCATCCCTCTATTAACTGGGTTATCAATTTGGTTTCCATACTAATTCCATTTCAGTTGGGATACCCATAATAATTCCAGTATCAAGATTGGTGTAATTTACCCTAAAAAGAAAACTAGGGTTTCTTACTAAGTATATGTACATTATTTCTCTCTAAGAAATTGTATAACATCTTTGTAATTTTCTGTAACGACATGAACAAAAATGTTTACTAACAGGTTAAATTGCATTTCCTCCTTTTAACTATTGGGTTTACTTCAATCCACCCTAATCTATGAAACCAACTGAGCCATGTTCCCCTTTATGTATTGAAAATATGCAAATAGCTCCGCCGTCTAATTTTCTGTTAATTCCAAGCAAAAATAACATAATCTTTTTATGGTGTATTAATAATCTGTAATGATAGATTTTAAGTATTATTACTTGAAATTAAAAATACATAAAACATTTCGTTAATTTCATTTGGATTTAACAAAAAATTTGACCATGAGGGGCGATTTGTATATTTTCAAGAAATAATTGGAGACATTGCTCGATTTTATAGATTATTGGGGAATTGAGGAAGTGCAATTTGCCCTTACTAATATTTGAATTTCTTTTTAATAATAATTTAGATGTTCAATTTTTGTTAATCTTGCTCGATTTGATCAATTTAAAACAAGCATGGCAAGGTGAATTCATGGATTTGGATTTTTTAAAATATAAATCAAACGGATGGAATTCTACCTCTTAGATTTGCTTTCAATTGGCAATAGAAAATTTTTTGTTAACTTTCATTTGTTGAGGTATCAAACACCAAAAAAATATAGAAAATATTTTTGAAAAAACGCTTTCCATAGAAATAATGAGATGGTAAAGTATTTAAGGTTTTTGCCATTCCTTCTGTTAAGGCATTTTGCTTGTAATCTGTGAAGTCTCATTGAAATATGAGATAATAGAAGTAAATTTTGATGGAGATATGAAAGTCATATAGTTACGAATGTGATCTATATTGTTAGTGCAACTTATTTCAATTGATTTTTCCAGGCAAGCTGGCCTGAACAAGAGAGCAGCAGATATCTTGTCTCTTCTACTACTTCTCACACTCGCTGGCTTCAGACCGTCTCAGCTCCAGCTGAAACCATTCAAGTCGAATTGTTTGCAACTGGCAGCAGCAGAATCATTTTCATCATGGCTATTTAGGTCCAATTTGGCTGCAAAGTAAGGCAGTCTGAATCCTTGAGAAATTTTCTCATTTTCGAGTTTAACTGATTCTGCCCTGTTGTTGCTTCGGTCTAGGAAACTTTCATCCGAGTCCCTTCCTTTAAATCTTGCTGCAGAATAGCTGTTGCTGCCATTCCCTTTTTCTCCTACAAGTCCTATGCTCATGGATAAATTGCTGGTGCTTCTTTCTACAGGGAACATTCTTCTTTCCACATCTTTACCCATTGAGGAGTGAAACATGCTGTCTTTCAGTTCTTCAGACCACTTGAGATCTGTCTTCTGTAGCATGGGGTCCTCACATATCTCCTTTTGCTCCAAGGGTGCAGCTCCAGAATAAGGCCCCATTCCCATTCCCATCCCCATCCCCATCCCCCTGTTGTGTATTTCTTGATCCCTATGAGATCCTTCACAGGATGTCAAGCAGCTATCCATTTCACAATCAGTGGGCTGGTTTGCTTGTGTATGCTGGGGGCACAACCCCTGTAGTTCTTTCAGCTCTGAAAATGCAGAATTCAGGCATTGATTGGATACTTTGGACACCAATTCAGAGAGCTGCATTTTGGCAGCTTCGAGTCCCACACTACCTATGTTTTGTCTTCCGAGTGTCTCCTGGGCTTTTTCCAGCACTGCCTGTAGGTATTTTCCTTGAGCCTCTATCCGGAGTTGTAAGTGTCGCTGTACCTGGTTTAATTCACAATCGATGGTTACAATTCTACCAACTAATCCATTTACAAATATAACTGTGTTTTCTAACACCTAACAAACAAATTATATTAGATCCCGACCATGTATGTATTCACATATTTCCAAAATATTAATCTTGTACAAGTTCTGTTTTGAAAATTTTATATCCATTTTGTGCTGAGCTCCCAAAAGTCATTCGCGAGCTTTTTGACATCTCTTGACTGCATAATTCACATTCTGTAAGTTTAATGTTCATAATATAATGCCTGGTTCTTTACCCTCAGGTTTGTGTCAATTTTTTTTTTTACTTTATCGACACTAAATGCAAATATTTATAGTGTTATATGGAAATTTGATGTTTGCATAACTCAATTTGTTTGCTGTATAATATGCTTTGCTTTTCCTTTATTTATTTATTTTTTCTCTATAGTAATGTTTGTGGAAGAAGTGATGAATTCAGCTCTTTCATTTTTTTTTTTTTCCTCATTCATTACTGTGTTGTCAACATAATGTAGAACATGTAAGTAGCTGCTAATATTACTTTTATTTGCTGGAAGGACATTTCAATCAGATTTATACATACAGAAGTTTCAAGTATTGTATACCTCAAGTTGCTCGTGTAGCCTTCTCTGCACTTCAAGTTGCATCTGTAGTGCTTCATTCATATGTAAGTTTCTGGAATTAGGAAGTTTTCGTTGTTAGTATGAAATGAGGATAGTGAAGCGATTTAAAACAATAGATATATAAATAACTGAACATAAAGAACATGACAAGCTATTTCAGTACATACTTGTTTGTCTGGGGTCCAATGCTTAAAGTGTCCAAAGTTGTTCCACTTGCTTCAGATACTCTGTCACAACCCAGTCCAGCCATACCTATATGCAATGATTCTAATTTTATTCTTCACATCAGATGCTTAATAAGAAATTCTACATCATATATTTTTTTTTAAATAGCTTGAAAATAATTGCAAGTTTTTAGACAGAATCTTATGAGATTGTTTTCTTACCAGTTTTGGTGGTCCCACTATTAATTTGTCCATGCTTACTGAGCCTGTACTTCTGCATGCCACAAGGTAGAGCTAGCAATTAGTATATGTGGTTTTAGTTATAACAAACTCCATCCCTTAGCCCTAAAGACCCCCCCCAAACTGCTTAAAGGGTCTGTATAACTTATATTTGCACATTTGACTCTTCTCCTGCTCCTACCCAGGCTTCCTTAGGTTATCATTTACAGTATGACACATGAAGGCACAAGATTCAAAACTATTGTCATAGGTTTAAGCATATAGTCACACTTTAATTTTTTTTTTTTTTTTTTTTTTTCCGAAGGAGAAATAGGAAAAATTCTTTGTTACTGTAACTTGGTATCTAATGAACTGGAGACCTTTTTTTTTTTCTTTGAGAAAATAATGAACTGGAGACCTAAGATAACTTGAATCCAGCAGTCACTTAAACTTCTATAAGTGATCACTGGCTAGTATAGATATTTTACCTGAAGATGACTCTTTAGGTGGTATAAAGTGAGTCCTGGAATCCCCATAAGTTTCATTACTGTTTTCGGAGTTGCCTCTGCATTGGAAGAATGATATGGGAATTAGCTTGAAGTTTGATATTCCATAATTCCTGTATTCATTGATCCTTATATTATTGTATACAACACTCACTGTCTGCTCCTCCTAGCTGATTAACTGCATCTATGAACCGCTCGTGTAGATCTGGTGTCCACTTAAGTCTAGGCTTAGCATCAGTTGAGAGAACAAGGCCCGAGTCTCCAGGACCGTTCCCACCTTGCAGGAATAAATGCCTCTCGGGAGGAATTGACATTCTTGAAGAAGGGTGGACGTTCTTTCCTTGATTTTGGTGATGATGGTACATCTTCTGTTCTTAAAACAAAAAGTTGACATAAGTTTATCCCGATGTAGGAGCTCTAACTACCAAATTATGTGCTCAAGATCAGTTCTGTTTTTACCTGATGTGTGCTTTCTTTTTTCCCTCCTGATCCAAATTGCTGGCCCTTGAAATTTGGAACTTGATGATACTATATTCTTCAGGTACAAGCCAATGACTTGATACTCAGATAGATAGAACTACTTACGACTTCTCTTGCTTATTTGCTTTCTTCTTCACCCTCTTCTCACAAACCAAAGGTGCCCCTGAGCCAGGCTTTTATAATGAGAATTAGGCGTGGGGCCTGGGGGCTGTGGGCCAGGGGATGGAGGTTGTGAGGCATAGAATCTTTGACAGAGATAGCCAATGGAATACCTGCTTCAATTCAATACTCACAGTGACCTGAAAAGAGATATTGTCCTTCCTACTCTGCTAACAGTGGGCCCTGTTCTCTAGCTCCACTTTCCATTCTCAAGTATTTCTACCCATTTGAATTTCCTCCATGGTATGACTTTAAATAACACCTCACACCTTGCATTAGGTACCAGCATTGATGCGCCAAAGTTTTTTTGTTGTGCATTCGTATTAGTTAATCTGGCAAAGCAAGAATCTTATTCCAGGAATTAAGAGAGGATTTTTATGACTTGGATTGGGGAATCCACGATTGTTGTTGTCTTGAGACCTTCAAAGCCCACCTTTCACCCTCTACTTATGGAAGATTCTTAGAACTATTATATCTCTGTTTCTCGCATTGGTGTTAGAATGCTTTTTTCTTGTCAATTTACATAGTAAATTAGTTCTCTAGTAAATTGGTTTTAGTTGAATGTAGAAGAAGATTCTGTTGACTGCAGCACCTTCAAGTTATGGAATTAGATACATAAGAAAAAAAATTGGTTAAAACTTAAAAGATGTTCCTTGGAGATTGTCTGGAGGCAAAGAATATGGAATAAGGAATACATTCGATTTTGTCTCCTTCAGTAAGTTTGGTACTTATTCAGCCCACACATTATAATATTGAAGGAAGAGGGGCCAAAACTTTTTCATTCTTGAATTGGCATATGACATCCGGTCCTGCACCGACGAATCCTAAGCAACTGGGACCCAGTAAAAATTAAAAAAAGAAGAATTGTACTTGCTTCCATACTTGCATTTGATGATAACCATGACAAGTCATGGCCTGAAGAGGACCACTTGCCTTGCCCTTGACTCCTGCCTTGGCTGGGAGATTCTCTTGTATGAATCTATGAACTTTTCTTGCTGTATTTGATTACTGTTATTATGTCCTGCACTTGTTAATATAACCTTCTTAAGCATGTTTGTGTTTGTAATAACTAAGTGACTGAATGTACAAATGGACAAACCCATGTGTATTAAGTTTTACTTTTTTGCATAAATTTGTGCATACAATGCATTGAAGTTTTACATACACACAAAGAGAGGCACATTTACACTTCTACATCCAAAAGTTCATACAATGGTACAATACTCAGTTTTTTATGCTATCCTGTCTGCATGTACAGATACAATAGATTCTTATATGCATGACATACATGCTAAATGTTCATCTCATGAAGTACTCAGTCGTTTCAGACTTGTCCTGCATCCTGCATAGCAAATGCTACGTCAACTGCACCATGAGCAAAATGTTAAAAAAAAATGTATTGCATTCCACAAACTGTGCATGTGTCAACTACAAGTGCATTATTCTAATGCTGTCTTAGTGCATTGAAGGATCTGGTCATATGGTGATAATTAGGATTTATACTAGACCTATTTAAAATACAAAGAATCATATCTCTATGATCAACTGCTAATGCAGAATAAATTCGTATATAAGTTAAGTAGATCTGCTAAATCACCATCAAAATACCATACAGATGTGAAACTTATTCATGAATGAGGACATAGCTGATATGCAGATACATACTTAACAAGCACTCTAACATCTGTCTAGGACTGTTGCTAACTTACACAGAAATTGTGAGGGCACATTAGAGAGAAAAAAGAAAAAAGAAAAGAAAAAAAAGGAAAGATAAAAATTCCTATTCCTTGAACAATATCTTCAGATTAGTTTCAACTGGTCTTTCTTAGAAAGATCGTTGATTCTGATATGCGAGGATATTTAATGCAGTTGGAGGGAATCTATAAAAGACTTTAAGTAAAGTGCTAAAGCAAATTCCTAAATAGTTTGCTGGCATGTGGTAGGAATAAATTGCACAAGAGGCAGGATTTGGTACGGTTCCATTTACAGCTTTAAATTGCTCCCAGTACATGTACTCAAATGTCTCATCACTTGGCAGATTCTTTTGATCGCACAATAAATCAATATTAAGGACATAATAACAGCTTCAAAATTTTTGGATGCCATTTTATTGCATATTTAGATAAAATTATAATGGAATGGTAGCGTAAGGAATATGACATTTAAAATTTAGTTGTGTTATGCTCATAGACATGAGTTGGCAAGTATATGTTGACTGAGCTTCAAAGTAGTGATTATTCAGTACTTTTGAAGTATAATAAATACTTGTTTTCTACTCTCACATAAATAGTGGGCACCATTCATGTGAGAGTAGGGAGTATGCATTTATTTGTGTTCCGTGAGTATTAAATAATTTTCCGCTTCAAAGATGTTTATGATTGGCGAGTAATTATTAAGCATTTCGGGAGTACAGTGATGTGATGTTCTCTCATCTCACATAAAATAGAGGATTTTATTAATTAAATTCATGGTTGGATCTACTATTTACGTAAGAGGAAAAGTGAATACTACGTCACATGTATTCTAATAGTAAGTAATAATTTTCCATGACTGTTATAGTAGTCATTAAGAATAACAAATATTTGTCATGAAAATATAGTTCAAGGGCAAGTAGGTAATTGAGTGATGAAAAAAAATTCTATGTTTTTGTGCTGTGTGCGAAACCATGATTTATAAGTGTCATGTATTAGATATTTAGATGTTCTCTTCCTTTATTAAGACTGAGAAGGGTTTAATAAGTTTTGCATCTCCTGATATAACATATATTTTCGTTGTTTTCATTAAAAAAAAAAAAAATTATCGTTGACCGAGGATGCCCCCACAACAAGAAAAAGAAAAGGGGAAAAAAAAAACTGGGTTAAGTGATGAATGGATGTTTTAATGTGGAAGCAGCCGTAAATAGAATAAACATAGTGCTACAACTTTCATTTAGTGTCTCTTGAGGACCCAAAGATCTTTCTAATAATTATAATAGTACGTGTAAAGTACTCACTTTTCTCTGATGTTTGCCAAAATGCCCTCGAGTCCTCTTTCTTAATTTCATTGCTTTTGTTGAGCAGTATAAGGAAATAATATGCTTTTACTCTTGTATATAACCGCTGTTGGTAATGTTATTCTCCTCTTTGGAGCAGAGACAGAGATTTTTGTTCTCGTACTTACATTTCCTTTTATGTATTTTATATTAATATAAATTTACTTTGAGGAGAGGAAGAAGCTTCAAAAAGAGAAGCACATCATTTTTTGAGAATCATCTTATGGACTAGTCAATCATAAGCAAGAGCTCTCTTAAGTCTTAAGACGCTTATTGGCTATGACTTGTTGACCACACATGATGGCAGTTGCTCAATTAGAAAGTGAGAAATGACCACGGAATGCTATTCCTTGTGAAAAACAAAAAGTTGTGGGAAGAAAAAAAAAAGTTGCTTAGATTCCATGGAATAGGAATCTTAACTCAAACTAAAGCCAATAGGTCATATTCTAATTACTTATTCTTCTCTACCCAAAGCCACAAAAAATGGGTTCTTGGTTCCCACCCAGCTATTCCCGGCTCCTTTAGCTAATTTAGTTAGATGCCTCTCAAAATTCATCCAGACGGCTGTGCCCTCATATGTAATGTTATTCTTTCAGAATATTGCCACTTTTAGAGAGTGCTTAGGTTTTATTATGAGATATAGACGTCGTTACTAAACCTGGACTGATCTATTCGGTTGGATCGATGAATTGATAGATCATTTAACTTTCCTTTGTGACCATGCACTCAAGTTATATATATATTCTACAAATATTTTTGATAAGATTATGTTGGCTAATTCCTGTGTCAAAATATCTGTTTATGAGGATTGTATTCATTGCAAAATTAAATAGGAAAAGTATAAGGTTAATGCAAATTGAAGATCGCGAGTTAAGGAAGAGTTGCTAGAGCGAAAATCCAAGTTAGTCAGAAACTTCGCTCAAGCGAGACTGAGGAAAATAGTAACCGACTTTGTTGTACCTATTGGTTTAACCTAAATTTTAATTTCCTATATGAACACAACCCTTGTTGCACGATTTTCCTTGGGAGGTAGCCGCTCTAAGCTTATTGAGAGAGCTTTATATTGTCAGAAAATTTCTCCTCTTGGGTTTTTCTCTATGAGCCTCAACCGTGAGATTATTTTTGAGTTTAAAACACCTTGAGTGTTTTATTCAAACCATATAAATAAACCACCACCAGACATTAGTGGAAAACTTTTAAGAAGTTCTTTGGAGTACCATAGTTTTGGTTGGTATATGAACGAGTTAGTTCATAAATGAAATTTTATAAGAGGTAACTAGAGTTCTGGGCCACTGAGAGGCAAATAGGTTGTTTATTTTATTTTATTATAACATGGGATATATATATATATATATATAAAGTTACTGAAGTTAGGTACATTAGGTTCCCTAATTGAATTCAAACACATGGTTGAATAAACTATGAGATATAAATAATGTTATATTTTCCACGAATATTTAAATTTATTGATTTAAGTCTTCTCTTATAAGCAATTTCAATCGGACCATATTCCTTCAAATTTAATTTGTTCACTTTTGAGAATTCCCTTTTTTAATTGAAGTATCAAATTGTTACGTTTTAATCCAAAGATATGCTTGTCTACCGATAAAATTTAAGGATTTCGAAAACAGTATCATTATCATGATTCCGCCTTAAAAAGGATGAGTTAGGGCCTACACACATACTATAGCTAAAATTAGGTTAGAATACCTACGCCTCTTTCCCTTATCAATTACATATTTGGTAAGAGAGGGGTTACATGCCTGTTAGATTATTAAAATAAGATATAAAAAAAAAAAAAAATGTTATGTTATTGTTAAAAAAATGATTTTCTCCATTTGAAATAGATTTATTTCATGATTCAGATTTAATATTATACAAATTATCAAGTCATTTAAAATTTTAAATAATAATATTAGATCTTGATTAGGAAATAAAATCTTAACAATGAAATTGACCAAACGGAGAGGATTCTATTCCCTTTTTGTTTAAAGGAAGTCAAGCTTAGCTAGTGGGCCGAACCCAAATTCACCCATTTAAGGAAATTTGGAGGTGCTATCAAACCAATGAATAATTATTCAATATTTCAAGACTACAATAATGTAGTATTCCCTTCTCTCCCATAATAGTGGATGTTATTAATTAAATTAACCATTCATGTGAAAAGATGGAGTACCACATCACTCTAATTGTGAATACATAATAATTTTTTCAAATCAAGAGACATTTGACAAAAAAAAAAGGTTTTATTTGCAAGCAGAATGCTTTTATCATTAAATAAGTGTATGTGTAAATGATTTTTGTGGCAGTGTGTTTGTGTTTTCTTGACATCTCTCTACAATTATAAATACTTACATACATTGTGGTTTTTGTTGTTGAAATTTAATATAGTTAACGCAAATCTTGTAATCAAGTGATATATCGTTTAGGTCTAAAATTCAATCCCAATTATTGGATATATAGCAGGGTTAGGGTGTCTGGTTAATATGTAAATTGTAGTAGCTAGTGCTCCTTCGTGCATGTCGCTTTGACAAAAAGAGAAGGAAAATGGAGAACCCAGTTTGCATGTAATAATAAACACTCGTGTAGCATGGAAGCACAAACCAAAGATAACTTTTTAGTATCCAAAATGTTTGGGTATATGGGTTCGCTTTTGTTCCTAGAAGAGAATGGTTCACCATTCCCAAACCATCCATTTCATGGGTATTCCTAACATAATTCCCTGATCCGTACTACCGATAATGGTGCTAACTTTTTTTCGCACGCAACAGATAATGGTACTTTATTTTGATGCATTCTCCATACTTTCTTCAAAGAGCCAAGGTGTCTATTATATGCATATATGCTCAGCCATTTTCAATTGTGGACTAGCCAAGTTGTTAAACATATATGAACATACTAGGTCCAGAGTACTAAGCTTTCTTTCTGGTCCAAAATCCAAATTCGTTTTCTAAACTGTCCCCTCCATCCATTCCTTTTCCGAACTCACAAAAAGTTGTCATCCAAAAGTTTCCTTTCCGTTTCAGTTAATAAAGAATAAATAGAGCTAGAAAGCAATGGGTTCTGTCTGTTCACTTGCAAATTCATCTGGGCGTGTAGTTGCAGCAACTTGTTAGTCCAATGTATATGTTATTATTTGTGACGGAAAAAGATTTATTGTTGTGTACAACACCCATGGAATTGCTATCGGATTAAGATCCTCTAGAATTCCTATGGTACTTTATTACATGGACTCATGGAGTACCATAAATCTTGACTTTTCTTTTAAAATAAATTGTTAAGATTATGACATATCATCGATACACTAACAAAATCCCTAAAATAATGGTTTTTCAAAACAATCCATTAATCTAACTTTAACGGTGTTAAACTACTTAAAATAACAAAAATAAAAATTTAAACTAACGGCTTGGAATTAGATACCAAGCTGTCAAGGGAAAGCGATGAAGATGAAGATGAAGATGAACGCTTCAATATCTACTTCCAAGCCGTTAGTTTAACAACGTTAACATTAGGTTAATGGATTGTATTTTAAAAATCATTATTTTAGAGATTTTATTAATGTATCAATGACATGTCATAATTTTAACCATTTATTTTAAAAGAAATATCAAGATTTATGAAACTCTATATAATAGAGTACCCTAAAAACTCTAAAGAATTTTGATTCCCATGCATACCACCTCCAAAAACGAAAGAAAAAAGAATGACCTTAATTTGTAAGAAACAAAGCCTGTCCTTATTTTTTATCGGCTGACTCATGTCTTAAGTCTTATGTCATGATGATGCAAGCCCACATATCACTTGCAATTATAGAATCAGGTTAGCGAATAGGGCTGATGCAGGAAGAATAGCAAGGAAATAAAGTAAGGAATTTTGTTAAGGGTAATAATAAAGGATACGTTTATAAAAAAAAATAATAAATGATACGATTGAATTCAAAGCGTTTTACGACTAAGGTTCCGTTGATTTTTAATGGGGTAATTATATAATATATCCAGAGTACATTAATATTGTATATTCTTAATTTCCTCTCGTATGAATGTTGGGTCTCATTAAATCTATACTATAATGTAAAACTGAAGCTTTTTGACTTTTGGTTGACCTCATCATATTGTGCCACATAAGCTTTTAAAATCTCACAATTTTACATCTCATTATTTTAATATATATTTTCTAATTGAATTTAAATTTTATTCTATTATTAAACCTTCCATTAGAATTTTGACACATCATATTTTCTTTAATATAAGAATATATTATTCCATATATAAAACACAATCATAATTAATGTCTAATATTAAAATATATTCCATATATAAACACAATATAAATATCTTTTAATAATAATCATAATTATCAATTTTCATCAAGATTTTTAGAGTTCCTTTTTTTCTTATGTATTTTATTTAATTTTGTTGCTGACAATGAAGAAAGATGGATGGATTTGTTATAATAAAACCATGTGAGCTTGAAATAAATTATGAAAATTATTTAGGTTTGATCAAATAATCATATGCCCATGTATATATTTTGTCATTCTTCTTATTTTAAGTATCATTTATTTTAGTTTTGGATGGAAACATGATCCATATGGTAAATATAAACATGGATCGTGTTTTATAAAAATTGGACTATATTCAACTTATGCCAAAAGAAAAATTACTTTATATTAAATTTTAATTATCCTATGGTAAATACTTTCTTAGTTATTTTTTTAAACCAAAAAGTAGGATCTATCCTAAATCCGATTGGTAAAGTTTTTTTATTGATCTTGCCTACAACAGTTTGAACTAAAAAATAAATAAATAAAAAATTCAAAAAAAGAAGTAAAAGGAATCAAAATTAATTTAGATTTTATTTTCAATAATTTTCCTGTGCATCGCATAGGTTTGCGACTAGTAAATTTAATTATGAGACCCACCATTATTGTGAAAGGAAAAAGTACGACATTAATATACTTGAAGGGTAAAACTTAGACACAATTCCTTAGGTCAAGTACGTTGGGCTCCCTAATTGAATTCAAACACATGGTTGCATTAACCATTGAAACACAAACAATGTTATCTTTTCTAAGAATATTTAAATTCAATGAATTTGAATTCAACTAGGAACCTAACATACTTGACCTAAGGAATTGTACCTAAGTTTTACCCATACTTGAGGAGTATTCTATAATTTTCCTCTCTAAAGGTTAATTAAGACTCACTCATTAATTAGAGAACCACTAACTCTTTGAAGCTTATATTAATTAGAGAACCACTTACAAGGATGGATTACACCAAAATAATGATTCAAATTCATTCTCCTATTTTCCTCACATTTACAAGGTTTGATGTAGTAAAATAATTTAAATGAGCCTATCTTGGAATCCTTTTATTCAAAACTTGAATATCTTGAAATTAAATCATTTATTTATTATTGTGGTATTTTTTAAAGATTCTACTCTAAATTAATTTTTCCAAAACCAATCACTTTTGATAATATCAGGTGGCTGGTGTAGAAACCTATAGAATATCAAAAAAATTATAAAGAAGTAGAAGTATAAAAAGATATAAGAGGTAATTAAGGGTTACATGGTTCGACACTATAACCTACATCTATAGAGAAAATCCTTAACAGGCGACATCTTTATTATATTTCAATGTATTACAATATGTTGTGAGAGGTCCTATTTATACAAGAAGACCAAACATCAATTCTCACATCTAAGCAATGTAAGATTTTTTAACATTTCCCTTCAAACTCAAGGTGTAACTTGATAAAAGCTTGAATTTGGCTACAAAAAGAGAGGAATGTGGCTATAAAGGTCGGAAAGCATGAATCTCGGTTCAAAGGCTTAGATCTTGAATCTAGGCTTCGTTTGGATCTTGGTTGCTTTGTGTAATTTTATTTTTATTTTTAATTTGTTTTGGAATTTACTATGCAGGCGGATTGGGTCAGGCGAATTGCGAATCCGAATAGCGGAACGGGTTGGAATAGGCTAGTTCGTGTCGGATTAGGGTTGGTCTAGGTCAAGTCAAAGCCCAAGTATGCTAACGTCAGAGTGAAGTCATCTTGCTGACGTGGAAAATGAGTTGAACATTACGCTAACGTGAAAGAATGTTAGAGCAACATGTGGCGAAGATGGCAAACACAGGCGCATGTCGCGAGTAGGAGCACATGAGTGACAGTTTGTTGCTATGTGTGTAGTGCGTAAGTTGGACAACCAAAAAGTTGGTCGATGCATGGGAAGTCGGATCAACTTGATTACAAAGGATTTGAGTAGATCGGTGGAAGCGGAATTGGAGGATCAAAGTGGCTCGTGTGAGCTCTATGACTCTAGTACCATGTAGAAATTTATAAAATATAAAGAAATGTAAAGAAGTAGAAGTATAAAGATATAGAAAAAGAAGAGACAAAGGTTACGTGGTTCGAAATTATAACCTACATCCACATAGGAAAGCCTTAAAATATTACATCTTTTATTTTATTTCAATGTTTTATAATTTGTTGTGAGATGTCTTATTTATACAAGATGACCAATACTAATTCCCACAATTAAGCAATGTGGAATTCTTTAACAGTTGGTTGGGGTGTATCATCTTCATTGTGGACTACTCAACTCCAAAGTGTACATAACAAGGTGGTAGTCCTTTAGAAGAGACAGAGCATATTGAATTATTCTTGATGGATGTTCCTGTTCATCATAATATAGTATTAAATTATTACAATTTGAACATTTAAAAGTATATATCTAACCAGTGGTGTAGCCAAATTTATTTATTTATTTTTCAGTGGGGTCAAATTAGTAATTTTCTTATGGGTTTTATGAACCTATTTGTGATTTTTGTTGAAGTATGGAAACTAATTAAATATTTTGGGTTAATTTTTTTTTTTTAATGTTATTTGAGCTATTTTGTGTGTGTGTGTGTGAGAGAGAGAGCTATTTTTTTTAAAGGGAAATAAAAAGGATTTGATGATAATTTTAGGAATATTGACCCCATTCTTAGTGTTTTTTTCATTTTTTTAGTGGGGTCAAATGCTAAAAAATCTCAATTTTTAAATAAATATACCTAAGTATATATATATATATATTATATATTATATATATATATATAATATATATATATATATATATATTATTTATTTGAGTGGGTCAATTGACCCCACTCACTATGCTCTAGCCCCGCCTATGTATTACTAAAAATTTTCATTAATTGGAATTTTCGAGCTTGAGAAAAAAAAAAAAAAAAAAATCTGCACACAAATGAAGGGATCTTTTATTTTTAAAATTGGTCTCAAATACTATATCAATTAAATCCTAATTCCCTCTATCTGTATGTATTAATTTGTATCTGTACATAGGGTGGCTTTATATATAGGCATACTGTATAATCTAAAAGTACATAAGTACAACAATACCAATACAACAATACAAGGATAATACACTAATACACTGGTACAGATGTACAACAATGCTAAGACAATAGTACAAGGGTAATATAGTGTACTACTTTACTACAACGGTAGTACAGTGTACTGATACACTCAATCTGGAATCTAGAGAACAGTTTTAGGCCCACTGTATTCTAACAGCATCAATTAAAAAGGCAAATATGCCTTCAGGATGCAACAAGCCGAGTAGTAAGCAGTAACCAGTAAAAGTAGCAGACAGTATATGCTTAAAATAGCATGGTTTTAAAAACTGGATCAAGGAGAGAACTAGAAAGTAGAGTGGTTCCTCTATTACTGGTCTGATTAGAGTCGGACCGGTAATATCATAAATAATTTAAATATTTAATTAATTATATAAATAAATGTAATAAATAAAAATATCCACTAAAAATTATCTAAATTTTTTAACAAATTTTAAGTGAGTCACAAATTTATATAATAAAACTTCTTAAAATAGTTGCTAGAATAATTAAAAAAATTATAATAATATTTGATTTAATTACAACAATGAACAATACAATTTTTAGCAAAAAAAAAAAAAACAATAACAACTAAAGTTAATTTATTTTTATCATTTCTGCGTTATTCAATGCCTATTAAATCACTTATTAATTATTATGAATATTTCTTATATTTTTGTAAAAGATTCATGAATATATAACAAAAGCAAATGTATACTTCCACATGTCACCATATTCATAAAAAAATAAAATAAATAAAAAATATTCCCCGTATGTCAAAGGGAGCACATCAACTATAATGATTTAATATACAATTTCTACAATGCTTCAATAATAATACGTCACCTAATAAAAAATATATGTGATGTGTTAAATCCAACAAACATATCAGATATTGAGTCAAATTTTTTATTAGGTGGCGTGTTATTATTGAAGTATTGCAAAAATTGTATATTAAACCATTGACTAAAGTCAATTTTTGACCCCCTAATTTAGAGGGTGTTTTCATTTTGGTTCCTTAATTTAAAAAATTTTCATTTTGATCACCTAACTCTTTTTATCTATCAAATTGCTCTTTCCGTTCATCCTTGTTAGAAGCCCCCATTAAGTGCCTAGTTGGACAAATGACATGTCATCTGATGTAATCTATTTTAACATGTCATAAAAAAGAAAAAAAAAAATTTACACATTAAAATTTAATTCACAAATTTTAACCACAACGACATCACACTTCTCTTCTCTAGAAAATCACCAATCCACGATTCTTGCCTCCCTTTTTCAATTTTTTTATTTTATTTTATATTTTATATATATATTTTATATATATATATATATATATATTTTTTTTTTTTCAACCCATCACGACCACATCTCACCACCTCCTCTCCAAAATTCCACCGCCGTGAGACCCATCATCACCATCTTGAAGTCGATTGGCCTATTCCAGATTAGATCCTCTCGCACCAAACAAAAGAAATATATCTTGAGTTCATTTATAATTCATTTTTTCCAGGTTATATGAGCCGCAACCTAAAGTGAAGAAAAGGAAAAACACTCAGCTGGGTTGTATTCCATTCCACATCCACAAGATGAAATTCATCTTTCAATACCTCACCATCAATCATCTCTTATTCTCAAGGAGAATCAGAAAACCCACAAAGAGAAAGAGAAAGAGAATAAAGAAGAAAAAGAAGAAGAGAATCAACCCCACCCATCTCTCAAACCACCATAATGGAACTTCCAGGCCACACTCTGATCAAGATTCTCTCAAAGCTACCTCTGGACTCAATCTTCATGTCCAGGTGCGTATGTACTACTTGGCGCTTTTTGATCTCAAACCCTCTTTTCTCCTCTTTGTACCTCTCAAAACCTCAACTCTTTCTCCGCTCCAATACCCTTGCTCATGTCACAACAACTCTTCACTGGGTTGACACCTATTCCTCCATTCTCAATACTACTCCTCCTCCTTCAATCCACCACCGTCAGATTAACCTCAATACCAAAATTCATCTCCCACTTCCACAAACTAGTGCTAGCTATTTCATGGACTAGGATTTTGGTATTGTGAATTCATGTAATAGGTTGCTTTGTTTAAGCAAATCGATAATGAACAATCCTCATTTCATATGCAATCCAATAACTGGCAAGTTTATAACTGTAGGAGATGAGGAAAAGGAAAAGTCTTTTATGGATTGGTGATTTCTAGAGAAGAGAAGTGACGGTGCTGTGGTTAAAATTTGTGAATTAAATTTTAACGTGTAAATATATATATTTTTTTCTTTTTTATAATGTGTCAAAATTGGTCATATCAGATTACATGTCATCTGTTCAACTAAGCACTTAACAGGAGGTTTCTAACAGATATGAACGGAAGGTGCAATATAATAGCTAAAAAGAGTTAGGAGTTAAAATAAAAATTTTCTAAATTAGGAAGTTAAAATGAAAACAACCCTTAAGTTAGGGGCCAAAAATTAACTTTAGTCTAAAACCATTACAGCGTTACTCGTGTAAAAAGCATTTGCTGTATAACAATTTTTTTAATTCAAAAGTTTCATGCGTTGGTAACTTGGTATTCAATCTACGTACTGGTGTACTCTAGCACAACCAAAAAAAAAAGGTTTTAGATATATTGTGGTAGATATTTTCGGGACAGAAGATAATATTTAGAGGGTGGGTAGCAGTCCTGAGTCCTGACCGGTTAGAGCAAGAGGAAACAGTAAGATAATCTTTAGAGGGTGGGTAGCACTAATTTAATTTTTGGGCAAAACAGAATCTTTCCTTCCGTCAGCTTGAACCGCTTTAGAACTGGTTTAACCGGACCGATCTCCGATTTTCCAGGTTTAAACGTCGGTTTCTCACTTCTAGCATATATATTTTATTGAATTTCAGATTATTTAAGAGAACCGGACCAAATTGGTGTCCGGTTCATGATTGAATCGGTTGAACCAATCAAACCGGCCGGTCCGATCCGGTTTTTAAAACCATAAAAATAGTTCACAAGTACCAACTCACCTGGAACTCAAAGTCACGGGATGGCTAAAAGCATCTGCAAAAATTACCAAACCTCATTAAAAGCTTAAATAAATCACATGCATTTCACATTGGAAGTTTCAGAGTTTGAGTCATGTTAGCAATGGAGTTGAGGAATGTTAGTTATGTGGAGCACTAGTGCAATACATAAATGGTGCATAACATGGGATTATTTCCTTTAGTCAACAATTGTGGCTTATGAAGAAAGAAGAAATTGCTTCTCACCGTAGAAGATACAAATGGTGCATAACATGGGATTATTTCCTTTAGTCAACAATTGTGGCTTATGAAGAAAGAAGAAAACATGCAAGTAGGTGGAGGCATATGGGATTGCAACTCTTATGTCTTACATGTCGGCTACTTCAACAAATGGTTCTCACCTTAGTCAAAGGTGTGGGGGGACAAATTGATGAGTCATTACGGCTGCAACATGTGCAAGAGAAGAGAGAAATTGTCACGGCAACTTCTCTATAAAATGAATGAAGAAAACACCAAATAGTCAAGCCTATGTGTGTGAATCACATGGGATGATAACCCATGAATCTCCAAAGGTCATACAAGTTGGCTACTTGTAGATTTGGCCAAAGATTGTGCTGACAATGTTGAAATTGTGTGTGCACCATCGGCTGGCTTTTATTGAAGTTGATATCAAGCCTATTATAAATATAAGCTTTGTACGTGAGAAGAAATAAGGAGCAGCAGAAGGAACAAAGAAGATATTTTTAGTGTTGTCCTTCTGTAAGTGCTGCGTGAGAGAAAGAATAGAGAGAATATTTCTCTGTTATTATTCTTTAGTACAAAGAGCTTATTGGGTGTATTTGGGGTTTGGGTTTGTGAGAGTGTTTTCATGCCACCTTTGTAATCTCCCTATTTTATAGTGAAAGATCGCTGCAACTCTGTGGACGTAGCCCAAGTGGTGAACCACGTAAATTTTGTGTCGTGTGAATTTTTCTTTTGTGTGTTCTTCTCCATTTTGCATCTCACAAATTCTAGGAATATTGTTTTTATTCCTAACAAGGAATTACATCTTGGTGAGGTGATGTGAGGGATTGTTGCATATGTTTGCAAGTAGTTGCAACACGGGACAGTTGGGTGAGTGGTGTGGGTAAATAGCTAGGAGTGCTAGGTGGCAATGAAGAGTTTGAAGGTGCATGCATGCCGTCGTTGTCGAATGGTGATGAACATGCATGATGCATGCACGCGCCCTTGGGTCCCAGACAAGCTAGTACAAACCTTGGAGACCACTATACTATATTCAATTATTTGTATTTTGGTAACGGACTCAGATACCATGGAACAACTTTCTAGTCCAATCAACTTGTTCCTGCAATATTGTTTACTAAATTTAAATCCGAAAGAAAGGTATTGTTGTAAATAAGTAACATATATGTATTGCCGAATCAATTATTCAATATTGGGATTTTGGAGGGTGAATGTGATGCGACGACTTGTTTTTTGGGCCATGGATCGATGCTTGAATAAAGCTTAATAATAACGAGCCACATGTTTAAAGATCACTTTGTGTGACCTTGATGTCGTTATTCTTAGATTGTGCTTCAAATATTTTGGACCTAGATAAACTAATAATATTAGATGCCAACTTTGGTATATGCCATCCAGGATCCAACCCCGCAAAACTGTTTCTTTTTTTTTTTTTTTTTGTTCAAGAACTCAAATTTTTAGAATAACAAAAGGAGAGGAGAGCAAAAGAGATCGAAACGACATGATTTTACACTTCAGGTGAGTGAAGATTCCTCATTTTCTAAAAATGTTCTTATCCACACACATATATATATATATATATATAAAAGTTTGGGTTAGTTATTTGAAAATATACGTTTTAAAAATAATAATTTTAAAATGTGTGATTTGAAAATACAATTTTGGAAACCATAATTTAACGTTTAGAAAAATTTATAAAAAAGTATTGCTTTTGTTAATTGAGCATTTGAATTATCATGGTCTAAAATAGTTATTTCCAAAAAAAGAAAAAAAGAAGACTTAAGTCTGATGTTAACTGTTGAGGTAATTATCCTTATGTTCTCAATGATATTAATTATTATTATATTTACTCCCCAATACAAATCACAAATAAATTAAAAACCACTTTGCCGAATTCATGTAAACCACAAATAAAAAAACAGTAAAAAGTGAATAGTATTGAGAGAAAGATACAATATTTCTTTCCTGGAGAGTTAAGCTCAACTGTAGCTTGAGCTGAGCTTGTTCTTACAGACGGTGTAGGCCGTGACTAGCCTTCTCTTTCCATTTACGAAAGCGACGAGGGCGCTGCGTTTGGGTACACTAGGCTAAGAAGCATTTGCATGCCCGACGTGTCTTAGCCACCACCAAAGTTTTATGTTGTGAGTCTTGTGAGTTGTGACAGTGTTCTCCATTGCTGGTGAGGGTTTTCTAGTGTTCTTAGAGCATTCCCAATGGGTATGCCAAAAGTCAAAATCAACTCAAATATGGTTAATAAGCCCAAAAAATGGCTCCCAATGGAAGAGCTACACATTAGGCTGGATAGAAAAATGCTACAATGTCAAGGCATTTATGCCTTATACAGTTCATTGGGCAAATGAATATTTTATTATTTCTTTCTTTTTAAGCCATTTGTTTATTCTCTTCTCTCTCACCGGCCTCTCTCTTTCATTGGCTGCCGTCTCTCTCTCTCTTTTTCTTCTTCTTCTGGTTTTGATATTTTTTGTAATATTTCTGTGAAAGTATGTAAATTTGCTATGATTATCTGTAATATTGCTGTGAAAATTTATAAATTTGCTGGGTTTTTTTTGCTGAAGTTGCTGGGCTCTGTTGATGAAGTTGGTGTGGGTTTTTTTTTGGGTGTCTCTGTTTGGTTTCAGTTGAGTAGAAAATAATAATAAAAAATTTATGAAGAAATAATATTTAAATAAAATAGAGTTAAAAATAGAGAATCAGATGGAAGTTGTTTTGAAAAGTGATTGGCAAAATAGAAAAAGTAGCTCTTTAAGCCAAAATTTGGCTTAAATTTTACACAAGTCATTGGGAATGCTCTTACAAGCTAATATTTCTGTCATTAAGCAAATGCTGGAGGGTATTTTAGGTATTGATACCCTAAAAATGTGTCTTGCGAAAATGTGATTTGTATTTAAAAAAAAAAAAACTGGCTGGTACCTCTGATTCTGAAAAGTGATTTTTGGCGTTTATTAAATACACAGTTTCTTAAAAATTGTTTGGTCAAACACGTGTGTTTTCACATTATTGTCTAAAAATGCACGTTTCCCCTATCAAACACGGGACCAAATAGGCACTCGGTGTAGTTTTTGTGATGTTACACCACTTCATTACTTTTTAGTAGATTAATATTTTGAGAATTTTTGCCCTTGGATTACATTTCTATTTATCCTTAACACGCACACCAAGTGTTGTTAGTTGGACGTTATTAATTATTTTCTGATTCATAAACTCATGTTTTATGTATGATTTTAAAGTTAAAATACTTAAATTTAAATGAGAATGTTATTGATCTCCGATCATTTTGATATATTGCAAACGATGAGAGTATAACAAGACAATGTAATCCCAACAGTTGATTTTTCAAAATACTCACTCAATAAAAAAATTATAAAATGATATAATAGCAAAAAGTTACACAACGTATAACTCAAAATTGACCCATACATATATATATATATATATACAATCAAGCCAAGATATATTGTTACCCTATCTAGGATAACCACCCAACGAACGTAATTACTAATGTTAATGTTAACAGAGTTTTCTACGAAAATATATTCAAACATGATTTATAAGCCACATATGCCATGTTTTTAGGTTTAGAGAAAACCCTTTGATGGATTGAAAGAAAACTTGCTTAAACATCCACCTCCACAAGACCATTGCCTTTGTCGGCTCTGCTGTCTACACCACTCTGATCACGTCAATGATCACACGATTTAGTAGATCTTAGGCCAATCTACTCATCGCCGTTGGAATCACGCCATTCAGACATCCTACACGCCCCCATGTGCCAACCAAGTTTTTGACCATTCGATCCAAGTGCTTCACTCGCCCCACGCGACCTATTTTGCTGCAAGTCCACGCACCTCACTCGCAATATATGTCCCACACGCCTCATAAAGCTTTTTGCCTTTGGTCTTCGCCACTTGTCACCCTTTGGTCATGCCACATTAGTCCTATTGCATCGTCAGCTGCCACATCAGTCCTACTAGACTATTCTCTGCCACGTTCGCACCCTTGTCATGGGAGCATATCAGCTGCAATCTTTGAATACACAATCCCTACAATGTCTAAGTGTGGTCCAATAAAAATAATATAGTTCAATTAAAATAACCAACGAAGCAATTACATCTTACACTAAACTAAATACATTTCACCTTATAGTTGTAACCAAACGATCACACATCTTTCTCTCACACCAGTCAGATTTGAGTCGCCCCCACCTTCACAGCTGTAACCACCATCGTCTTTAAGGCGTCCACCGCCACCACCATAACTGCCTCCACCATGGCTATATCTGCCGCCGTCATCGCCAAAAAAAAAAAAAAAAAAACCTTTCAATTTCCTATCTCTGATTACTTACGATTCGTGCGTGTGCCATGGCCGACGAAGCCAAAGCCAAGGGCAACGAGGTGTTCTCCACCAGAGACTTCTTCGGCGCTATACACCACTTCTTGACGCATCGCTCCGACCAACCACGTCCTCTACTCGAAACGATCCGCCGCTTACGCCTCTCTCCATAATTACTCTGTGGCCTTGGTCGATGCTAAGAAGACCGTCGAGCTCAAGCGAGACTGGTCCAAGGGATACAGTCGGTTGGACGCGACTCACCTCAACTTGAATCACTACAAAGACATCATTTCCGCTTACAAGAAAGGTCACGAGTACGACCCAAACAATGAGGCTCTCAAATCCAAGCACCAGGGCTATGGTGCTTTTATCTGATATTGAGAACACCGTGGTGGAGGCAGTTCTGGTGGTGGCGGTGGATGTCGTGAAGGTGGTGGCGGTGGATGTCGTGAAGGTAGTGATGGTTATAGTCGTGAAGGTGGTGGTGACTCAAATCTGACTGGTGTGAGAGAGACGTGTGATTGTTTGGTTACAGCTATAAGGTAAAATACATTTAGTTTAGTGTGAGATATAATTGCTAAGTTGGCTTTCAATTGCTTAGTTGGTATTTTTAATTCACTTGTATTATTTTTATTGGCCCATATCTTAGACATTGTAGGGATTGTATATTTAAAGATTGCAACTGATATGCTCCCCCTTATCACGTCGGCTTTCCACGTCAACATCTTTGACTGTTAAGTGACATGGCAAACCGTTGACCCTCGCCTGCCTCTATTGACTTTTCGTTAACTGACGTTGGCCACTTATTTTTTGACGTTGACTTTCGTTATAGTCACTGATTTTCTCTAAACATAGCATTTTCTGACTTTACTTTTTGTGTAGATTTCGATTTTGCGGTCCATCTTCACTTTTGAACCTCCCAATTCACACATATTGGCCTATCCTTTATTCTTTATGGGTACAACCTATGCGAGATTCTTACGTGCCTCAACATGATGGGTTGATTTCCTTATCCCCATTTCATTCCCTAAGAGAAATCTCCCATGGAAAGAAAAATTGTAGTCGCTTCCTCTTCTCCTTCTTCTTCATCTTCTGATTCTCTATCCTTAATGATTCTCACCCAAGACGAGGTCAAGAAAATCACGGCCTATAAAGTCGTAGAGTACATGGGGTCCAACATGGTCCTAGCCATCTAAGATGCTGGCGAGGTTGACCCTTTTCTCAACCGTCAAAGGCCAAGGTAGGTCACCCTTAAGAGAAAAGATAGTGGAGAGCTCGTGTAGAAAATTCACAACTATGAGGCACATGAGAAACTTGTACGGAAATTTAAGGTTGTGTATTTTCCATGTGTCTTGGCCCCAAAACCATGCACACCACGAAAGAGGCACATGAGAAACTTGTACATAAGTCGATATTGCTTAATCATTTGTGATCAACAATAGATAACCATCCAGTAAAACTATGAGGTGTGAGTCATAATGGGATAGAATTACTTTAAGGTTGTGCTTCTTGTTGCAAAAATAGTCTTTTAGCAAGTGTAGGTAGTTAACTTTGAGAAATATAAAAGTGGGACCCACATGTCTTTTGAGGAGGGTCCAAGTTGGGTCGTGTTCTCCTCCGTATGGAGAATAACAAGATATGGTCACTTGCTCATAATTAAGGAGTGAATGAGAAATTGACTCTTAAAATGTCTACTTGAACATAGGTGAAAATAGTATTAAATACTTGTGTCCCACACAGCAAGAGAGTATTTGGGGTTTTATATACAATAGTATTGGAGATGGGTTTGGCCCCAAGAGGCACCACACTTTTGTGGAAGGGGGAGGACCTACATGTGGGCTTGGGCATCTACCACACATGCACGCGCGCCCACCTGAATTGAAACAAGCCGGGTTGGGGTGCGGGGGTTCATTCTAGAATTATATATTATTTTTAATGCAATGTCAGTTTTATATTTTATCAGAACAATATGTCTGCTCGTTGTGAACCTATTCTAAACTGGTGTTTATAAGTTTATAAATAAGAGTTTCTCATTTCGTTTTGAGTCACTTTTTGCATACGTAATAAGAGAGAGAGAGAGAGAGAGAGAGAGAGAGAGAGAGAGAGAGAGAGAGAGAGAGAGAAACATAATTTTGTTTATAGTGCACGAAGATTTGTTGTACTTTTGTGTGCGGTGATCGTTGTACTTTGGGAGAGACGTTCAAGAGATTCAAAGCACCATTGTGAGGGGTGAAATCTGTCTTAAGGACAGTGTCAAACACTAGCTTTGATCAATTTCATTATGCATTCATAGTGAGTATTTATTGTTTATAATAGTAACAATTACTTCTCTGTTTGGATTGTGAAAGGACCATTCTAGTGTTGTATTGTTATTTTTTCAATCTTTGTATGAGTAGGTGGTTGCGTTAGGCTTGTTCTCTATTTCATCTCTTGTGCAGTTGATTGATCTTTGCACCTTTCATGGGTCTTTTTATTATCCCACATTATACGTCTAGTATGCTTGGACAGTTTCAATAAAGTTTCTTACTTACAAAAAAAAAATTACTTCTCTGTTTGTTGTTTATTTGCAAAATCACATGTTTTATCTGCAACACTTCTTTCTTAGCCTTGGCTCACCAAACCATGAACAGATACAGAGATACACATGCATACTCACAAAAGCAGTGCATGAGACTCCTTCAACATTTGACATTTACTCAATCATAATGGAATTGATTAACTATGATATGTTTTGGGCCAAATTACAAATTACACTCCTTAAGTTTAGTCAAAGTTCAATTCAGTCCTCTAGCTTTGACCATTTCAATTCAGTCATTTAGAGGGTGTTTGGTACATTGTTTTCAAATTGTGATTATGTGATTGCAATCCATAATCACTGGGTCCCACTGAAAAAAAAAAAAAGATGTTTAGTACATTAAATTTAAATGAAGTCTGAAATCCTAACTTGAATTTTATGTGGGTCCCATGAAAAATTTGAGAACAGCCAAGAGGGTGTTTTTGGATTCAAAGTGAATTTGAATCCAGACTGAATTTTATATGAGTTCCAATTTTATTATCGTTACTAGACCCACTGATTTTTCTTCATGTTTTCTCTTTCTCTCCTTCAGATGCTTCTCTCTCTCTCTCTCTTTCTCTCAGCCATTACAGAGCCCCTTCATTACGCCTACCCACCCCCACAGTACACTACTCCCTTCTTCTCCCATTACAGAGCCCCTTATTCTCTCTCTTCATTACTCTCGGCCAAACCCCCACATTGCTCCTCATTGCTTCACCTTCCTTTTCAATTAATTTCTGCAACAACCCACTCTATTATTAGAATGGGTTCTCCGAAAGTGGTGGATCTAGAGAGAGAGTTGGCTTATTTATGGCCAGATGGAGAGCAAGGCGGCTACAACCTCCACGACGGCAATGACAACTCCCAGGTGATCTATTTATCTCGGACTCATTGACCGTATTTTTTTTTTGTCATTGGAGGTGATTTCGGACTCACTGTATTTTGGTTTTGGTTTTGGTTTTGATTTTTTTTTTTTATTATCTTGGACTCATTGCATGCATCATTTGATTTTGTTTCATCTATTTTGGTTTTGGTTTTGGTTTTGCATCTGCTGTCATGGGTTTATTTTTATTTGTAACACATTTGTGTATTTTGGTTTTATTATGCAGGGGATATAGTTAACTCAACCATCTAGACTCATTGTATTTTTCTCGGACTCACTGGCTTATTTGCATGCATCATTTGATTTTTTTTCATCTATTTTGGTTTTGGTTTTGGTTTTGCATCTACTGTCATGAGTTTATTTTTATTTGTAACATATTTGTGTATTTTGGTTTTATTATGCAGGGGATACAGTTAACTTAACCATCTGCACAAGTATGAGAATTTGTTCTAGTATAATACTCTCTAATTTCGTTATTTCCTGTAAAAAGAAAAATTAAAAAAAAAAAAAATTTGCCTGTCAAACACAGAAAAAGCCTTTTCTAAGTGAACATAAAAATGCAATTAGTTTCTTTCCACAACTTTTTAGTATTTTGCATAGATGGAGTAGATATTTAGATTCTAGCTGAAGGAAAAAACACAGGAGTTAACAAGCATTGTCTGTCAACTAAATTGAGAAATCTTGGTATTATTCTTGTTGAAATGATCTTCATATGTCAGATTGTGTTTGAGCCTACTCTGTGATACTTGGAGATTTCTGTCTTGGTTTGATTTTGATTAATATATTTTAGTGTTTTGAGACATGTGTGCTTGCTTGGGAGTGGTAGATTCTTGTTGAATATATTTATGTTCACAGTAACAAGTTAAATGCCTTTCGATAAGTTATTCAGTTAACATGGCTTGGATTAACTTAAGTTTCTAGTTTCGTTCCAAGCCAACAAAGCCAACATTATGAGTTACTCTTGTTCAAATGTTGTTATTGTTTTATGTTGCAATAGGTTTTGATTGATGCTATGTTATTTTATTAGATTTTTAGTAATTAGTAAAAGCTCACTTTTCCTGAAGATATTAAAAATAGTATTTGGTCAATTTTCTAAGACTTCTAGTGTACTTGGTACATTTTTTTCTCTTAATAAAGCTTATTATTTATAAATAAATAAAAAATCCATGTTGAAGAGAAAATTACAATGACCAACTTTGTTATCACAATATAATTACTACTTAGATATTAATACCTTCTCCATAGTTTATTAACCTTCGTTTATATCAAAACCTTTTTATTAATCTGCTTGCTAGTAATCTTCATAGCAATTCAATTGGTCTGTTTGCTAGGATTGTGTTATTTATTCTTAATAGAAAAAGATGATTATTTAGTGAGATTACTTCTTGCCATGAATTACTGTGGAATCTTCACAACTAGCCAAAACTTTTCACATCATTATTGGCAGTTGAAAGAAATGTGAGCATGATATGGCAAGAATGAAATAGATTAGATGGAAGTCTTGACACTTTGGTTGTTGGTCCTACAACCACAATTTAGCAAGGTGAAATGATGAGTGATATTCAAGTAGAGAGCAAGTTTTTTTTTTTTAATAAGATTCTAGCAACTGTCTAAATGAGATGCTAAAAGTTCTGATAATTGAGATATTCTTGTTCTTACACTTCTTTAGGATATAAATTTAGATCAATCAGAAATAAATTTCACGTGCCATTGCTTCTTTATCTCTTTCCCTTTTCTAGTTTTTGCACCTAGTTTGTGTTAAAGCTCTTTTTGATAGATACTTCCCCTATATGTGTATTTGTTTGCAATGTGTTTTATAAACTATTATGGATCAATTATGTGACTTCATGAGAGTAGTT
The DNA here is from genome assembly GCA_907173295.1 of Fagus sylvatica. NCBI lineage: Eukaryota > Viridiplantae > Streptophyta > Magnoliopsida > Fagales > Fagaceae > Fagus > Fagus sylvatica. The sequence continues at coordinate 28,775,767 of OU015770.1, forward strand.
AACATGTATATAAGTTAAATAAGGGCTGAATATGTTTAGATGATTGAGTTAACATGTATTGATTTAGAAATAAGGGCTGAATATGTTTAGATATTTTTAGCAAAATGAGGGCAGCTGGGTGTTTGTTTCCTTGCTTATTGGAGATTTCAATTTGACTGAAAATATGGTTAAGATTGATGTTGTTGATGTGGTTAGATGACAACTGAATAGAATGATGCTAATGATGCGAAATTGTGGCCTCCTAATGTTAAGAAGTTGTTTATACAACTCATGGTCGAGGAAATAGTTAAGGGGAACATGCAAGAAGGTGTTTTCCACAAGAGAATTTGGGATAAGATATTGGAAGAACTCAATCGGCAAACCAAGCAGAATTATAAGTTTCCACAAGTGAAAACAAAATTCAATCGGTTGAGGCAAAAGCATCATATCTTCTCACAACTCTTACAACATACTGGGTTGAGTTAGGATGCAGAGACCAACACAGTCTCTGGTAGTGATGAAGTGTGGATGAATATATTTGCGGTAAGTGAAGTGTTTGGTTGTTAAAGTTAGAATCGGTGTATTTCTTTGTTAGAGTCTTACATACATGTTGTTTGTTAATAGACAATGCTAAAGACGAAGGAATTTAGGAGAAAGGGATGTGAAAACTATATTCAGTTGGGGTCACTCTTTAACAAGACCACTAACACTGGTATCATGGCATTTGCATCTACACAGGACCCCACTAATACTGATGAGGAGCGTGAACTTGATGAAAGGTTCATTACTACTGGAGTGCATGTGGATGTGGATGTGGAAGTAGATCCTAATATTAGAGAAGACCCTGAGCCTGTACTGTAAGATTTTATTTTGTGAGCAACATTCTTTTGTGTCAAAACCAAATTGATAGGATGCCTCGTATGACAGAGAGTTAACCGGTAAAGCCCATTAAGTTTAATGTGATCATATATTGTTTATTGGACTTTGGTGCACCTTAGCTACATTTAATAATGTAGGACATGGGTATTTTAATGTGTGGGCATAAGTTAGGTAAATCCTTTATGGGTTTAGGGTTTACATTAAGGCCCGATATTTATCATATAAATATAGCGTTATAGGGGTCCCTGCTCTCACTCTAACCTACCGTTACTTTGAAGTCTCCCCATTAGACTTGAACTCAAGAGAGTAAGAGAGTAGAAGACGCCCTATTACTTCTATTAATTTCATCAATGGATTTAGGTATGTTCTCCTAATCACATCTGATATAATATTGTTGCTTGTATGCTCATGCTATGATCATGTACTCAATTAGAGGATAAGTTTTACAGTTGGTATCAGAGCAATCATGCTCATACATGGGCTATGAAGTATTACATTATTTTCAAATTGTTTTACTGATGAAAATACTAAAACATTGTATTCGGATTCAGTATCTTTTCATAAAGCTCTGAGCTTTTGAGTTTTTGATTGATTTTTTTTTTTAATGATCTAGCCGATTCAGTTTATACTAGTAGCATTGTTGGTTTGTTGCTCTCAATAATTAAGTCTGCTGTGTAAACAACATTCACTGTTTTATTAAGTTCAATAATATAAATATTCACTGTTTGATTAAGCAGCTATAAAGATGCTTGTAAATGAAAAATTACAAAATAAGTTTGTAAATGGATTCAGGGTTCAATACGTTACATACCTATGCCATTATAACCCATGATAATCCTATAGTTTTTATGTTTACAACAAGATTGTGGATTGATTACCGAGGAATGTTAAAACAAAGCATCTTGCCAACTGGTATTTTTCATATTAAAAATATTAGGTTGAATTTTGGTTAACCTTACGGATATATATGCTTTTGTCAATTGTTACATGCTGTAACTGTTGACCTCTACATTGGCATGTCTACATTTTATATATTACTGCCGTATTTGGAACAGAGTTTTCTTATGCAGGTAGAATCGCATATTTTGCTTTTAGATAAGCATGTATGATGTATAGGCCATATATGTATATATATGATTGAATATATATATTACTGGTGAATATATATATATATATATATATATATATATATATGGTTGAATATATATATTACTGGTGATTCAATCGGTAATTAACATATCTATGGTTTGTTATATATTACTGATGTATTAATCGGTTTCCGCTATATTCTCAAATTCGGTATTCACATATATGGTTTCACTGGTGTATGCAGCTAGTAGTTTTGATGTAGAAAAGCCAATGACCATTAATACTAATAATGAGACAAAAACATAGAACTACTTCAGGGAATAAATTTGTAATTGAAAACTCACCATTTGAAAGCTTACCAATTTCATACGACGTGGGGCTTTTCTAGAGTTTTATACATATTTGATTGAACTTAGTTTGTTCAATAATTTACTGCTATTGCAACATTGAATTGGAATAAAGAATGAAAATAGTCCTAGCAACTGTAGTAACCTATGGTCAGGGGCGGAGCTATGTGTAAGCTGGACTGGGCTATAGCCCAGTCAAGCTTTTTTTTTTTTTTTTTTTAAATTTTATAGCTAAATCTTTTTTAAAAAAAAAAAAAATTAGCTCAAGCCTTAGCCCAGTCTAAAATCCAATCACAAATCCAGCCTAGCCCAGTCTAATTCCAATCACTGAATCACAAACACTAAGTCCAGTCCAATTCCAATTTAAAAACCCTTTTTCCAAATTCCAAGCCCTAACCCACCCAAATCTAAAAATTAAATTCTCAATTATTCATTAAAAAAAAAAAACTCACCGTGCCCCAATTTCTAACAAAACAAATCTCAAATCTCCAACAACAAAACCCAAATCACATATCAAACAAATCCCAAACCACTCTTTATTCTCTGCCAGCGCCGTGACCCACTCACCCGTGAGAATATGCTAAATCCACCGCCCACCGCCGCCGCGTTCTGGTCGTGATCTCTAGCTACGCCGCTCGTCCCTTGCTGCTTGCATCTCCACCATGACTAGCCCAGCAAGTAGTAGTTCACTAGTTCACACACACTGTCACTCCACTGGTATATATCACTTAATCACTTTCTCTCTCTTTTTCTTGTAACTACGGCTGAGTAAAAGAAAAAAAAGAGTCCAAGAAATCACTCTCTCATCAGCTGAGTTAAGAAAAAAAGAAAGGGAAAAGTCAAAAAAACCACTATACATTACAAGTGGCTCTCATGACCCCACGTGGGTCTGGGTGGTGTCTTTCTTTACAAAAAGAATGAAAGGCAGCAGGAGTGGTCTTGGGAATTGATTTGGGTTAGATATTTGTATGAGTTTTATTATTATTTAATAGTGTGTTATTTTTTTTTATTTGATTTATAAAATGGTAAGAATACATTTTAAAAAGTTGTCTTAATGGTTTTAGAGTATATGTTCAGTAAACATTTTTTTAAACATAATGTATTTATTTGTCTATTAAATTAAGTATGATATTATTGTGGAATCACAGGTCTGAACTTAAAAACTTAATATTTTCATTTTATAGTTCATTGAATGTTTTAGTTTTTAAAAGTAAGAGCAATACAGTGACTAAAAAAAATATTAATATTTGAATTTATTTCTATTTGTCAGTTTGTGATTGTAGTGGTTTGGGAGCAGGTCGGGCATTACATGTTTATTTGATTAATATTATTTGTTTATTTCGTAATTTTTTCCATGATGTATAAAATTAATTTTGATTTTGATTTTGATTTTTGTTGATTTACTCACAAATTTATGAGATTTGAGTGGGTCTTTGGATGATTTGAGATTTGATTGAAATTTGAAAATTTAAAATAAATTTCTTCGCTAGGTAGAGAGGTTCATAGAGGGAAAGTTCATTATTTTCCCCTTAATTAGGTGTACTTTTTTATTAAATAAAATTATCTCAAGTTATCGATAATTACTTAATATGTCCAGCCCACCCCAAATTTTTTTCCTGGCTCCGCCCCTGCCTATGGTTCCTAACTTCTACAAATTTATTAGTCTAGGTCAATAACTAATGCATATTTTATTTGTTCTCCACAATTTGGAGGCAATTTTGTCGCTGAAATTTGTTTTTCAAAAAGAAAACTGTTATGATATTTTCAGCTTTTAAAGGCAGTGTATAATTGCACTATAATTTCAATGTGATTCACTTTTATTTTCTCATTGATTATTCATAATATTTGTTTATGAATTATGCAATATTTAATTGTAAATTGAATGAGAAAAATTTGTATACATGTTGAAAATATTTTATTGGACATTATGGATATTGTGATGCATCCAAAGATTCATCGGTTTTCGTAGGGCTGAATGATTATGTTTCCACACAGTGGGCATACCATTAAGGTCAACGAGAATTTTTTGAATTCTTTATAATGTTTTATCATTATTAATTGTTCTTGGATTGCAATGGCATTGGGGTTCAGACGGGTAATGATTATCTCCTTAAGAGGGTCTTTACTTGGTGGAATTTTCAATGGGGTTAACTAAATGTATGGTTGCCAAAATTTAGAATAATTCTTCTGCCCCAAAGGTGTTGAACTCTTCAAAAATTTTGTCATCAGTATATTTAGCTTTTCCACTTGTTTGTGAAATCCTATGGCATATTATGGTCTTTGCTCCAAAGCAGATCCTAATGATGCATTAGAACTCTTGTCAAATTTGTGTTTGTATGGTTTACTCTGACAAATCTGAATAAATTTTTAATGAAATATTAATTTGCATATAGCCTGTTTACATATGCAATTTTGGTGAGCTTAAATATCTCATATTTTATCAGCCTTGGATACCCCTTCTTTTTCTTCGCATTTGTCTTCTATCAAGACATTGAATGGGACAAACTTTGAGGAATAGAATGAGACATTGCGTGTTGTTTTGGCTATCATAAGGTTGGACTTAGCTTTAGAGGTTAATAAGCCTAATGCAATCATTTCTCAAAGTTCTGCTGGGGCTAAAGCCTATTTTAATAAATGGGCGGAATCTAACAAGTTATGTATGATGATTATGCGTTTGTCTATGGACAAGACAATCAAGAATAGTATTCCTCACTGTGACAATGTGAAGGATTATCTGCTGCCGTGAGTAAGAAATTTGTTGTTTTTGACAAGGCAGAGAAGAGTAATTACATGCGCCTATTGACTACCACTACTTATGATGGTACTATTGGGATTCGTGAACACGGCATGAGAATGACTAATCTTGCAATGAGATTGAGGGATATGAAAGTTGACATACCTGATTCTTACCTTATGTGGTTGATCCTTGAGTCTCTTCCTGATCAGTTTAGTGCTCTTAAGACTTCTTATAATGTTGTGAATGGTGAATGGGGTTAGATGAGATGACTACAATTGTGGTGCAACAGGAGAAGATGATGCGAAAGAGTAAGATTGAGAGTGCCCATATGGTGACCCGTAATCATAGTGAAGGCGAGAGGAAGTTTTATAAGGGTACCAGAAACAATCAAAATGGGAATAAGGGTGGCAATTTTAACAATTCCAAACCCCAGTTCAAGCATAAGAATGAGGACATGAAAGGAAAGTGCTTCTGGTGCCGAAAGAAGGGACATGTTAAGAAAGATTGTAACCGTTTTAAGAATTGGCTTGAGAAGAAAGGGATTCAAAAGCAAGAGGAGGCCAAAAGATGGAGAGGTTGCAGTCTACATAGGCAATGGAGAGAAGGCTTTAGTAGAATTCATAGGAGTGATTAATTTACCTTTAGCTTTTGGTGGTGCTTTAGTTTTGGACGATTTCATTTATGTTCCTTCTATTAGACGCAGTTTAATTTCTGTTTCTAAATTGGATTCTAGTGGTTTTGTATTTCATTTTGGTAATACAAGATTTTTTCTTTTATTATGGTTCTCATGAGGTAGCTTCTGGTATTTTATGTGATGGCTTATACAAGTTAGATTTAGATTTAAATTACCCTTTTTTTCTCATCATGTGTTTGCTATTATTGGATCTAAACGTGTTAATGATGAATTTTCTTCGATGTTATGGCATAGACATTTAGGGCATATTACGAGAGATAGAATGGAGAGGTTAACTAGAAATGGTATTCTGGATTCTCTCGACTTTTCATATTTTCAGAGTATTCTGGATTCTCTTGACTTTTCAGATTTTCATACTTGTGTTGATTGTGTTAAAGGGAAAATTACGAGAGATAGGAAGAAAGGGGCTACCCGGAATAAGGGGCTATTGGAGATCATTCATACTGACATTTATGGACCATTTACATCTGCCATTTTGGGTGGATGTAAATACTTTATTACTTTCATTGACCATTTTTCTTGTTATGGATATATTCTTCTCATACAAGAAAAATCTAAGGTTTTGCATATGTTCAAATTTTATAAAGCTGATATAAAACTTAAAGGGGAAAAGGAAATCAAGATTATAAGATCAGAACGGGGTGGTGAGTTTTATGACGGATATGGTTTCAAAGAAAATATAGTTGATCATTGTATATACCTGAAGATTAGAAGGAGCAAGATTATTTGCTTGGTGCCCTATGTTGATGATATTCTTCTTGTTAGCAATGATTTAGATTTTGCTGCATGAAACTAAAAGGTTTTTGTTCAATAATTTTTAGATGAAAGATCTTGGTGAAAGGAGATAAACTGAGTATGTAGCTTGTTATGAGGCAACTTTATAGGCTGTTTGGTTGCGAAATTTTATTTCAAGGTTAGAGATTGTGGATTCAATCTCTAAGCCTTTGACAATCTACAATGATAATTCCGCTGTGGTTTGCTTCTCAAAGAATAATAAAAGATCATCTGGATCAAAACATATGCACATCAAGTATTTGGTTGTTAGAAAGAAGATTCTAGAGTTGCAAACTTCTATTATTCATATAGCCACAGAGGAGATGATTGCTGATCCCCTAACCAAAGGATTGTCTCCTAAAGTTTTTAAGGAGCATGTTACTCATATGGGATTAGTTGAAAGTTTTGATGTTTTTGGTTAGTGAGAGTTATGTTTTTGTTTAAGTTAAACTGCAGTTTATTATTTTGACCAAGTCAATTTACATACTCGAGAATATTGATTATGCATTGTTTATGCGTGTTATGTTATTTGCCATATTTTGTGTACACATATAAGTTTATTATGGCAGGAAAAGTCTTAAAGCATGTTTTAGCTTTAAGCATGGCAGTTAACTCATAAGGTATACAGGCTTGGACCTATGAGTGAAAGTTCTACTACTTAAGACATAAAGTTTTCGCCAGTCTTAAGGAGCTTCTTGGGAAGCTTTATTGGTTCTTGATAAGAACATATTGTTGGACCTTATGGAAATCGACATGGTGATCACAGTTGCATGTAATTTCCATACCACACATTACCATACCATATTACCTGAGTTGATGGAATAATAAGTATTTTGACTATGTATGGTCTTATATCAATTTTGGATGTATTGACCTATATAATTGGATACTTGTGTTTTCATTTAACTAAGTACAAAGTTTAAGATGTTACTCTCTTGGGCATTCTGTTAGGATTGTGGCCACATAGAGTATTATCAATTTGGAGAGTCAATTTTTTCTTCTTTAAAAAAAAAATAAAAAATAAAAAATAAAAAAATCTTTGACTTATGCTACTCAAGTGGGAGAATGTAAGATTTTATTTTGTGAGCAGCATTTTTTTGTGTCAAAACCAAATTGATAGGATGCCTCGTATGACAGAGAGTTAACCGGTAAAGCCCATTAAGTTTAATGTGATCATATATTGTTTATTGGACTTTGGTGCACCTTAGCTACATTTAATAATGTAGGACATGGGTATTTTAATGTGTGGACATAAGTTAGGTAAATCCTTTATGGGTTTAGGATTTACATTAAGGCCCTATATTTATCATATAAATATAGCGTTATAGGGGTCCCTGCTCTCACTCTAACCTACCGTTACTTTGAAGTCTCCCCATTAGACTTGAACTCAAGAGAGTAAGAGAGTAGAAGACGCCCTATTACTTCTATTAATTTCATCAATGGATTCAGGTATGTTCTCCTAATCACATCTGATATAATATTGTTGCTTATGTGCTCATGCTATGATCATGTACTCAATTAGAGGATAAGTTTTACATGTACAAGGGGATGTTAGGGAGACTCGTCTTGACAAACGGGTTAAGAGTGTGACATCTAGTAAGTTAAAGAAGAGTGCTAGGAAGGGAGAGAGGGTTAGTGAAATGACTGAGGCAATCAACAATTTTGCCTATATTACTAAAAAAAATAAATGAGGCTAGGGAGGCTAGGCATGCGGCAAAGTATGCAGCTAGGGCAGCTAACACCACTGCTAGGAGTGCTCATCCTCCTATGAAACCTACTCCCCCAATTGATGATCACGGTCTCCAGAAAGTAATAGAATTACTTGATACGTATAAGGATCTATCACCTGAGAAGTTTTGCAAGATTCAGCTGGCACTATATAAATGTCCTCACAGGGTTGCCTTTCTTACTTTGTCTGAGGAGAGGAGGGCAATATGGATGGAGTTCGTGGGAAATATGTGAACTTTGAGACTATTTTGTGACTGTTAGTTTGGTTATGGACAACTTTTAATTTCGTTTCTTCATGGTTTGTATAACAATTTCTTTTTGTTTAAAACTTGTACGAATGACATTTCGTACTCATTTTTTAATTTCTTTATTTTAATGCAAGTAGAAGCTTATTAACTTTATATATTTGGCTTGATATTTTATTTATTTCTTATAATTTGTCACTTTATATAATGTTGATGGTGCAAACATTGTGTTTGGTTGAAACATTTGGCTTGCCTTTTTTAGAACAACTTAATAAGAATGATATATTTAGGTTTCCTAGGATGAAACTATATGATAATTTTTTATAAAAATGGTTGAAATATTTAAGCAGGAGTGACTGTAATTATGTCTGCTGATATGTCTGATGATGAGAACATCACAAGTCAAGAGTTTGATGAAGAAAACTTTTTGGAATGTGATATGTTTGGTGAAGAAAATGGGTTAGACTCTGATATGTCTGTTGAGTATGAACAAAATTCTGGAGAAAATCATATGTCTTATCAAGCAAGCCTCACTAGCCTCACTTCTTCATCTTCTTCTTCAAGTTCAGAAGACAGTGACAGTGACCAAGACTATGTAATGATTATCAGATATTTTAGGAGTTCAATGGAATATGTTGATAAATATTATTTTAAACAACAACAGCGCACAAGCATATTATCAGGACATGCCTATATTGAAAAGATACTTAACGGCAACGATTCCACGTGTTTCGAAATGTTCCGTGTTCACATACCCGTATTTTGTCATTTATGTTATACATTGCGATTACATAGGCTAATAGTAGAGGACGAAGGGGATGTATCTCTAAAGGAATTAGTTGCTATGTTCCTTTACATTGTGGGTCATAATGCTAGACAAAGGGTTGTTCGGGATTGTTTCCAACATTCATTGGAAATGATCCATTGTCGATTTCGTATAGTATTACACTCCATACATGCATTAGAGGCAATACTGATAAAGCCAGACGAAAATTATAATGACTTCCTTGCAGAGTTACATACTAATAACAAGTACTTTCCATGGTTTGAGGTAATTAATGAGTTTTTACTCGTATTTAATTTATGACGTGCCTTTCTTATTACTACATATGCCTAATGATTATTTGTATTACGTGTTGATAAATATTATAGAGGTGTATAGGTGCCATTGATGGCACCCATGTTAGTGCTACTATTCCTACTGTGAAGAAGACCTCATGTCGTGGGAGAAAACATGTCATAACTCAAAATGTGATGTGTGCTATGAACTTTGACATGCATTTTGCATTTGTGTATTCTGGATGGGGAGGAAGTGCGAATGATTTCAGAGTATTTGAGAATGCCATCTTAAGTGATGATATGGTTTTCCCTAAGCCTATTGAAGGTTGAATTTAATTTTAATGTTTTGTTTTGTTTGTTTGGCAAAAGCAAGTATATCTTTATTAATTCAAATTGGTCAAATTTCATTTGTGAATACAGGATCATATTACCTTGTGGACTCTGGATATCCCATGGGTGGATGTTTTATGCCACCACACAAATCAGTTCGATACCACGCACAAGAATATAGGGGAAGACACCGCTACCCCAAAAGTACGGTTGAACTTTTTAACTACCGGCATTCTTCTTTGCGTATGGTAGTTGAAAGAACATTTGGGGTGTTGAAAGTAAGGTTTCTCATATTTTATCATATGCCTAAATATTCTGTTGCTAGGCAAACGATGATAGTCATCGCATGTTGTACAATTCACAATTTCATACGTTTACATTAGTGGGATGACCAACTATTTTTAGAGTTGGAAAACAAAGACATCTCAACAAACGATAATGGTGGTATTCATGGACCACAAGATCTGAATGATTGGAGGCTAAGACAAATAGAAGCTGTGAGTGAAACCGCACAAGGGGAAATGAGAAATTTGCGGAATGCAATCACCATGGCTATGTGGGCGGGTCATTGAACTTAACCATCTTGCTAAATCTCCAACTTATTTTGTGAACTTGTATTTTATGGAGAGAATGTATTTGGCATCCTATTGTGCTTGCTTATGTTGTGAACTTTTTAATCTAACAGAAAGCTTTTGAGATATAAATGGAAGTAGTATCACTGATTGGTCCATTTCTACTTGCTTATGGTCCACTGATTGGAAGTTATGAAGTAGTCAAGTAATTGTTGTAAAGTTAAGTAGGTGCTCAAGTGATATTTGTAATATTTTAGGAGAAAGGGATGTAATGAACTTATTTGTAATATTCATTTGGGTAAATGCATGAAATTAAATTATGAATTTATACAATATTTAAGATCAATAGAAACTATTTGAATCACAAAAGTTCCATGTTTACCAAGAGGACTACAAGGACTAAAAGTTCTTCTTAAATGCATGAAATTAAATTATAAATGTACATCTAGAGGAAAAATAACAATAATAGTGCAATGCACAAGAGGACTACAAGTCCAACAAGGATCAACCTCTTGAGCAATCCGACATAGTCTACAATGGGTTGGAACATGATTTGGAATGTCCTTAACTCAGCCCGCAATTCATGCAACTCTAGTAAGACTGAGTCAGATGATTCACCCTATGATGATGACACATATTGCTCATTGATTGACACACACCATCCAATCCACCCACAGCATCCATCAGCACAAGCGTAGTACAACTTATTCTTGTTATTCGTAGATTCAGATATTTTGACAATGGCTTTTTGTCCACAACGACATCTTTTATTTACATATTTCAGGCCAGTACCAACACTGTAATTATTAATTGAGTGTAACATCTATTAAAAATGAAACAAGTAATAGTTAAAATAAAGTAAATACATGATAAAGCATGATGATAAAACAAGTAAATATTCACTATTTATGCTTTTTACAACTCAATTACAGGTAATAAGTGTCAAACCCTAAGAAGTTAGAAGAATATTCATTATGGTTACCTGTACTTCATGATGGGAGATGGTGGAAGTGCAGGAGACCCTTACAATTTTGCACAAAACAAAAAATCCTTACTTGGAAAGATAATGAGGCTTGACATAGATAACACATCAAGTAAGTACCAGAAGCACCATCACACTACCAAATATCCAAAACAATTTTTGTATTATTTATCAAGGATGATCCACCACTGGTATTTGCTTCTTTTAAGTGGCATGTTTATGAAGAAGAGACAGAAATCATAATCCTGGTTCCAGGATAATTGGGATAGTGAGCATGGATAGAGAAGCATAGGAATTACAGAAAAAGTTATTGAATCTATTAAACTATTAACCTAGGTTTAATGTAAGACTTTCAAGATTATTGATGAACAAAGTAATCTGAAGAAGATTTAAGCTTTCCTGCCTCTATGAATGATACGTACTTGAGAGGGAACAACAACAATGGTTGATGTATTCTCTAAATGATTCAATTCCATAATAAAGTTCAGATAGCCTAAAGACCAGTGAATCAGTCCACATAAATGAAACTATAAGCCTTTCTAGAAATGTCAAGTAAAGAAATACTAGTCATACACTTAAAACTCCAATCAAACTAATCAGACATTATAAATGTTCACCAGACATTATAGTTGAATCAGGCTCAATAAAATCACAGATAATACTTAAAAATTAACACAACAATAAACAGTTTTTTTTTTTTTTTAAATTCTCTTTCCATACATTTTCTCTTCAACCAAACAGAGCTGGTAACAAAAATTACACATGCATTTATACAAGTAAAGCAAAAATTAAAGTAAAAACGAAGTAAAAGCATACCTTTTTAGAGCGAGAAAGAGTGAGTGAGTGAGTGAGAAAGAGTCAAAGTAGTTCGTGAACTCGATAAGCTTATTTCTACAACTTCCGAGCCCTAAAGGGTGTTTGTGCCGTTGGCCTCCTGCCTCCGGTATCTGTGTCGGCCAAAGGAGTGAAGAGGGAGAGGGGGGGTTGTGCTGGTCTGAGTAGCGTCATTGGCCTCTTGCCTCCGGTATCTACGTCAGCCAAAGGGGTGAAGAGGGAGAGGGAGGGTTTGTGTTCGTCGGTGAAGAAGGAGAGGTAGAGCTTTGGTTTTTTGTTAAAAGGTTTTATGTTTAGTATATAAGAAGGGTGCAAATCCTCTACAATTATTATAGGTGCAACCAAGTTTAAAAACCAAAACTATGTATCAAACACAAATTTTTTTTTTTTAAATTGTGATTTCAGTTATGAAACCAAAACTATGTACCAAACAGAAATGTTTTTTACAATCTTGAATTCAAATCAGGATTAAAGTTCCAACTTCAATACTAAAAAAAGTCACGAAACCAAAACAAAAAACGAAAACACGTACCAAACATGCTCTTTAAGGGCCTGTTTGGTACGTGTTTTCGTTTTTTGTTTTGGTTTCGTGACTTTTTACTTTATTGAAGTTAGAACTTAAATCCTGATTTGAATTCAAGATTGTAAAAAAAATTCTGTTTGGTACATAGTTTTGGTTTCACAACTGAAATCACAATTTAAAAAAAAAATTGTATTTGGTACATAGTTTTAGTTTTTAGATTTAATTTTTATCATTAAATTATTAATTTTTTTTTTCTTTTTTTCTTTCTTTTTTTCATCATCACCAACGTACACCACTTCTTATTTTATTTATTTTTTCTTTTTCCTTTCTTTTTGTTTTCCCCCACCATCCACGTACCCCCCCTCCCCCTCCTCCCCCTCTTTTCTTTTTACTTTTCCCCTACCAGATATACATCCCCCCTTCCCCCTTTCTCTCTTTTTTTTTCTTCCTTTCTTCTTCTTGCTTCCTGAACGTTCCTTGTCCCCCTTTTTTTTTTTTTTCTCTCATCTTTTTTTTTTCACCGACTCTTCCTCTCAGTTCTGTTCTCTTTTTCTTTCTCTCTTTTTCCTCTAAAACACAAACTTATATTATTTTCGGTGTTGCCATGGTGGAGGTTGAGGTTGGTTGTGCAAGGGGTTGCGAGAGGGAAGTTTTCGGCGACATGTGGGTTGCGATCGGCGCTGGAATGGTCACGGCGTGAGCTCGTTCCGGCGACGTGGAGGCTGGGTTGCTTGTGTTGCAATCGGGTTTGCTAGAAGTGAGTGGGTTTTGGTTGAAGTGGGTGGATCTATTTATTTTTTTTTTTTTCTTTCTGGGTTTGTATTGTTGATGCCAGGGATTGATGTTTGGGTCATGGTGGCTGTGGGTTTTGATGTGTAGGTGATAGGTTTGTTGAACGGAATGGTTGGCTATTCTGTAATGGCCGAGAGCAAGAGAGAGAGAGAAGCAGAAAAGCTTACGGAGGAGAGAGAGAAAATGGGAGAAAAAAATAAGGTGGGCCAGCAACGGTAATAAACTGGGACCCACAAAAAAATTGAGTCTGGATTTGAATCCGGATTGGATTCAAAAACAGCTGAAAGGGTGAACTCAAATTTGCTATGGGACCACATAAAAATTCAAGTTGAGATTTAAATGCTCATTGAAATCTCGTGTACCAAACAACATTTTTTACTGTGGGACCCACGATTTTCTGGATTTGAATCCAGAATCACGGATTGAGTTGCGTGTACCAAACACGCACTAAGTTTTGTTCGGTTTCAATTAAGGATTTCCATCCATTTTTTTTTCCAATTCCGTTAACTCTTACCGTTTGTTTCCAATTTAACTGACCGGTTAAACAAATTAACCAAAACAGTTACCGCAGAACCAAATACACGCTGAAACTAAAACTAATTTTTTAGAAACAAAAACCAAACATCCCCACCCAGTTGTGAACCGATCATCCCCAAGAACCGATCTTCAAATCCCTAATTTCAAAACCCAATCATCCCCAAATCGCTGAGACTGAGGAAATTGACAGATCTGAGGAACCCGAGAGGCACGAACCGAGGCCGAGCAAGAACCTGATCTGAGGTATGAGCTCGCTTCTTTCTTATTTCGTGAACCTTTTTTGAATAATAGCGAAACTGGACAAGTTTAGGTGGAAGTCGTGGTTTTTGTTAGGGTTTGCTTCTTTTTATTTATTTATTTTTTTTTAACGTTTTCTTTGTCCAAGAAGTGGAAAAAAAAAAACCGAAGATTGTGTAATATTGTATACTAGTAAAAAAAACAAAGGGAGGCCTAGGGACTAAATAAAACAAACAAATAATTAATTATGAATACTTGGAAAATATATAAACTTTTCCCAAAAAATTGTTTTAGAGTTAATTCACAATATGTTTTTTTAAAATAATACTGTTAAGTTGGCGGTAAAAATAAGTTGGATATTAAGATTCTAAACACAGTATGAAAAGCAAGAGACTGTTAGATTTGGTGGCAGTGGAGGAGGAAGGCTGATATGTGTTATTGTCTCTTAAATGGTTATGGTTGTATGAGTTTGTATTATTTCGTGTGTTGTAGGGAACCATAAGAATGCATGTGCATGATGGAATTTTGTTGTAATGGGGATCGTGGATGGTGGTGGTAGTTTGGTATTACTGTTAGGTTTGGGGTTGAGATTGTGCTAAAAGATGCAAGCTTTATCATGATAATTAAAGACTTAACTACTTTTTTTTGTTTTTTATTTTTATTGCCATCACTTATCTTTCTGACATGTCATATAAATATATAATTGAAGTTGATTCCCCCAAATATTATAACACTTAATAAGTATTATAAATGAGTCATAAGAGAATTTCTTACAAAATAATGTACTTCACATTGCACCAGACATCGTAATCGTGTTACTAATTTTGAAAAAGGTCACGTCTTCACGACTTAACCCCCAAAAATCGTGTTTGAAGAAACATACATTTTCTCTACTCATAAAATTTATATTATACTTTGTTTGCATTTTGTAAGAAAACTTTTTTTGATAAGTATTTTGTAAGAAAACTTTTATCCTTTATATACCGATGATACATTTTTAATCAATTAATTCAACATCCATATAAAATCAAATTCTTACATTCTCTTCATAAATTCATATTTTGATTGTTTTAGATATTGGTGTAAACTAAAAATGAATCCCATCCCCACAAATGGTATCCCCCAAGAATCTCATCCCGAACCCGGGAGACGTTGAAACATAGAGTGGACTTTCTAACTTGAAGGTATCACTCCACTCCCTCAAAATAAAAGCAATCGAATTCAGCCCCTTTAAAGAAAAATAAGCTTTCTGGCATATTGTAGAAGAGTGAGTCAGTTTTTAATTTGACATTTTGTGTTGAGTGTTGAGAATTGTGACGATATATGTTTTGATCAGATTTGTTGGGGATTTTTTGTTCTATGTCTCCGTTTGAATGGAAAGGATTAAAGAAAGGAATTTGCTGGTGAGGTTGATAAGAAGAAGGAGATTTCCACCCAAAGAGGCAGAGCTGTCCTCCTCTTCCTTACAGTCTATCATTACCACCCATCATCCGCAACAAAAACTAAATCATTTGGTCTTCATCTTACTTAAACACCCATCAAGCCGCAAAGCCACCCAACAAGTCCACTCTCACTACATCACCTCTGGCTTACTACACCACAACTCTACATCTTCCACCTCCCATATCCTTCTCTTTAACACTTTGCTTCGCTGCTATTCCCTCAGCCAATTCCCTCTACAAGCTTTCTTGCTTTACAAGCATCTCAAGCATCTTTCCTTTGATAGCTTCACCTACACTTTCCTTCTCCACACCTGCGCCAACCTAGACTTCACCCTCACCGCATTTCAACTCCATTCCATCATTCTCAAAGTGGGTTTTCAATCCCACATTTATGTACAAACTGCTCTGGTGAACGTGTATGCGGTTTGTGGCTCTTTAGTTGAAGCCATGCAAGTGTTTTATGAAATGCCTGAGAGGAACACAGTAACTTGGAATGTCATGATCACCGGTTTGACCAAATGGGGCGAGCTCAAACTTGCTCGTTCTCTATTTGATCAGATGCCAACTCGGACTGTTGTGTCATGGACTGGTATCATTGATGGCTATACACGCATGAATCGGCCCAATGAAGCTTTGGCTTTGTTTCAAAGAATGGTAGTTGGTGACTGTCTAGAACCCACTGAAATTACACTTCTGGCCGTTTTTCCGGCCATTTCAAATCTCGGAGCTCTTAAAATATGCCAATTATTTCACGCTTATGGAGAGAAAAAAGGATTTAATGCGTCTGACTTACGCGTTACAAATTCCCTCATAGACTCGTATGCAAAATGTGGGTGCATAAAGAGTGCATCAAGATTCTTTGAGGAGGTATCTGACCAGAGGAAAAATTTGGTGTCCTGGACATCTATAATCTCTGGTTTAGCAATGCACGGTTTGGGAAAAGAAGCATTAGAGAGTTTTGAAAGGATGGAGCAAGTTGGTCTGAGGCCAAATCGGGTGACTTTCTTGAGCGTTTTAAGTGCTTGTAGTCATGCAGGACTAGTCAAGGAGGGGCTCATATTTTTTAACAAGATGGTAAATGGGTGTGAACTTGTGCCGGATATCAAGCACTATGGTTGTTTAGTAGATATGCTAGGGAGGGCAGGGAGGTTAGAAGAAGCAGAGAAGATGGCATTGGAGATACCTGCTGAGATTCTTAATGTTGTGATTTGGAGGACGCTTTTGGGTGCTTGTAGCTTTCATGGTGATGCTGAGATGGGTGAAAGGGTAACCAAGAAGATATTGGAGATGGATAGGGCATATGGAGGGGATTATGTGCTCATGTCCAACATCTTTGCAGGTGTTGGAAAGTTTGGAGATGCTGAGAGGTTAAGAAAAACGATGGATGAGAGGAATGTCTTCAAAGTTGCAGGTCACAGTTTGGTCTAACTGAAGGTAAAAATGGGTAACAATGGTCTGTACAGATTGGGCCTTTAGCTTAAAAGCTGAGGTGATAAAGAAATTGCTTAATCTACGATGACACATCCTTTTTGGAGTGCTTTGTGTTGGTAGGCACTTTCTTTCACGAGGTCTCCTCTCTTAACTCACTTTTTATCAGGTTGACTGAAATTTAAACTTTGAAGTGTTTGAATATGTTGTTATTGCAGGTCCTTTCCGTTTGCATGGTTTCCTAGAAGAACACATGAATCAAGAAGGCCTCTGTCTTGGACCTGTTGAGGATTAACTCTTTAGTGGATAATTGGTTGGATTGTTCTTCACTCCCACCTCTCATGGATGCTCCTTTTTCTGACATGAAAAGTCCTGGCTATGGTGATGAGTTCAAAAAAAGCCCCTCATATTTCTCAGTGAGGGTGAATGATCAACAGCTAAAGCAACAAGAGCAGAAGAACTTTCTGCTGTCCCCAATAGTTGCACCTGCAAAGCCACTTACCATACTAGTCTTAGTAACCAATACCAAATCCCATTTCATATTTTCAAATTCTAGTCCAAAGTCTTACTTTCTACCATGGTCCCTATGGCTTTTTAGGCTCTAATGAGGCCATTTTAAGAGTAATTGCAGCCAAAAATGGAACATTAGCTTATAGAGGCTGTGCAAAGTGGACTAGTTCTTATCTAACCCGTCTATGGTCAGCTTCTTGCAGGACATCGGACTTAGCACTGACATTAACCCGGATATGTCGTTTGTTGTTTCAAAGCAACATGTGGATAGCAACAGGTCTTATGAGGACCTTGAGAATCTATCCATTGTTTAAATCGTGTCCAATAATAGAAAATGCCCTTTTTCCAGCAGATTGAGGATAAAGTTTTGGATGGATCTAGCCTCCACAAGTACTTCGGATCAATCCCCCATATTTCTCAAGATCAGGTAGTCTTACCGGGACCCTTTGCTGAAGGTGAGGATGATTCAGAAGAGAGCATATGTGAGAAATTTTCAGAAGATGTACTAAATGATTCAAGCGCCCTAGACTAGCATTACACACAAACCAAAAAGATATATCAGGTTAGAACCTTTTTTCATAAGCCTGAAACTATTTAATGCATTCGAGTTCTCCAATAATTTGAAATCTAAATTAGGGATAATTGCAGAAAATGCTTTTGAAGTTTATGCCAATTTCAGTTTAACACGTTGAGCCCCTTTTGTGTGTGGATGGGGGAAGTTGTTGATAGTTAAACTGTGTGGCTTTGCCCCACTCTGTTGTAATATATTTGTGTCTCTCATGGCTAATTCAGTGACTTTTTGTGGTTACTTTGCCCCTACGTTTTATGCTGGACACTTATGCCCCTTATAATGTAATGGCGTATGGGGAAAGTTGATTTTTTATGTACTGTTGTGGAGTTGTAGGCTAGGATTAATGTAGAAATGGATGGAAAATATAAAATCAGAAAAGCAATCACATGTGGTGTGCATGACTCTGTTTTGTGTTAATTTTCCTATGGGCAGTTTTATGGGGAGAGAGAGAAGAGAGAGAGAGAGGGCTTAGGATCATAGGTAAAAATGACAGATCGCTAAGACTGAGGAAATTGACAGATCTGAGGAACCCGAGAGGCACGAACCGAGGCTGAGCAAGAACCTGATCTGAGGTATGAGCTCGCTTCTTTCTTATTTCGTGAACCTTTTTTGAATAATAGCGAAACTGGATAAGTTTAGGTAGAAGTCGTGGTTTTTGTTAGGGTTTGCTTCTTTTTATTTATTATTATTTTTTTTAACGTTTTCTTTGTCCAAGAAGTGGAAAAAAAAAAAAAAAAAATTGAAGATTGTGTGATCTGGAACTGAGTTTTTCATTCTTGATGTGTTCTTGCTTATTTTTTGGTTGATTTGTGCTCTGGAACTGATTCTACTGCTTTCAAGGTTGTCATTAACAAACAAATCTTGAAATTTTGGCTGTACTCAACATTTTTGACAAAATGACAACCTGTTGCTGGCTTTCCAAATTGGCTAATATTTGTATTTACGGTTTACTAAGAAGACTAAGGAATTTGGTTATCTGTTTGAAGTTGCGTTTAGTCCTGGAGCTGTGATGTTAGGCTGCAAAGCAAATCAATAATTAAAGCTACTAAAATCAAATCCATACTATATGGATTTAGTTCTGTTAATATTGTATGCTAGTAAAAAAAACATAGGGAGGCCTTGGGACTAAATAAAACAAACAAATAATTAATTATGAATACTTGAAAATATATAAACTTTTCCCAAAAAATTGTTTTAGAGTTAATTCACAATATGTTTTTTTAAAATAATACTGTTAAGTTGGCTTTAAAAATAAGTTGGATTTTAAGATTCTAAACACAGTATGAAAAGCAAGAGACTGTTAGATTTGGTGGCAGTGGAGGAGGAAGGCTGATATGTGTTATTGTCTCTTAAATGGTTATGGTTGTATGAGTTTGTATTATTTCGTGTGTTGTAGGGAACCATAAGAATGCATGTGCATGATGGAATTTTGTTGTAATGGGGATCGTGGATGGTTGTTGGTAGTTTGGTATTACTGTTAGGTTTGGGGTTGAGATTGTGCTAAAAGATGCAAGCTTTATCATGATAATTAAAGACTTAACTACTTTTTTTGTTTTTTATTTAGGGTCAGATTCAGAAAGGACATTTGCAACTTGGTGGTTGTAATTAGCACCTGCAGCAAGTTCAGAAGATACAAGATCAAGGACTGGCATTTATGAGGTCCAAAGTTCAAGCGACAATCAATCAAGATACAATAGTGGCATGAAGGAAGTGAATTGAAGTGATGATATTTTGTATTTTGGATTATGTAATTAACTTTAGATACGATCTTGTTTGGGTTTTGTAAATAAGTTATGCGAACTTGGGCTATTTATGGTGTCTTTCGGATTATGTAATGTTAATGTATTGACAGATTAAGTGAATGTAATGTAAATGTATTGACAAATTATGTAATGAGGTGTTTTAAAAATATTAGGGTAAAACTTAGGTACAGTTCCTTACGTCAAATACATTAGATTCCTCAATTGAATTCAAATACATAGTTTGTATTAATCAATGAAACACAAACGTTGTTATCTTTTTGAAGAATATTTAAATTCAATGTATTTGAATTCAACTAGAAACTTAATATACTTGATCTAAGGAACTGTAACCTAAGTTTTACTCAAAATATTAATATTGAGTACTATTTTTTAGGTTGATCTGGGTTCAAGTTACACCCGATGTAACTTTTTCAATTTCACACATTTTTTGAACCATTGATTTCATTGTATCTAACGGTGGTTAAGACACCTCAAAATTTGCTTATTTCCTCTGCCATTCTCACTCTCTCTCGCCTAGTTTCTCACTTCCCTTATCTCCTCTATGTGTCCTACTCTATCCCTTCCTTGGATCCTTGTAAACTCCAACTGCTTCTCCAGTTTAGAGACAACACAAGATCGACTGAGCAAGGCTTACAAGGGTGACATGATTTGTAGCTTTTGTAAAACAAGATGGAATCAAGAGATCATATTTATTTTGACTGTTCTGTTACTAGGAGAATATGGAGGGAAATTTTGATCGAATGTTGTTGTGATTGGCAGGTTGACAGGTGGGAGTAATGAGCTAAATTGGTAGAACAACCATAAGGATAATAGTTTGCAAACTCTAATCAGTAAATTAGTTTGGGTTGCTTCAATTTATCATATTTGGTCTATAGATGGAATTTTTATTTATTTATTTTTTTTTACAATTTATACTTCATACCCTTAGAAGACCAAGCCCTTTTCTTGCCCATATGTATTGAATATTGGCCTTTATGGAATACTATTTTTTTTTTTGGTAACTATCAGAAATTATCATTAACAGAGGCAAAATCACAAAGAACCAGCAGGATCACACTTAAGATCCTCCGAACAAGCTAACAAAAAACAAGGAAGTCCAGAGATTGAACTAAATAAACCCCATAAACAACATTTTTGGGACCAACCGGCTAGCACATGTGCAGCACAATTAGCATCCCTCTTAGTCCAAACAAAGGGCCAACGAGGATGACAAGTAGCACCCAAAATAAGATCTGCAACTAAACAAGTAATACGCTAAGGGGGTTCTGAAGCACCAAAGATACTTTCAACAGCGATTTTAGAATCACTTTCAAAACATACCCGCTCTATACCCAATTCAATAGCGACGGACGAAACCCACTTGCCTCCGCTTGAAAAGGGATTGTGGTGTATACTTTTTTAATTAAGGCTTTGTACAATGCACCACCCAAGTATGGAAAATTGGGCCCTAGAGCTAAGAAACATATCTTCATAAGATATTCTGAGTCGCGCAATAACAATTTAATCGAGACTGATTTCCCTAGCATTGGCGATGCTAACAGAGATTTTGACCTCTATGAATTAGAAGAAGATGAAGGCACCTTACCATCTTCAAGTGAGGGGTGTGGGATTAGTTCCTCCTATTGTAATCGCTGAAGATAGTGGGAGTATTACACTAGATCAAGATATTTAAGTGCGCCGAGTTAGTAGTAGAGGCCATATTCCCCGTTGTCATTTTGAGATTGAGGGGAATGTTCTCCTATGTGATGCTGAGGATGTGGATGAGCCTGTTTTTATTTTTATTATTTTTATTTTTTTCAGTGAAGCACTCCATTTACTAGATAAAGATGAGTGGATGACTTCTATGCAGGAATAGATGAGTTCCATAGACACGAATAATGTCTCAAAGTTAGTGGTGTAAGACTATTGGAAACAAATTGGTTCTAAAGGTTAAACGCAAGCCAAATGGTTCAATTGACAAGTACAAGGAACGCCTCATGGAGAAAGGCTTTACCCAACGAGAGGGTATTGGCTATGAGGATACATTTTCCCTGGTGGTGAGATTTGCCTTTATACCCTTGATCGTATCCATTGTAGCAAAACAAGATTTAAAGCTTTTCCAAATGGATGTTAAGACATCATTTTTCAATGGAGAACTAGATGAAAAGATCTATATGGCTCAACATGAGCATTTTGAAGTCCAGGGACATGAGCGCAAAGTGTGCCGTCTCAAACGTTCCATATATGGTCTCAAACAGTCATCCATGCAACGGTATTTGAGATTTCATGACTCCATTACCTCTTTTGGTTTTAAGATGATTAAAGAGGATCATTGCATGTATCTTAAACGATCCACGTGTATCTTAAACGATCCAAGAAAAGCATTCTAATCTTGTCATTATATGTTGATGACATCCTGTTAGCTGGAAATGAAATGGAGTGGTTGTCCTCTACTTTTGAGATGAAGGACATGGGTGAAGAAAATTTTGTGTTGGGAGTTAAGATTACTATAGACCATTCAAAGAAACTTCTTAGTTTATCCCAAGGGACTTACGTCAAGAAGATTCTTGAACGTTTTCATATGCAAAACTCCAAACCCATTAACATTCTAATGGAAAAATGATGCACTCTCAGCCTAGACCAGTGTCCTAAGAATGATGAAGAAAAAAATCATATGTCCAAAGTGCCTTATGCATCTGCAATTGGGAGACTGATGTATGCGCTTAAACATATGTTTTGCAATTGGCATGGTTAGTCGTTATCAGAGCAATCCTGGATCTGCTCATTGGAGAGCGATCAAAAGGATTCTATAGTACCTTCATGGAACCATTGATCATGCTCTATGTTATCATGGTGGGGACCTGAGATTGACAGGTTACAGTGATGTTGATTGGGCCAGTAGATGAACGCAAGTCCACCTTAGGTTATGCTTTCATACTAGGAGGTGGAGCTATTTCTTGGTGTAGTAAGAAACAGTCATCCATTGCACTCTCTACCATGGAGTCAGAATATGTGGCTTGTTCAACAGCTGCCCAAGAAGCTGTTTGGGTAAGGAGATTTTTGCAATGTTTAGGTGTTACAACTCACGCAGAGGATGTCGTATTACTAAATTTTGATAGTACATCATCCCTAGCGTATGTAAAAGACCCTAAGTACCATGGGAAAGCCAAACACATTGAGGTTCGGTACCACTACATTTAAGATATGGTTTCATAGGGGAAGTGATCTTACAACATATATCTACTAGTAGCATGGTGGCTGATCCTTTAACCAAGCCTATTGCTAGAGATGTGTTTTTCTCTCATGCTAAGAGCATGGAACTCCGTAGGATTTGACATGCTTAGATACTTTATTTTGTATCGACATTATTATTATTGTTTTATAATATAAGTATTCATTTTATTAGCTTTATTCTTAAGTGAAATATTGTTGATAGCACATCTTTGTAATATGTCACCTGGCTAGAATTGACCCTCCCACACGAGTGATTCACCTTGGCGCTTAGATAGCGAGCAAGATGAGACATTTATGTCTTTAGGTGCTAAGATAGAGAATTAAGACATTTATATCTTTGGCACCTGAATATATACTTATTATTGACATGTCGCCTTAGATAGAGCTAAGATGAGACCTTATGATAGGTCGAACGTAGAGTAATGCCAAGACTTTATGTAGCCTGTATTATAGCCGAATGTGAGTTTTTTAGGCAGACGCTTGGAGAGTGACTGGGATGAAAACTCAAGTTAGGCTCTTGCATAGCGACTAGATTCAAATTCGCATGGCGTTCCTACCCATTCATAGTGACATGCTTATTTTTATGAGATAACGCCATAGCATACATTTCATATTATATGTGCTTTATGCCTGACAGTGGGAGTGATGAATGATCCCTGCTTCATCACTGTGTGAGCCACAAGGATAAATGATCTTACTTTTACCCTTTGTCGACCTAAGACTATGTCATGAAAATGAACCTTAATGTGGCTACTCTAAGATGCAAACTGAGGACCATGATTTATTCTATTTGACGGGGTATGTCTGGGAAAGCGGTTGAGCCTAATTTAATTGATATGAGGACTTAGGGAAGATTGTTTGATAATATACCATGTTATGTAACTCATTTCTAGCCATCGCCTATGTTGTAATGTGTTTGCAATATAGGATATGAGTGCATTACATATTTAGGGTAAAGCATTGCTTATCATGAGGGATTAAGAGTGATGTATCTGGTGTAGTCAAACCGTCTAGGGTATAATTGGGATGCTCTCGAATGATGCACTTTTATTAGTCAAGAGATGACTTGATAATTATTGCTCTTGAGGTTGTATGTTCTTCTTGTGAGATCACACAAACTATTTTCTTGTATGAGAAGATTATTGTGAAACATTGAGAGATTGCTTCACCCTATGTGGGTGGACACCTCACCTTGTGTAGGCGAGTATGAGCTGTTACAATTTAATGGGCCGAGATGGACCCGAGCCCATGATTCACCCACTACGGGTTGCGGGTCCCATTTAGTTATCTAATAAGGATAATGACCCATGATTTGAATTGAAAAGAATTATGGGATAATGGGTTATCTCATCTCTAAAAATGAAGGATTTACTTCTATCTTATAACTCGGAGTGCCGATTTGGAGGTTCATTGTATTGTCCGGTACTTCAGCCTGGGCTTGAAGTATCGGGTTGGGATTCAAAGTACTGGCTAGTACTTAAATCCTTATCAAAGTGCCGGCCAACACTCTGAGCTTGAAAACACGTTTTTTTTTTTTTTTTTTTTTTTTTTTTTTTTTTTTTAACTGCAATTTTTTGGTATTTATCCACTTGTTTTAAGTTTTGAATTTTCCAAAATTAACTAGTTGTTTTATGATTATCATCAAATGTTGTGGTGATCTTCTTAACCTTTAAAATATTGAATTGATTTATTTCAATTAATTCCAATACTTTAATTAATAAATCACACCATTTATCTAATTCAAATCAATTTCATTTAATGTAGCAGAATCCATAGTAATTTATTATTCTTGGCCGATGAGATATTTACACCTCATCAAATTAAATCAATCCAATTAATGGAATAGGATCCTCTCCATTTCAAAAGATATCTATTTGTACATTTCATGGTCTAGATTTTATTTCTTAAATCTAATATTGTATACACTGCCACATCATTTAAAATTGTAAATGACATGATAGTTTATATACTGTTAGATCTGTAATATTTAATTTGAACCATGAAATGGACCAAATGGACATCATTTAATTACCATGCACTCTATCTATTAAAATTTCAGGTGATGATAACTTTTGCACCTATGGCCTGATTTGGACTTATGATATGCCGTTTTGATCGTCTTGTCATGAAGATTTGTACGTTTAACCATTTTAATTTGTCAATCAAATGGTCAAAAATGGCTTTGATTTAAAAACCTTTTTTTTTTGCTAAAGCTTTGATTTAAAAACCTTAGTTTGGGTAAGTTGTATACTTTCCTTATTAGGATTTTTATTTTAAAAAAGAACCCTAGTTTGTATTTAGGATTATGTAGGTAGCAAAACGGGGTTACTCAAACCAACAAAAAAAAATTGGTCAACGGGCCTATTCTTGTGATTGTGCACAATGAGACCTTGTGTGCCTATATGGTGTGTTATATTTGACTTTTGTTAATATCAAAATATATTTGTTAATTGTTCGTCCATTTTTAAATTCAAATGACTGTTATTAGATTGTTTAGCTTTGATTATTTGCTAATTGAGACAAAATGTTAAAAAATTTAGACTATGGGATTTTGGTGCTATCGTGATGTTGGAAATAGGGAAATATTATTTTGTTTTTTAGTTCAAAGAATATTGGAAATAGAATTAGATAATAAATATGAATTTTATTTGTTTTGTAGATTATGCAAAAGTCAACTACAATATTTGATTTTTTCAAAATAAAAAATGCAAATAATTCAAAAACAGTTATTTGTGTCTTATTTATTTATTTATGTTGATATTTTTTTTTATACTAAATGAATGTTAGTTTGAATTTTCTAAAGATTTGTTGGTTCATGCATTGGTCCCTTTGTTTAAATTACATCCTTGGATATAAGTATAACCATGTCAAACGGTATGGGGATTATTGTATATTCGTGCATAGTGCATGTTTCATTTCTGGTGATTTTCCGTGCTTTGATATTATATGATTTATATATTATTTTGGATAATTTGGTTTTGAATTTGTGTGGGTTTTGTTAGGCCATCTCCAGCAGTAGTCTAAATTTATCTCTATCTTTATCTTTAAATTACACTTTTTAACAACTCTCTATTTTTTTTTTAAATAACCACTCCAACAGTACTCTTTATCTTTATCCCTATTCTATTAAAAACTACTTTTTTATTATTACTTCCCACCAAAAATAACCAACTCCCACCCAAATTAATTTTTCACAGCAACCAAACATTTTCACAGCAACCAAACAAAAAAAAATTCCAGCAACCCAAAAATTCCAGCAACCCAAAAAAATTCCAAAATTCCAGCAACCCAACCCAAAAATTCCAGCAACCCAAACAAATTAATTTGCAAAACTCATTCCGGTGGGCACGGCAACCCCAGGCGGCAGGCCCAAGCCGTGGGTGACCTCCAGACCGGCCGGGATCAGGCACGGCAACCCCAGGACGGAGCCTTGGCCGTGGGTCACCTCCAGACCGGCAGCCAGTCCGTGGGTCACCTCCAGTCCGTGGGAATGGGCACGGCAAGCCACCAGAAAACCCACCGAATCAACCCACGCCGAATCAAGAGAAAACCCCAAAAAATTTTCAGAAAACCCACGCCGAATCAACCAGAAAACCCACCGAATCAACCCACGCCGAATCAACAGAGAACCCCAAAAAATTTTCGTGCTTCAAACAGAAAATCCCAAAGAGAAAAGAGAGAGCAGAGAAAAGAAGAGAGAGAAAAATTTTCGGAAGAAATGAGAGGAGAGAAAGAAATTTCGGAACAAATACAGTTGGGACGGTGGGGTCTTCGGGTGAAAAATATTGGTTTTTTAAGTTTTACAAAGTGTACAGTAGCCTTTCATTTTTGAAAGGCTACTGTACACTTTGTAAAAAAAATTGAGGATGAAGAGCTGTTATAAAGGACTGCTGGAGCCGGATTTTTCAATTTGTTCTCTATAAATAGAGATGAAGAGCAGGGATAAACCACTGCTGGAGATGGCCTTAGCCTCAACGCATGGGAGGCTACAAGAGCGTATAGAGCAACCTGGGCACCTGTACTTTGATGGGTCTGCGCGGTCTCCCTTGCACTCCTCACATAGTGGTTGATCCCTGGTTTTTGGGGTTGTTGGATCTGGGTCTTGTTGGTTCCCCATGTCAAAGACACACAATGACACAAAGAGAGTGAGTTTGGGTGGATTTTTGTTGTGAAAACAGTATGAAGTTGGATGTGTTTTGCTGTGTGATGTGATAGGTTTGGTTCAACGGAGGAGTGAATAAAAAACAATAGAGAATGATTAGAACATTATAAAAAATAGTATTTTAATAGAGTAGAGAATTGAAATAGATAATTTGATGTGGTGTGTGAATGAAAGTTGTTAGAAAAAAAGAAAAAGAAAAATTAGCTCCTTAAACTTAAATTTACTTAAGTATTAGTCGTAAATCTGTGCGATGCACAGAAAAATTATTTAAAATGATATCTAAAGAATTATTGGTCTACATATGATTTTTTCTGTCTTTTATATTTTCTCTAAATATAAAAATTGATAATTATTAAAAAAAATTTATTATTATTATTGTGTTTATATATAAAATATATTATAGTATTAGGCATTTATTATAACTGTGTTTATATATATGGAAAAATATATTATTTCTATTAAAGAAAATATAATGTGTCAAGATCCTAATTTATGAGATGTTTAATTATAGAATAAAATTTAAATTCAATTAAAAAAATATATATTAAAATAATGGGGTATAAAATTGTGGGATCAGTTTATGTAGCGCAATATTATGAGGTCAATCAAAAGTAAAAAAAGTTTTGGTTTTATATTATAGTATAGATTTGTGCTCTAACGCGATGTTTGATACCCCCATTATCACTAAAGATGCATGGACATTATTAATTTATCTTTTCTCCTGGCCTGAACATTTTTTTATTGAAATTATATGCTTTCATTGTGTACGCCTTGTTCAATCAGAATCTATAAATTCTGCTTGTCATTTTAGAATATATGGTTCAGGTGTCGCATGCCTAAATGGGCAAGCTTTAAGCATAAGAGTTTAATAATATAGCAGTGCTTCAATTGAACGCATTGCATAAACATCTTTTTACTCTCCCTCTCTCTGATAAAGAATTAAAGAATATGCTCTCAACTCACTCTAGTAAGCTACTTTAGGTTGAAACCTTACGTATTTGTTTAAATATATATGCTCATGAGCTCTTAACTACTATGTACTATCATAAGACAGTTAAAACTATTTTATGCAGTTTAATTTTTAATCCAACTAACAAAATTGTTATAAAGAGCTTTAAGTGTTTTAAGGTTAGTTATGGACAGCTGAAGTTTTACAGTATTTGCACTACAGCGTTTTGAAGATCTATTCATTCAGTGGTATTAATGCCAGAAATGTTTATATATATATTTTTTAAAGGCACCGAATGCCAATAGTCTAACAATAATAATAATAATAAGGGTAAAATACGGAAACCATCCTTGAGGTTTGAGTTAATGACAGAAACTATCAAGATTTTTCAAAAATATTCAATTTGCTCCTTAAGTGCAAACAGTTTTGGGAAAAAGTACACAAATGGTATTAATTGCAATTTGAACTTAGGGGACAAACTAGATATATTTTAAAAGTCTCGACAGTTTCTATCATTAGCTTAAACCTTAGGAGTGGTTTCTGTATTTTACCCTAATAATAATAATATTTTTATTTTTATTATTAAATAAACATTGCCATTAATTGATGAATTACTTGAATTTAAATATGAAAATAAGTATTTGTAAAGAAAATAACAACACTTTCTAATGTCATTTTTTTTTTCTCACATTTTAGGTTATCAATTTATCAGTACAACAGTTTCAAAACACTTAATAATTGTAACGGGTCAATACTAAGAGCTTTTCAATTGAAACTCTATAACTAAGTACATGTTTGGTGTTATTGTAGAAAGTAAAGTTTTAGAGCATCTTCAACACATTCTTCAAACTCTTTTTTTCTACAAGATTTGGAGAGTGAAACTATAAATTCTTGAAAAAAAGGCACTTCCCTCCCCCCCCCCCCTCCCCCCTCTATAAAACCGAGCAATATCTTCATCCATTTATTGGAAATATGCAAAGAGCCCCCCCACAGACTAGTCTTGGTTAAATTGTCTAAAGAACCTTTGCTACAGCCCCTAACTCAAGTAAAATTACATGAATGGCCCTTATTAAAAAAGAAAAATTAATCCACGTAAAAAAAAGTAAAATTACTCTCAATTTCAAAATTTTCTCTCTCCTTAGACTCCATATCTCTCTCTTTCTCAACTCGGCCACCATGGCCTGAGCAACCTTGAGCTCTAGATGCTCAACATTAATGCTTTTATTATCTGCTCAGCCCTGGCCTGTCCAAACCTTCCGACCCCAATGCTGACATCGATGCTTTTCACAACCACCTCAAGTCCATTGTACTCTCTCTCTCTCTCTCTCTCTCTCTCTCTCTCTCTCCCTCTCCCTCTATCAGTCTTTAATTTCCTTTAATTGCACTTGATTTCTAGGGTTTCCAAGCTTAATCGCTCTATTT
Organism: Fagus sylvatica; assembly: GCA_907173295.1. Taxonomy (NCBI): domain Eukaryota; kingdom Viridiplantae; phylum Streptophyta; class Magnoliopsida; order Fagales; family Fagaceae; genus Fagus; species Fagus sylvatica. The sequence continues at coordinate 28,805,565 of OU015770.1, forward strand.
GGGAATTGTAGGAATTTTGAGGCTTAGAGTTTATTTATTTATTGTCTGTGAGTTGGCCAACCATCTCATGGAGCTCACGAATCGGGTGTTGGTGACGGAGGCTGTGTGCTCATGTAATTCCTAGTCATTATGGTGAGTTTCAGTTTGAAACCCTAATTTGTTCACACATTCAAACATGAGCATTTATTATTGGTTGTTTGACCTCTGAGAAAATAGAGGAAAAACAAAGGAAAATGTAATTTTGATTTTTTTTTTTTTTCTAAAAAAGAAAATGCAATTTTGAATTATGAAAAAGTGAAGAAATGCACTTCGGTTATCCATTAGTTTCAATTTCTTGGAAACTTAAGATAGCATGAATGTCGGAAATATGTTATTGAAATGCTTATGAGAGAGAGAGAGAGAGAGAGAGAGAGAGAGAGAGAGAGAGAGAGAGAGAGAGAGAGAGAGAGAGAGAGAGAGAGAGAGAGAGAGAGAGAGAGAGAGAGAGAGAGAGAGAGAGAGAGAGAGGTTTTTTTTTTCTTTACGGGAATTAATTTTTTAAATAAGGACATTCATGTAATTTCACTTGAGTCAAGATTGAAGTAGGGGTTCTTTAGTCAATTTAACCAAAAGATATGAAGGGCATCAAAAGATTATATTACTTTTGTTTGGGTTTAACAGAAAAGTAGACGGTGGATGAACTATTTGCGTATTTCCAATAGATGGGTGAGAGACATTGCTCGGTTTTATAGATTGGGAGAAATTGAAATGGACCCAATAGATAAGGAGGGAAAATGCAATTTTCCCAAAAATTTATCTCCAATAGCCTCTTTATTTGTGTGCTTTTTTTTTTTTCCTTTCCAGAGATCTACTATGACTCTCTAGGTGTGAAGAGTCACTCTCCAAATGAGTTTTTCCTTTATAAAATAGTCAGCTCTCTCTTAGCACGTCTTGACCTGCTATGTGTGCGTTTTTCTTTGTCACATTCAATCTGTAGCTGATGCCACATGTGGAAAACAAAATAGATTTTTTTTTTCTTCCTCAGAAAATGTACAATTTATTAGTAGTACATGATAGCATTAGGGTAGTCAATGTCTGGTTGGTTGTATCACAACATCATTCTTAAGATATGGTCTAGCAGATCGATTATCGAATCAATCCAAGTGATACACCAATATTCAAAACATGTCAGAAAATTCAAGAGTTTATAACTCAATTGACATTAACTTATCGCCTCTTACTCTTTATGAGGAGAACCAAAGTTCAAATCCCGATTTTTCAATTATTGAATTTCCCCCCGCCCCCCCAAAAAAAAAAAAAAATGAAAATAATCCGATAGTAATATTGATGAGATTGTATTCCTTTCAGTTTTTGTTTTATGATAAATAATGGAGGGATCATTAAACATTTGTCTTGGGTGCTGGGTGCACTTCAAGGAAACTATAAACATTTTATAGCTAAAAAAAAAAAAAAAAAAAAAAAAGGAGAAGTTGAAGTTGAAGTTCGTTATGAAGAAACTTCCATGGTTTATTTGAATATTAAATTTTTCTAGTGCTTGGTGGTAACCCTTTTATGCCTTTTCAGACCATTCACAAAGTGAAACATTCATTACAAAATTAGTTTAGAATATAACTTGATAATAATATCAACCGAATTTTGCTTTACCAACCTATTGCTATGTGTTCACACTTCGCACTGTCCAAACCTGGGCATTTTCTTTTCTCACAAAAAAAAAACTGGGCATTTTCAAATTGAACGAATTTCAAGTGTATTGGTCTTAAGTTGGAACCAACAAAATCTTGATATTTTACATATTTGGTCTCACCAATTTTATAGGGGTACACCCTAAAATACAACAATCAGTTTCATGTTTGAGTTAATGATAGAAACTATCAAAATTTTCAAAAACACCCAATTTGCCCTCTAAGTACAAACAGTTTCAAGAAAAGTACACAAACGGTGTTAAGTGTGGTTTGTACTTAAGGCACAAACTAGATATTTTCAAAAAATTTTAATAGTTCCGTCATTAAATCAAACCTCCGTATTTTACCCTTTTGCGAAATTATAAAAATATGAAAAAGGTAGGAAAACTCTGTTGCCAAATAAAATAATAATATTATTATTATGGGGTGAGACTTTTTTTTTTTATTTGACGATAGCAATCTACACTACACACACGCACACACTGTTTGGGGAGGGCAGAGGGGATTTGAACCTCTGCCAAATGGGGAAGAATTTTCCCTTGCACCACTAGGCCAAATGCCTAGTAGGCATTATGGGGTGAGACTTGAGAGTGAAGCAAATTAGTAACTAGTATTGAATGCTAATTTGGAACCGGCAAATAAAATAAATTTATGAAAAGAGTATATTCCTTTATATCGCCTTTCCTTGTAGTTTAAATTTGCTTGAGTCGTAAGCAAATTATATAACAAAACCGACTATACAAGAAACGCGCGGAACAAGGAAAAGTAGAGAGAGCGTCCCTATATATATATATGTATAGGTTCACTAGTAGTGGAGCCGTATAACTATAAACCCTAGAAAACACAAGACCCTTCTTTTTAGTACGTGATAGTGATAATGGAGAAGATTCTTGGAGTTGTAGGGGCGGAGGAGAGGAGTCCAAAGACTAAGATAGTATGCACTCTGGGACCGTCTTCTCGGTCAGTCAATATGTTGGAGAGTCTTCTGAGAGCTGGGATGAACGTAGCTCGCTTCAACTTCTCTCATGGCACTCATACTTACCACCAACAGACCCTTGATAGTCTCAGGACTGCCATGAACAACACTGGCATTCTCTGTGCTGTCATGTTGGACACTAAGGTACTATTCTTTCTTCTTCATTATTCTAAGATGCATTTTTTTCTTTTAAATCTTTGTTTTTTCATTAATTTATTTCTGGGTATTGCGTGTTATTGTTATCAGTTCACTCTTTGTTCATAAACTATGTTGGTACTTGGTTGTCATTATTTATAACTGCTAAATTTAAAAATCAAGATGCAGTTTTTAATTTTGAAATAAAGTATGAATAAATATTTTTTGTTTATAAAAACTTGTGTTTGCTTTTATTAAACAAGTTACTAAATTTGACTCCATATATGATTAGTGGTATAAATTGTGCTTGCCTTTTAAAAAAGAAAAAAGAAAAAGATCAATGCTAGTACAAACAGATGCTTTATAAAGGAATGCGCATTAAAAGCTGTTTTCTTTCTGTTCATGAGCTCCAGAATGGCGCCTAACTTTTTAAGGAATAAAGTTGTAGGTTGTGCTTGAAAGATCCTTAATATAACATCCATTCTGATTTGTGGTCTTACTTCTTTTCTCTCCTCAATCCGTAGTAAAATAGCCATAGCCTGGTTTAAAGGATTATGTCCATATTCCATACTAAATTCATGTTCTACAAGTCATTGGTTAATTTATTAACTAATTACTTGATTTGGGGATTTGATTTTTTGGGTTTGATTGGGGTTTAAACTGATATAATTTTACAAGTCCAAGTTTCAATTTGTAACTAACCAAATTATAAGGTTTAATTTGTAACCACCTCTAAATTATGTAATTTTCCAGTTTCCTAACAATGTTGTTATCTTATATTTGAAAACTTTCAGGGTCCGGAGATTCGAACTGGGTTTTTGAAGGGTTCCAATCCCATACAGCTGCAACAAGGTCATGAGATTACCATCACCACTGACTATAGCATAAAAGGTGATGAGAACATGATAAGTATGAGCTACCCAAAGTTGGCTGAGGATTTGAAGCCACAAAGTGTTATTTTGTGCGCTGATGGCACTATTAGCCTTACTGTTTTGGCTTGTGACAAGGAACAGGGTTTGGTCCGTTGTCGGTGTGAAAACTCTGCTCTTCTTGGTGAAAGGAAGAATGTGAATCTTCCTGGGGTTATTGTTGATCTGCCAACCTTAACTGAGAAAGACAAAGAAGATATTTTGGATTGGGGAGTTCCAAATAAGATTGACATGATTGCTCTGTCTTTTGTCCGTAAAGGTTCTGACCTTGTGGAGGCCAGAAAACTGCTAGGACCACATGCAAAGAATATCCTTCTCATGTCAAAGGTATGTTAATATTATCTGAGAAATTGTATGTTAGAATGTATTGGAAAGTACAGCTAATTTTTGTTTATTATGCCTCACAAACCCTTTTGTCAAAAATTGAAGAAGAGTTGTGGAAGTCTTTTGAATTAAAATATATGGCAAGTCATAAATTACACTCAAGTTTATGTCTCCTCTCCATGTTTGACTATAGTGTAGCACTAATGCTGAAATTAATGTTCCATATCAATGTATACATTGTTTCATAATTTTCTGTTATATCTGCTAACTGTTTTGTTTTGTTTCTGTAGGTTGAGAATCAAGAAGGTGTTGCTAATTTTGATGAAATTCTAGCAAACTCAGATGCATTTATGGTGGCACGGGGTGATTTGGGAATGGAAATTCCCATTGAAAAGATATTCCTAGCTCAGAAAGTGATGATACTGAAGGCCAACATACAAGGAAAACCAGTGGTGACTGCCACTCAGATGTTGGAGTCCATGACCAAATCTCCCCGGCCTACTCGAGCTGAAGCCACTGATGTTGCTAATGCAGTTCTTGATGGTACTGACTGTGTGATGCTTAGCGGAGAAACTGCTGCAGGGGCTTATCCTGAAATTGCTGTCCAGACCATGTCTAGAATTTGCGCAGAGGCAGAGAAATTTATAAACTATGGAGATCTTTTTAAAAGAATAATGGAAACTGCACCAATGCCTATGAGCCCATTAGAGAGTTTGGCTTCTTCAGCAGTGAGGACAGCCCATTCCATTAATGCTGCTCTGATTGTGGTCCTAACCAAAGGTGGAACCACAGCCAAGCAGGTGGCTAAGTACAGGCCAAGCATGCCAATTTTATCAGTGGTGGTTCCAGAGATAACAACTGATTCTTTTGAGTGGTCATGCAGTGATGCAGCTCCGGCAAGGCATAGCCTTATTTATCGAGGTCTAGTGCCTGTTTTGAGCACAGGGTCTGCAAGGTCTTCTCATGCAGAGTCAACCAATGAAACCATAGAGTTGGCCCTCCAACATGCGATGGCCAAGGAACTTTGCAAGCCTGGAGACTCAGTTGTGGTGTTGCATAGAGTTGACACTGCTTCTGTTCTCAAGATCTTGACTGTTAATTGATATTATTGAGGGAAGTTCGAGTTAATGATTGTCTAGATTTAGCAGATTTTGCAGCTCCTAATTTTGGCAGCTTTTCTTCGAGTTTATTTAACTTTTCCATTGAATTTTGGTGAGAATATTAGATATTAATGCATTGATGGTTTTAGATGCACTGCCCCCACAATTTTGTCAATGTTACTGTTGTTTCTCTTATTTTATTGTCTCCTTATATTTCCTTGCCTATGTGCATCACATTCAACTTTTCTGCATTGATTAGTCAAATAGGGACAGTCCCAAATGGAAAATCAGGATTAATGTACAGCTCTCTTCCAGCAAGGCTGGATTAACCCAGACCAAAAAAGATAAATCTGAAACTTCCATGAGGTTATTGTTGCGTTAGCAATTTTTGGTACAGAGCATAAGACACTCTGTACAGACTTGCTTGATTTAATACAAATCATTTTTTGTTCCTCATCATTGCACCTTTTCTAAGAAACTATATGAAGAATTCTAGTGTCTTGGACACCAGTAAGATGGTTGGATCATGGAGAATTATTGTTGTTCATAATATTCCATACACTGATCCAAGGCATAATGGAAAGGTCAGTTTGCTCTTTTTTTTTTTTTTTTTCTTTTCAAACAAGTAGATTTGCTTCTTATTTTTTACTATATACCAAATTTTAGCCCAGATCTATGGATTTTTTCCTTTGAAAATTTGTAATCTTGAGCATTCAATTAAGTTTCAGATTTTACTTTCATTTTCCTTTTTCCCGTATGGAGGATATTATGTTCTAACGACATTTGGAGAGAAGGAGATTGTATATGACATGATTTAATTTAAATCATTTATAATCTAGGGTAAAGTAGAAAATGCATGTTTTTATTTTCCAGGTGAATTTTTTTATACATCTTCCAAACCTGTCATACCAATGCACAAGTAGATGCAAATTTAGTAATCATTATATCTCTGTCTTGTCTTTACACCATAAATCTAAATATATGTAGTGATTCTTTATTTTGCAACTAATGCTCAAAGTACAGATAGGCTGCCTGAGTTGTACTAGTATTGGTATTTTCCAATCTGGATCAGGTACAAAAAATGCATAGAGGAAAATGTCTTGGATGAGTTCTTTCAAGCATTGGACGATGATGTCGTTAGATAGTTATTGCAAAGCATAGTCATAAAAAGTTGTTATTTCAGGATGGAAATCATTATATTATTCTCTCTCTCTCTCTCTTATAAGTTTTTGATTGGATACTTGATAAAATTAATTTATCATGGTGAATGTGAAGATGATGTGTGTATAATGTAACAATTTGCTCTAAATGTCATCTATTACTTTTAGTGTTGTTATTCATAATTTAATTTGATTCTAATTCTACTTTTAACAATGTAATAGTTGATAATTAGTATTATTGGGGCCCTCAAATACCTTAATCAAGATCTACACTTAAAATGTTCATAAGTCCTTGTATTGCTAATGGATTAAAATTGAAGTAGTTAGGAATTTACATGGTCAGATATGATGCTATGTACAATATATAGTGGAAGGAAGTCAAGAAGACCTTAGGCCCAGAATCTGTATCTTGGCAAGGCTAAGGGCGTTTGTACACAGTACAGAAGGTTATCATTCCTTTGCATACCTTGATAATTTGGAAAAACTTGGAAGTTGAGTGATGAGCACTTTTAACCATTTTCTATAATGGTTCTATTGAAAAAATCTATGTTACTTTGAGCTAGATTTTTTTATTTTTTTGGTTCAAAGGCTTAATAGGAAAAATTGTTTCTTGGAGAACTTGTAGAAAAATGGGCCATCTTTTATTTGGACTTGGTTGTTAAATGATGACGTTCGTTTGGTGCAAAGATTTTTTATTTTTTTATGAAGCAGGAAAAATTTAAGAGACTAGTATATACTAGATAAGGGTAATGAAAACAATAAATTTTATCAGATGAAAGCAATAAATATAAAGTACAATTGCTTAGAAAAAAAAATGTTGAGAAAAGTATATGCAAAGCTTTATAAGGAAATTGAGAAGTTGAATATAGATCAAGTTGGGTTCATCAATGGTGAGGTCAAGAGTTCTATTTAAAGGATGATAAGATATTAAGATCTTACAAATGTAGAATAGTTACTTCTATGAATTATCATGATAGACACAGGGAAAATGTATATCAACTGGGTTTAACTTTTCTTCTAAGTCTAGAGGTTAGATAGTGTAGATGCCCACTTTTTGCCCAAGTCCAAGACAACCCAAAGCAAAGTGTCCATCTTTGTTCTTAAGTCCAAACGTGGCCCAAATCCAATAAGTTTGCTGCAAACCAAAACATCAAGCTTGGGCTACTAGCAGCAGATCACTAATAAAAAGTGATTTAAAACACCCATTTTTTCTAGTTTAGCTAAAGCACAACTACATCAGACTCTCTATTTTATTTCACTTTTCTATTTTTTAATATATTTTTATTATTTTGTTTTTATTTATTTATATTTTCACAACTCCCAAAATACCTCCCTTTCTCATTTTCCTTAATATCTCACTATTTTACATTTGGGTTTACATGAAAGGTTTCATCTTTGCCGCAGTTCTTTAAAATAAAAAATGTGTTTCTGATCCTTAATTAACACAACAAATTGACACAAAATAAAAAGTGTGTTTGTCACTCTCTACAACAAACCAGAAAAAAAAAGAAGAAAATGGCCAGCACTGAACCCAAGCACGAGCATAGAGAAGACGAGGAAGCCCCAACCAACGACGACGAAGACACCAGAGCTCAAGTCACCCCGATCATCAAGCTCGAGGAGGTCGCCGTCACCACTGGCGAGGAGGACGAAACTTCCATTCTAGATCTGTAAACCCTCAAGATTGGTTGGAGGAGGGCTGGATTTGCTAGTCTTCCTCTCGTTGGTGAGCACCGTTATTTTTGGCACGAAGTCGAGAGAGAGAACGTGACAAACAAAATGAAAGAGAGAGAAAAAATAGTATTTAATTACTTTGAGGATGAACAGTAGCTCCATGGTTTGGGCAAGCTACTGTTCATCCGCTTGAAAGGTTCGACCGAATGTTGAGGCTGGTGTGAGCTGTTTTTGTGAGTTTTTTGTTATTTTTTTAGCTTTTTATACGGTTTGATGTAGCTAGTATGAATGCTCTTATCTTTACCTATATGGTATTATAAAATAATAATAATTTTTAATTTTTAATTTTTTGTCTTCTAATAATCTCACATAAGAAGTTTCCACGTCATCACCTCATAACATGATATCACCTCTTTTGGGTAGAAGAATCATTTTACATGAAACGTCAAACGAAATGACGTATTGTAAGTACGAAACCAAGGAGAAGCAGGAATCCAATTGACGGTTTTTTCACAAAAAGTAAAAACGATGACAATCTTTTGCGGGTATTGTGGGAATTTCGTAATTATAGGGAGGGGCAAGGTGGGCAAGTATGGAAAAGTAGAAGCAGTATAAAATAGAGCACAAACCCTAGAACAGAACCAACTACTTGATCTTATCTGAGCAGAGGGTGTGGGTGAGTTGAGGACGCGGCTGTGAGTTAGAGCAGAGGCTATCTTTGATAGATAGAGCCATCCTCCCCTGAGAAGGGGCTGCTGGCGGCTCTGTTAAAAGTACAAGATAGTCTCAAGACTCCTTTTGCCAATGTCTTTTTCACTTCACTTCCAACACCCTTTTGCGATGAAGACTGCCTGCGGTCTGAGCCCCCAATGAGGCAGTGATGGCCGCGCGGGCTTTCCAAAATGTCTACATTTTCTTTTTTTTCTTTTCTAGCGATATACATGTTTATATATTATTATTTATTTTTTTGCATTGAACTGAATGGATTTAGAATTGTTTGCTTATGTATGTTTTAGTATTTGGTTGATTGTTCGTAGGAAACGCAAAGATCCACATTTTAGATGGCATAAGAAGAATGTTACAATATATGAAAGTCTTTTGTATTTGTTCTGCTCTGTTGTAGTTTTTGTTTAATAAGTAGAGTTGCCTTTACTGCTATCTTCTAGTATTGTTTTGCAAGAGAGGAAACCAATGGAACAAACAACAGCTGGACCATAGAGTAGCTCGGAAGGTATTTGATGAATTTTTATTGAAGAATGAAGTGGTGCACAAGGCCGATGTATGTAAGAGTTGTAAGAAAAGATCCACATTTTAGTTGTACCAGTTTCATTATGTATTTTTTAAAATTTGTTTTGTAGTCTATAAAAAGAATATAGAGAGGAGAAAAATGTTTCCATTATATTGTTCCTGTGCGGGAAACTCAACTTTGAGCAAGAGGGGTGTCAATGTGAACCCTTCCTGCCCTATGTATTCAAACTCCAATGACTCAATCCTTCATCTTGTAAGAGACTGTCCAATAGCCATTTCCTTCTGGAATAGAGTGGGGGGGTGCCAAACGGTTCTTTCGATTTTTCTTTATTTGATTGGATTAAATTTAATTGCTCTATCTCTGAATTCAATAGAATAGAACAATTCCATGGCAAACTCTTTTCTGTTTTGGTATTTAGAACTTGTGGCTTAATCGAAATATAGTAGTGTTTGGCAGCTAAACTCCATCACTCAATCCTGTCCTCCTTGCCCTTTCCTTTGCCACTGAATTTCATTCTTTGGTTTGTAGGAGGAGAGGGGGTCTCCAAAGAGATAGGAGAGGTTTGTGCCTAAAAGGGTTTTCTCCTCGAGCAATTGGTGTCACATAAAGCCCTCAAGTTGAATTGAGAGCCCTAAAAGATAGGTTGAACATGGCTTTAGACATGTGCTGTTTCTGCCTAGCAATCTTTGATAGTTATTGACTTAATTTTGATTTGAACAAAAGCACAACTGCCTTTTTGAGACCATTGTGAATGAGTGCAGGTGTCTAATACGCTTGAGCATATTTATAGAGAGCTGTGCAGATTATTGATTTTGTTTATTATGTAACCCCTAGTTAATGTGATGGAAGTTTTGAGATTTGAATCATTTGATGCATACCTTGAGTACTCGCTTATTTAGCTGTTAATACACATTTTTATCTATTTTTTTTTTCTTCAAATAGTGATCAAGTCATTGCCTTCTTATAAAGAACACTAGACATACAGTTTCTTTGATCCTTGCTAGATTGAATCAGCACACCATTCCCACTTGCATATTGAGTTGCTGTAGCGATTGATCGAGGGACAGATCAACTGAATACTACAAGTGAGAAGGAAGGAGTTAACAATTTCACACTATAGTCATTGCCTTCTTGCTTGATCATTATGATCTTCGATCTTTGATCACGTGTTTTTAGATGTTTTGAGACGTTTCTATAACATTTCATTATTTTATTTCAGTGTAAACATGTTCACTGCACCCACAATGACATGATGTAATAGTTTAGATTAATTACAATTTCAATTGATTCGTTTTCTGAGGTTTATGTCCAAAGCAGCGTACCTCTAATAGATAGGTGTACGCCACATTGCATTGGCGTATGCAGTATGCTAGAATATAGCGGCATACACCGGATGCCTTCAAGTACGGAATATGTATTTAATCCATGTGTTCTTGCTCCTTTTGAATGTCCTCAGCAGACGCCAGTCTAAACAGTCAGTCTTTTTATTTATTTATTTCTATGCACTTGGATTCCTTGATGTTAAGTTATTCTTAAAATAAATGCACATCATAAAACTTAAGAGTTTCTTTTTATTCTAATCAATTTGGTTAATCTAGGATTACATTTGGTCAATTCATTAGTAGAGAATAGGATGGTTAATTTGAATTTGATTTTGTTTAAGCATGTATTTTGTTTAAGCATGTCATTTATGATAATTGTCTTCACATAATAAGCGGTAAGTCTTCAATCTTCATTCACCTGTTAAAAATTCAAATTTGAAGTTAGCATATTGATATTTCGAAAAAGATTAGGAGTAGGTCTTTAATTTGAAAGTTAAGACACCCCATTTTGCAACTGGAAGTTGATTTATAAATTAAGTACAAATTAGTATTTTTGACCAAGAAAGGATAAAATGTTGTTTGAACCATTAGATGGGCAAGAACTTAATTCCAAAATACATCAAAACTCATGACGATCAAAACAGTGTGTTGACGCAAAAATTGAATCACTAGATAAGATTTTGCAAAAGAACCACGACGTTCAACCCAAACATGTCGAAAATTAAGCACACTCACCGACTCAACAAAATCAACTTGCAAACTTGGCAATTCAACGTCATCAACTAGTACACAGATAAAATGGACAGTGATTAATCATCAAGTAATTGACATCAATGGGCATGCATGTTTCAACAAGGTCTTTATCATGCATCACTTAAAACAATCATATTGTAGAAATCAATGCAAATTGAGTAGCATAACACTGTTCACTACAAAATAAAGACTTGAGTGATGATCAGCATTCAGGTCTTACTCGGGTGTCGATCACTTCAAAATCTGACTTTTCCAATTCTTTTTCAAAACAAATTTGATTCAAACCTTATTCGAACATTGTTTAATAGAATGCGTATCATCTTAACATGCTCCTAACCATGTTTCTTGTAATTAACCAAATTAAAACCAAAACATGCATCAATAATATTCAAACCCTAACATGCATTCTAAACCAATAAATTTACTGGAATATAACAAAGAAGAAAGTATTGTATTGTACCTGCATGTATTTTTAAGATGCAACCTCTTGATCAAGCGTCCTCAATCCAACCTAAAATGATACACTTTGTGGCAACTTTGTTAATATTGAAAAGATGAGTAAAAACAATAAAGACTCGGGTTGGCGATGAAATCACAAAAGGTAGTCTATAATTTTAGATTCCAAGCAAGAACACTATGAGTTTCTTTCTAAGAATCCAAATTCGTAACTTTCCTAATGAAAATCCAGTAGAATTTATCTATGAAATTAATCTTACCACCTATGCCAACCTCTTGAATGAGTGGAGAGGTGTTCTTATTTATAGAGAAGTATGGGAGACCCTTCCCATGAGTTCTCTGGACTATTAAGAGTTGCATTGGAACTCAAAAACTAAGAAAATCTTATTAAATTGCGAAATTGTGCAAATTATGAGAAATCTAATTCGACACTTGGGTATGACCTAAGTGCCAATTGACTCAAAGTTGGAGAATTCTAACTTATTTGGGCTCTTTTTCATTTCTAAGTGATGCCGGACTTCCATAATCAGTTGGAATTATGATCTTTTATCTAAATTAATCAAATTAAAAATAATTAAAATTGATATATCAAATGTCATTTTCAGTAAAGATTTATGATCCATGTATAGGGTCTTTAGTAGGGTTTTGGTCCACACGACCTAGTGTTGCAAATGCTTGTCAAAAAGTGTTTGTAACTAGATATTACAAATTAAGACAATTATCCATCATTATTTAAATTAATTAATTCACATTATCTCTTTAGAAACTATCCCATGTTTTAATATTGACCATATTAAAAATTTTCAACCAACAAGAATTAATTATTAACTAATTTAAATTTTTTTTAAAGACCAATCAAATTAATTAAAAATAATACTACACATGTGAGCTCATGGTGAAATTAATTCTCAACCAATCACAATTTATTTCTTTATAAAATCTCGATTGATATGATTATTTGAGATCAGAAAAAATGCACTTTTATCCTTTATTCAATCTTGACCAATTAAAAAGTGATTTTAATCTATGGACCACTCTTGAATTTTTGGATTATGTGAAATTACTATTTTACCCTTTTTTCCATTAAAGTGTAAAATAATGGAAATTAATGATTGCAATATCTACCGAAGATTAGAACTAATTGCATGTGATTATGAATAATTACTTTAGATTAGTTCTTTAAAGAATTATTCAATTAATGAAATGTCAAGATCTCATTGGTTTAAAATTTAAGACAATATTAAAACATGGGATAATTTAAACTTATACAAATCAATAATCAAGAGTCAAGACCCACAAGGCACAACTCCCTCGTCAGAGCAAGTGAACGGTTTGTGGTTGATTCAAGAAGGGGAAGACAACAACTCTCCCATTAAAGATCCATTCTTAAAGGTAATCTGCCACCAAGTCTCTTTTTAAAGCTGGTGCATGCGAGTACGTCCCTAAACCTTTTTAATTTTTCATTTTAGTTAAATTTTGAACCACATGACATGCTGAATTTGATGGCTTGTGTCACGACCTGAGATTCAATCCTTTTGAAATCTCTCTAGGCCTGACTAACCTAACAAACATTTTTTCCACACAAGGGAATTAAACTTGAGTATAAATTCAATAAGGCTCCGATATAAAATCTCTACTTTACACCCTTCAATATTAGTATTAGTATGATATATCAGTTTTTTTAAAGATTTTTACAAATAAGTGAATAAAGATTACCACACACAATCTCATTAATAACCTATTTACACTAATAAATTAGAAAATTAAAACCCATAAAATTAAAAATCCAAAACTTAAGAGTCAGCAAGTCCATAGTTCCCGCTGTACACACAACCGGAAAATCTTCCGGAGACTCCACCGTAGCCAGCTCCGACGCTTAACTTGTTTAGGCCGAAATCATTTCTCTTTCAAACACATACAATCATTCCTCTTTCAAACACTCTTTACTAAATATTTTAAAAAAAAAAAAACTTGTTAAAGAAACATCACCAGAGAAGCTACCGGAAACACCTTTGAAGAGGAGAAACCACCAAGAATAAAAGCAAAGGGTCTAAATCTTTAAAAATAATATTGCTTTCTTGTTTCTTGCTTTACTAAGGTCAATATTAATCTCAAGTTCAGATTCAAAAACACCACCTCCAGAGAAAAGCAACTTAGGACAAACCTCAAGATTCAAAAAGAACAAAGCACGTAAATGGCTCAGAGTTGCAGTTGTAGGCAGCAATGAGAGAAATAATCGCGTTTTCTCCGAAGTTTCTAGCTAGAGATTTAATGCGAAAAGCAAAGGGTTTTTGACTTTTTGTTTTAGTGTCCAACAACGATTCTTGCAACAAATCTTTAGATCAAAGTTTGAATGGAAAAAATAAATTAATAAAAACCAACCGAACTCCTAAAATTGATCAATTTGAGTCCATCTCCATCAAGAACTCAAGAAAATTCCGGTGGCCTCCAATAAGAATTCTTTAAGAGGAGAAATGGCTTCTTCTTCTTTTTTATTTTTTCTTTATTGGATTTTTAAGTAATTGTGAGTGTAAAAGAGATTAAATTCAATAAGGAGCCAGTTTTACACCCTCCAATCCTGAAATGCCACATAAGCATTTTACAAATAAAACTAAAAACTCAACCACACACAATCAAATCCAATTTATCTGCAAAATTCTCTTCACCGTCTCCCATGGCTGCCCACACCCACCGAATCTCTCTTCCCCTCTTCCTCTCTCTCAAACCCACAAACCCATCTCTCTCTCTCTCTCTCCTCCAAAACCATGTTTCCTCACCTCAAGTTCTCGCAAACCCATTGCTCTTCTGCCCTGGTTTTTTGTCTCTGTAAACCACCTGAAAATTTCACCATTCTTTCTCACACCAAGCCTTTTTTTTATTCAATGTTCTTAATTTCTCCGTATTCCATGGATTTTGTAAAACAAAACATGGAAATTGTCTAGATCCGAGAGTGAAAGATGGTTTTGGAAGAGAGAAAGATGGGTTTGTGGGTTTTGAGAGAGAGGAAGAGAGATTTCGGGTTGGGTTGGCCATGGTCTACGGTGAGAAAAGAAGAAGAAACAAAGTAAAAGATTTATGGGTTTGTGAGGACTTGAGGTGAGGGAATAATGGTTTTGGAGAGAGAGAGAGATGGGTTTGTGGGTTTAAGAGAGAGGAAGAGGGGAAGAGAGATTTGGGGGTGTGACTGTGGGCAGCCATGGGAGACGGTGAAGAAATTTTTTGAGATAAATTGGATTTTGATTGTGTGTGGTTGAGTTTAAAGTTATATTTGTAAAATGCTTATGTGGCATTTCAGGATTGGAGGGTGTAAAACTCAGTTTTACACCGGCTCCTTATTGAATTTAACCTCTTTATAAAAATCTTTAAAAAACTGATGTATCATATTGATATTGGAAGGTGTAAAGTAAGGTTTTACACCGAATCCTTCTTGAATTTATTCTCATTAAACTTACACTAGATTAACATACATGGCAAAACTAAGCAATTCTCAAGTTAGCCTACATGAAAAAGAAGTCTCAACAGAAAAGAGCTTTTGAGCAAGTGACTATCTTCCAAACTTTCATAGGTGGAAAACAATTCTATTTCTCATGAGACTCCTATTATCACCTTTGATTTTATAGTTTTCTTAAGCCTGGGAACAACTAGCCCACCATCACCTTTTTCAAACACAAACAACTACAATAAAAATCTTACAAAGGGACGGGTTAAATTGGTATAGCTTATTGAAAGCTTGAAGGAGCGAGGTATGGATCTTCCCAATGAACCATATATACCTCCTACAATTTCATATTGTACTCTAATTTTACTTTTTATGGGATTATTCTCGAATATGTTAATTCTAGCCTTATTTTGATCTAGTTAAATTAGTTTCTATCAAGCAATATAATCTAATTATTTATTTTACTTTCTGCTATTTATTTAGTTTTGTTTGTTAATCTAATTTTTGTTGTTTTGTACTAAAACTCGTATTTTTTTAAAAAAAATAAAATAAAATGACAGTGTCTAAAGTAGTGTACGTCCAACAAAGGTGGTATATACCTTTTCATGGCACATGTATGTCTCTAAGGTTCTTATTGCCTGTAATTCTATTTGAATGTTTATGGCATACGCCACTCCAACGGTAACGTACGCCGATTAGGTGACAACTCCTTTATCCGCCTTAACTCTCAAGGTTAAGGGTGTACTCGCGAACCCATGTATTTAGGATAGGCTCATATTGAGCAACCCGATCCCCGCCTCATGACCATTACTTGGAGACCTCATTGAAACCGATTGAACTGGTCCCTAGATCCGAGGCGCTCACAAATGGAAAGGTTGAACCTATGGAAACCTAATACATCAGCGTCAGGACCACTAAGTACACAGATCAGATGGAAGAGGCCTCCTAGAGCTTGGGCAAAAATGAATGCGGATGCTGCTTGGAAAGAAGGTTAAGCTAGCTTGGCGGTGTTATAAGAAGCTTTGTAAAATAATGCTCATCAATGTCTGCTTTAACCGCTAAAACACTTGCATTTGAGGTTGCAGAGTTGCAGTCAAGGAACTCTGTGAGTGGTTAATGACTTTCCTCTAGTTGTGTCTGGTGGGAGATAAAGCAAATTGTGAAAGATATCCATGACTTAATCCTTATTCATCCTGCTCGCTTCTTCTTTTCCTTTCAGGGTAGCGAAGGCCATTAATGAGAATTGCTGTTAAGTGTTACACAATTAAGGATTAAATGTTACGCACTTACGCTCAAAACTTTTCCCTAAAGTTTGTTGCATTAAATTTTTTACCATCAAAATTGACAGAATTTTAAGAGGAAAGTTAATTTGTCATTTCATGAATCAATAACACTAAAATCTGTATGAAATTGAACCAAACCTAAGGTGATCTTATTGCATTTTGTTCCAAGCCGATATTGAAAAGAAAAAAGAAAGAAGACAACAAAACACAGATCCAGAAGAGACAAACGAAAAAGAAAAAAGCTGCATTAATTCATACCACAAATCCACTATAATTCAACTGAAAAGACAAGGAAATCTCCCACAGATAAAAAGAGAGATCTTCTATAACTAAATAGAAGGATTAGCATTTTTACAATCATAAAGAGGGCTTCCCTCCCACATAAAAAGAGCAAACAAAACACACAAATAGATTGCTCTGTAAACTCACTAGGAACCATCAGGCTAGGATCCAAAAAAATAAATCCAAAGGCCTGCAACTCAATAAGAAAACACACATACAGTATAACTTCACCTTTACTATAGTATGTTCACGTCTAACATGGGGATATTACATGAGAACGGCTCTGTACAAAAGGAGGAGAATGGGAATGGTGGAAACTGACCACATCATCTCCCAGCAGTGACCAAGGACTTCTCCTCGAGGTCTTGAGCAGACTTTAAGATGGTTGAAGGAAGAGGGAGAGGCTCTGGGTTTGGATGAGATGGCGCTGTTTCTGTGATGATCTCTTCCTGTACAGGAACAAGTGCTGGTTGAACTGGTTTTGGTGCATAGTTGAAAGACAGATCTTTGTTAGCAGACAGTGCAAGGAGCTCTTTCTCCTCCAGCCCTTTTGTTGGCCCAAGACTGCAACGATCTGGCGTGTGCTTGGCCAATGCATCTCTAAATTTCTTGATCTGTGGTACTAATGACATTATTATCAAAGCCGCACGGAGGAACAAGCAGTACAAATTTACAAATAATGTGAGCTCAACAAGTGTAATCTGGTGACATACAAGAATAGTTATATTATTGGGGCTATTGGCAAATTGTATCTTTTAATTCACTAAAATAAAACCAGTAAGTCCTGAAGGGGAAATAATGTGCCCCAATGAATAAAACAGAACTATAATGCAAACTCTAATATTTTTTTTTTGATAAATTATAATTGGGGGAGATTCAAACCCTGGATGTGTTGTGTTGAAAACACCAGGAAATGTGATTTGACCTTAAAAGTCATTGGCCAATGGCAATGCAAACTCCAATTAATTCAATGTCTAATTCAAATCCATATCCAATATTAGATGGATAAAATTAGCGATGTTGTGGTTAAGGGAGTAATTTTAACAAGCACTTCTTGAGAAAACTAGCATATCCCAAGATTGAAAATAAGTTCATGGGTTAAAAAACACAAATTTTAATTCAATTCATTTTGTGCATGAATAAAAAAACTACTGATTTTGTGAGGAGAGGAGAGGTGTAATTCCAAAAGGAACATTTAAAATTACAGGAGGGGAAGAAATTTGTATGAAAACACGACCTAATTTGTAGTGGAAAACAGGTTAGTGGTTAAGACTGGGTTCATTGGAATTTGGCAATAGAAACATGCACTTGTATCATTGATTGGCAAGCAAAGTAAGAGGATATGAATACACACCGTGGCATTAGTACAACTAAAGCTGCATAAACGACCATGAGCACCTCTGTAGAAACGAAAGAAGGGCAGAACATGGACATTAAGGCTATAGCACATGGACTTGTGCTCCTCATAATTCACCTGAATGAACTGCACGTCCGGGTTCATCTCTGCAAATTGACAAATCTGCCACATAGATGATTCAAAAATCAGGTCAGTTGATTTATGAATGTAATAAGCCCCAAAAGAGAGAGAGAGAGAGAGAGAGAGAAGAGAGAGAGAGAGAGAGAGAGAAGTGAATGAGTACCTTGGGATGGAGAGCTTTGCAACCACCACAGCCTGGGGAGAAGAAATCAACAACAACCAGCTTATCCCCTGCATTCAATAGGGAGTCCACAAGGTCTTCAGCAGAGGTCACCTCTTTCATGTTGGATTGAAGGCCCTTTTCCCACCATTTCAGAATCTTCCCAATCCGAACACCCATCTATATATTTCAAACCAGAAATTTGTCAAAACAAAATAAATAAATATATAAAACCTTAAATTTCCCTACAAAGAAACCAATCTTCAACATTCAGATCTTTAAAAGGTAATAAATAGATAGCATAAATTTTCTATTACTAATTGAATTCAAAAATTCAAAGAAAACGAATTTACAAACAGATACGTAATCTAAAAGAAATATAGAACCCATATTTTATTTGGGGATCTAAGAAATACCAACCTGAGCATTAATTGAAGGTTGGAATCGGAAATTTCCTCTTTTGGGCATGGCTTTGTTTTCTTGAAGAACAATTTTTTTGCCATAAAAATCACTGCTTGATCTCAGGGCCTGTGATTTCAGCTTCAAAGGCTGAAACAACTTCACAGAAGAAGATGATTTGTAATTACAGCTCTTTGGGAAAACAGAAAACCCATCATGTTGACTATGATGACACGATGAAAACAAATTCGTTTTGCTAAGTACCTCCGCCATCGCCATGAATTCCAATTCTCCTACTTTCGATTACAAAGAAACCCACAAAACCCAAATGAATTCCCAAAGTCAGAGAATTTGAATTTGCTTTCTCTTCAAGAAAAGTAAATTTTAGGGAAAGCCGCAAAAGAGTTTCATAACTTGAAAAGAAAACAAAACAAAACAAAAAAGAAACAGTTGGTTCTTCCAGAATGTTGCAAAGGATTTATGGACCGTTGATGAAGTGAATCTAACGGTCGGAGAATGTGAATAGAAAACGGTGATGTGGTGTGGGCTGTGGGGGACAGCACATTGGATAAGGCATTACCTTTTTTTAAAGGTGTCAGAATTCATGGTGGATGAGAGGGGCACGTGAACTACGCACTCTCCAACACGTGGCACATCGAAAATAGCTTTGACCTTATCCAAGGAGAATTTGAAAGAGAAAAAGAAGGAAAATGCTAAATTTATTAGGATTTTTTTTTTTTTTTACTTTCCTTTCTTGCTTTGGATAATTCTAAGTTGCTGAGGTAAGCTAATCAATTTTGTTTCGTTCCGGTTTTTCCCCTATATTGTCCAATCCTACTTATCGCTTCGGGTTTACTATTAAGATGTACTTGTCTCTTCACGCGTGAGTAGTGGGGAGATTTCAAATTGTCCACTTTTTTTTTTTAGATAAGGTGTCCATGGATTGAAGAGTGCATCAATTTTCTTGGACAATTTTTGTTTTTGTTTTAAAAATGATAAAATTATATATATCCCTTACATCTAAGGTTTAAATAGTATTCAATAAAAAAACGTTTAAATAGTATTAGATAGGTTTTAGCAAATAAAAAAAATAGTATTAGATAGATAATATATAAGGATGGAGAAAAACTAAATAAAATAAAAATACAATTGAAAAAAAAAAAAAAAAATCTCAAACGTTGGTGGCAATTTTACATAAAATAAAAAATAAAAAGTCTTAAAAGTGGGTGGGAAGTAGGAACCTGAAATATGATGGAGAGATGTAGATTAACTGCTTCAAACTGATGAGTTTGAATTTGAGTACAATTGGAGTTTTAATTATTAAATTTATCTCCTTAAAATTGTTACGTTGTGGAATTTAAGTTTATCCAAAAAAAAATAAGTGTATTGTTTTTAAATTTGATTTAAGTATTTAAATATTGGTGAATAACTCAAATGTGAGAAAGTTACATAAAAAAAAAAAAATCCTGAAACGTGAATGGGAAGTGGGAACGTGTGGATTATGGGATTAGATATGCTATAGTGCTATATGTCCTCACAATCAAATTTAGTTACAGGTTAAAACAACCCACATGTAAAAAATCACATTAAGCTATTATTGAACTACAATTTAACTTTATTTTCACAACAATTAAAGTGATATGTTGTGATTGACATACAATAAAAGTGAGATCAAATGTAGGGTTATTGATTTTCTTTCCCCCATCGTGTTCTACGTTTCTTCATATTTAAAAAATAAATATAAAAGTTTGTAATATTAATATTCCAATTTGTCTAATACTTAACAACTTTTTTTTAACATATTTAATATCTCAACAATTGAGTCAAGCTATAAAATCTTCATTGATTAACAGAATAATATAAAGAAGTTAAGTCATAAATATTTTCAATGATATATTTTACAATAGATTAAGATTTAAAGTGAAAAGATTCAGAAAAAATTTGGATGAAATAATATTCCGAAAAGTTGTAATTTTTGAGAATGCATAAACAAATATATAGGATAAATGCAATCTTGTTAGTTTGGAACCTCTTCTCAATGAAAAAGTCTGAAAATCTTGCACCTTTAGTTCTGGAAAAAAAAAAAAAGAATTAATAGTGTATATATTGAAACAATGGCACAATAGTGGAATTTGAACTTCGAGATATCATGGTTAAGGAAAGCATTACCTTTGTGAAGAATAAATATTGTATTGTACATTATATTCCCATCATCCAATGTGGTTGATGGCATGATCCTCCTCGAGTTTGCCTTTCCACCTCGAACTTAAATTTTATTTTTCTATGCCAATTGCCAAACAGTATAACAACAATGAAGGGAAAAATAAAATAAAAATAAGAACACCACATCATTATTGTACTTCTCAATTGCTTCCTTAGAAAATTAGCAAGTAGTCTCTTCCTCGAGTCATGACCCTGAGGGTTGAATACTCCCACATGAGAAAGTGTGGAAGAAGTGTCAAAACTTTGCAAATTAACAAAAAACAATCAAAGAAAATATAAGAATTTGAAGTAAAACTGATGAGTTTGATAGTATACGGGGCAGAAGACATTGCCTCTTACACTGCCTTAGTTAATGCCTTGCAATTTTCGTGTTCAACGGCTTACCTTTTTTTTTCTTTAACTGCTTACAAATGGAGTTATATCAGAGAAATTTATGGATTGTGTGAATATGGTTGAAAGGTGTGAAGATGATTTGGTGATAGTTGTTCTGCCTGTTCATATATTGCCTTAGTTTTAAAGTTCAAAATTCAAATTTTAAAACTCTGATAACTTCTTTTCATATGTAGAAATATTTTTCAAATGGTTATCCGAAAAACTTGGTAGTGATAATAATGAGAGATCGTGAGAAAAAAATAAAAATAAAGAGTGACAACCATTAAAAAAATGTAGACATGAGAGAAAAAAAAGGGAGGGTGAAACCACCATTAAAAAAAAAAAAATTTGAAACGTGGAGATAAAATTAATGAACGTGGAGTTGTTTTAAACTTTATTGTTTTTAAAATATTGTAAATTACTTTTTTAACCTTTATTTTTTATTTTAAAAGCAAACCAATATATTTTAAATATGGGCGTATTTTAGTCCTTGCACTAAAGTGGACAATTTTTTATATAGAAATGTGACTATTATACCCTTATTTCTAAGACACATTATTATTTGAAATCAATGATTAAATTGGGAAAAATGGAAGATGTGAGAGGTACTTTTGACAGTACATTAAAGTGGACATGAGGGCATCAATCCTCTTAATAGTATTAGATGATGAGAGATCGTGAGAAAAAAATAAAAATAAAGAGTGACAACCATTAAAAAAATGTAGACATGAGAGAAAAAAAAGGGAGGGTGAAACCACCATTAAAAAAAAAAAATTGAAACGTGGAGATAAAATTAATGAACTTGGAGTTGTTTTAAACTTTATTGTTTTTAAAATATTGTAAATTACTTTTTTAACCTTTATTTTTTATTTTAAAAGCAAACCAATATATTTTAAATATAGGCGTATTTTAGTCCTTGCACTAAAGTGGACAATTTTTTATATAGAAATGTGACTATTATACCCTTATTTCTAAGACACATTATTATTTGAAATCAATGATTAAATTGGGAAAAATGGAAGATGTGAGAGGTGCTTTTGACAGTACATTAAAGTGGACATGAGGGCATCAATCCTCTTAATAGTATTAGATGATGAGAGATCGTGAGAAAAAAATAAAAATAAAGAGTGACAACCATTAAAAAAATGTAGACATGAGAGAAAAAAAAGGGAGGGTGAAACCACCATTAAAAAAAAAAAAATTGAAACGTGGAGATAAAATTAATGAACTTGGAGTTGTTTTAAACTTTATTGTTTTTAAAATATTGTAAATTACTTTTTTAACCTTTATTT
The DNA here is from genome assembly GCA_907173295.1 of Fagus sylvatica. NCBI lineage: Eukaryota > Viridiplantae > Streptophyta > Magnoliopsida > Fagales > Fagaceae > Fagus > Fagus sylvatica. Next base: position 28,828,252 of record OU015770.1, read on the forward strand.
TTTATTTTAAAAGCAAACCAATATATTTTAAATATGAGGGTATTTTAGTCCTTGCACTAAAGTGGACAATTTTTTATATAGAGATGTGACTATTATACCCTTATTTCTAAGACACATTATTATTTGAAATCAATGATTAAATTGGGAAAATTGGAAGATATGAGGGGTACTTTTGACAGTACATTAAAGTGGACATGAGGGTATCAATCCTCTTAATAGTATTAGATTAGATTATAAAATAGATATCTAAATATTTATCAAGTTTATAATATATCAATTTAAAACCAAATATTAAAAGCTTCTAACACTGTCATTTTATGATAAGGAGTATTTTAATTATTAAGAAATATTGTTGATAGATCTAATATATTATTTTGTTAACTTAATATATATTTTATATACTCTACATCTAAATTAACTGTAAAAAAAACAAATAAAATAAGAAAATATAAACAAATTACAACTCTTTCATAAAATACTATTACATAATAAAGGATAAAAAAAATCATTGATTTTTTTATGATAACTTTGTTGAAATGTAAATTATTAAAAATACCATATGTTTGAGAACTTTTGTTTCCTAAAGAAATATTTAAAGGGGAATGACCATGTATTGATAGGAAAAAAAAAAAAAAGAAAAAAAAGAAAAGAAACTTAGACATATTTGCATACCGGTTGAAATGCAAAAATTCTGGCCACTATTTACCGAAACAGGTCGGAAAGCACCAAAAATTGGGCCGAGGTGGAATGAAGGGGTTTCGCATTCCAGTTTGCATATTGGTACAAGAAATTCCAGCCAGAACATAACTAAATTGATAACTATGTGCGGAAGAAGATTTAAATAATTAGAGAAGTTATGATTATGGGAGGTGTTAGTTGAACTACAAAGTACAAAGCTCTTGGCTACAACTTTTACTATAAAATACTTATAAAACTTGTAGCATTAAATATTGATTCTACTTCAACATATAATAAATAACTATTTAATTATTATTTTGTAATGGGTGATATGTCAATTTATAATAATAAAAATAGATACACTATAGAAAAAAGAAAAAGAAAAGAAGATATGTTTTTGATAAAACGCAGCTTCCTTGCCACCTATTCTGGTTATATATCATGTTATCGGTTATGTGAGCCATTTTGTTTTGGAAAAAATATATTTTTAGTGCTTATATTTTAGGGGTGTTTTTATTTTGATCTTTATGTTTTATATCGTTTCATTTTAGTACTTGACTTTTGGATACATGTCCATTTGAGTTCTTATCCTTCTTATTTTTATTTTTTATTTTGTAATCTTCTAATCAAATATAACATATGTCCTAAATACCAAGGACTAAAATGAAACATTTTAAAACATGGGGACCAAAATGAAAATACCCCCAAAATATAAGGAGCAAAAGTATATTTTTGCCTTTTTTTTTTTTTTTTAAATTTATTTTTTATCAATAAAAAAGTAACATTCATTAACCACTAAATTTTCTTCCCCTTTCTCTCACTCATATTTGGCATATTTCTAATTTACTTTGTTCTTAAAGTATGGTCTGTCTTGGTCCGTCTGGTCGTCCATCGTTCATTTCTTCTGTCACCGCCACCTACTTTTTTTTTAATTATGCCAAACAATAAGTCTTGAGCCACAATAATTTTTATACAAAAATTCACAACTACTGAGATGTCATGTTGTGAATGGTAAATAATAAAGTGATATTAATAGTGGTCCAGATGAGAACTAATTAAAAACTAACAACTCAAATGTTGTGAAAATTGTTGTGTTTGTATCATTATTGTATCAAAATAGATACCAATAACTTTTTATACTTTCCACAAAGATCTTTCTCAATTCTATTTATTACAAAAAACTATTTTTTTTAAACATTTTGAGATAAGTGAGCATTTTGTCTTAATTACTCTTCTTTAAAATTGGCATTGTGTCCAATTTGATTTGAAATCTCATGTTGATAATTCTTATAGGTTACATTTAATTTGGATTTAAGAGTTTATAATCATAGAAATTGAAGAAAAATTATTAATATAAATTGTTTAGGATAAATTACACTAACACCCCCGAATTTATAGTGAAATTACACTCATGACACTCTATTTTTAAGAAAACACTCTATCCCCAAAATAATCAAAATAATTAACACTTCGTTTCAAAATAATTGACATTCCGCTACATAATAATTCACACTTTACTTCATTTTTGGAGTGCAATGTGAATTATTTTGAGAATTTTGGAGCGAGGTGTCATTTGTTGAAAATAGGGTGTAATGAGTTTAGTTTTACCAAACATCAGGGATGTTAGTGTAATTACCCAAATGTTTAATATAGAAGTAACAACATAAGATAATTTAAACTTTAAAGATTTTGCTCTAGTAGAAACACTTGTAGTGTTATGGATTTGAAGTGACAATTTACAGGGTAATTCTACAATACCCATGTGGGTACTGTACCTCTAATAGATAAATCTCACATTGATGGTACTAATATCACACATGATGGTACCTATTTCACATATGATGGTACCTACCATTTTTATTTATTATTTAAATTAATATATATAAAAAATCAAATAGTATTAACATCACATATGATGTTACTTATATCACATTTGATGGTACCAATTGAGTACCAATTGAGTAGGTACCATATCTACAAAAAAATGTGGGTATTATAGAATGACTCAAAAAAATGTCCTCAAATACTTTATTCAAGTTTTTTAACTAAAAATTCAAATTCAAATCCCTCGTTTTAAATACTTCTATCCAAATGAACCAATAAATAGAATGGTGGTGTTAGTTTTGTTAAGTGTGTGAGAGTTGGAATATAAAATTTTGTCTAGTGTGTTAGCATAACTGCATAAGAACACTTTTGGGTGTATTGAAATTGAAGTTATTTTGCATTTGGATATCAGGGCATGGTTATATGTCCAAGGCGGAAACTGCAAGCATATGCGTATGTTTAGTGCATTTATCCACTAGTGCGATTGCCCCTACCAATGTCAATCAAATGACGCGCAATCTTGCAATTCATACAACAGTACAACACGCGTCACATTGGAAGCCATAGGTGCACTACTATGCACCGTATGCAAAACTCTGTTGGTATATGCCATATGCACGAAGATTTTGTTGGTGCCCCGGGAGTTAAACGGGCCTTTTTGGGATAGAAGGACTTGAACCCTCACGATTTCTAAAGTCGACGGAGTTTCCTCTTATTATAAATTTCATTCTTGTCGGTATTGACATGTAAGGCATCTAAAAGTGAAACTCAGATGGATCTCTGCAGTAAAAATAAGGCTAAATGCTACTGGATTCCCGTAATTGGAAAAGTGCGCATCAAGGCTCTACAATGCCTCCATTTACGTTCAAAATAGTTTTGCAAAACCTTGAAACACGTTTACTAAGGTTTTAAAACACATTCCAATAAAACCTTCTATGTCACATGTATTGCATCTTTCTTGACGTAGAAATGACACGATAAGACATTACACCCTGAAAATTAAAAACTGATAACTCATGTATCTATTATTGAGTAAAAACCAAGAATAAGTAAAAAAATGGGATACGGTCTTAAGACGAGCATCATGGAGTGTTTGACACATTCCCCATATGTAATCGAATGTCCAGACTCATATTTTCTCGTTCGAGACATGATTTTGGCCTCTATTTAAGTTTGGAACCCCAACTTTCCTTTGACCTAGGTTTGGATACAAAAATCAAATAGACATGGTATGAGAACCGCGACATGAGGAAATTGATATTTTTAGTTGCCCATGGTAGGGATTCAACTATAGATACCCCCTAACCTAAGGGATTTAAATGGAGTCACCACTTAATTTAATTACATAGAAAAAATTAAGGTTAGCTCAAAATAAAATTTATTAATAAATGAAATGAATTACAACATGTTTAGAATGTAAAAAATACAAGGCTTTAGTCCTAGATACAAACTAATAAAAAAGAAAGTACGAAACTTTGTTTCCTAGTTACAATCTAATGAAAAAAAAAAAAAATCATAAACATGAAATTATGTTGGATAAAACCTAATTTACGTCTCCTAGACTAAGTTACAGAGTGAAAAGGTGTTAGGCACCCACATAATATAATTTCACTTAATAATAATAAAATAAGTATTGGCTATTAATTGAATTATTTAGATGTAATTTTGAAAATAAATATTTGTCAAATAAAATAACATTAATAGCATTTTTTATATGAATTTGTTCTAAAATACCAACACTTTTATTTATCCCTTATTCTCATTTGTCATATCTAAAAGCTTTTTAACAATTGGTTACTGTAAAATGCTTATTTTTTATCTGAAGACCCAAGACAGTGGAAGTCTAATTATTCACGATCCATTACTTTTTTCTTATACTTTACATGGGCCAAGCCCATGTGATTTTAGTGGAAATTTTTGAAAAAGTGTGGTTTGGAGGGTAAGAGTGAGCTTATTTGAGTTTACCAATGGCCTAAAAACTAAAGCCGAACGCCTCCTTCACCATTATTTCAACTTTTCTAAAATCACTTGTATTTAATTATCATTTATTGGTGTTACTTGGGCAATCAACCTTGTGGAAATCCCTCTTTTCAAAAAAGTCCTACTCTTCTATAAGGGTGTAAGTTCGATCCCGATCCACCTGAAATCGGCCTCAACAGTTACCAAATAATTTTAACACCATAGTTTATCAAACGTTCTAATTACTAAAATTTATCTTCAATTGAAGTATTTTATCACAAAAACTGTACAAGGAAAGCTCTACCATGAAACAGCTCTATTTCCTACAATGAAATTAAACAGACACGAGGCGTAATCTTGTAGCTACCGAACCCAACGTTGGTGGTATCCTAAAGACAAACAATAAAGTGGGCTTTTCTCAGGTTCGGACAAACAATAAAGTGGACTTTTCTCAGGTTCGGGCCCCATCCATCATCTATTGTCTGTCTATCTGTCTCTCCACCAATTACCAAAGACCAAAGTGGCACATTTTAGATTCAGAGGTATCTCTTTGTTGTCACCCAGGCCAGTACAGTCGGAGATTCTCCATAGATTGGGTAGACCAAACCATTACCTCTGTTGGAGACTGCGAATCTCATTGTAAAAGTGATTCCATTGAATATGCTTCAGCTTCAGCTTCAGCTTCAGTTACATCTTCCGCACCTTTCCAAATCCAGCTCCATCACACATCCAAGATTTAACAACCACGATCGGCATTTTCATAGTCATAGCATACAACTTCTTCATACACCACTCAATTACAGGCCTACTCTTCATAACCTCAGTACCCACAATCTCAGACACATTGCAACCTGCACAAGTCACAATGCTAATCATACTAACTTCAACCTCAAGGATCAGAAATCTCAACAGCTTCAACAACAACAAAGTACTCACGAAAAGAGCTTCTGGGGTGCTGTCAGTTTGATTATTGGCACTGCTGTAGGCCCAGGAATGCTGAGTTTGCCTGCCGCCACCATTAAATCAGGTCCATTTCCCTCCACCATTGTCATCCTCCTCTCATGGGTCTACGTAATCTCCTCAATCATTATTGTTGCGGAGCTCACCTTTGCAGCCATGGAAGAAGATAAGGTGGAAGAGGTGAGCTTTACTGGTCTAACAACAAAGGCTTTAGGAACTCGTTTCGGTGCTTTTGTTGCAATCGTCTATGCCTCCTTGAGTTTTTCATTGTTAGTGGCCTGTGTTTCGGGTATCGGTTCGCTTGTCTCTCAGCGGTTTCCTTGGATGAATCTTGTGATGGCTCATGCCTTGTTTCCTATAACTGTTGGAACTGTGATTCTTTTCTTTCCCTTTAAAGCCATCGATGCTGCGAATCGTTTTTTATGCATCATCATGCTTTTCTCAATTACTGCACTTGTGGCTATTGGTTTATCTGTGGCCAGAGCAGACTTATTAGGTTCATTTGCTTATGCCTCGTGGGGCTTTTTATCCATTTTGCCTGCTATACCTGTTACTGTACTCACATTGGGGTTTCATGTTGTAACCCCTTTCATATGTAAGATTGCTGGGAACACTATACATGAGGCTCGCAAGGCAATACTAGTTGGTGGGGCTGTTCCATTAGTCATGGTTTTGTCATGGAATTTGATTGTTTTGGGGCTTGCTGGGACCAACAGAGCAGACCCTATATCACTTTTGCTTTCTGTTAACCCCTCTGCTTTATCTGCAGTTCAAGGCTTTGCCTTCACTGCCTTGGCAACTAGCTTGATTGGATATGCTGTAAGCTTCCCTAAACAGCTTCTTGATACCTTGGAGTTGATTTTTGGGAAAAGTGATTCCGGAAAACAGATTTCTAATGTGGATGGAATTGGAAGAGTTGGTTTTGTTGTTTATTCAGGAAGGCCTAACCTTGGAAATGTGGGGAAGGTTTCTTATATAGGTTTGACTTGTATTGCAGTGTCGGAAGCTAAATTGACATCAAGCATGGAAGGTTCTGATTCATTCAAGATCTTTGAAATGATAATTGTACTGGGTGCCCCAATTCTTATAGCATCTTTCTTCCATTCTACTTTTTCAAGAGCTCTCGATTTTGCTGGGGTTTATGCTAACTGTTTTCTATTTGGTATCCTCCCACCTGCAATGGCTTACATACAACAATCTAAGAAAAAACTCAGGTGTGACCAAAGATTTACTCTTAAGCTATTTTTTACACTAAAGATAAAGCAAATAAAAGAGTAATTACACATGCACCACTCTTGATGATCCTTGGCTGACAGAGATAGCCTGCCATTTTGTTTTACATGTTTTATTGGTTAAGTTTCATATCAATCCAGTCAAAAGACACAAAGCCAACAAGGATAATGTAAACACTCCTCTAAATGCTACAATCTCTAGCTTAATATAATTTTGAATTCCCATGTTCAAAGTAACTAAATTAACTTACCGTCCAAATTTCTCTAATATGACACAAGGCTCTGGAATTTGGATTCTAGATTGCTGTCAGATTTGGCTTAAAAGAGCTAAATGTTTGACATTTGTCTGGCACTATTGCAGATTGAATTGACTATTTTGGTCAATGAAATCTTGATCTCCTTTTTCTTAGCTCAACGAATTATTTGTGAGCCTAAAAGACATGGGAGTTTTCTAATGTTGTTATTCTAGTCCTTAAGAACTGTGTGCTGGAATATCAAATGTTATTTTCTGCATAATGTGATAGTGAAAGGTAATTAACTAATTTACATGGACAATTAGTTGCAAGATTCCACATTCCATGCTCCACTGTGTATGTTGATGCCATTTCGAGAATTAAAACAATTTCTAGCATACAGATTTGATGGAATACAAATAGACTTCTTTATTCATTTGTCTATTCTTAGTTAACTTTCTATGGTATCTAATTGTGATGCTCGGATTTTGCAGATCATCTATCTTGCTGGGGGGAAATGGTACACTTCTTTTACTTTTTAGCATTGCTGTCATTTTGGGGATTTGGCATTAGAAGACTACCATCTACATTTAACAGCAATATGGTACCCTCACAACAGGCCAAAGCCAAGGGGGAGAAGATATTCTTTTATCTATGTTGTTAAAAATTGTATTTAGTGAGTTTTAAGAGACTCACTGTACTCGTTATGCCTTTCTTTCTTAGGTACCATTGCTTCACAGGTACTTACCCCAAAATCTCTTCTTCTCAGGGAACAGTTCTATTTCAATTTATTTAAGGGTGAGGAATTCAATTTGAAATCCTTCAAAATGGTGAGCACGTAGAATATGCTGAACTTGCAATCGAGTGAAAACATAGTGCAACTAGAAGTTAACCTAGTGAGTGCCTTTGTAATTGAAACGTTATACCACTTCATTTTCGGTTCACAATGTTTTTGTGAAGATTTTGGAACTTATATTTTGGACTTAAGAGCGTGTTATTCAAACGTTAGAGCACTCACAGTCAAGGTAATTAAAATTGGGATTCTACCTTGAATCGTTGGGAGGGTTTTGCGAATCGAATCGTAGAATCGAATCGTGAATCGTAAGATTCTACTTTCCGTAAATAAAAAACAAATAAAAAATATATAAATAATTATAATTCATAACATAGGTTAAAGAATCATTGAAAAATAAATAAGTTTTGGCATAAAATTTATAAAATGCAATAAGTCATCAACTACTAAATACCAAATGACAAAGGCTAAAATACACTGTTGGTCCTTAAAGTTTACACGTTGAGCGTTTTTGGTCCCTGAAATTTGAAATGAGGGCTATTAGTCCCTAAAGTTTAAAAAATGAGCGTTATTGATCCTTCCATCAAAGTCCGTTAGTTTAATTATCTATGTGGCTAACAGAAGAATGATGTAACATTTTTTTAATGATGTGGCACAATATTTTTTAAATAAAAATTACACATAATCAAAATACCCATAAGCTAACCTGGATTAATTCATAACCCAGATGCCTACAGTCCCGCCCGAATCCATAAATCCCCAAATCAATTTACTATTATTTTCCCCAAACCTAGAAAATCTCCAAATGAAAGATTGAAACTCACAAACAGCCATGAGTGCTGCCACTAATAACGCCTAAGCCATCTCCACCACCGCCGCCATCGCCATCGCCATCACCATCACCATCACCATCACCATCTTCCATCTTTCTAACATTCACTATAGACGAATAAAATATCTCTATGGCTTTCCTGTTGTAGTTTGCATTTAATTAAACAAAACCTTTGTTTCTTTCAAACGAAAATTCAAATGATGTTGAAGTTTAGAGAGAGAGATATTTTGGAGATTTTGATTAATTGTCCAATAGACGTGAAGCTTCAAAGATGATGCTACATAGGACTGCTTAATTAGACCGCCGCCATCGCCATCGCCATCTCCATCTCCATCACCATCACCATCACATCACCATCACCATCACCATCTTCCATCTTTCTAACATTCACTACAGGCGAATAAAATATCTCTATGGCTTTTCTGTTGTAGTTTGCATTTAATTAAACGAAACCTTTGTTCCTTTCAAACGAAAATTCAAATGATGTTGAAGTTTGGAGAGAGAGAGAGATATTCTGGAGATTTTGATTAATGGTCCAATAGATGTGAAGCTTCAAAGATGATACTACATAGGACTGCTTAATTAGACCGCCGCCATCGCATCGCCATCACCATCACCATCTTCCATCTTTCTAACATTCACTACAGGCGAATAAGATATCTCTATGGCTTTCTTGTTGTAGTTTGCATTTAATTAAACAAAGCCTTTGTTCCTTTCAAACGAAAATTCAAATGATGTTGAAGTTTAGAGAGAGAGAGAGAGAGAGAGAGAGAGAGAGAGAGAGAGAGAGAGATTCTGGAGATTTTGATTAATGGTCCAATAGACGTGAAGCTTCAAAGATGATGCTGCATAGGACTACTTAATTAGACCTTATCAACAAAGGACTTAATTACATGTCAAGTACAAGATAAGAAACATTGAGAGTTTCAATCTCTGGTTTGGAGATTTTTGGGTTGGGGAATATAGAAAACCGATTTAAGGATTTATGGGTTTAGGCAGGCTCTACTGAGGTGGGTCAGTTTTATGAGTTATGAATTTATCCGAGTTAGCTCATGCTGTTTTGATTATGTGTAATTTTTAAATAAAAAATATTGCGCCACATCATTAATAAAATGTGTCATCATCATTCCGTTAACCAATTAGGCAATTAAACTAACAGAATTGGATGGAAGGATCAATAACGCTCATTTTTTAAATGTTAGGGACTAATAGCGCTCATTTCAAACTTCAGGGACCAAAAGTGCTCAATGTGTGAACTTTAGGAACCAATAGTGTATTTTAGCCAATGACAAATTTCAAACTTCAAACTTTCAAGTTCCAAGTTTTAATACCACATAACAACAAAGATACATAATGTTCCAAATAATAACACTACATAAATCAAAATATTTCCCAGCCATTTTCCACAATGGTGATTTTGTGACAAAAGTAACACATTACTTATTATTCAATGTGAATAATCAAGATCTAAAAACCAAGATTATCATTGATTGGATGAATGTTGTCCTCTAATGGGAGACCTTCACCATAAATGTCGTTGCTTCCATCTAAATCATCTATGGGAAAATCATCAAAATCTCTTACTTCATTTTCAAGTTCACAATCACTAAGATTATGAATTTCTTTATCTTTATCACCTAGCAAAAAAGAGCAAAAACAAATTGTATTCAAAATTTTATAAAGATCTAATAATGAAGTCATAAGTCATAACTCACAAGATTTAAAACCTACTTACCATTTTCATCTTCCTCTTGAGCATCCCTATGAAAGACACTTGGCCATTCTTCGTTTGGTTCATTTGGACTATCTTTTGCAGCTATCTACTCATCATCTGAAGAGATATCCTCCAAAGAAAAATGGGCAGGCTTCTCTTATTAAAAAAAAAAAAAAAGGGCGGGCTACTTTTTATCAAAAAAAAAAAAAAGGGGGCAGGCTACTAACATACTAAAAAGTAAAAATCAGCCCAATACAAGCTAAATTTTCATTGGAGGCCCAAAAAAAAAAAAAAAAACTCAAAAAATCCGAATAAACCTTGTGCAGTAGAATCGTAAAGAATCGGAAGCAAATCAGGATTCTAAAGATTCTAAGATTCAAATCGGGATTCTATTAAGATTCTACCACATTTAAGATTCAGTTAAGATTCGAATCGTTTTCATAATATTGAATCGTAAAATCGTAAGATTTTAAGATTCGAATTGGGATTTTAATAACCTTGCTCACAGTAGCCTCAATAAACCGTATAAAACACCCGAATATAGCAAAAATTTCGCAAAATCCCATCACAGCAGCCTCCCCAAACAAGAGAAATATGGAAGCTGATGAACAGTCGCTCCTTAAGTTGGAGGAGCAACTGTTCATCTGCTTAAGAATTAAATAATCATTTTTTCTTTCTCTTATAGTGTGTCTTTCTCTCTATTTCGCACCAAAAATAACAAACAAACCGGAAATAACAAACAAACTGAGCAACGTGATGAAGAAAGAACAAACAAAGTGAAAATAAATAAATAAAGGGAGAAAGAGAGACGTGAGGGGGGTTGAGGCCTGAGGGGAAAAGAGAGAAAAAAAGAAAAAAAAGAAAAGAAAAAAAAGATAGAAATAGGGGAGGGGGACGAACTGTGAGGTCTGATGAGAGTAAAAAAAAAGAAATGGAGGTGGGGGATGTATGCCTGGTGGGAGAAAGTAAAAAGAAAGGGAAGGGGTACGTGGGTGGTGGGAAAAAGAAAGGGAAAAAAAAAAAAGAAGTAAAAATAAATGAGGAGTAGGTGTACGTGGGTGGTGGAAAAAAAGGAAAAAAGAAAAGAAAAGGGAGGGGATATCATACGGGAATAAGAGGGAGAGAGAGTAAGGAAATTGAAAAGGAAGGTATTTTGAGAGTTGTGAAAAAAATAAATAAATAATAAAATATATTAAAAAATGGAATAGTAAAGTTCAAATAGGGAGTCTGATGTAGTTGTGTTTTAGCTAAACGAGAAAATGTGGGTTTTTTAGAACCCATTTAGCAAAAAAATTGAGGAGACTACTGTGAGTGCTCTTATACCGTTTCATGAGGCGTGATTCCCAAGCAAATTGTGCTACCTTTGAGGTTAAGGAGCCATGGAAGTTAAATTCGAAGAAATATATCACCATTTTGAAGCACAACAGCCCAACCATCTGAAAAAACACAGATGACTACATCTAGTTACAACGCCATAATTCTTCTTGTTTCTGGGCAAAATGCATTATTAATAACCCCACAGCATCCACAATCACACTGTAATAAGGAATAAGACATTCAACTTCTGCTTTGCTTCATTCTGTATTTCTGTTTCTGCCAAAGAAAATGCAGAATAAAAACCTCGTGATCATGGTTAATTTATATGATTCCTACGTTCTCATTGTATGACCAAGAAAGAGAAGGGGGAAGATTTTTGTTCATGGTAGATTTTTCCCTATATTATTAATTTCCATTTTTAACATGAAGTTCCACCATTGAGGAAATACCCATGGTGCCTAATATTTCTGGCCTGGCTTGTAGCATTTTTAATCATAGTGTGCAACTACAATTTCTAATCAAATTGTACAAATTGGGATAATATGAATGAGCATTTTATAAGCAATAAGTCAAAGCCATCTGAGACATGAAACTTCTTTGTTGATTGGTAAGTTGCATCCAATAAATTTTGAATTCCCGACCTCGCCTTCTATCTTCTATCCTATTCCTATGAGGGAGGAAGTACTATTTAAGCTGAAGCTTATTGACATTTCTATCATTTCACTGCCTTGTATCCAGAACAATGACAGAATGGATAAATGTGAAGGAGGCTTAGAGTTGATAACAATGACTTGATGCTGATAAGGGGGTGACACATTGAATCCTCCTAGATATGTATATTCAATGTCCTTTGCAGCAGGCTTCAGTCCAACAGTACTGCCCCATCGGTAGAATTGTTAACATTTTTCTCTTCTACAGCCACGGTATGCAACTACTTACACCAAACAAGTTTTGATAATGCAATTCATCTTCCGAAAGCTCTGTTTCATGTGGTCTACAGAATCAGCAGACCCTCTGCAAACCATTGGTCAAGAAATGCGCCATTACTTGAACCACATATCATTTTTTCATGAGCCAACTGAGGAGCAAATGATCATACTATAAAAGCTTAACCATTGTCAACCCCCAGCATCATTGATACCAGGTGGCAGGTGGATTTTCTTCCAGCTAGCTTAACAATCCATGCAGAACAAACCATGGAGCAGTGGTATATGGAGCTTCCTCCAGTTGCAGCAGATCTATTTAATTTCTTTGGCAGCTGCTGGATTCCGACCAAACTGGATTATCATTGGCTTGCCTTTGAAGACATATCCATTAACTAGATTCTGCAACCAAAGGTTTTAAGGGCATAATCATTACAACTTCAGCACAAAGGCGAGATAATCACAAGAAAAAGAGAGATTTCATTTAGTTACAACTGCACATGGTACTCTTAATTAGTGAAACCTTCAAAACTAAGCCACTTTCACAAACCTAGTGCATAAGCATTAACAACTGTTATGAAAATAAATTGTGTAATTTTTTTTCCTCTTCAAAAAATGACCATCACATGCTGTAAGTCTGTAACCATGAGCAGTTGGTGATGCTGAAAAGAGTGTAACCAAATCCTGGAGATCTCTACATTTGTATATCAAAGCAATCATCATCAACAGAAGTATAAGTAGCTCAGTATGAATATTGACATGATAGAAAAATAATGGAAAGAACAGTACTAAGTCATTCAAAATCTGTTGAACACATCTGATTATCAGGGGCAAGATGTTCTCATGCTTTTCCTTTTAAGTATAAGACAGATATTACACCTTTTCTCTTTTTTCTTTCTTCTTTCTTTTCTTCTACAGCCATGTATTTTACTAGGATTTTTCTAAATACAAATCATTAACCCCATTCCAGAAAAGCCCAAGGCCTTGACACATCATTTTGATATATCATAGGACCCATGAAATATGATATCAATTCTATTCTTGTATATTAAGCCTAAACCTATTTCATATATCATAAGACCCAGAATTACAGTGTCAACTACTTTCAAGTTCGATTAGAATCTATAGGTTTAGCTCATATGTTCATATTGCAAAAACACTCACTTTTCATTGCAACATCTATACAGCTACAAAGCTGAAAGTCCAATTTAAGATTCAGGTTTTCACTTTCCATGTCCTTCAAGTTAGCTTCTTGGTAATGCCATCCCTTTACAGAAACAAGTACATAATACATTGCTGAAGCTAACTTGGATTAAATAGGAATTTCTTTGCCATCATTTAGTGAAAGGGAAATAACATATAATGTAGGAGCATAGTGTCAGCTTACGAATGTTTGTTGATAGTAGAGCTCTAAATATAGCCATATAGGCTTCCCAGTCCCCAACTTGATGATATGATTGATGAACTGGCTGTTGCTAAGGTCTTAAAGAAGGTGATGAGTGAAAGATAGCTTTTAAACCAAGGATGGCCTCTATGAATGACTTTTTATGCCATTTGAATTGTCAATGGCTATGGTACTTTCATAATGTGTATGACTTCAAGTACCGAAGAACTTTATGAGGAAGTATGCTGTGGTGTATTTTATGACTTGTGTTGTGATTGCAGATGATATACAAATGGACGATGATATAATGAGGACTATTCTGGATTAGTCTACCCCTAAAAGCCTAACCAATGTGAGAAGCTTTCATGGCTTGACTTCATTCTACCAACACTCTATAAAAAAACTCAACACCATTCTTGCTCTTATGGTGGATGTTCTTATGAAGAAAGAGTTTCTATGGACCAGAGAAGCCGAAAGAAGCTTTCAGCAATTGCTAAACTCATTGAAGATGCAGTGCCAGCATTACAAAAGAGTGTCTAAACCATTTCAAGTGAAGTGCCATGCATCTAATGTATGTATATGAGCTACTATTATGCACAGAGGAAGGACGATTCCGAGGAAAAACTGGTTCTAGTGATCAAGCCTTGATTTGGGATGTCTCAGATGATGGAGGGCTCTCTTGGGACCTTGCTTAGTTAGTCTAGCTGCTGGATCAGTTCTAATTAAGTTTATTATAATAAGGTCAGTTTGGTAATTTCCAGATTTTCTGGAATGGGCTGTAATGAGCTGTTCTAGAAGCCCACGAGTCCTATTTTATGTCTTGAGTCTTTTTCCTGTTTGGTTTAGAAGTTTTTAATTGCTTTTCATTATTATTAGGAGTCCTAGTCTTTCTAGGAATAGGTTATTTAGTAGTCCTAGTCATTCTAGGAAAGTATTTAGCAATAGCCTATATAAAGGCTTTATTGTAGTCAATTGTATTGAGAGTGCATTGATTCTAATAAAATTCCAGTAGCTTATTTAAGCTTCAAAGGTGTGATTGTCTTCTCCTACCTAAGTGTGATTGCTTAGGGGGCCTAGGTGTGATTGCCTAGTGTTTTACCTTTCTTTCTTTAAGTTCTGTTCCTTAGTTTAATACCAATTAGCCATCGATACCTCCAGATCTCATCAAGAATCTATTTTAGTGCTGCATTCCTAACGATCCTACATCATCCAGTGAGAAACTCAATTATGCGAAGCTATAACGTTCAGCTTGTGATAAGTTTTTTTTTTTTTTAACGCACCCAATGGGTCTTGAATCCACGACCTCACTCTCCCCTAGAACTTATAAGGGGAGAAGGTGCCAGTTGAGCTAGCTTATTGGCAACTTATGATAAGAAGTTGTATGCTATTATTTAAGCTTTACAACATTAGGAGCCTTATCTTATTGGTGTGGAGTTTATTCTTTATTCTAACCATGAAGCTTTAAGGTTTCTAAAGGTGCAAAAACATCTGAATTCTAGGCAGGCTGGGTATCTTATCTCAAAAGGTTTCCTTTTGTTATACAATATAAAGTTAGTTCATCTAACAAGGTAGCTGATGTATTGAGTTGGGAGCACAACTTGTTTACTCTTTCTTGTAAAATCATTGGGTTTGATCTCTTACCAAAAATATTATGCAATGGCAATTTTTTTTTTTGGCTAAACATCGACTTTTCATTAAACAGAAGAAACCAACATAGAGTCTCTCAACCAAGCCTCTAACACAGAGGGAGGGAGAGTGCAATTACTTGATACAAGTAAGAGCATGGTTATGGATAGCAGCAAACTTGGCCATAGAGTGAGCCACAATATTTGCTTCTCTCCTAACCCAACAAAAACAACAAGAAATAAAAGATGAACTAAGTAACTTAGAATTCCAACAGAGAGAGTTAATCTTCCAAAACTGGCTATACACATCACCATTTAGCGCATCAAAGCAAATCTTTGCATCCCCTTCAACTATAACGGAGCGGTACTCTTCAGCTTTTGCAATCTCAAAGGGCCCATAGAATGGCAGATGCCTCTGCTACTGGAGGGTCTCCAGTTGGGAATCTTTTTAAGGAACATCAACAATGCTTACTTGAAGATTCATTGAGATTATTTGTCATTGAAGAATTACTTGGCAGATTTAGTGGACATTTTGGGCAAAAAACACTAAAGCTCTTGTTAAACAAGAGTACTTTTCGCCAACCTTGAAGTTGTGATGTTGCTCGCTTTGTCCAAGAGTGTCTTGTGTGCCAAAAGATCAAAGGAGTCCAAAACACCGGTCTATATCAAGCCTTACCAATTCCAAGTGTTCCTTTGAAGGATTTATCTATGATTTTTCTTCTTGGCTTACCTAGAACATAGGCTGGGTTTAATTGTAATTTTGTCATGGGAGATACATTCTCAAAGACGACTCATTTCATACCATGTAAAACTCTATTAATACATCTCATATGGGCATGGCTACCTTGTTTTTCAAAGTAGTTCATTTACACGGAGTTCCTAGATCCATTACTTTAGATTGTGATGTGAAATTTATTTATCATTTTTGGAGGACACTTTAGAAGCTCATGGCAACCCATTTGAAATTTTCTAATGCCTCCACCCCAAATTGATGGCCAAACAAAATTTGTGAGCAAATCTCTTGGAAACTTGTTCAAAAGTTTAGTGGGAGAGTATTCAAAGAAATGGGATTTGTAATTTATGAAGTTGAGTTTACTAATAATAGCTCAATCGATTGATCAACGAAAAAAATCTCCATTTGAAAGTATCTACGGCAAAAATCTACATAATGTATGGATCTCTTGCCTTGGTCAATTCAAGAAAGACTGAGTGCGGAAGCTAAAGAGTTTGTAGCACAAATAAAAGCAGTATATGAACAAGTTTAAGAACAATTTTCTTATAAAAAAAAAAAAACTTATCAAAAGTTTAAGAACAATTGAAGCAATTTTCTCAAGTTTCCAAGTCTAGAGTTGAAAGTGTCAACTCATAGAAGAAGCTTGGAGTTCAAAGAAGGTAATTTTATTATGGTTTCTTTTTAGAAAAGAGGTTTCCTATCGGTACTTATATAAGTTGAGCAAAGGAAGTTTGGTCCTTGTCAAGTATCGAAGAAGTTAGGACCATATACATATTGCATAGAACTACCAAAAGGATTCTCAACTAATCCATCTTTTAATGTGAATGATATCTATCTTTATCATGGGGATGAAGAGAAAATAACATCTTGGAGTCAAGCAAAAGAAGTTTTCTCCTTGTTAAGTACTGAAGAAGTTCGGACCAAATACATATTGCATAGAGCTACCAAAAGGATTCTCAATTAATCCAACTTTTAATGTCTAAAAAGGAGTCGCCTTGAGCGATATCTTGATATTTATCTTTATCATGGAGATGAAGGGAAAATAACATTAAACCAGTAAAAATCTGATGTGATCTTTCTAGTTCTCCACAAGAGTCAATTATGTGCTAGATGGACAATCTATCACTACTTACATTGAATAAATACTTAATATTTGGTATACTAGCAAGGAAAACCAAATTTTGAAGATGCATGCATGTCAAGTGAACTAGAGAAATTGGATCATATGCTTTAAGAGGATTTGAATTCAAACTCAAACTCAAGGTCAAGTTTTTTATTTTTTATTTTTACCCACACACCCAATGGGTCTTGAACCCACGACTTCACCCTCCATCGCATTATTATGGGAGAAGTAAATATCAGTTGAACTATAGCTCATTGGAAACTCAAGGTCAAGTTCTTTCCAAGAAGAGATGAATGATGCGAGAACATGGTGTCAACTTATGTTGGCAGCCATGTCTCATTTAGTTTGTGTCCAGGTTTCTTCTAATTGTCATTAATATTTGGTCAAAGTTATTTATGAAGTATTAATGGTACAGTTCAGGAGTTGTGTATTGACGGTCTATTAAATTAATTGTGTTTGAAGTTGTCAAACATTTTTAGAGAACATGGGTATCCGAAGTTTCGCCCCAACTGATCCCAAAACATTTATAGTAAATATTGACTAGTCATGAATTGTATTTGCCTATAGCTTTGGAGTTGAGTGATTCTTTATATCACTAAGTATTTGGCTTGATTGTATTGAGTGGCATTGACAATTAGTAGTGTTGAGTAGCATCTACTTTCCCCAATTAAGTGGCATCTAGGGACTATCATCCTATCATTAGTTGAATCTTTTGATTTAACCATCCCAGCAGGTCTCGGCTTTCATCAACATTTTAACTTGCTAGAACAGATTCTGAAACCAGTTCCATGGCAGCATTCACTTTGAAAGTGCAGTATAGCAACTTAAAATTAGGAAGCATGTCAGTGAGTTTGTAACGAACCCAAGAATAATTTATGATGAATCATTCATATTACTATATCGACATGATACTGCATTATAATAGTGACTTAATGTTCATGCAATAATATCATACAATATAGCAGACGGGAAAGGAGTAACAACCCTAGTAACAAAATATACTCTATGCACAAGCTGACATGCTCCAGAAAACAGAGAGGCACATCAGATTGCATTCTGTAAAATACATACCAATGCTCGATGGGCAAGTTCAACTGATGGAAATGTCACAAAAGCTTGACCTCTCATTCTTCCTTCCTGAAATCCAATTGCAATTATGTTTTGAGTTCAAAATTGGGAAACTATAGCACTTTAACTTGATTGAAAATTTTAATCAATCCAGAAAGTAATACAAAATGCCATGTCCACAGACTTGTTTCTATCCCATGAAACATCCCTGGTAATAAGCCCCTTCGCTTATTGCATTCACAATCACAGACATTAAAATTTTTTCATCTATTTCTAAATACCCTATTTTTTTAATGAAATATTCAGTCAATGTTTAATATTAAAGGACTGTTTGGTCCACGGAATCCTGGCAGGATTCCCATGACTTTCCGAGAATTTAGCTTTCCTATGGGCATCACATACCCACAAAATGTAGGAATATCAATTACTAATTTCAAACTTGGTAATCTAAGATTCCCAAGTAGGGGGAACACAAGGTGTATGTTCAAATATTAAAAAGTCCTATCATATTTTCAATAATTCTAACAACTACCCATGGAAATCTAAGCACTCACCCACCTACCACTAACACCAGCCCTAACATCCATCCTTGTCATCATTGTAGTCACCCTCAAACAATAATTATCCTAGGTCCAAGCACCCCAAACAAAACCAAACATCAAAACCCTACTTCATAGCAGTCAAGCCCAGTCCCCATTCCCCCACAAGTAGCACCAATTCATCAGAATCGGATCACATAACACTCCTGCTTCCCCCCCCCCCCAAACATAAGTACCCCTCCGCAGCCTTTTGTCCTTATCATTCAAGCCCTCTCACATTTCAAGATATATTTTTAGATACATGAGATAATTGCAATGCCCTCTCCCTATTGTGAGCAAAGCAACTCTTAGTTGATAGTGCTCACCAAGCCTTTTAACTCCCCGTACCCTTCCCCCCTGATTTCATCAGGTTCTTTTTATCACCTCCCTCACTGGCATTCTATGTTCATCTATCTTCAATATCCTTCAGTAAGCCAGTGAAATCCTCCTCAAAACCCTCAAATGACACACAAGCAAAATGTCTCCACCATGCCCCCCCACCCCCCACCTTGTCAATTGGAGGTTCTGACATGGCCAATGGCACCACATCAAGTGGTTCTTCTTCATCTGCCCAACAAAACATTTCCCCGCCACCACTTGAGAACTCTGCTCCCACCCACAGCTCCAAAGAGGTGTCCCCGTCCTCCTTTACCTCACCACAATCCTCATACCAACCCCCTGAAGACTAGCCTACCCTTGCTGGGTCCAATTTACCCATCCCATCAACAAGTGATCGGCATCGCCGGACCCATCTGGATCTGGTGGTCGAAGAAGCAACAACGGGATTGACAGCCTCTTCCTGTCACACAACTGAAGCACCCAGTCAGATGAGGAACCCCAGGTGCAATCGACAACATTGCTAGGCTGTTGGACGAGGGCCCCGGCAATAGAAGAAAAAAAATCCCTTCTAATGGTTTTGATACGTAAAAGATAAGCAAACACCGTTCCTCATTAAAGTCAAGAATGACAATTTTCAAAAGTGATCTTGAAGTAAAATTAGTACTTGGAACTAAAAAGATCTCAATTCAGAACTAAAAAGAAAATCTAGAGACCTAACCTGCATAAGCTTTATGCTAAGACCAGATTTAGCTGCCTCAATGCTTCCGAATAATGACCCTAAGCACATACAAGATATAATAAGCCAGAACTGTCTTTTAAATAACATTGTGCAACAAGTAGAAGTATCACACTAAACATTAATGTTTGAGGTATTACAAAGGTTTAAAGAATAATCATTTCTCAAAATACAATCACATGGTACCCTTTTTCTATTCAAGCATTAAATTTGCTAGATACGTATCATTGACCATAAACAAAACTGAATTTCACATAAAATAGCAACAATTAACACTTGTGATCTCACCAAATATGAAGTAGAAGTCATCAGAAATCACGTCCTTTGCCAAGTTCTTTACATACAACACTGACGCGGGATTCCCAGCCTTATAATTCTATCAAAATCCAAAAGAGCTTCATATTAATCATTCAATTGAGTAAATATTTGCTTGTAAACAGAATCTTAATCTGGTCAAATGTCTATCTAAAAAATAAATAAATAAATTAACTGATCTTCAAAGATCAGTATAAATTAGCCAGTTAGGCAGCTCTTGAAATCTGTATAGGCCAACCAAGCCTCAAAATCACAGAAATTGTTATGTGCAAAAAGCAACAAAAACCCATTCAGTTATTTATTTATTTTTGTGGTTTAAAATGAGCTAGTATGATATAAGTCCACTATAATGGTGGCCAAAGATTAACCCTAAGTTAGAAGATCTAAAAGATCAACAATTGCCAACTTATGGCCAGTTGCTGACCAGCCAGAACTGAAAAAGAGCATTATTATAGGAAAACAGCAAGCAATATGCTGATGAATTCATCTTTTTTATAGGTAATATGCTGATGAATTCATACATGCTTCTTTGTACAAAAAATTGCAAAATGAATATGAATAAAATAGAAAAGGTATCAGTACCAAGCCAGAGACAAATATCTCGCAGCATATTTACACATTTTCAATAATACATTATAGAAAATCTAGATCAAATTTTTTTTTTAAGTAGAATGTTATATTCTCAGATGGAAAGTAGAACACTATAAACATTACTGCATTAAGGAAAGTGTTAATGAGAACATGAACGAAAAGCTTTTTAAATTACAGTCACATTCATTCATTCTTCAGCAATGTCAACACTCTTTTAATACAGGGAGCAAATAAATTCAACGAACACTTTTTCCTGTAGGTATAATAAACAGGTAAATTTTGTTAGTGATTACAGTGCAGTCTTCACTTTTAATAACGGTACCTTAAACATTGGTAGTGATAAAATTTCCTCTGGAGGCAACTTTCCACTCTCTAATTCTTCTGGGGTTGCATAGGGTTTAATATCTGAACCCTCTTTGTCTGGCTCCTCTAATTCTTTTGTTGTGCTTTCATCTCTATGTTCATTCTGAATCACTTTTGGGACAATTTTGATCTGCAACACAACCAAGAAGGGGATATAAAGAAATCAGAAACATGAGAGATTCTCCTACAATCATCAATCAAAGAAAGAAAATGACCTGTAACACAGAGTTCTTCTTTTTAATCATTGGAATTTCTTTTGGAACCAAGGTGGCAGGTTTCACTCCAATAGCCTCATGAGCGACATCTTTATCAACTGCAGGGCCCACAATTGCTTCTCGCTTGAGACGCTTTCGACCAGATTTTTTTACTGCTGAAGCTCCAATAGAATAGGCTTTCCCATCAATATCCTAAAAACATTTAACAGTATAAAAAACAATTAGATTCTATAAAGATTTAATAACAAGATCAAAAGACAACTAAAGGATTTTCCTCAAAGTTCTGTCTGTTTCCATGTATGTTCACATAAATGTATATTCATCCACGAAGTTAATAACAGAAGAAACAGTGTACATCTCCCAGCTGTTGTAGTTATATGTCCACTGTGTTTTTTTTTTTTTATAAAACTGCAGGGTTAAAAAGAAAGCTGAAAAGATATATGCAGAAGTTTTCATGTTGGGATAATTAAAGAAAATGACAATGAATATAAATGCTGTTTGAAGAAAAAGGGTCAAAAGGTTTACATGCTTCCAATCCTAACCCCCAAGAATTTTTATTTATTTATTTTTTAAAAAAAGGAAAAAATATATCATATAATTCTATGCAAACTTATTTATATAATATATGGGCCCATAGCTTTTAGGTAATCAGTGTGAGAGATTACCTCATCTGAAGATTCCATTTCTGATTCATCACTGGACAGATCTGCCACATGAGGCTTTGTAGATACAGAAGGGGGAGGTGGTGGTGGTGGCGGTGCAGGTACCAAAGGTGGAAGGGGTGGAGTGGGCAGAGCCATACGAAATGGGGCTGGAATATTCATTTTGTTCATCAAGTGCAACACCTACGATTAAAAGGCTAGGTCATAAACTATATAGTATAACTAAAAAGAAGCTGAAGGAGAAGAAAACCAGTGAATTGTTCTATTAGCATTACATAAGATTGGAGACAACCTGCGTATAAAAGCGAGGCACGGCAATAAGAGCATTTACAATGTTGGTAAGTATATTTCCATCCGGTGGGGGGTAAGCATACCTGTAACACAAGCTTTATTAATCTAGGAATAAACTGATTTATCATTCATGTCATCCATAGATGGGTTTGGAAAAAAAAAAAAAAAAAAAACTGAATTTCCTATGGAACTGAAATTTCACATAGAGCCCACAAGTAAAGTCCAAACAATAGCGTGCATCCCTAAATTGTTGTGCGGCGGTGCCTCTAACACAGAAAATTTAAGGATTTCATAGAAGAGACATATACAAGTGAAATGGAAATGCTTACTCAAGGTGAGGAGGAAATGGATATTCGACACCAAGGCTTGGGGCAATGGGTTCAGCAGCAAGCATAGAGCCTGGTATTGAACGATGAGTAAGATCTTTGGTGAGTGTAGCATCCTTGACCTCACTCTCAATTCGAGCTTCACTTGTTTGAAGCTTGTTATCAAGGGTTGGCTTATTACTAGCTCTCTCCACTGATAATACTTTACCAAGAAACCTCAGCCTGACCAAACCAAAACAATTAACAAGGCAATGCCTACTTTAATACAATGAAGGCATTTTTATGCAAAGGATAATGATATCATGAATTTTTTTTTTTTCTCTCTCAATACAAGATTTTTATTTTATTTTATTGATAACATAGAAGAACTTCTCTTAGAAAGTTGCACGTAGCAGCATTCTGTACAACAATCCTCACTGCTATTAAACTCCTATGGGCAACTGACTCCACCCACCATAACCAGTTGCCAAGTAATCTAGGGGCATTCACCCCTGACAGGCTAAGCAGTTCTCTCATTACAAGATTTTTTTTATAAAAAAGAAAAAAAAGAAAAAAAAAGAAATACCCATTTAACTGACGTTGCGCCTGGTAAGCCAATGCTTCATTGTTGAAATCCAAAAAGGCACAGTTTCTCAATCTGCAGAAAATACATTGAATTATGATGGATAAAGAAAAAGGGCAATTGGGTATTTTGGTTAAATGAAAAGGGAAGGGGGTACCTAGGAGCAGAGCAAGGACGAACAGAGGAAGCACCGTAGTGGGAGAAGAGTCTGGAGAGGGTGTCATGAGGTATGGCTTCAGGAAGGTGTCGAATCAAAAGGGTAATCATAGCTTCTGAGGGTTTTGCTCCTTCAAACCCCAACTGCTGCTGCTGTTCCTGCTTCAACATCATCATTTGCATCTGATCTGAGGGAGTAAGAGAATGAGCTAACAACAACGACAAAGGCTTTTGTGTTGTGGTCACGGAGGAAGACAGAGAGACTCACTGAGTTGGTGGGCTGATGAATAAATGTGCAAATCCATGAAACTAAAAAGGCCCTTCCTTCAATATTTCCATTTCCATTTGAACCCCAGAACCGAATCCACAACCTCCAACATCCCTGACTGATCCTGACGCTTAAAGATGGTTAATACGGGCTGGAAATTGGCCCAATTGTTTTCTAAAAATCCAACTTATTTTCTCAAACTGGCCCAAACTTTGTTTTAAAGCCCAGCTTATTTCCTCATCATGTAAGTCGCCCAAATAAACATGACAGTTTAAGACACTCCTTTTTTTTTTTTGAAAAGAGTTTCAGACACTCCTTAGTCCTTAGTAAAAAGACATCTGAATTACTTAGCGAATCTCTCAACTCTTACTCAACTATGATTAAACTTAAAAATAAAAAATAAAAATCTCTCACTTATGGCTTGCTTATTCTCAAATTCTTCCCCTTCGAGCAGATAGGTATGATTCAGTTTTTTTTTTTTTTTTTTCGGTTTGTTTTTAAGCTCAAGTTTCATAGAAAATGCTTGTTGGTGCGAAATAAAATTTTAATGAGCTAACAAAATATCATGAAACGCACAATTGGGAAGCGACACGTGCAATAGGTATTGTTTTGCCAAAGGGTGAAAAGTTACCAATACAACATACTATTCGTTTTGGATTAATACATGAGTAATTAGTGACCCACGACTTGGAGCAATTATTTGAATGACAAAGAGCCAAGTGGCAACAATGCAATGTTTATCAATATGAAAAGTGTGCTTAAGCCCATAAAATATGGGAAATAAATATCGTGAGGGGTTTTTTTGTCGCTATGATATGTGTTGCATTGAGGTTGGTCCGAACGTTGGCTGAGTTTTGAGAAGGAAGAGAGTCGAACTCAAAATTCAACCGAGGGCTAGAAGGTTGGCCCAAGAGCTAAGGAGGCAGCTTCCTTTAAAAGCTTTGAATTGAGTTTGCCAGGCCCATATCAGCATGAATAGTATCACTACAATCCAATTAAATAACTTGTGTTAGTCAAAACCCAAAATAAGGGTCAAGTGAGGCTTTCAATATCTTGTAAACAATTTGAAATATAGATGATAAATGTAAAATAACTAAGATTTATTAAAAGAGATATTAAATCATTAATAATTTCATCAATAATTGATGTTGGCTGGAACATGAACGTGTATTTATTAGTTAAAGCCCAAAACAAGAATCAAGTGAGAGTTTTTCATATTTTGTAAAGGACTTCAACTAAAGAAAATAATTTGATATAATTGTAATATAACATAGATTTAACAAAAGGATAATACTTCCCTTAAGAACTAATGTCTATTGGATTGCAGAACCGAGTCTGTCATGCCTGAGTCAAGAGGAACAGCAAGAAAATGGTCCACCAAGAGAGTTTTTTTTAATAAAAGTCCAAAGTAACAATAGAATGAGGCTTCTATTGTTTTACAAAGGATCTAGACTTAAAATGTAACAACTTGAACCCACATGGACTTAAAATCATTAAGGCATGGATTCATCCCTAATATTTGCTGCAACATAAAGAATTATTAATAATGAACTTGTGAAGACTTGGAAAAGTTTGACTAAGTGGGAGAGAGTCAATCCTATGAAGCATGCATGTATGATGAAATGAGAGTGTTTAGGCTTTTGAGGGGTGAGTCTCAAGGTTGAAGAATACCATGAGCTCAATATAGTATTTATAGCTGTAACCTAAATATTTGCTAGGATGCACTTTTGAGGATATAAGCTTAGACCATGGTGTTTCGGGTTTGGGTTGGTGTTTAGGGTTAGAGATAAGAGTTTTAAGGTTGAAGATGACCTTAAAACTCTCTACTTGATAAAATCTACTAAAGAATGCTCTAAAGAAGAATAGTCTGATATATGTTATAGTGAGTTTTAGACTATCTTTGTGTTTTTCGAGTATTGTGATCCGATCCTTATGATGCTATTAGGATGATCATGTGATGCTTAGGATTGTGTTAAGATGATAAATCAAGTAGATCTCGAGTGTCATGTGAATATGTATCCATCGTGAGTTGTTCACTTTCATTTATATACAATTGAAATAATAAAAAGGGAAAAGAAAAAAGAAGGGAAATCTGGGTCCTGAAACCCTAATTCAAACATAAAATTAGAAAATGGAAAAGATGAAGAACCCTAATTGGATGAAACCGGCATATGCGAGTTTATAAGAAGCATACACCATTTAGATTTGGTGTACACCACTTTTGGGCAGGGACTATTTGAATCAATCAGTGATGAAATAAACAATGTGAGAACAATGTATCATAATTGAGAGTACAATGTAAGCATTCATATTGAAAAGAACAACATACATATTGAGGGAAATGAAACAAAATAAAACATAAATGATCAAATAAAGGATGTGAAAATAACGAAATCAAGAAGGAGAATATGGTTCGCCAAGAAGGTCCATATCTCACCCTTTAGCAGTTGAGGACTGAGTATCAATTGACCGGTCCCTCGGTCGAACTTCTATCATAGCTTATGTGTTAAAGGGAAATGAAGAGTGTTTAGGTGCAACTAGGCCTAAAAAGGAAGGAAGAGGTGGATAATGGTAACCGTATGAGAAATGGGCTCGTTTTCTAGTCAAGATGGAGTTGGAAAGTAGCCAAGCCCTTACAAAGCTGCTTCTTATCAATTTCTATCCAAATATTTCTCTAGAGAGAATTTTGGAAAGTTTTGACAAGCCTAACTAAATTAAAATCATCCTATGTGTATGTGTGTGCATAGTCAAATTAATTCTTAACCAATTAGAATGTTATACCTATTTCATTAATAATAAATTACCTTAAGAACTAATTAAAATTCAAGGGCAATAATCGTGTGAGATTGGTTTTAATTTTAACTATGCATATTTACTGTTAAATCTTGATTTAGCGATAATTTTTAATCGGATGGCCTGATTTGGGCTCATGATATATTGTTTTGATTATGGTGACATCTAAATTTAATGAAGATTATATCTAGGACAGTCTAATTGTTAAGATTATTATTTTTACATTGGGATGTGAAAAGTTCATTTTATCATTCGATTTGAAGTTAAACAATGGTAACAAAAATGAGTTGTCTATAGAAAAATACCTTCTTCTATGCATGATAAAATATCAATCTAAATTGGATATGAATATTACAACCTAGCTAGTGGAGGGTGGATAAGCTCCCAAGTAATGGGAAGAGCCCGGGGCTCTTGCCACATGCTTGTTAATAAATTAAGAATTAAGTTTGACAAAGACTATTTCTAGGAATTTCACTAGACCAAATTTGGTTCCCCCGAGCGAATTACAAACAAAAGGACAGACAGACTTTTTGTCTGAAATTTTTCAGGTGTACTAAATAGTTTGCTCAAGCGAAAGTAAGTCTGCTCAGGCAAGAGGTAGTTCACTCGAGTGAAATGAGTTTTGCTCGAGTAATATCGCGGACATACTGATAGAATGCAATAGAAAAAGGGGCCAAAATGATTGTTGACTATTCCTAACGGCTAGTAAGTGTATTTCCAAAGTTTTTTAGGTTGTCTTTTCACAAGTAATCTTTCAAAGATGCATTTTCATTGATAGTACTTTATTCAGTTTATTTTTTTTTTTTTTTTTGATAAATAGTACTTTTATTCAGTTTATTGGTTATATATATATATAAAATTATATTTAGTTTTTTACAGTAATTATTACTACACACATTCATGGAAAATTTCACACGGTCTCCAAAATTGCTATTTATATAATTCTGACTTGGTTGTATTATGGAGACAATTTGTTTGTAACCTTTTAGCAAACTATTTGGTTGGGAAAAATAATTTCCTAAAGAAAAGGAATTCCTTGTACCTCTAAATCTACTTCAATTCCATTATTCTTTAATTGTTTCTCCCTAAATTTCTCATCAAATTATTTTTTATTTAAAAATAAAAAACTGAAAACAAAATTTTGAATTATGCTAGCAAAACAGATTCCAGTCCTTATCGTTGGGGCAAATATTATAAATTTATTTAAAAGGGGAGACCTAAAATACTGTCTTACTATCACTAGAATCATTAAATTATAATATTCCTATTTCAATTCATCTTCTGGTGGCTCAACCTTGTCCTCAGCAAGTGGGATCAATGTATAGGTTCTTTACCTTGGGATTATAGGTGAAAGTTAGGAATGGAGAGGTAAGAGCATTTGCAGTAGACACACCAAACCGTATATTCGGAAAAAATATTGGCTAAACCCACAAAAATCTCCCACATCAACCTCTTCAAACCTCAAACGTAGTTGAGCTTTTCTACTGTAGCTCACCCAACTGATCGAGCAACTGTTCATCAGCAAACTTAAATCCTCCAATTTTCTATTATATCTTCTCTCTCTCCCATGGTTTTAAAAATGGGATCGGACCGGCCGGTTCAATCGGTTCAACCGCGAACCGGTGCTCTATCCCGTTCGGTTCTCTGAAAAAACTGAAAATTAGGAAAAAGTGATAAAAAACCGGAAACTGGCGGTTCGACCGTGAAAACCGCGAACCGAAGCGATTGAATCAGTTTTAGCCTGATTCCACTTATTCCAAAATTACGTCGTTTTTATTCTTTTTTCCTTAACCTAAAACCCATCTTTTTCATTTTTAGCCTTCCCTTCTCAATCCTCACACCGTTTCTCCCTTTCTCACTTTGCCTCTCAGTCTCTCACTCTCACGTTCTCACCTCCAGCTTCTCACGGTCTCACCTCCGGCATCTTGGTCTTGATCTCTCACTCTCGCGGTTTCTCACCTCACGGTTTCACTTCCGGCGCGATCTCACCTCCGCGGCTCACAGTCTCGATCTCTCACCGACTCACCTTAGTGGCTCGCGATCTCACCGCCACCTTAGCCTCTTGCTCGCGATCCCGCCACTACTCGCGATCTCGCCATTGCCTCACGCTTGCAATCTCACCACCACAGCTCATCCTCGATCTCTCTCACCCATTGACCCAGCTAAGGGCCACGACACCCCCATCAAGCTTTCTCTCTCTCTCACTCCCACTATCAAATTTTGGTCTACTGGTTGTTTTTCTTTTTCCCCATATTTTCTCTGTGATTTGGTGTCTACTGGGTTGTTGGTCTGCTGGTGTGATTTGTAAGTTGGTTTGTATTTATCTGTATATGTGGTGCAATTTATTTGATATTTGATTTTATTGCAGGATTGTTATTTGTATGGTTTAAGGATGATTATTTTGTATGTTAATATGTTTATTTATTTACTTATTTCTACTAAATATAAAATGTGAAAAGAAAACTGGTTATAATTTTTTTTTTATGTATTTAATTAATTATTTTATTTATTTATATAATTTTAAAGCTATTTATGACGTCACCGGTTCGACCCCGGTCGGACCAGTGGTACAGGAACCATTCCCTTTTCTGGTTCTTTTTTCGATCAAGTTTTTAAAACCATGTTCTCTTTGATGTCGACTCTCTCTCTCAACGATTTGTGCCACAAACGGTTTGGGCTTAGGGGCGTCGATTAAAGTCATGACGAACCAAATTGAGGTTGAGAGAGACTAGATTGAGGCCGAGAAAGACTAGATCGAGGCTGAGAAAGACCAGATCAAGGCCTGGTTTGTGGTTTGGGTTGATTTTTGGTTGATTTGGGTTTGATTTTTGTTGATTTGTGGTTATGGGTTGCCGTGGGTGAGAACTTGCAGTGTACGGAGAGCTTACGGTGGACGAAGAGCTTGCTGTGTGCAGGAAAACCTCGATCTCATTCGCAGTTTGGCTGTGGTTTGGATCTGATAGTCCTCCTCGCAGTGGGTTTGGCTTTGATTTCTGGGTTTGGTTGTGCGTTTAGCTGTGGGTTGATTTGTGGGTTTGGTTGTGGGATTGATTTGTGTTGCAAATGGTGGTTGGGTTTGATTTGTTTTTTGTTTGTCTGTATTGTGAGGAGCAGAATTGGGAAGGCAGTAGAAGAAAGAAAGCTAGAGAGGAAGGAAGAAGGGAAAAAAAATCTGACGAAGAGGAGAGAGAAAAAATGATATATAAATAAAATAGAGAAATAAACAGAGAATTTGATGTAGTGTGATTGAAAAATAAGTATGTTAAAATAGAAAAATGAGGTGTTTTATAGCCAATTGGGCTTAAAATTATACCTAGACTAGTGTGAATGCTCTACTAAGGATATATATTGGTTGCTGGAAAAAATTTAGTGAGATTCTGAGTAATTATTTAATATTTTTGTAGTACAATAAATGCGTATTTCCTCATCTCACTAATTTTTTTTTTTTTTTTTTGAGATGAGGAAATAAATAGTAAGTTCCACTAATTAAAGTCATGATGGGACCCATCATTCATGTGAGAGGAAGTAGTGCGCATTTGTTTGTATTTCGAGAGTACTGAATAATTTTTCTAAAATTCTACCTTTTATAAATCAAAGTGATTAAGATCTTATTTTTGTTGATGTAAAAATTTACTTAATTAATTAATATAAGTATTAATGATTAACTATGTAAATTTAAATCAAGGTAAGAACTAAGAAGTATTTACTACTATCTTTATCCCTTTTCGTTGTTTATATTTAGAAAATCCAACATTTAAGGCAACACCATTTGATTTTTATTTTTTATTTTTGAAATAAAATGTATAAGTTATTAAGTCTCCGAAACTATAATTTTTAAGTTCAAGACAATTAAAATAAAGAGTAAATTAAGAGAGTAATTATTATTACTTATTAGGTTCATTCTCCAAACATAGAGTAAAGAACTAACAAAAAGGGGATGAAGTGAACATTATTTTTTTTGGTATAAAAGTTTGATTGAAAATATTTCATCAAGAAAACCGAGAAGAAAAAAACTGATATTTTCGCCAAGAAATTCTATAAAGTTGTCAATATTTTTAACAAAAGTATATATTTTTTTTATTGTCCTAAGATTTCTGATTTTTTTTTACAAAGATCTTGCCAATATTTACAATATCTCTGCCAAGATAATTTTTGCTCAGATATATATATATAAAAAAAAAAAAAATTTAGTCAGATATTTCACGATACATATCATTCCCAGCATTTATAATTGAAACCAAGAACTCACCAAATATCTCCAAACCATGACAATAAAGCTTCTTTCGGTCTAAAATGATAAACTCTAACACTTATTCTCAATTCCCCATATGAGAGAAGTAATATGCTTACTTTAGAAGCTCCAATTCCGAATGTTTGATGTACAAAAAATACCAAATTACTTCTTTGAAAAGAAAGCATTTTCTTTCATACAAAAAAAATACTATATTTAAACCAAAGACAATTTTCAATTGTCGCCAAAAGTAGACCATAAATCATCAAAGATAGGTTTCTAATACTTTGTTCCCTCTAGAAAATAATTTTGACTCCGGCCAAGATTGACCTCCAATTTCTTTGTGGAAATAGTTCATCAATCTAACTTTTTATTGACAATGTTTATCTCCAAATTTGTTTGAAGGAAAAATTCTCTAACCTATTTACTTATTTAAACTTGACATAGTCCGGAAAGTGTGAAAGGACAAGACTAAACACAAACCCTTAAATCCATAAGGGGTTTCTTGAATCCACAAGAAAGAATTCTGGAATCCACCAGAAATAAAGAAAATTGAAATTTTATTGAAAAATAATTGATAATTTCGTTTTACATATTGCAAGTCTATTTAAAGGCTCTAGAAAACCTATTTTCCAAGTAAGAATATTCTTAAATATATCCTAATTGATACAATACCATAATATGACTCTAATTTTAAGACCATCCATATGTATTATTTAAACAAGTCATGTGACTTATTAATAGTTCTATACCTAGCCCAATCTAAATTTCAATCACAATCCTAGTCCTAGCCCAGTCCAATTCACTAACCCATCAATTCTAATTTAAAACCCAAAATCATCTAAAAATAAAATCAAGCCCAGCAATTCCAATCAAACCCTAACCTAATTAATTCCAATTTCAATATCATCTAAACATAAATTTCCCAATTCACTGCCGTGCGTGACCCAGTCGCCACCGGCCAGGCCTCACCAATGGACAACGGCGCATCTCCTCTGTGCGGCGCGTCTCCATTGGTTCGCCCGGAACACCCTCTGGTATGTTGTCTCTTTCAGTCTCTCTTTCGCTCTTTCTTTTTGCCTCTTTCTCAATTCTCACACCGTCACGCAGCCTGACGCCACCGACCACTCACTGACTCACGAACCATAGCCTCCTGGTCACGGACTCAGTGCGACAGTGCCTCATGGCCCATAGCCCCACACGGCCACTGGCCACACCGGCCACCAGCTCTTTTTCTTTCTTTCTTTCTTTTTCATCTCTCTTCTCCATTTCTTTCTTTCTTTTTCTTCTTTCTTCTTCGGTTCTTCCTTTCTTTCTTTCTCTCTCTTATTTTCTGATTCTCTATAGCTGTACAGCAATTTGTTATTTTTTACTCTTTTACTTATTTCATTGTTTCAACAATACACTATGTCACTATCAATCACTTGGTTTATTTAATTATTTTAGACTATTAGTAACTTTTATATTTTAGACTTTTAGTATTTTAGACTTGAATGTGGTGTGGGTGGGTAGTGTACTGGTATAGGTATGCGTGTCAAGAATCGGACACTATATATGTCACTATCAATCACTTGTAAAAACAACACTTCGGAATAAGATGGAAGATAGGTTTCTTGCAAATTGTATGGTTATCTACATCGAAAGAGAACTTGCTAGAAATATCGATTCAGATTCGATAATTAATGATTTTTACTCTATCAAGAATCGCAGGGCATCACTTAAGTAGTATCTATTTATTTATTTATTTTTTGCTTTATTTAGGATAATATCTATTGTATTTGCATTGCATTTATGTCCTTCCTGACTAGGTGTATTTTTCTTTCTATTTAATAAAATTTTCTCATACCGTCGAGATTTACTTACTTGATATACCAGCTCATCCCAAAATAAATTCCTGGCTTCGCCCCTGCTCTAAACCAGTTTGGAGGTAAAACTTTGTTGTTTCTTATATGAATTCTAATATTTTGAGAACTTTTGGCCCCTTTGTGCACACGATTCCATTTCCTAAATCCAAAGAGTTTTGTCTTTTAATTACTTGCCTGATTACTAAATCCAACAAGTGTACATCTGGATTAATTTGCATGATGATCATGAAGGCAAAAGTGGTTATTAATCACAACCCAAAACACACGAAAAACCTAGCTACAGTTAAGGTTTTCTACTACTTCTACCCGCTCCTTCTGGAAGCATATATTATTCTCCATTCCATGTGTTATTGAAGAATATCCCTGGAAAATGTCATATTTCCCATTTAGTTTAAATAATGTAAAGCTTCAATAAGAAACTTGTTCCAAGGAAACTGCTATGAAGCTTCATATAAGAAATGAGGATCAAGAATGTCGGTACTGTCCGTTTTTCTTCTGTCCTGAGTTTGTTGGAAATATGCTGATGCTAGTATGAGTAGACGGCATGTATATCAATATCATGAAATATATATCAAGATTCTAGAACAAGGCCTAAGTGGATATTAACAATATTGTAATGCTTTCACTTTGATTTAATGTGAGGTATATCTGAATACTATGCTACACTTAACCAGTACGGTACAACTCTTTGTCAAACAACAGCTGTAATATTAGGTTAGAGATTGATCAAAAGTCAATGCGAGTAACAACTTATGTGAAATTTCCCTTCATTCCCTTTCACAAGTATTCACTCTAACGACTCCAATTCGAATATTGATGGATATAAGTTTACACCTTGATAAAGAAAGTGGAGAAATTTCCATTCCATGCAGAGACGGAGCCATGTGGGGACCAAAGGGGGCCTTGGCCCCTGCTGGCTCTAAAAAAAATAGCTAGAACAAGTTAATTGGCCTCACTCATATAATTTTTTGGCCCCTACTAATATTATTTTTGGACCCTTTCAACAAGAAATTAGCCCATAACAAAATAATTAAAATTATCCAACAGCCCAAATCAAAACCAAAAAAAACATAACTCAGTAACCAAAATTATCCCAAAAACAAATCAGCCCAACAACAAATAACTCAGTAATTTTATTTTTATTTTCAAATTACAACAAATCACAACCTTTAAAACAATGTTTTAATTTATTAAATTCAAAAAAAAAAAAAGAGATCTGAGACTGAAAGCCTGAATACCGTAGAGGAAAGAGAGAGAGAGGGGCTGTGGTTCAGACTGAAGGAACTCCGGAGCCCGGAGCTCGCCTCACCGCCCTCAGTCCCTCACGCAACTGTAGTTCAGACTGAAGAAACTGAAGAAGAAAAAAAAATTGAAATAAGAAGAAGACTGAAATGCAGAGATGAGAGGAAAGAAAAAAGAAAAATGAGATTAGGAAGAGTTGTTGGTCTCAAATGCAGATCTGGTGGCGCAGTTACGCAGTAGAAAGAGGAAAAGGAAAAAAAAACATAAGAAAAGAAGGAGAAGATAGAAGAGGACGTGTGGAAGAAAAAGAAGGATAAGAGAATAAAATAAATGATAAAAGAAGTAGAGAATGAGTGGTTGAGATTAAAGAGAGTTAAAGAATATAAAAATAAGAAAGATAAAAAATTGTTGTGTAGTTGGGCTAAGACTACAGGCTCTGCTTAAGTGGAGATGTGGGTTAAAATGGAAATAAATGGGTATTTATTGGTCTAATCACTAATGAGTATGGGAAGAAAATATAAATCTAATAAATATTTTACTATTAAATTTTTTAAATTTATTATGGACTAATACCAAAATATTTTATTTTTTAAATGAAAGTGAAATGACTTCGGTATTGACAATTTTGGTTAGAAATCATTATTTTAAAACTTAATAGCTTAAAAACTTTAGTTTCTTTTGTGGATCTGTTCTCACATGTTTTATTTATTTATTTATTTTTAATTTTCTTTTTCACTTAGCAATAGCAATAATAATTATTCTTTTATATATATATATATGTATATATTATTGTACATGTAATGAGATATAAAAATAACTTTTATTTAATGCAACATTTAATACACAATCAGTTATAGATGATTTCAATAATTAAAAAATAAAAAAAATAATAATAACGACTTTCATTTTATTAGATAATTTGTATTACAATGTATTAAAAAATAGTTATTACATGTCTTTTCATTTGTTGGTATTTTGTTAATACAAAATAGATGATACTTTAGTTTTTCATTTAAAAAAAAAAAATGAGTTCATACTTCGGCCCCCGTCCAATAGAAATCCTAGCTACGTCCCTGATTCCATGAGACATCTACTTCACATTCCACTCTCATTTTCTTTTGTTCATGATACTTTAAAAGAAAAAACAAAGAAAAAATTACACCCTCTAATTAATTTTGATATGTTTTTAATTCAATCCTTTAATTTTTAATTTTTAATTTTTTTTTTTTCATTTCAGTTTTTAACTTTAATATGTTTTTAATTTAGACATTTTGTCTATTTCCATCCAATCTCACTATTAACTTAAGTAGTTTTCACTTTTAATCACTTTCCAAAACGACTTCGTTTTGGGTGAATGTAGTGGTATGGATTGGACGGAGGTGGATGAATGATTACATTGGAAACAAATGGAAGTTAAAAGATTAAAATGAAGATAAATGAAACTTAAAATACTGAATTAAAAACAAGTCAAAGGTAGCTAGAGAGTGTAATTTGTAATTTAACAAAAAAAATCACGATAAAAGGATATACAATGGTGGGAAAACCGCGAGGGACCCCGGGGGGGGGGGTTTCAATATTCTCTAACAAATCTTGTTTATAGATAATATGGCACAAATCTTTCTTGAAAGTTGATCACAAGAAAGATTTTAATAATTTTAACTTTGAAAAACTTCTTTCAACAGACGCGAATGTGATAGGTATAGTTAATAATATTCTATAAGCAATAGATACATTTGGAAAACAATTCAAATCCTTGATAAAATTAAGTATATCAGTCGTTATCCTTTTTTCTTTGGGTAAAATCTCTTGTAATACTTTTAATTCTGAAAATTAATCAATACCATCAAGATCAGAAAAATTATCATGTTTTAAAAAACCTTCAACATCAACGCAATACTTTTTCAAATTATCATAATCCAATGAAGTTAGCTTCTTCACATCAAATAATCCAATGAAGTTGATGGAGATTTGAACTTTTCACTTTAAGAATAAGATAAGAGAGTGATAAAATAAATAGAGATTAGTGAGTAAGAGATGAGAATACTAGAATAAAAGAATAAAAGTATCGTGTAAACTTTAAAGAGTGAGAGAGCGAGAAAATAAGAGAATAAGTGAATGATTTTTGAAGTTAGGGTTGTCAAAGTGATGACGGCTAAGTTATAGAGAGAGTGAAAAGTTTACTTACTTCTACTTTTTTTAGGGTTACATAATTTTAGGACTTGGGTTAGAAGAAATAAATTATTATTGGGCTTATTTTGAAGGTTTGTTTAAAATAGATGGGCCTTTTTAATTTTTTGTATAGGGTTATATTATTATTATTTTTTTAGGCCTTTGAAAATTATAAGGGCCTTAAAATTTTTTGGGATGAGTCCTAATTGTGAGGTGAGGCCTGGGCGATCGTCCCACCTCGCCCTGCCCAGGGCCACTGGGGGGTTTGGTATTGAATTATAGGACTCTTAGCTTGCTAAAAGTTGATATAAAGATAGTTATACCTTAAAAAAAGTGAGACCATAAAAAATTGTAAACAAATATACTAAAAAATTCAAAACAAAAAGCTAATTCAATATCACCTATATCTTATCGAACAAAGTTTACATCTAAATCAGTTTGAAGGAATTATCTTCCAACTTAGATGATCCATTTAATGAGTCACATGACTTTTTTAAAATAATACATGTTGATGGTCTTATGAATCATCACATAGTCGATTAAAAGAAGATTCATCTCTATCCTATTCATAATATCCTGTGTAACATGTGCATCCGGACAGATTTGGCATGCAAGGCAAAATGGTGGCCCTAGTCTAAAAATCTGTAACATTCCAAATAAGCAAACAGTAAATACATGTGCCATAAAAGCGGACAATTATATTAATTGTACAATTTTGAGCATGACTGAGGTGTATATATTCCACGTACCTAACATATTATAATAAGTATAATAGCAACAAAAGTGATGAGTGACTCATATAATATTGTCAGGTCTAAATTTATTAAGTAAAAGTCATATATTTTCAATTAAAATGATGTTTTACCCTGTACATCATGATCTAATTAAAGTATTTTACTCAGCTTTAACGAGTAATATTAGAGTAATGATTCAGTTTTGCGATTGCTGGACGCAACTATACTGTTTGATGGAGTCCCATGGGGCACTTGATTCTTATTACATACATTACCTGATGGTAAAAAAACAAAGGAAGGGCCCAATATGGTACAAACGGACCATTTCTTATGAATCTTTTTTTTTTTGCTATTCGCTAGTGATATATATATATATATTTTTTGTGGAGGCAAAAGCCGCTGAATGGGTAGGCCACAACCTGGGTTGTAGTATATTAAAAGGTCAAACAAACAAATAAACAAACAAAAAGTTCCCGTCTTTTAAGTTTTAATTGGTATTGAAGTCGGTGGTGGTGGTAAAAATTGAGATTGAGAAAAGATGACACAAGATGACGTAAGCAGTAACAAGAGTTTCAATCTTCATCGGGACAGCGATGTGTAGGATTATGCGGTGGGGGTTCCTTATTGGTACGGTACCCGTGTTTTCATGCAGCAAATCAGGGTTTCCAATTCCTCTCAGACTCAAGAAGAGAATATTCTTGTTTTATTTTTGCTTAACATTAAACGCTTTGCTACTTGTAATTTCTTTCTTTCAAGTCTCTCTAAACTCTAAACTCTAAACTCTAAACAAAGTGGAATAACCAAATAGAAAAGGCGGTTAACTTTCCCGCAAGTATGAACCCCCCAACGGACGCTTTGCTTTCAAAGGAAAGTAAGCCTTTAATGGAAATAATTGGAGCATTTCACTCACAATTCACATGAACCTTTCTTCTCTTCCAATAACCGATACCCTTATCCCCAAAACCCCGCCACCTCTCTCTCTCTCTCTCTCCATAGATAGATATATAGGAATAAAGTAAGTTTTGCAAAATCAAGGTGGACCCTAATGATCAGCTTAAGAATTTTGATACTCTTGAAAAGGATCTTTTAATTGATTAGTTATAGATATTAAGCATGTCAGCCATTGATCTGATAAGGTAACACGTAAGATTTATTATTAGTTAACAGCTCAGCTGAGCTTTTTTTTTTGAGAAGAGCTCAGCTGAGGTCATCATTATTATAATTTATAATAATCAAATTAGATGTTTAGTTGTGCACACATGCCATAATTAAGTTCCGTTAAACAAAAGATTTTAAACGTCCTTAATTCAAGATATTATGATTGTTATAGTTACTGTATTTCATTTCTTGATTGTGGCTGTTGACAAGCATCTATGCACGGATTCAGGGAATGATTCACTGATTACTTTTCGGGGAATATAATTCATGTGAGTCATGAATCACGATCTAAATTTGATGGTATGGTACAAATGGAAAAGATTCCTCTGAGCTTTAATTGTATGCTACAAATGCAGTAAAATATTAATGTTTGTACATGGACAATTCCCACTACTTCTGAATTTTTCAAGGGAAACCAATTATATGCTAGTTCAACAATAAAGCAGACGCTTAATTAGAATACTGCAAATATTTCTTACCTCTTCCTCAAAAAAGAAAAAAGAAAAAAGAAAAAAAGAAAGAATACTACAAATATTCTTTAATAAAAAATAAAGATTACAAATCTGAAAGTTTTATTTTCATTGTGGCGTTAGTCACACCACTTGGAGTACAGTGCCTTAAACCATGCACAAAGTTAAGGGGAAAGGATGGATGATGCTGAAAGCCTGAAACACAGAAAAATACTGCTCGCCCAATTGTTGGATTATTCCCATTAGAAAATATACAAATTTTAACGGACTGAAAAAATAAATGAGTTCGTTCCTACCTTAACATTTCTAATTTCTAATCTAATTTTTCATTTTGACGTTTAAAAGTAAGAAAAAAAAAATGATCATATTAATTTCTTATAGTAAATATAATTGGCAAATTTTTTATAATTAATAGCTAGAAACTTTTTTTTCTTTCTTCGTGTGAATGAACAAATATTTTAACCAACCAAGAAAAAAAAGATTGGACTATTAATTGCAGACAGATCAGAGAGAATACGTTATACCGATCTCCATATATTCTGTATATAGTGGTTGATGAAGATTGTTTATCAACATCATATGGAGTAGTAAATGATTTCTGAAATTGGAATACCGTTTCAATATCGATTATACCAAAAGGATAATTAAAATTTAAAAAGAAGAAGAAAAAGAAAATACGATTATCGAATATATAGAGCATATTGGGAGATCGGTATAATATGAGAATCACATAGATTTAAATGCATAAAAGGAAAGAAGAAAGAGGAGAAAACATATCCACTAATATAACAAAAGAATAGATGTACGTACACGAGTTTTATGTTCGTATAAAACCTTTCCTTGATTGGCATCTTCTATACATCAATAAAAATTAAAGCCAAGTGAAAGGTTTGGACATCATGAATGTTGTATACACAGTATTTCAGTGTCCAAGAACATTTTCTGACTAATTAATCACCTAGTGGAAAAGACCAAACAATATAACCTAAGAATTAAAGAAACTTGCTTGATTTGTAATGAACTTGTATTCGTCAGTAGTCCCAATTAAAGCGATCGAAATCTACAACGTTAAGTGGTGGACCATCAAGGTCGTCGAAAGATCTGTTGTCTTGCTTTGAAACTACAGAAGAAATCTCGGTGTTCATGTCTACCGCAGTGCTAAGTCCGGTATCTTGTGAAAGGCTAACCATGGACATGGACTGATTCGATGAGAATTGCTCCACCTTGCACTGCCTATCTTCATTGACTCCAAACCCAGTACTACTCCTTCCTTGGTGCAAATAGATCGGATTGGCTTGAAAGGAGAAAGGATATTGATTTGGAACCGAAGTTTGGGGATTAAAAACGGGGTTCGGTATTGGGTTATAAGAGGTGTAATTATTTGTGGGCATATGGAACATCTTTTGGTCTTGTTGTTGTTGTTGATGGTTGGTGATCGAGAAGTATGAGGAGGTGTTTCCTTGTTCACCAATATTAATATATCCAGGCTTGTTGGTAGTGTCGGAAAATGGAGTATCCATGAGAGGTGGGAGTGAAGAACAATCCAATAAATCATCCCCAAAAGAGTTCATCATCCTAAGCGGGCCATCTGGGACTGAAGCCTTTCTAATCCCACCTGTGCTCTTGTGGAAAACTCTGGACACAACCCATTCATCCTGCAATAACGTACAATCCCAATTAATATCATCAATTAATTAGCCTAAGGGGTATTCTTCACAGTTTTACCCAATGAAAAGCAAAAGTCAAATAGTATTGGGAGAGTTGGGACCCCATGAAATTAAAGTTTCAACCAACACAAAAAAGCTAGCAATAATCCTAAACAATCATGAAGATGGAAAAGCATCCCCCCCATGACAATAAAATCTCAACTTTCTTTTGCAAAATCCAAAGAGGGAAGAAAATCACGTTAATAGATTAATTACCTTTGCAGCCTTGGGGAGACTGTAATAAGAGAATTTGCCTTCAAGTCTGTACTCGTGCATGACCCAGTTGGTTTTCTCTCCTTTAGGAGCTCTCCCTTTGTAGAACACAAGGGTCTTCTTCATCCCAACAAGGCAGCCTTTTCCTTTGTATATCTCTTTATCCTTTCCAGTGGCTTTCCAATATCCAGATTCCGTTGCTCGATTTGTTCGCATCCCTGTTGGATACTTCCTATCTCTCTGGCAAAAGAAATACCACTCTTTCTCTCCCATCTTAGCTTTCTCTGCGTGAGAAATATATATATATATATATATATATATATATATATATATATATACCAAAATTAGTTGACTACATATATATTCCAAAACCAAAATTAACAATTAATCCAGGATATGATATAGCATATACATACATAAAAGAAAGAAAAAGAACCTACTTGGCAAGTCCCATGGTTCGCACTTATTGAGATCAGCTTCTCCAATAGCACTTGCACTGAAGGTGCTCTTCACCACCTTCTCCGTAAGATAATAAGTTATAATCTCCTCGTCTGTGGGGTGAAATCGAAAGCCCGGAGGCAAATCGATGAGCTCCTCAGCTTTGTTTAGAACTATTGCCTCTTCCATGAATAACTAGCTAGCTAGTACTCGATTTCTATATATAGGATTGAAAGAAAAGAATACAAATCAAACCCAGTATTCTTAACCCCAACAAGCTAGATATTTATAAATATATGGAACAAAGGGTGCTAAAAACTGAAAAGTATACAAGAAACAATAATGAAAACGAAGGAGAGGAAAGAGGGAGAAAAGAGATAAGGGTTTGTACTTGCCAAAAAAAAAATTGGAAGAGAGCAGTTAAAGAAAGTAGATCA
The DNA here is from genome assembly GCA_907173295.1 of Fagus sylvatica. NCBI lineage: Eukaryota > Viridiplantae > Streptophyta > Magnoliopsida > Fagales > Fagaceae > Fagus > Fagus sylvatica. The sequence continues at coordinate 28,869,508 of OU015770.1, forward strand.
AAGGGGAAAAGGCAACCTTAAATAGAGGAGCGTCTTCAACAGCTCATATGGTCATGACTCGTAGGATCCGTGGGCCGCAAGACACTTACTTAGGAAGCCTAGCTCCAATTGTTTTGTTTGTTTGTTTATTTTATTATAATGTCCTATCTGGGTGGTTTCTTAACCATCTACCTGTTTGAAAAGAACGAGAAATTAAAAAAGAAATTGTGAAAAAGGAGCTTTCTATGTTGGAGGGGACCCATGTTTCCAGAACCCTTTCACATTAAAATAATAACTTTATCCGCTAGCTTAAACCTAACTTCTAAGAATTTCATTGCATGCTTCATTCTTAAATTAATCTCTTAATTACAAAGTCTGTTCAAACTATAGGAAAGTTTCTTTCTTCCTTTTAAGATGTTACTAGCATTCTGAGTTCTCATCCAATATCTGTAAACTTTAAATCTTTTAAAGGCGCAGCTTTAGAGGGCTGTCATAGTCGGCTTGGCTCAGCCAGTCTATATGTGCCTTAAATTCACATATCTAAGGTAAATAGAAACATGTAATATTTGGATGACTATTGACTAGTCATATACATTCAGCTATAAATTTTGAGATTAAGTCGACTGATTCCCCCATAAAATGTAGAGAGAGGGGATACCTATATTTGATTATAAAAAAAAAAAAAGGGGATGCCTATATTTTAGAGCGGATCTAGGGGCCATTGACACTTAAAAGTTAAAAAGTCAAAAGAAGAGGAAAAAGGGAAACGATTTTTTTTAAGAACTTTGGAAAGAGATTATTAGCTGGCTGGATGGTGGTAAAGTCTTACCAATGGGAAAAAAATATATATTTATAATTAACCGACAAATGTTTTCACTGTTTATTTCCCTTTATCTATATGAATATAAACAAATTTTTTGGCAAAATACACAAATTCCATATGGTTTCTCTTAAAAAATACGGAACCCTTTTGATTTTTTGAGTGTAACATTTAATTGATCTAATAGTCATATGGTATTATTTTATGTGTATCATTAATTGTGTGATATTTAATCTCTTGAGCTTTTTGAGTGAAAATGAAAAAAGAAAATACATTTTGTTATTTTTTTTTGTGAATAATAAAAATCTAAATGTGAACATGTATGATCACAACTCATTGTTTATTTTCACAGATGTTTAACGGTTTACACAAAACAATATGAGAGAGGATAAAGAGTTACGTTGAAAACTTTATTCAATTCAGTGTTTTGAAAACTCGTAAGGAGGTTTGGTAATTTTTCCTAAATTTTAATATATTAATAAAGCACATGTCTCTTATCTATAAGAATATAAACCAATTTAATAAAATTTAGAATGGTACATTGATTGCGAGATGTCATGTGTTAAAATCGTGAGTTAAAAAACGGTTGTCATTGTCAATTTGTCATCTAGAAATTTTATTTTCTCTACATAAAAAATCTGAATGAAAGGACTATAATTGAGGCAACTTCCATGAAGTTTCGATGAAAATCTCAAATAAATTTTGTTGAACGGCATTAGGCGGAAAACAGCTCTGACAATGGCCCTTCCCAACTAAATAAGCCGTTAGGTGTTCCATTAAATCCTAGCAGTGTAGCATAAAGAGTCCATTAAGCAGGCCAAGTGGCCAACCAAAAATGAAAAAAGAAAAGAAGCTTAGCATTAAGGAGTACGGACGACTACATCAAAGGCCTTCGAGTCAGGGTCATGTTGAGAATTGAGATGTCTTATTGCTAACTTGATAGAACATGCTTTTTATTCTAACTTCGGGTTAAAGGTTGAACCATTTTTAAAAGCATTCTTGTTTTACACCAACATTAATTCCATAAAGTTATGATGAATGCTTCCTAGCTAGCTAGTAGCGGATAATTATTTTTCTTTAATTATATATTATAGCCTATTATGGATTTTCCTTATTCATATTTATTTGTATCAAAAAGGTTATTAAGAATTTGTTTAGAAAAGTTCCTTTTTACTCATGACTAAAATGTAATTTACTTCCTCTAGGTTTGGGTAATTTTGATTTTATCTCTAACCCTAAAGTTTGAAATTTTGGATCCTCTTCTCTGAAGTTTGGTATCGTTTTGATTTTAGTCATTTCATTATTTTGTCGTACGTTGATGTTCTACATAAGCCTGTTACATGTTATAACACATCAATTGCATTGTACCATGTCAATTAAATGGCTTTAAAAACTTTAACTAATTAAATAAATTATATAAAATCAAAAAATTACATAAACTAAAAACTAGAAAAAAGTTACTTTTTCTTTCTTTCTTTCTTTCTTTCTACCATTTTTTGGGTATCCAAATAGAATTGTTTTTTTCTTTAGTATGATTAAACCAACACAATTACAATGACTACCCACACTGCAAGCAATAATCAAAATAATCAAATAGCAAAATCAAAATAAGAATCAACCTTAATCTAGCCTAACCAAATTCGACTGATTGGATCTCCACACTCACAACAAAAAGCAAATCAAATTTCGCACAACAGATTCCACCTTAGACCAAACCAAATAACAAAAACCCAGATTCAAAGCCTCAAACCAAATCAAATAACAAAGACCCAAATTCAAAGCAGAATACTAACATAACCTAGCCCGAACCCATGCAACCCTAATTCATGGCCTCGACTGGGACAACAACGAAGGATTGCAAGATGCCCAGGAAATCCATGTAAGTGATTCGGTCACTGACGGGTGAGAAAGAGGGGAACGAATTGTCGATTTTGAAGAGGGAGAGCTCTGCCATTGGGCTTTGGAGATTCTCAAGCAACAAGTTTTTGCTTTTCCTTTCATTTTCTTCGCCTCCGCATCTGTAATACCTAACCCAGCTTGAGATGGTCAAGATGAATGGGTTGAAGTGGTGAGTCCGGGGTGACGTGACATGAGTTAGCTCTTTAGACTCGTTCTTAATGAAGTCAAACAATTATATCTAGCAAAATTTCAAGGTGGGTCTTCTCGTAGCCATAACAATGAAGCCCTTGTTCCCTAGTGAGGGGGTTTGGTGTGAAAGCGTGGAGACCCGGTGGAGTGACTCACTCAACCACAAATGACTTAGTAGAAACTAGTCCCTCAAGCGTAGTTAGGTTAGCTCATCTACTCAGTCCTTGATTAATGGGGGATGCGGTATAGAGTGGACATACAAGATCCCAGCTCTTACACTAGAGCTATCTTGCTCTGTCAAGCATGCACAGAGCTCGTCGATCGTTGACAGACCTCACCGAAGATAGGAAAAACTTTGCAAAGGTGACGTTAATTGCAATCCATTTTTGATTGACCTTGAGGTCCCTGTGGGTTCTCATTAAAATTTATGTTTTTGCTTCGATTTTTCCCCAAATTTTTCAGTTGTCTTGATTTTGATGAATTCATGTGAAATTTTGGCCATTGATGATGGTATGATGCCTAATTGTGTGTGTGAATTCGTTGTGTTCCAACATATGGCCGATGGCGTTGGTGGTGGTTTTGGTGTGTGGGTTTATCACTCTGTTTGAAGCTATTTCCAAAGCTTCCTTTCTCAGCTCTCATCACAAAGTATTTTCTCCCTTCAAATTTGTTCATAGCATGTGGCGGCCAAAATTGGAATTATAGGTGGGTGCTCTGGGTTTGGGCCTTTGATAAAAGGGAGCTTGGGTTTTGTGTGGAACTTGTGGTTGGTCCTTCATGAATTTAAAAATCATAAATACATGGAAACCAACTTTGTAGAATAGGATTAAAAAAAAAAAAGGATTAGAATTACATGACAATGGGGTGTGAGCACAAATATGACTAAAACGACTTTCAATAAATAATTAAGAAATAATATTTAAATAGAATAGAAATAGAGTAAAAAGACTAATATTGGTGTATATGAATAATAATGTTTTTTAATGGAAAAATAATAAATGAGTTAAGATAGAAGAAGTGAGATTTTTAACTTAAATGTAGTTAAAAATATATTAAATTTGGCCCAATGATATAGCTCCCTTTTCTAATATCTCCACCCTTAATGAGGGTGGGTTTGAGTCTCCATTTATAAATTAGATTATGATTTATTTATTTATTTTTATGACTTTGAGTGTCCATGCCAGCTTGCGAGCACCTCAACTAATCTCAAAGGAACACGTCACATCCTATTAGTAACGTGTACCAAATAAATTAAATTATAAGTTGGACCAAACAGGTAATTAGATGTAGGATAATTTTAGTTGGAGCTAGTGAGAAGATACTGCTACGAAAATTAAGCAATAATTCTTAAAAACCACGTTTGTAGTTTTAACTTTTAAACGCAAGCTGTGCTAACTGGCTTTGGTGAGCCGCACATACTCCCTCATTTAACAACTCGAAAAAACAAGGCCATACATATACAAGGCGGAGGCCGGAGGGAGAGAAAGTAAACATGTTGGCGCTGACAGAGAAAATGAGCTTGCTTTTCGAACGATTCCTAGCACGCTTAAAGAGAGAGAGAACAAAAGAGAAGAATAGAACCGTCTCCAACACAAACTCTTTTTTGTATTTTTCCCTTGTATTTGTAACAAAATTGAATAAGTCAAACTACTTAGACAAACCAACTTTATAAGTAGTGTTCTACTCAATTACATGATCTTGTATAAAATTGATGTATTTTGATTAAAAGGGCTTTAAATTTAAATCATATCAATGATATCATTTACAATAAAATCACATAGGGTAAATTACAATCATCTCTCTTGAGATTTGGAGAAATATTAGAAATCTCTTCTTATTTTTATAAATGATACTCTATCCTTGAGATTTTAATTTATATAACAAATAACTATTACTATAATGGATGTCCATTAAAAATTAAATCAAAATACATATTTTTCAAATTAAATTATCATATAGAATAACCTCAAAATAATACTTACTAATCAAATTGGTTATATAATATTATTTTTAAAAATAAAATAAATAATCACAATTGTAAGTGTCATTGTAAAAACTAAAAAGGGTTAAGACAGATTCAAGTAATTTATCCGATCACAAAAACCAATTAGATTCATAGATTGGTATTATATTGTATTTGCAATAATTATATGCGTAAAAAGTTTAAATTTCTTAATTGTGCTATAATGCATTAGATGAGATATACGAGTGACACGTGATCATTTTTAAACAAGTGTTAGCTTGGTGTTGCATCCGCGTTTAGTGCATTAGTACATTAGAGGCAAGCAAGCCAAACTCTTCAAATTCATACGAAAGTGTTTGGCATTAACTGAGTTGAGCTGGATAACGATTTCCTTAATTGAAACCTCTGCACAAGGGTGGGTGTTGAGGATTCGAATATGCTTACACCCCCGCATCTTTGTGGCCAAGTTTTGCTACCTCCTTATTTGCCTTCTTATTATTTTTCTATTCTACTATTCTATTCTTCTGATAATATTAATTAATACGTAAAAATAATTAAATAAAAAGAGCAAGGCGTGAGATACGGAATAAATCTCGTTAGTTAAAATAGTTGGATAATGAAAATTAATAACAAAACAATTGAAGTATTCCATGAAAAACGCGTGGACCACCACCTAATCATAACAGGTCATTAGGAAATTGCAATTGGATTAGAAGCCTTGAGAAAGTGTTACTAGCTTAATTAGTTTAGCCTTAGCTCCCTCAATTCTCTCTGTCTCTCTCTTATTTAAAAAATGTTGACTTTTTCTCAACGAAATTGCAAAGCAAAAGCCAGCTAAGACCCATCCCAATTGCTGACGATTTGTGACGAATGACCACACCTCATTTTGGCTCTTTCATACTATATGTCCTCATGTGGTTGGCCTGCAAAACTTTAACATCATATATATTGTATACGTCATGTATGGAAGAATAAATAAATCCCCAAAAATTGATGAATCTGAGCCATTGAATATGAAAACCGTGATGTCACTCAACCTTAATCATAATAATTAAAAAGCATTATAGAATAAGAATACCTTCATATTCTAACATACAGCTTAAAGTATCAAATCTTATTTAACTCTAATCTTGTAAATTATTATAGGATAATGTGGACTTTTTAGACTTGTATCATGTGGGCGCAGCTATTATTGATAGAGTAAACACGTATAATTAGCGGTATACGCAGCTGTAGGACCCAGGTTTTGAAGCCTTCCAATACTGTTTCATGGTTTGAGACAGTTGGCTGGCATTCAGACAAATGGGACTATATATCACTAATCATTATTAGGCAAGCCTCGTGGCAACACATGCCACCTAAACCTCTACCAAATTTTTTAATTTTTCTTTTCCTTAGTATTAGTAGTGACTAGTGAATTGATTCTTGATACATTAAAAGTCAATAATTTTGACTTATTCTTATTTGGGTTGGTAATGGTATATCCGTATGTGAGTTTTGTTCATATCGTTTCTAAACAAACGTCCCAAACCATCTCTCTCTCTTCTCTTTGTAGAATTCATTCAGATTGCAGAGTACTGAATCTGACTCTGCCTAACTGCTCCCTAACGAAGACATTCTTGGGAGGCATTATAATAAAACGGCGCTCTAAATGTCTAATATTTCTCGGTATATATCTTTAAACTCAACTACCCTCCCCCTCAAAAAATAAAAAATAATCCGTCAAAATCACGTAAGAGAAATTTTGATTTTGAGAGTTATTACTAATTACTAATGATAATTAGAATTCCCATGAGTTGGTATTATTGTTGTTGTTTAAATACACATTAATACTTTGAATTTACACCCTAATTTAGGCAACTATACTGTATTAAAAATAGAAATATATAAAAATTTGTTTATTTTAAATATTATACTTACTCATTTATTACCTACAATATTAGTAATTTGACCATTGTGGACAACTTACATATATATATAGAACGAAAATAATATCGTTGAAGATTGATAAAATATTTTTTGAGTCAAATATAAACATTTTATTTAAAGTCAACTCTATGTAATTATTCTTTTGATGAAAAGTTAAATTCAAGTATATCATTAGTATTAAAACTCAAATAAGAGAACTAATTAATATCTGGGACCTACATGAATGATGGTAATTATATTTTTCAGAAATTTTATAAAACCAAAAACTAAATTTTCACAAATTTCTAAAAATTAACAATTCTCAACTTGAATTTTTATATAACAAACACGCCCCTAGCTAGTTTTGGTCGTGGATATATTTTGACATAGATAAATGTAAAAGAATCCATGAACATACTATATAGAAAAAGAAAAAATTTAATGAAGTCATGAAGATGCATGATGCTTGACTAAAACCTGAGAGAGAAAACAGAATAACCTAAAACAGTGATTTTTCCTTCAACTAATCAGCCATGTTTCAAGAGTCATTTAACTAGGGTTTAATAATTAATGAGTAGACTCTGAGCTAAGGTCATCCAAGGTTGTTATATTTAAAGATGAATGTATTGAGATTTTAATATCACTGGAACTATAAAATTATTTAGAAAATACGACCGAAGAGGTTCTTTTGTCCGCTATGATTAGGTAGCATTTGAAAGGGTCGTATATACACATTGCAACAGAATTTCTTATTTATTTTCTAATACTTCCATAACTTTCTCTATCTTACATAATCTTACACCCTATACCTGCAAATTAAAATAGTTGCACTAGAATAAAACTGCTTCGCTGGTCTAAGATTCAGCATAGACTTCAATTTGAGTGCTAGCTGGTGCAAATGTATCTAGTAAAGATTCCTAAAACATATATTTAAAGCATAATAAGAATAACAAAAACATAAGTAAGGGTTGGAACTAAGCCAAATCAAAGCTAACCAAAGCCAACTTTTTTTTTTCTTTCTTTTGTTAAAGTCTAGAAGCAAACAAAATTTCAAAATTATTGATGTGTCAAAATATGAATAGTAAATAATAAAATAATATGAGTAGTATGAGAATTAATAAAAAAATTGTGCAAAAAATTGTTTAAGGGTAAAAAGTTAAAAAGTTCAAAAATTAATTTAATTTTTAATTTAGAGATTAAAAGTAAATATTCCTTAAAAGCAATTTTTATGCAATTGATTCCCACTATTGGATGCATCTTATTCCGAAAAAATATAATATTTATCAAAAAATAAGGCACATGCTTTGCATTCGGCAATTGGAACCTCTTCCCCAAAAAAAGGAACTACTGGCAGTCACCTCATGCACCAGAGAATCTTTGAGCCACTTATATTCGTTTTTTGTGAAGAATGTTGATTTTATCTAGATCTCTGCAATAAAGTGATGATCTTTTTTCTTTTAATTTTTTATTGGGTCAAATAAAATTATGATGTTGGTCACGTCTATAACTGCCTTTCCAAGCAAGATTACATGTGGAGAGAATGGCTACGTTGTACAAAGGGTCTAGCCCAGCCCAATTTGTATTACTTTAGTTGGCAGTTGGCAGACTTACAAGTGATGTAGGAAACCTCCATTACCAAGGCGTTCTGTCTCAATTCATTTGACTGTCATCAAGTTCAATAACCATCCCCTTGTAGAAGGCAAAATCCTTTGAGCACAACATGAAGTAAAAGAAATCTTAATTATTGTCCTTGTCCGGTGTCTTACTTTAAAGCTTACTGCGGAGATTCCATCCTGCTCTATGGTTGGATAAGAGTGAGTGATACTCCATTAATTAATTAAGACAAACTTTACAAAGGCCTCCACATAATGCCCACGTAGTTGCCACCTAAAAACTCAACTTCTCATTTAAAGCACCCTTTTAAAATTTCTCAAGGTGTCACCAATCGATACTAAATTTCAAACAAGATTCAATGTTTCATATGAAGGGAGTCAATGTAGTGACTAGTAGATAAGCAACATCACTGGATTACCAATTAACCGCACCTACCAGCTCTAAGATTAATGTTGCTGCTCCAACCAAAGTGCATCTCATCTTCTTATTAAATAAGAGTGTTCAACGCCCGACTTCAAGTGATTGTCGATTCATGGTTTGAATAAAATGCACAATGCCGACTTTATGGGAATATATATATATATATATACACACAGCCTCTTGCTAGTTTTTGCATAAAGTTCTAAGCGGTTTTAGAGATAACATGGGTTTGAAATTTCTAACTCGTTGCCTTTTATGGGCATAGACAATTGTCGAACCATGTAAATTTTTTATTTTATTATTTTAGTTGTTTGTTTGTGAGATCTTTCATAAGTCAATAATAACATCCACCAATATTGTGTGGGAATGCTATCCGAAGGACTTTTTGTGCAACAAATTAGTATTAGAGTCAAGATTTGCTACTTGGGTATTTGGATTTTTGTTTTTTTTTTGGTGTGTGGAGATTTTGTTGATTGGTTTGTGGATCTGAGTATTAGGGAGAAAGATGTCAAGTGAATCATCTACCAAACCATTCTCAATAGTTAAGATTATGTTCTCTAATGTCAAATTTGAGGTAGATAAGTTTAATGGTGTTGCCCAAATATCAACCTAAGAGAGGGTGAATTGGGTTTTTCAAACTTTTCGAATTAATGCGGAATTTTCTTATTGCAAAAACAATTGTGTTGTAATTTTTATTACTTCACTGATTTCGTTACAATAGAATATGAAAATAATTGGTAATACCTTATTGCAACGATATATATATTTTTTGTATTAACTTATTGCTTCACTAATTTCGTTTTAATAGAGTAAGAAAATAATTGAAACTAACTTATTGCAACGATATTTACTTTGTAATAACTTATTGCTTTACAATTTTCCTTGCAATAGAGTAAAAAATAATTGGAACTACCTTATTGCAATGAAACTACCTTACTGCAACGAAATTTGCATTGTAATAACTTATTGCTTCATTGATTTCTTTAAAATAGAGTACAAAATAATTTGTACTAACTTATTGCAACAATAATTTTGTTGTAATATTTCTCACTGATTTCGTTGCAATAGAGTACACAAATAATTGGTGATACCTTATTGCAACAATATCTTTTTAGTATTAACTTATTGCTTCATTGATTTCGTTGCAATAGAATATGAAAATAATTGATACTATTTTTTTTTTTTAAACAGTAATTGATACTATTTATTGCAACAGTATTTGCGTTGTAATAATTTATTGCTTCACAATTGTCGTTGCAAGAGTACAAAATAATTGATATTTCCTTATTGCGACAAAATTTGCGTTGTTGCTTCACTGATTTCGCACCAATATATATATATATAGTCCCTCCCCTTGTTTTACATGCAAAATAAAAGATATTTAATGTAATATAAATTGAAGACAAATTCACGCTAATCTATATCCTTCCCACACTATCTTAAGTCTTAACCCTTCCCATGCACACTCTCCCTCCCTGAGAATGGATAATTTGTGGACATTGGATGCCTTCCTCGCTCTCCCTCCCTCCCTACCTAAAGAACTAGAAGAGTGGCCTATAATGACGAATGATACGTGGAACTCATTGCCAGCATTCATGAGTTCCACATTGTCTCCACCTTCTCTGCATCTGGTTGATACGTGGAACTCATTGCCGGTGTTCATGAGTTCCACATTGTCTCCACCTTCTCTGCATCTGGTTGCTTCCACCTCCACGCCTGCCGCTTAATCTCAGTTGTCTGTGGCTCTCTTTGTCCTGGAGACCCTCCAACGTCTCCAAGCGCTTATCGAGGAACCCGACTAAAGCTGGACCCATGCCATCTTCTGCAGTCCAACTTGATTGTGATTTTATACAAGTCAGGTCAATGGGTTTATAGCCTAGACACTTTACCCCCTCCTAGTTCTAAGGATTGATTTTTTATTTTTTTAACGCACGTTAGAGAAACGGTACTTTCTCAACCCAGAATGCTAAATGAAACAAATGAAAAGTTTGTTACAATTTCTTCCTTCATATTCCTTTTCCATGCAGTTAATCCTCGATAATTAAAAATTTAACAAAGCAAGTGTTTTTTGGAAATAAAATGCAAGTACCATAGCACATCAAGAAATTACCATATATAAGTTGGACTAAATTCTTTGCTTTTAGCTTGACAGAAGCCTTATAGCAGCATTGATTGGTCTCTTTTATGAGGAGAACCAAGGTTCAAAAACCCTTCACCATCAACCACCCAAAAAAAAAAAGAAAAACTTTTTTATGTGATTAGTTGTGTAAGCTGGTATAAATTAGAGCAGAAAATTGTGGCAGATGTTTGCTAATGTTTTCTATATATTAGTTATCATAATACCATAATTATCGATCGAATTTATGAATACTAACAGCAGTAGCAATCCAGACTTTATTATAGATATTTTTCACACATAGTGAACATAGAAGCACACACACTCGCAAGCACAACACAACCAGATTCCTCAAAACTCATATTCTTATAATCAAAATACAGCTTCAAGAGCATGGCAACAGCACAGCACGTAAATCCTGGATTTAGCAAAGGGGAAAAAAATATTAGAAAGAAGATAGAAAAAACAAAGAATGAGAGAATAAAGACTTTTCAGCTGCTGACACACTTGAAGCATAATAGATAAGGGTTCAACTTATCAAACTAAAAACATTTGGGGAGGGCTTGTTATTAGAATTTCTTGACTTCGAAGAGAATACTAGATATTAAAGCAAGAACAGAGAAGCTATTAGAAGTTTCACAAGATGATAGAAAACACAACGGGAATGAATGTCATTTACTTGTTCTTAATGCATTAAGAAACTTACAGTAAGGGATGATCTTCCATCGCTGGTTATCCCCTTTGTTCCACTCCCACAGTACCACAGTAGTACCATCATGCACACCTCCAGATTTCTTATCTCCATGAAAAGCATCCACATTAAGACGAATGTTATTCACCATTCTTATAGTTCTGAAACCATCACCCAAGTCCTTGCTCTCAGTCCACAGGATAGACTCGTCAAGAACATCAGCATTATAAGCTATCAGCTGCACCTGCAGACAGATTAGGAAAAAATTGAGGTTGAGAAATTCATTGATTAATAAATAAATATATATTCGTGCACATATCATGTAAATATTGATTTATTATTATATCAACAGCATCAAAAGGTTCAAAAAATATATTAAATATGTCACTAATTTTTTTTCTTTTCCTGGTATCTAACAAAATATTCTTGCTAAACATTTTAAACAACATGCAGCCCTTTTATTCATTCAAAACGCTTTCAAAACTGTTAACATACTTGGGTAAAAGCTAACAATTTAGTTCTTCAATCAAATTTTTGCATCCATGGCTAATGGCATGCTGAATGGACAGCTGATGCGGTCTTTTTTAACTGACGTGACACTATTAACACTTTAAAAAAAAACAACAAAAAGATAAATGGATAAATATATTTAATTGGATCCTCACGTTCTTCTTCCACCCCTGTCCCCAGCAACACATTCCTCTCTCACTCTCTCAGGCTGAAAAGCTTCTCTCGTAGGCAAATACTCAGGCTGAGAGAACTACTCAGCTCTCAGTATCCCACGAATAAACTGTCAAAAGAGTCTAGAACTTCCTTAACCAACTAAAATGCTTTATTAATTTATCGAAATTGAATACAAAACATAAGGTTCACTTTTCTTCATTTTCAGCTTGTGAAGTTGATGAGTGTTTCTAATAAGATGATATATAATAAGGAGAAGTAACCGTTAGGACCATTTACAAAAGAAAAAAGAAAAATAGAATAAAATGAGAAGAACACCACAGATTGTAAAAAGAGTAGTAGGACCTTGAACCAAAAATGTTGAAATTTTTGAAAAAGAATACCTGAATCTTTGTCTGACATTGAAAGAAGAAACTGCTTATTTGTTCAAAACTAACTCACCCCCACACCCACTCTTAAAGCAAAAGGGATGTGAAACAAAGAACATCACTTCCTAAAGGCTTTTATTGCACAGGACTGAAAGACCAAAAATGCAAAGTGAGCATCAATTATAGATTCTCAGTTTAGATTAACCAGAAAAATCAATATAAACTTTCAGCTTCTAAAAATGGTACTAGCCTACTGGGTATGTTATTCACGCAGCATCAACCTCTTTTCTTTTTCTTTTTCATACATAAACCATACCTTTCTTGTGGCAACATGAGCTCCAATATAAGCTTGGCTTGAAAAAGGCAAAAAAGAAAAAAGCCAATGAAGCTCTAATTTAACAAATAGCATGACAGACGATTTGATCTAATATTGAGAATGCTTACAAGCAAATGCATTTTTTTTTTCCAAATCAGTAACCAAACTTTGACATATGACTAGTTTTAGAATATTTGTTAAATGATAAATTCTTCATTTCCTAATAGCTTAAGTTTTTGGGACAATCAGTAATTTATCAATGTATCAGAGCAATCCTAAGTATCAACCAGTTTCACCAAAATTAGGTAAAGAAAGAGTATGTGAAATGGAAATGAAATAAGAGAAGCAGAAACCATATATATGAAGAAAGGAAACTACTTATATTTCAGACAATCAGTAATTAAAGATTACATCTTACCGGATGACTGGCTCCAATGGAATGCTTGATGGCCTGGCCAGTGGCCTTGTTAACCAGAGAAAAGCAGGGATACCCTTCTTCATCCTTCACTCTTGTGCTGTACTTTTCATCTTTGTACCAGTGCTGCAAATCAGCCACACAGAGAAACACATAATAAACAACAAACCCATCTGGGAAAAGTTAAGATAAACACAGTAAAACAGCAAGATCAAAGTTTTTTTTAAAAAAAAAAAAAAAAAAAAACCTGGAATTCATCGGATGGATCAGATGAGGCAAGAATGACATGGCCATCTCGGTTGGTGAGGGAATAATCGGGGTTGGCCTTAGAGAAGACCTTGAAAGTGCGTTTGTTGGAGAGATCAGACTCAGAGCTGTGGGTTTGATGGTGAGGGAAGGAAGGTAAATGCGGACGATAGGAATGATGGGTTTCAGAGGGATCCACATCCACATCCACATCATAAGCAACATGCTCCACATGAGTAGTAGTGGAATAAGCAGAAGGTCGAGGTGGTGGTGGTGCTGATGATTCTGTTGGAAAATCAGAGTAGCCAAATTCTTGGGAGGAGAATGGGGGAGGTGGCGCGTGAGAGGTGTGGTAGGCATGGGTATGGTGAGGTGGTGGTGGAGGTGGTAATTCATCTTCTCTGTAATATGGTTGCGGAGGTGGTGGTGGTGGTGGATCATCGAAATCAGGCCTGAGAGTGTTTCTTCCTGGAGGTGGGTAATTCTCCACTCTTTTTTCTTCATAATCATCGTCATCATCATCCCTCTCTCGGCGCTGGTGGTGGGTGTGAGAGTGAGAGTGAGACTGATGACCAAATGGGAACTCCATTCTTTGTTCTGATCTAATCTGGTCTTATGTTTTCTTTCTTCAACGCCAAACACTTTCTTGTATATCTAAAATTCTCAAATCTCAAAAAACTACTTTAAGCATTCATTAATTATTACACTTTTGACCTTTATTTCCTCTTCTTCTTAAATTGACCAGATTTATAAATGGCCAAAATTACACTAATCTCTTACACTTTTTGCAAAATGACTATTTTTATTTTTATTTTTGTTAGAAAATGATATTCCACTTTTGCATTTCTTCAAGAATCACATTTCGTCTTTTCAATTTTGTTAAAAAAATAGAACTCTACAAGGTCAAAATGTCATTTTATTAAATAGGAAGAACATAGTGTAATTTTACAAATTCTCAAAAAGAAGGTAGTATATTTGTCCAACAAACTTTATAAAATGTTGCATACCCAAATTTTATGATTAAAATACCCTAATTACTCTTTATTTATCGGATTTCTATCCCACCATTTGGTGGTTTCAATGGTTGACCAATTGGGTTAGCATGCCTTTCGATCTGAACTCACAAATCTATGTTCCAATGATGGAGTATAGTTTTTTTTTTTTTTGGCCGAGTAATGGTGGAATATAATCTTATATGGTCACCTAAATCTTCAACTGAGAGCTGGCATCATAAGATACAAAAGGAAAAAAAGCTTTATTATGAGTTTATGACGATTTTTGGTTGTATAATTTATGGGTTAAGCTTAGCTGTCGCATCTATTAGACCATCATATCATGGCCCCCATGACTGTTTGTGATGGGCAAAAATAATTTGATTTTATTTGGGGAAAAAAATATATTTTGGCATTACAATTTGATTATAGGTTATTTATTTATCTATTCTTGTGCATATTTATTTCTAGAATCAAAGAAGGGAATATCCTTCTTGGAACCACTCTTTATCGCGGTCTATACTACTAGTTCAAAAAGGAAAAGGAAAAGGAAAATGATCCTCCTAATTTCAAAATCCCTCCATTTAATCGATTTCATGTTTTAGGTTTTATTTTTTAAATTTAACAGTATAGACACTGTCACGTCAATTAAAATTTTAAATGACTGAACCATAAAATGTACTAAATGGAAGGATTTTGAAAGGAGAGAATCTTATTCCGTTGAGAAAGCTATAAATATTCTCCTTTCATTTTCTGGTTGGTTTTTAGATCATATTTATAAGGAAACTAATTTTATAGCTCATTGTTAGATGGGCACTTTTGTGTAATTTACTAGTAATGATCCTAATCTCATTCATTCCAAACGTTTGATTTTGAATAAAAATCTTCCATCCCACTTTTTGTATTCCACTTTATACTCCACAATTTACAACTTAATTGCTATGTAATCTTTTCACTTTCCTTATAAGATAATTAAAGTTAAAAAAAAAAACCTAGACACGTGACAAGTTGTGATTGGTGGAGTATAAAGTAGAACACAAAAGTAAGATAGATGATTTGTATTTTTTGCAAAGGTTTGTCCCCAAGACTGAAATAGTTGTAAATCCCTGCCCCATTGTTTTCTTTTTCTTTCTAGTTCTCTCGGTTTGAATGAAAGTACTATCAAGTAGAAAAACAAAGAACAAACAAACAAATTTAACCATATAAAACACATAAGAAGGAATAAATAGACTCTAGCATTGATTTAATAAACAAAAACCTGTAACAATAAATTAAAAAAAAAAAAAAAAAAAGGAATAATAGGAAATGGGTCAAATCTAGGGTTAACCATGTCTGTCCCCTATTTTGGGGTGAGAGAAAACAATGCAGCATGGTAGCTAAGCGAGGCAGAAGTATTTCATCTTTCATTTATTCTTTCCTCACAAGGTGACTTTAGTATTTATAAAAGAAAGATAGATAAGAGAGTAGAGAAAGAGGTGACAGGGAAAGTTCTAAGAAAAAGGAACACGTGCTTTAGGGCATGGTAATAAGATATGTGTAATAGGATGTTAATATATATATATATATATATATGTTGGGGATTGTGTGGAGAAACAATGGAAACAACAAGAATTAGAATGGCTTAGAGGCATGAAAGATTCGTTGAATATATTTGCCCACACTCAAAGAGTTTGCTAATGGGTTATAAGAAGGTTTGTCTCGAAAGATACAACTAAGCCAGATTTCTTTGTAGACACCCTATTTTGCTACCATTGTTTAACCTTAAACCAAGGGCAAAATAGACTTTTCACATCCCAAGGGTAAGATCGTAATTTTAACCATGTGATTGTCCCAGACATAATCTCAATTAAATCTAGACGTTCACACGGTCACAACGATATGTCACAAGCTCAAATCGGACCACCCAGTCAAAAGTTATTGTTAAATCAAGATTTGAGGGTAAAGTTGCATAATTGAAACCAAAACCAAACCCTACACGATTACTGTTCAGCACCCGACAAGCCCAACCTTTGAAGACTCTCCTAGATTCTGACTGATACAAATCCGAGACCCGATTAGTCCAAGCTTGAACTCCACCTTTGAAGACTCTCTTGGATTCTGAGCAATCCAAATCCAGGACCTAAGCACTCTAAGTCCAAGTTCTGACCCAACCACGAAAGTGCTGCCTAAATTCCGTTGAAGCCGAGTCTAAATCCCGACATAACCGCGGAAGTGTCATCAAAATTCCGTCAAGGTTTCGAAGCACCAAACTAGGTAAACCCTAAACCCTAATTCGCATGCTTCGAATATTCTTTTGTATTGAATGATTGTGATTAAAGTATTGTGAACAAACCCTAATCACATGCTTGAAATTAAAACGATGTATTCACATGCCTTTGGTTGTGCCCACATGCCTTGAATATGCTATTTAATGACTAATCGGATTGTGATTAAAGTGTTGTGAACCAACCCTAATCACATGCTTTAAATTAATATGGTGTATTCACATACCTTTGGCTGTGCTCACATGCTTTGAATATGCTATTTAACTATTAATCAGATTGTGATTAAAGTGTTGTGAACAAAACCTAATAACATGCTTTAAATCAATATGGTGTATTCACATGCCTTTGGTTGTGCCCACATGCCTTGTATATGCTATTTAACAATAATTAGATTGTGATTAAAATGTTGCAAATAAACCTAATCACATGCCTTAATGAGTATAGAATATTCACATGTCTTTGGTTTTGTCCACATGCTCAGAATGTCCTATATCAAACCCTAATCATATGTTCCATTTTAACATTGAGTAATACATGTCTTAGTTGTGCCCACATGCCTTGAATATGCCATGCCTTGAGTTGATATAGAATGTTCACATGTCTTTGGTTTTGCCCACTTGCCTTGAATATTCTATATGATCTTGAATACATTGTGCAATCACATGCTTAAGTAAAACACATGAATTTGATATTTTTCGAGTCGGAGTGACACTATCTCAGTTTTTCTTGCGTGTGGGGATGGTGATACCACGAACACATGTAAAGAGTTCTAAGCACCGTGACATCCTAAAGTCATGATAAAGAGATTAAAAACAAAATGCAACAATGTTATTACCCTCGGGTATACCTAGGACGAACCTAGAGCATCCCTAGCGCGTGCAAATGTGGATAGGGAACTCGGGATGTGTATAGGTAATGAACAACCGAGGGGAATAGCCCAAAAAGAGAAAAAGGTTCATCCAAGCCACTATACGACAGACCACTTTGCCCTTGCAACCCAGGGGCAAATGAGGTCTTGATTATGGCCAAACAAACCAATGTTGTTCTGGTGATCAATGTTAGGGTTTCAAATACACTGCCACTGTTTCGCTGGAAACCCTAAAAGAAACAAAGATAATAAAAAAGTGGAACAAATAAGGCAACAAAAACCGATTGTGTCAAAATGCATGCACGATAGCATTGAGACATTTGTACCTAATAAAAACCAACTATCTGATCAAACAAAACATGAACATTTGAAGGGGGTAACTGTGTTCGAACGGATGTTGTGGAGTGCCTAACACCTTCCCCACGCATAACCAAATCCTCGAATCCATTTCTGGTTCAAGACCCAGTTTTACATGTCTTAAATAAGATAACTAAAACCTATTATACATAGGTGACCAATCACACCTTAAACTTCCCGATGATTGGTGGCGACTCCAAACCCCATGTTATCTCCTCCCCATGTGCACCTAAGGGTATGCCATGATTGTTCACACCCACATCACGAGAGTCCATCGAGCCCAATAGGGGTCGAGGTCGATCATTGCACAAATTTTTGACGTCGACAATGAATGGATAGCTACAGAAGATAGTCCAATTCAACCAATTGAAGAATGACCAAGGTTCTTTCATAGAGATGCTCAAAAGGAAGATGAAAATGGTAAGTGGGTTTTGAATCTTGTAAGTCATGAATTTTGACTTCCTTACTAGAAATTTACAAGAAAAGCTTCTCTTTGTTTATTTCCACAAATGAAATTTTAAATACAAACTCTTTTTTTTCCCTAAGTGACAAGGATAAAGTAGTTCATGAAATTAGTGATTGTGAACCTAAAATTGAATTAAGGGATTTTGATGATCTTCCCATGGATGATTTAGATGCAATCAACAACATGGATGGAACTTTTGTTTATGGTGATGAAATCCCATCTGAGAAAAATATTCATCAAATCGATGCAGATCTTGGTTATTCACAGTGAACATTATGTAATGTGTTACTTTTGTCACAAAATTACCACTGTGAAAACGGGTTGGGAAACATTGTTATTTGTGTAGTATTATTATTTGGAACATTATGTATGTTTGTAGTATTAGAACTTCGAAATTGTAAGTTTGAAGTTTGAATTTGTCATTTGGTATAGTTATTGACTTATTTCCTATTATCAGTTTCTCTATCAAAATTTCTTTTATTTTGAAATGATTATTTAACATATATTATAAATTATAATTACTAGTATATTTTTCATTTTTTATTTATTTATGAAAAGTAGAATCTTATGATTCTTGATTCGATCCACGAAACTGTCCCACTGATCCTGTGTAGAAACCCAATTCTAACAACCATGATCTTAAGTATGCATAGTCCACTTGTCCCATATAATTGGTAATTACCTTAAAGAGTTTCTAGTGTGTCATCAAGGTGTTGGTTAGGAGACTTGAACCTATAACCTCTTAGATCACCTAAGACTTGTAAACCACTAGAACAAATCTTTGAAATTATGGTCTTTTGCGAGTTGGTGCTTGATGGAATTGGAATTGGAATGCAGACAACATCCAAATTCCCACTAAACAGAACATACATGTATTCACATTCCCAAAGAATTGGTTGTCATTTTTGAAAAATAGTTTTAGTTAAAGAAAAAATATATATAACAGATGAGTTTTTGTTTGGTTAATTTTTCTCTAAGATTTCAGTCGGTGGATTTACTATCTTATCTAACTTGTGTTTTTTCCTATCTTTGTATGTATTGTCTTTCTTTATAGTATTAATTTAGCCATATTGACTTGCTAAGAGAGTTTGTTTTTTAGCAAAATGGATATTGTCGGCAATTGCATGGTTTGGAGTCAATGGTCTAGTGTGGCTAGTGTTAGGAATCTCATGTGCATGGATTTTAGTCAATGAAGTCAATGATGGGGTGTTAGAGATTTTATATGCATAGTTTGTAGTCATATCTTTTGTGATGATGGTGTTTGAAGTAGTCAGTGGTCTATGTGTAGCTTCCTTTTGTAGCAAAAAATTTGTGTTTCTATCGGCTAAAATTTTTGGCTTATAATACTTATCAAACCATTCAAAGAAGTTTACTTCAGTTTGTATGTCATTAATAAAATCATAATATTTCTTTCTTACGTGAGCTTGTAAAAATTCTGAAAAAGTTGCAAAAAATTCTTTTTTTCTATTTTCATATTTTGGGGACATAAAATCTTTTTTTAATATTTCTTTGTTTAATTCAAAAGGTTTTGTAATCATATTAATTTGTGGATCATACATATGAGGAGAGAAATATTCCATGTCAGAATTTGTTGGGGAATTTGGCTTTTTTAGAGGAGCTTGTGAGGATAAAGGAATTTGAGAAGATGTAGAGTAAAAGGTGGGGGGAACTTGTGAAGATGTGGAGTAAAAAGTGGGGGAAACTTGTGAAGATGTAGAATAAAAAGGGGTATTTATTGCATTAGCTTTGATTATTCCATCTAAATTTGGGTTAGTATAATTTGAGTTAGTACTTGGTTTCCTATATTTGTCTAGATCTAGTTTTTGTGATCTATCTTCTTCTTCAACAAATCTTAAATTATTTAATATATCAATAATATGTCTTAAATCATCATCTAATCTTGAATTTTCTGGCAATTTGAGTCTATTAAAATTACATCTTGGTGGTGACACTATTTTTTCTTTGTGAGGGTTACTATATCTAGAGGAGCAAGAACTTGTGGATTTTCTAAAAGGCTAGAAATTTATGCTAACAGAACCATTTGGCTGCTGATCTATGTAGTCTATGTCATCTTCTAAAGTATTTTGAATAGGAGTTGGTTGGGTAACATTTCTTAGTAGCCATCTATTGGGTAACTTTACTTCATTCCAATTAATTTGTGTGGGGATTCTAGTATGGGAATCACTTGTAATAGCTTGTAATAATAAAGTTTTGCCTTTTGGACTTTCCATCAAAGCTTGAGGTTTTTAAGTAGTTTTCATCAATTTGTAGTAAACACTATAAACAATTACTAAAAGTTGTGCACCTTCTAACATATTATAACCTGAAGTTTCAATATCTAATTCTAAAGTTTATAATACAGTTTCATCAGTTAAAGATACAACAAAATTTGGGTAACAATTAAAATAAATTGGTCCTTGGAAAAGAGACGATTCTACCATTCCTAATAAAGCATCTTTATAAATCTTAAATCTACCATCTCTTAAACATAAAAGAATACTAATATTTAATCCTTGTCTTGTTAAGGGTTTGACCACAACTTGAACTAAACCAAAATGTATAAAGGAAAAGTTTTTTTTTATATTTTTGTCAATCTCATCACTACTGATGCCATAATGACAACCAGAAACAGAAAAACAGTATGATAAAGAGGAAACTGCTAGAAATGGAAATAGAAAAAGAAGTATGGAATAAATAAGCTGCAAATAAAATTAAACTAACAATTATAAAATCTGAAAATAATTGATTATAATGAAATTCATAATTCATATGATAAACTTGATAAACTTACAGAAATATCTTGAGAGATACAAAAGGAGAAGGTTTTGTTCTCTGAGAGGGAGGGAGAGAGTTTACAAAGAGTTTTCTAAAAGATAGAAGAAGCGGTAATCTAAGCGGTGCCTTTTACAAACCAGAATGATAGTTTATATAGAACTTGAAAATTAGATAGTAACTTGAACAATAATTTGATCAGTGACTAGGGTATTTGAACAGTAGTCTTGGTAACTTGGAAAAGTAAAATCCGAATAAAATCGGAAGTTTGAAATTTGTCCAGATCTTCTTGCCGAAAGTATTCTACTTTAATTTGTCAGGAATCTTGTCACTTTAAAACTTGTCAATTTGAAATCAACATGAAATGGAATTTTTCTGGAGCCTTTGAACTTGTGCCGAAAGTAGGAAAGTAGTCTCCTGTCTTAGTCTTCTGTCTTCTTTACATCTTGTCCATTTTGAAAATTTGTCAATAATTTGTTTTATAATCTTGAACAATAATTTGAAACTTGTCTTTATCTGGAGCGCCAAAAATAATCTTTGTGTGGAGTCTTTGAACTTGAACCGAGCTTTAAAAGTTGTTAATTTGAAATCTTTGGAATTTTGAAATCTTTAAACTTGTTAGGAATCTAGTAATGGAATCTTGAAACTTGTCTAGAGGTTGCTGAGAGTAATTTGCTTTTAATCTTGTCAAGAATCTATCAGTAATATCTTGTTAATAATTTGAAACTTGAAAAGTAATTTTCTTCTTATCTTACCACTCAAACTTGCATGTCGAAAGTAGTTTACTTTATATCTTATTTTGTCATTCTGAAAAGAACTTGTGGAGTTTATCTTTAAAATTTGTCTGGAACTTGCTGAGAGTAATTTGCTTTGATGAAATCTAGTCATAATTTGAAGCTTGGAGTCTTGCTTATCTAGCTGAATTAGTAATCATACGGGTCTTGGGAATCTTGGAAATAATTTGAATTCTGTGAGGCTTCTACTTCTTGGTCATCATCAAAATCATCAGAAATTTGAGAAAAGGCATCTTGGAGTTGCTTTTTTAGTTCTTTTTTGGATTTTTCATGCTTGTATTTGTGTGGACTGTGGATTTTTGAAGTACAAACGGGGATCCAGTTTGTGGGTCTAGCAAATTACAATCTGAGATCCTTTTTTGGTAATCACCAGTATCAACAATATATTTTTCCCACCAACGGACATAAATTTGTCTGACAATGAACCTATGTGAAGGGGAAGAGAAAGCAAAATCCCATCCCATAATCCACGAAAGACTATATCTTGTAAAAAATGCTAATAACTTGGGGAATTTGCAGAGTGCTAGGGGTGTTTGGAAGTTTTTTAAGAAATTTTCATAAATCTAGGTGAGAGAGAAAGGAAAATAGACTTTTTCTACTGTTTCTTTGGGTTTTTCATCTAGTAATTTGGATGGTAATATGGATGGGTCAGGACCAAATTGGAACCACCAATGTTGGAACCAAGCCGGAAGAGATTGAATTTCTAAATGTTTGTCAAAAAAGAAAAACCATGAATGTTGAAATCTATCATTTTGAAAATAAAAGGCATTATACCAAGCAACTTGATAATCATAATAATTATAATATTGAGGTTGGAAAGTTTGACTAAATATTTGGGAGCCCATGGTGGCCCTACATCCCATTGAAGAGGACTAATAACATTTTTAATAACACATTTTGAAAATGAAGTTCGGGAAGAATCCCATCTGCATTTATTATGGGTTAGTAGGACAGAACTTGTATCAACTAGAATGAATTTATAAAAAGTTTGTGTCTTATGGGGATGTTTTGGTTGGAAGCACCACCCTGGAGGAAACATATGGGATACAACTTGTCTGGAGTTGTGGATATTGGTAATTTGTTGTTCTATTGGGAAGATATTAACTTTTGGGGATTTAAAAACTTGAAGAGATTCTACTGATTGTGGGGATAAAAAAGGTTTGGTTAGATTAGTTTGTGATGGAGAGTTTGATGGAGATTCATTTAAACTTGTTGGTGACTTTATAGTAGATGCAGTAACAGTTTGTGTATAAGTTGGTAATCTAGTGGGGAGTGGAGGGAAATTTGCTAAATTGGTAAATCTATTCAAAAGTGGAAGATTTGTGAAGGAATTTTGGGAAGTTTGTGGTTTTGGACTAGGAGATCTTGGGGCTGTGGTAGTTCTTGATTTTGAAGATGACGGGGCTTTGACTGCGTAATCTACGGCATTTTGGATTTTAGACCTATCAAGATGAGTTGTCAATTTGTATTTTTGGTATGGTGATGTCATTTTCCCTGTAAAAATTCACGAGTTAAGAAATCAGGAATACAATTTAATTCACCTTTAATGTGTGTTAAAGTCAAAAATACTTAAAATAGCTTGCCATCTTGCAAAAATTTGTTTGGAAGCAAGATTTTCAACGTCTTTAAACAAAAAATCAAAATAACTGTGTACCTGATAAAAAGTGTAGAAGTCAGCCTTCTAAAAGCAATTTTAAATTAAAAACTCCAGATCTCCATTCAGAAATAAATTCATTAAAATAAGAAATAAAAGAAATTAAAACATCCAGTTTTCAAATTACAGAAGAACAATTAGCACAAGAGATGATAACATTAAAAATAAATAATAATCACCCACAATATCCTATTATAGAAAAAGAGATTGAACCATAAGAAAATTGTAAACAGATTATCGAATTAATAACCCAACCAAATTCTAAAAAACTTTTCTAAATACAATTGACAAAATACTTTTCCAAAAATGGTATACTGAGATTAAAATAGTAATAGACAAGGAATATGTTTTTGAAACTATTGCTTTATTAGATACAGGGGCAGATTCAAATTGCATTCAAGAAGGATTAATCCCTACAAAATACTATGAAAAAACAACAGAAAAACTTTCACAAGCTAGTGGTGCTGGTCTAAATATTGAATTCAAACTTCCAAATGCTCATGTTTGTAGAGATGATGTTTGTATTAAAACTACTTTTATTTTAGTCAAAGATATAACCTCAAAAGTAATATTAGGAAATCCTTTTATAGCTTTATTATATCCTATAGAACAAATTTCAAAAAAAGGACTTACAACACAAATTTTAGAACAAAAGATTACTTTTCCTTTCATCTTACCACCTATGACAAGAGACATAAATTTGCTAAAACAAATGTCATTCTCTAATGAAATTAATTTAATTTACAAATCCAAGATTGCTAGAAAAGAAAAACACCTCATGTTCTTAAAACAAGACTTAGAATATAAAAGGATTGAAGAACAATTAGAATCTCCTTTACTAAAACAAAAAATAGTGAATTTTGAAAATAAAATAAAAAATAAAATTTGTGCAGATTTACCAAATGCCTTTTGGCATAGAAAGCAACATATTGTTAACTTACCCTACAAGTTAGATTTTAACGAAAGAGCTATACCCACAAAAGCTAGGCCTATTCAAATGAATAAAGAATTATTAGAATATTGCAAGAAAGAAATTCATGAATTACTAGACAAAGGTTTAATTAGAAAAAGGTAAATCTCCTTGGAGTTGTTTTGCTTTTTATGTTCAAAGGAATGCCGAGATTGAAAGAGGCGCCCCTAGACTAGTCATAAATTACAAACCTTTAAATACTGCTTTGAAATGGATTAGATACCACATACCCAATAAAAAAGATTTATTATCAAGAGTCCATAATGCTTCAGTTTTTTCAAAATTTGACATGAAAAGTGGGTTTTGACAAATTCAAATTGATGAAAAGGATAAATATAAAACTGCTTTTACTGTCCCTTTTGGACATTATGAATGGAATGTAATGCCATTTGGCCTGAAAAATGCACCTAGTGAATTCCAAAATATTATGAATGATATTTTTACTCCCTCTACAAGTTTCTCAATTGTCTATATTAATGACGTTTTAATATTTTCAAATTCAATAGATCAGCATTGGAAACATTTAGAAACATTTATTAAAATTATACAAATTAACGGATTGGTAGTTTCTCCCACAAAAATAAAGTTATTTCAAGACAAAATCAGATTTTTAGGACATAACATTTATCAAGGCAAAATAACACCTATAGATAGAGCTATTCAATTTGCTAATAAATTCTCTGATGAAATATAAGATAAAAATCAGCTTCAAAGATTTTTAGGAAGCCTAAATTATGTCTCAAAATACTACCATAATCTTAGAAAAATATGTCACGCTCTTTTTGAAAGATTACAAAATAATCCTCCACCATGGACTGACATTCATACCCAAATTGTTAGGCAAATTAAAAAACATGTTAAGACTCTTCCATGTTTAGGACTTCCTTCTCTTGGTTCTTTCAAGATAGTAGAAACTGATGCCTCTGAACTTGGTTACGGAGGTATTCTTAAGCAAAAAGTTCTAGAGTCAAATTAAGAGCAAATTGTCCGTTTCTACTCAGGTGTATGGAATGCTGCACAACAAAATTATAGTACTATTAAAAAAGAGATTTTATCAATAGTTTTATGCATTTCAAAATTCCAAGATGATCTTTTAAATCAAAATTTTTTAGTTAGAGTTGATTGTAAAAGTGCAAAAGATGTTTTATTTAAAGATGTTGAAAATCTTGCTTCTAAACAATTATTGAAAATTGTTGAAAACATCATTTTTGGAGTTTCCTAGAAACTGTTTTGCACATCGATTTTGTAAATCAACCAAAAAAGCTCTCCAAATTCTCATGAACATTTTGTCAAATTTGCCTTTTCAATAGAATTTCTAGCTTTTCTTAACCAAAGTAAATTTTGCTCATAATCCTACCATCACCACTACAAGATGAAGCAAATTTTGCTTCAAAAGAAATAAAAAGACTTACAATACAATACTACCCATTACCGTATTATTAAATGAAAAAAATAAACAACACTTGAGTAAATTAAAGGTACTACCAACGCAAACTTGTAGAAATAAACTTAGATTATAATTTGTACCATTTGAATTCGAAGTCTACAACCCAGCCCCACACTCGTGACAACAAGCCATTGTTGTAACGTTCTTTGTTGGGGATTTTTGACGATCAGTTGGAGGACCTCTATATTGTTGGGGGATGGTGGCGTTGTTGGCGGTTGGAGGCTCTAGAGAGGGGTCACAGACTCTGGGTAATCGGTCATTGTTTTGTTAATTTGACTTTTTAATTGCTGAATTGGCATTTTTTTTTTTAATTGACGTAGCTTCTGCTCCCTATTGTTTTTGGCTGACTTGGCTCTTTTAAAGCATTTACATAAGATCTTTCAAAGGGCATTCTTC
This sequence comes from Fagus sylvatica, assembly GCA_907173295.1. Lineage (NCBI taxonomy): Eukaryota > Viridiplantae > Streptophyta > Magnoliopsida > Fagales > Fagaceae > Fagus > Fagus sylvatica. The sequence continues at coordinate 28,896,113 of OU015770.1, forward strand.
TTTACATCCAACTAGCCATTCACTTTCAAATTTGAAGACACGCTACAATGACTATTTTCTTGTGAGGAGTCACTGTAGCTCTTTATTTATTAGTTTAACAGTACTTTTTCTCTCATCCTTTACTAAGTCCCTCTCATCCCTGCTCTTCTCTCATTCGTGTCTCTCTCCAATCTCATCTCATTAAGAAGTGTTAGAATATTGGTTAAATGATTAAATTCACAATTTCCTAATAATTTAAGCTTTTGGGAGAATCGGTAATTTCTCATGGTATCAGAGCAAGAGATCCCAAGTTCGAAACCTGACTCCACTCTACCTCCCATTTAAAAAATTACAAATCCCACGTTTGGGCCCCAATCATTAAGGGAGAGTCTAAGCTCACACGTGAGGGGGAGTGTTAGAATATTGGTTATATAATTAAATTCACCATTTCCTAGTAGCTTAAACTCTCCATGTCTCCCTTTTTCTCAGTCGTGTCTCTCTCACTGAAACCCCTCTCTTCTTCTCGCCCTCCATTTCCAAACCCTCTCTTTGTCTCGCCCTTCTCTTTTGATTTGTCTCGCCCTCCATTTCCTTCGATTTGTCTCAAGACCTGTCCCACGGCAACCTCTTTTCTTCACCCCAAATTTCTAGAACTATCTCAACTCTCCATCCATCCACGCCACATAGAACTAAGTTCATTGTTCTTTGGAGTTTTTTGCCGCAGATTGGAAGGTATCCTCTTACCTTGGTTGATTTTTTTTTTTTTGTTAATTTCTTCGGCCTTTTGGTTTGTCCCAAATTTCATGCATTTTGTTGTGATTTGTGAATTAATGAATGGGTATGATGCCCAGTTGTGTTTACTTTTGATATGATGTTCGGTTGTGTTTAATTTTGATAAATGGGTATGATGTCCTGTTGTGTTTTGTGAGATATAAAAATTGTGTTTGGCTCTCTTGAATACAGAGAATGTTTGTAATGAATGATTGTATTAAGAGAATGTTTGTATTGAACATTTGAAACACAATCAGATTAAGAATGTTTGAATTGAAAATATACAAACGATATCTTCTCCTTGGTTTAAATTGTAGCATGAGATGACTCTATAGACTATTGTGACAGAACAGAAACTAAATGCCAGTAAATTACAGCGGTTGACAGAATGTCTTTCACCTTGAGCATTAATCTAAGCGTCTGAGAATGCTTTAGTGAATGTCTTTTGATTAGTGGACTTGGTTGTCTTTTGGTTTAAAGTTGTAGTATATACTAAATACCATCACATACTTGAAATTGTTCTAGTAATATATATGTGAAATTATTGGAGGTGAAAGGTACGTTTCATTGGATTTAATATCCTAACTTTTTTTTTTTTCGCGAAAATTTAATATTCTGACTTGATTATGTTGAATATGTGGCAATTTTTTATGACCTATAAATTTTACTATTCTAATTTTGTTGCCAAAGAAATGCAAGAATTATTCAGATATTATATTAAAAAAAGTCTAAAACTATTCTAGTTGGTGTCAATGATTTAATTCTTAACTAATAAGGGGAGAATACTGTTTTAGAAAATAATTCTCTTCAATTTCTTCATTGTGAAAAATTGAATTTTTTTAACAAAAGATCACAATTTATTCATGATTGATGTATTAATCTAGTTGTGTTTAATTTTTGAACTGTTCAAATTGGTTTGTTAATTTCCTGAACGACTTTGACATTGTTCACTAGATCTATAATATGTAATATGAGTGCTCCAAACAATTTAGTACTACTATGATCTTTTTTCCCCCTAGGGATGGATTCACAAAAGCGTGGAGAACCATTCTTCACAAGTCTATTAGAGCAGGGTTCTAATCTTGACAATGAATTTTTGATGGAATCTCAATATACTCTAATATCCATCTCAAAGTCTCCTAACCAAGTTGAAATCGTCAATATTAGAAAAAAAAATGCAACAGAGTGCCAACTTCACAATAGAAGAAGACAACTATTTTGGCGTGGCTCAATACTACCTTGAATGTTATACAAGGGACTGAGCAAAAACACAATTCATATTGGAGGAGAATTTATACTAACTTTCACCGGAACAAAAAATTTAGTTCTAAACGTACTCAGGGCTCCCTAATGAATCGGTGGTCAGTTATACAAAAGGGCATCAATAAGTTTTGTGAGTACTCGACCCAATTTGAATTACAAGATCAAAGTGGTGTGACTTAACAAGACCTGGTATAAATTTTATTGAAAATGGTGTAAATATCATTTTCTATTATTGTCAATAGTTTTGGGAAACTAATTATTTCTATTTCTATTAATTTTATTTTTTTAGATTGGTGATAATAAGGTTATGTATCAAGAGTTGAATAAATCCTTCTTACCATTTGAAGATTGTTGGAATTTGTTGAAGAACCAACAAAAATGGTTGCAATATATCCCCAAGGAAAAACAAAGAAAATGATAAGTTGTGGCAGCATCTTCTCCTTATACTCCAGATTCGACAAGTCAACAATTGGGGGATGGTGTCTTGCATGGTACCTTTGAAGACTTGGAGAGACCAATAGACAAAAAAGCTGAAAAGGAAAAACAAAAGGCGCAAGTTGATACGAATGAAAATATTGTGATGTTATTGGGTATCATGAAGGCAGAAAACAAAAATTCTTAAGGATGCACGTGATCAAGAAAGAGATTTAATTTGTATTAAGCAAAGTAAGCTTCGCTTGGCAGAAAGAAAGGAAGATGATAGAGTTCATATTGAGGCAGAGAAAATTCTTGTTAAGGAGGACCAAATGCGTATTAATGAAGAAAATGTTCGATTGGAACAATTCCTACATGAGGAGAGAGTTACAAACATGGGTATAAGTAGGATGCCTTAATTACATCAAAGAAACAAATTATAAACAACGCCAAATAGAAATTGTTGAAAGTCGAAGTAGAAAAAATTAGAGTTGTTTGTAACCTTATTTTGTTGTAGCCTTATTTTGCTTAAATCTTATTTAGGCTTTTGACTCATGTAGCCTTATTTTATTGTAGAATTGATTTGCTTAAGCGTTTGACTCATGTTACTTATTTTGTTGAAATTACTACAACAGTCCATGATATTCACTTTTTGGATATGAACACGAAAATTAAGGCAAAAATGAAGTTAGATAGAAACTAGTAAAAATTACAATGAGTATGGAAATTAAGGCACAAATGAAATTCCAAGTTACAATGTCGTTCCTACAACTCACTATGTAGTTGCCATAAGTGTTCCACGAGGTCTGATTAGAGTTGAAAATGAGTTTTCTTGTTTCTAATGCGATGATATTGACACAATCAAATATTGCTTATTCTCAGGATCCCAAATTGCACAAAATCAGCCATAACACAATCAAATCTGCTCATTCTCAATTGCACAAAATTAGCTATGGAATCATCACCATAATTCTAGGAATTGATTTGTAAATATTTATTTCCTTATCTTTGCTTATTTCCATACTTAGTCTAGACTCTTGTATCTATTTAAACAAGAATGTATCACTGTACTCAGTAAGTCAATAGAAATAAAATCATTCTCTTCCCTTTATATTCTTCACATGGTATCAGAGCCAAACACTGATCCCTAACCCAGACTTCCATGGCTTCTTCGTCTTCCTCTTCAACCTCCACTGTTTCAACCTCCATTGTTTCCTCTCCATATACCCTCCACCCCTCTGACTCCCCTAGTCTAGTCCTTGTCTCTGGTCTCCTCACAGGAGACAATTTTCCCAAATGGCAAAAGGCCATGACTCGAGCACTCAATGCCAAGAACAAACTCAGTTTTGTTGATGGCTCTCTCCCCACCCCAGATCCAACCTCTCCAGAATATAAACAATGGAACCAAACCAAGGATATGGTCCTTACCTGGATTCTAAACTCCATCAGTCCATCTCTAGCCAACTCTCTTGAATACCACACCAACCCACGAGAGGTTTGGATTGACCTTCAATCTCGTTTCAGCCACGGGAATAATGCCCGTCTCTATCACCTCAAACGTGAGCTTTCCTCTCTGCACCAAAACACCACCTCTATTCATGAATACTACAACCAAATCAAACAAATATGGGACGAATTAAGCCACCTTCAAAACACCACTGACCTCAAAGATTTGCAAAAACAAGCAGATGATGAACGTGTCTTCTAGTTCCTTCTTGGCCTCAACGATTCTTTTGCCCAACTCAGAACCCAAATCCTAGCCATGGAATCCCTTCCCCCCATCACAAAAGTTTTTTCTATTTTGTTTCAGGAAGAGTAGCAGCGTCTCCTGCACATCCGTCCACTGCCGACGGAATCCATGGCCTTCGCTGCAACCAACTCCGGCACCACCCGAAGCCCTCTCCGTTGCACTGAATGTGGCAAAACGGGTCACACCCGTGACCGTTGCTGGCGGATCGTTGGGTACCCACCTGGCCGTGACCCACGCTCCAAGCTGCGTCCTTCTCTCCTCGGCAAACCACCGTCCAGCTTGACTCCGGTGGCCAATCAAGTCTCCTTCTCCACCGATTCTTCGCCGGTACCAGGCCTGACGCCGGATCTGTACCAAAAACTCCTAGATCTGCTCAACCCGACACCCATCTGCTCCAACTTCGTCGGTAATGTCAGCTCCTCCTCCTCTTCCTTCGACCACCACCATGACTGGGTCGTGGACAGCGGCGCTAGCGCCCACATGTGCCACGATCCCCGTCGTTTTTCTGCACTAAAACCCCCACCCTCTTCTCTTTCCGTCACTTTACCGAATGGCCATACCCTCTCCATTATGGGTATCGACCATTGCATCTTATCCCCCACACTCACCCTTTATAATGTCTATTATATCCCTGATTTTTATTTTAATCTCTTATCTGTCTCCCAGTTTACCTCTAACACCAATTGCATTGTTTCTTTTTCCTCTAAAAATTTTTTGTTTCAGGACCCACAGTCGACGAGGCTGATTGGAGCGGGTGATTTATGCAATGGGCTTTATGTGTATCGGCCCAACAATGTTCTGGCTCTCTCCATACACACCACTGCTAATAAAGACTTATGGCATCGTCGCCTAGACTTATGGCATCCTTCCCGCCTAGGTCATTCCTTCCCGTCTTTCCATTCCTCAATTATTTAATAATTCGCATGTTCTTTCGAATTGTGATGTTTGTGCTCGTTCTAAACACACACGTTTACCTTTTTCTTCTAATGATAATAAAAGTACTTGTGCTTTCAATAGAATATTTTGTGACATTTGGGGTGGCTATCATACTTCTTCCATTTGTGGTTCTCATTATTTTCTCACTATAGTCGATGATTTTTCCCGCACCATTTGGATTTATCTTATGCGTTACAAATCAGAGGCACACACAAATCTGCTCCATTTTTTTGCCCTTGTTCAAACTCAGTTCAATACCATGATAAAAAAAAATTCGCACTGATAATGGACAAGAATTTCTTGAAACAAAATTACAATCTTTTTTTCAAAATCACGGCATTATTCATGAACGTACCTGCGTTGAAACTCCACAACAAAATGGTGTTGCAGAACGCAAGCACAGGTACCTTCTGAATATTGCTCGCAGTCTTCGCTTCCAAGCACACTTACCTCTAAAATTTTGGGGAGAATGTGTACTCACTGCGGCATATCTCATTAATCGTACACCAAGTCGCATTCTTCACAATAAATCTCCTTTCGAACTTCTCTTCAATACCATTCCCAATTACAATCACCTTCGTGTATTCGGTTGCCTATGCTACGCACAAACCCTCCGTGCTCATCGAGATAAATTCTCTCCCCGTGCCTCCAAATGCCTATTTCTTGGCTACCCCAGCAACCACAAAGCATATAAACTCTATAACCTCGACACACACAAAATCTTCTTTTCTCGAGATGTCACCTTCCATGAAGACATATTTCCCTTTCAAGATCTCCCAGATATTTCCCATCCCTCCATTCCCATTCTTCCCCTACCCGTTCCCGAACCTCTTCCCGAACCAAGTCCCCCAACCCCATCCCCTCCTCCTACTACCACCACAGACTCTCCTCCTCCTCCCTCTACTTCTCTCCGTCCTCGTCGCACCACTTCTCGCCCAAATTACCTCCAGGATTATGTTTGTCCGACTTTACATACAGGGCCCACGGCATCATCACTCACTACATCAACCTCAGGTACTGCTCACCCTTTATCTGCTTTTCTTTCATATTCTCGTTTCTCACCTTCTCATCTTACCTTTTTACATGCTCTCACCTCTTCTGTTGAACCTTCTTGCTATTCCACTGCCCTTCGCCATTCCCATTGGCGTGAAGCAATGTCTAATGAGCTCCGTGCTCTTAAAGCCAATTCCACTTGGACACTTGAACCTCTCCCCCCTGGAAAAAAGCCCATTGGTTGCAAATGGGTCTTTAAAACCAAACTCAATGCAGATGGTTCCATTGAAAGGTATAAAGCTCGTCTGGTCGCCAAAGGCTATACTCAAATTGAAGGCCTTGATTACCATGAGACTTTTGCCCCTGTTGCCAAAATGACTACTGTTAGGTGCTTGCTCGCTGTAGCCGCCGCTCAGCAATGGATCATTCACCAACTTGATGTCAACAACGCCTTCTTACATGGTGATCTTGATGAAGAAGTATACATGACACCACCTCCTGGATACTGCTCTAAGGGGGAGACTCGTGTCTGCCGCCTCCGCAAATCCCTTTACGGCCTCAAACAAGCATCCCGCAACTGGTTTTTTAAACTAACCACTGTGCTTCTTGATGCAGGTTTTACTCAATCTCAAGCAGATCACTCTTTATTTACTTTGGTCAGCACCTTGAGTATCACCCTTGTACTTGTCTACGTTGATGACATTCTAGTTGCTGGCAATGATCTTTCCCAAATTGAGACATTCAAGCATGCTCTCTCTACCAATTTCAAAACCAAGGATCTCGGCCCTCTCAAATATTTTTTGGGTCTTGAAGTTGCTCATTCACCAAAAGGCATCTTCCTTAATCAACGAAAATATGCTCTTGATATTCTGAATGACAGTGGTCAACTTGGCGCCCGAACTACTTCCTTTCCCATGGAACAAAACTTGAAGCTCACAAATCAAGATGGCCTCCTTTTCTCTGACCCTAGTACCTATCGACGCCTTGTGGGACGCCTCATCTACCTGACCATCACTCGTCCTGATATTGTCTTCGCAGTGAACATCCTCAGTCAGTTTATGCATGCTCCTCGTCTTCCGCACTTGCAAGCCGCCAATCGTGTTCTTCGATACATCAAAGGCAGCCTAGACCAAGGCATTTTCTTTCCCTCTTCCAATACTTTACATGTTACTGCCTATACTGATTCAGATTGGGCCAGCTGTCCTACTACTCGCCGCTCCACCACTGGTTATTTCATCCAGCTTGGCACCAGCCCTATTTCATGGCGCACCAAGAAACAAACGACAGTTGCTCGCTCTTCCGCTGAAGCTGAATATCGTGCCATGGCCGTCACTACTTGCGAGCTCACCTGGTTAAAACAACTTCTTGCTGATTTTGGCATTTCTCATCCTGAACCTTTCAGCTTACATTGTGATAATCAATCTGCTCTACACATTGCTCATAATCCTGTGTTCCATGAACGTACCAAGCACATTGAGATTGATTGTCACATTATTCGAGATAAGATCCGGTCTGGTCTCCTCACTGCAGTTCATACGTCATCCCATGAGCAACTTGCGGACATCTTCACCAAAGCCTTAGGCCGAGACCTTTTTCATCATTTCCTATGCAAGTTGGGCATTACGGATCTCCATGCACCAACTTGAGGGGGAGTATTGACACAATCAAATATTGCTTATTCTCAGGATCCCAAATTGCACAAAATCAGCCATAACACAATCAAATCTGCTCATTCTCAATTGCACAAAATTAGCTATGGAATCATCACCATAATTCTAGGAATTGATTTGTAAATATTTATTTCCTTATCTTTGCTTATTTCCATACTTAGTCTAGACTCTTGTATCTATTTAAACAAGAATGTATCACTGTACTCAGTAAGTCAATAGAAATAAAATCATTCTCTTCCCTTTATATTCTTCACAGATGATGAAATTCTATGAAATCTTTAAGATTTTTTGTAACCTTAATTGTGTGAGACTTTTGCAGGAGCATTTCCGTCGCTTTAATCATAATTGAAGTCTTCTACTCCATCATCATCTAGTTCATCTTCAATGATCATGTTATGGAGAATTACACATGCCTTCATAAGCGTTCCGACTTCGAAAAATCCTGCAGGTCAACACACTATTGCAAATCATGCTTGAAGCACTCCAAATGCACGCTCAACATCCTTTTGATTCAATTCTTGCTCTTTTGCAAAATATGTTTTTTTATTACTTTTTGGACATGAGATTATTTTCATAAATGTTGACCATTGTGGATATGCCATCTACAACGTAGTATCCAATTGTGTAGTCATTGCCATTGATTGTGTAATTGACCGAAGGAGAACGCCCTTGAGTAAGCTCACTAAATATAAATGAATGTTCTAGCACATTGATATCATTATGAGACCTGGGTAACCCAAAATATGTGTGCTATAGCCAAAGATAATGTAATGCTACAACTTCTAAAATAATAGTTGGTTCACAGATATGACGAAAATACATACCTTTCCATGATGCTGGACAATTCTTCAATTTCCAATGCATGCAATCAATGCTTCCCAACATCCTTGGATATCCATGTTTTTCGCCAATTGCTAGTAATCTAGCAATATCATGATTGTTTGGTGATCTCAAGTACTCTTAAAAAAAAGTTGAAACCACCGCTTTTACAAAAAATTTTAGACACTCCATCCAATAGTGGCGCCACATGTAACCCAGGGGTTCAAATAACCCCTTGACCCTTAAAAAACAAAAATTATACAGGTATTAAAGGTTCTGAAAAAAAAAAAATGAACACCTGAAAAAATTTGTTTGAACACCTTGACCGCGGCAGAGTTGTTTCTGTGTGTGTGCTAGTGCTCTTCTTCTTATGGTGCTTAGCGTTCTTCCTCTTCTCTGTCTATGAGGAAGTGGGTCTCTTTGACGTCAGTGGGTTCAGAGCCGCCGAACTCGTTGTGCGAAGGAGTTTTGCTGGGCGAAACCGTGAAAGGACACCGTTGTTTGCTGGGCGAAAGTTCTGGGTCTCTCTGTTTTAGCTTTTATTTTCATGTGTTGTACATGAATAGAATATTGATTGAAAAAAAAGAAGAAGAAGTAGGAAGCAATGACAAATGGTAGCTAGCCCCACATGTGGGCTATTATTAAAACTCAAAAAAGAATTGAAGGGAAAGAAATTAGTGAAAAACACACTCACACACCATTATGATTTACGTGGCATTGGCTATTGTGCAACTTTGAAATTTTTTTTGGCTTTGGAATATTTCAAAATTGGTAAAAATAACCTATACCTCTTTTTTGTTATTATATATGTAGTGACCTATGGTATAAAACATATTGAAATTTGAAACAAAACATAACATTGCTTTTCATTAATAATTTCATAAATTTTTAAATTATTCAAATCTAAAGTCTTTATCAATATTTTCTTTTTTGTTTTTTGTTTTTCAACGGAAAAGTAGGACCTTATGATCCTCAATTCGATCCGTGAAACTATTCAATTGATCCTACATAGGATCTTGATTTTTACAATATTGATTGTGGGTGTGGTGGTTGTGTGGGTCAGTGGATTGTTATATTGTTATTTGTTTCATAATTTTTCTTTTCTTTTTATCTTTTTATCTTTCACAGTATATGTGTGCCTTTGAAATTATGGTTAATAAATTATTAATAACGGTTAATTAATGGATTAATAAATTATTAAAACTGATTAATTAATAACGGCTTAATTAAAAGTGATTAAATAAAAAATACAAGATCATGTGTTGTATTAGTTTAATGACTATGAGTTGAGGCTTTGTAAAATTAATGTATTCGCTTTATTTATTTATTTTTTTCGGGATGTCAATATATTCAATTTTTTTTTTAATGAACCCCTTAGAAAAAATTCCTGGAGCTGCCACTGACTTCATCGCGGTTTTTTCTCCAATCCTCAAGTATTCATCCATAAGATCACTCGTTACTCCATACGCAAGCATCCTAAGTGCAGTGGTCATCATCTTTTAAAGGGAAAATAACTCGAGCCTTGCAGCACTATCTCTTATAGATTGAATATGAAGAAACAAAAAATGCCTCATCGAAATCTCCTCCTAAATAAATTGGGAGGATATGTTGGTGATTCAACAAAATAGTCGAGAAATAGCCTTTCTTTTTTTGATAAGTAGAGAAATAGCCTTTCATGACCTTGCAACCAATCACATTTGATTTCCCTACGATGACGATGACGTGATGTTGATCTTTCTCCCATGGCAACTTTTGCAATTATCACCAACTCTTCATCAGAGTTAGAGTCAACAAGATCCATTTTTGTGAAATAAAGAGTGGGCCATAGGAAGAGAAGAAAGATTGATTGAAAGAAACTTGGATTGGGTTGAATAAAAATTGGGGAGGAAATGCTCTTATTTATAGTGAAAGAATATAACCGTTAGAAATTACTATATTAGAGATATGATCGTTGGAAATTACCATGTCAAAAATATGACCGTTAGAAAATACTATTTTAGAAACGTAAAGAAAGAACAAAAAATAATAAAGTAAGAATATTTTTTTGGAGTGTTTGAAAGGTAGAGAGTGTGATGTAGTGTATATTTTAAAAGAGAGTAGTTAAAATTGAAAAAGAAACTTTTTTCCTTAAGATCTGATGTGGATGCTCTTACTCACCAATACCAAACAACCTCTTAGGTTCCCTGGATTAACTATGTTACATTATAATGATGATCAACGGATTAGTTTCTCTCATTTTTACCAATCAAATTTGTAATTCTATCACAGTGTGTTGATCAATTTTGAACTGTTCTTTCTAGCTGGTTTGGTTAAACTGTATTAAAGTCATTTTTTAAAAGAATTTCCTTCGAATCTTTATTCACTAAACAAGACCTGGTAATTTTCAGTTTTTGATTTAATTGATAGCATGCTGGATTTGAAGGGGATGAATCCAATGTAAAGAACTTCACGTAAGTATCATCTTGAGAGAGAGAGAGAGATGCTATACAAAATAAAAATAATAATGACGAGATGTAACGTGTAGAACAGACGAAATCGACAAAGGGTTTTCAAGATTCAAAGTCAAGATTGAAACTTCTTAATCAAACCAAGCTTCCAAATGATAGTGCTAACCTTCGTTACGCAAAGATCTTTGTCAAATTGAAGTGTGCCAATAATGCATATGAATCTTTGTAACAATAATAAAGTCGGTAAGAAAAGTCCTTAACCCGGCCAAAAAAAAAAAAGAGAAAATAATCATATTAAGGCAATCAAACCGAATACCTTATTTACAGGTATCAATCGTGCTGACAATTCAAGCATTACATCCTCTACAAAAATCATGTATGATTTCATTAAAGCTCCTTTGAAACTTTTTCAACAATCTTTTGACTTAGAAAAATGGTACCATTTTTTTTCGTTTGATTCCATACCCAATCGACATTTTTCTATCCTCTTTATTATTCTTATTTTTGAAATTGGAGATGAGGACTCAAAAGTAATTGCTGGTTGAATAATGACTGCTTAAGTAAATTGCACTGAGGGATGTCGGATTGACTGTTGTTGTTACTGAAACTGCAAGAATTCATGAGCTTCTTTGCTGGGTATAACATATCCTCATCTATGTTTGAATGCTGGCGTTTGAGCTGGTTTTCCATGTTTGGAGCTATAGTGTTCAGTTGAGGTAGTTTTTGAAACATATAGTTGTCACTGCTGGTACCTGCAGCTACGGAGTTATTGATGAAAGGCTGGTCTAGACTCCCATAATTGAATGTTGATGATTCGAATCCAGTTGCATTACAATGGCTGTCGGCTAATAGACTACTTAAGAATGAATAATCCACAGCATCACATAAGTTTGAGAAAGAAGATGATTTCTGGGGCATGAGAGTGTGTTGACCAATGGGACTTCTCAAGCTTGGTAAAATGGTATCATGGATAACTTCTTCTTCTTCTTCTTCTTCTTGATCTTCACTTATTGCTGCTGTTGTTGGAGGTAAAGCAATGGACTTCTCATAGATCCGACAAAGAACCCAATCGTCTAACTGCAAAAAGCCTCAAATAAAACAGAATTAATTGCAGAACAAAGTTTAGATGCTACATCTATTTGCAAACAATAAGTTTATGAGGGGGGTTTAAAAATTGGGCATGTACGAAGTTTAATGACACAACAAAATGATGTTAACATTTTTCACAATTATTAAGATGAAACAACGTGATTGGTGTCAATAAAATGATGTGATATTATAATCTAAATTTGTTGTGTTTGTAATATTATTGATTTGCAAAATCTTATAATTATGCACTTCATTATAATTAGGCCGTAGGGTCACCAATCAAATTAGAACTACTTGCATGTAGTCAATTGTCTCTTATTCATCAATCAGCATGGTAGGTGGTGAAACTACACTCTTTAATCAAATTGGGTTTAATAAATTTGTGGCCTCACGCCTAGCTAGGCTAGGCCTATATATAAAACTAGTCAACAAGAAATTTTAGAACGAACACGAGTTCATCTTTGGATGGATTGAAAAGGATGCATCCAAACTCACCATGATAAACCTAACAACATAGTCTTATCAGGAAAATGCTTTTCTAACAAAATAGTCTAATAATGTAGAATCTATTCCTTTAAACCTACTTTTTCTTTAGCATCTACCATTTCTTCAAGACTCCATATAAACAAAAACAAAAAAACAAACAAAAAAAATCCTACTTTAGCTGCACGCTATCTCACATCATTGAGTAGGATTCTTTTGTTTGCGTTAATTAGTATCAAATATGCATGTATTTTCATTTATTATGACACATGACATTTAATATATTAATTATGAAATTACAAAAAAAATCATATTATAAAGTTTAATTATCGCCACCTTTGTTTTATATGTATATTAATTTCAAAGTTAAGGAATAGAGATAAAACTTTGTGGCCTTGGTTGCTTTGTGTAGATGACTTAATTTGCTTACTACAGTGTCAGGTACTATTTCAAATAATAGAATCTTCTTCAAATAGATCGACGAATTAAAATAATGGTTAAATTATTAAATTATTTTTTTTTATTTGTTTAAACTTTTGAGATAATTGATAATTTATCAGCAACATCCTAAACCGGCTTGGGTGATTAGAGAAAGATGTTATATAGTGCTCACCCTCATGGATGAATCTTTGAGCTTCATGGGTTTGTTAAAATGGTTGGAGGTGTAGTTAGGGAGTTGAGCAAGGCGATATTCATGCATAATCCAATTAGTCTTGACTCCCTTGGGTGGCCTTCCCTGGTAGAAAACAAGTGCCTTCTTGACACCAATGTTCTGCATCAAATTCCCTCCTCCTAGACCTGAAGCTGATGATGTCAATATGGTTTTATCTGTACCAGTTGCTTTCCAATACCCAGAAGCAGCTGCCCTGTTTGGCCTGGCACCATTTGGGTATTTTCGATCTCTAGGACTGAAAAAGTACCACTCTTTCTCACCAAACGCAGCTTTGTCTGCACATAAAAAGATACAACATTAATAACACATATACAAGATCATGAGTTAGATAAAATAAAGGGTGAATAAGACACAAACCTGGTAACTCCCATGGATCAAACTTGTAGATATCAACCTCAGCTATGATGGAAACTGGCAAGGGTGTGGAAGCTAACTTTTTTCTAAGGTAATGAAGAATGAGCTCTTCATCTGTTGGGTGGAACCTAAAGCCTGGTGGCAGAGGTGCTTGGGGATTCTTCATAATTTTAATTTAATTGGGATGAATGAGGTGAGGGTGTTGTTTAGTTTGAATGCTAGATTAACTCAAACCAAATAGAACCCAAAAAAAGGTACACAAAAACAGGCCAAAAGGCAATGCAACGGTTGAGGCCTAAGTCTGAAAATCAAAAGAGAAAGAGAGGAGGATTGAAATTTTTGTGAGGAGAAGATGGGAATGGGTTTTATGGTTGTGAGAATTTGTCGGCATGCGGAAAAAGAGATTAGGCCAAGGGGGATGTAGTTTGTACTACTGTAGTAAGAGAGAGATGGGGGTCCCACATCTTTAGAGCAGGACTTTATTTGGATTTTTGTTTGTATTTTGGCATTGCCAGCTGGAGAGCCATCGGTTTAATTCTTTCCAAACTTTATTTGTCGTTTTACCATATTTTCCTTCTTCACGTATAGTAGATTTATAGATTATTTAGAAGGGAAAGATGGCGGCTGAGGCTAAACAAAACTTGGTTGATGGATGTTTTATTATAGTTTATTCATCTTCTTTGGATTCAATCTTGACACGTGCTCCGAGCCCCCCCACAAAGATAGGTTTACCAAAGATCATGCGTGCTACAGTGTTAGTCCTCGTCATCATCGTGCCGCCGTAATTATATATATCTTTCTTATTTTATAATTTCGTCAAAGAGTTTTATAGTTGATCAATTATATTACTTATTTAAATGGTTGGTTTAGTGCAACTATCAAAATATAAAAAGAATAAAAATAAAAATCATCTCCCTTTATCTTAAAGTAAATTTGAAAAATAAAAAGAGAGATGATGGGACCTAGCTATTAAATATAATCTTAAAACCCACTTCAAAATTTGTAAAATACTTAAGTCATGATTTTTATTTTATAGCATATATATGCATTATATATGCGAACGCTGAAGAGAAGCAACAACAAAGAGAAAGAGAAACGGACAAATATGCAAGTGTTTAAAGTTGATGGATCATCGAAGGGTGGTGATAAGATTGGATGGAATATCACGAAATAAACTGAGGATATAGTGTAACTCAAGCGGATTAGAATCTGTCAGAAGCTGTATGGCTATGGGCCCAACTTTCTCTAAGAAAGAAGAGGTTTTAAGTGAGTTGAGATCATCATTGGAGTCACTCCTCCATTCATGATTTGGAATATTCCAATCTTGAAAATCAGTGGGGACCTAGCCTAGCCTAGCTAAATGGCATATTGCTTTAAAAACAAGTTATTTGTTGTCACTTGTCAGTTCAACCATTTAACCAGAAACTACTAAACTCATTCATTCACTCACGTGAATTCATTCCAATTTCTACTTGACATGCATATTCCTAGTAATTTGGTTTTCTCAACTAACTCATTTAATTACCTTCAAGATCACTTACTCAGGTTCTTGCCTTAGTACGTACGTAGCAACTAGTAACCTAAAACCATTATAAAGCTGATATTATGAACCCTATCATCAAGTAAAAGAAAATATGATCCTCTAGTAGAGGAGTTGAGGTTGATTAGCTAACTTTGTAAGACAAAGAAAATCATCTTTAATACATACTTGAACCTGAAGATGACGAGGTTGAGGAGGAAGGTTAGTGCGCCATTCCAAACTTACAACTTTGTAAGGAAAGGAGACTTACAATTGCCAAACCATACAGGCCAAAAAATAAAGTAAAATTAAAATTAGCATAATTGACCCATACTAATACTAAATAAAGAATAAATATCCACTATCTCATTTTTTATGTTTCACTTTATACTCTACTTTGAACTAATATGTCATATGTAAAGATATTTATTCGAATAATAATGTTCTTTCCACGCATATCCGCTTAGGTTGTGTGAATTTTGAATAAGTACATTCTTGTTAGAATATCTCTGTAATAGTGCTACACAAAATTTAGTCCAATAGACTTTCTTTTGTAATTGCGACGGGCCCAAAAAAAAAAAAATTAGTCATGGGGGACCACGCAAATATGAGATTTATCCGCAGTGATTCATAACCAATAGATTTACTTTCAGGTTGTAGTTGTAGTTGTATGCTTTTTTGGAATTAAGTGGATACTTTCTTTGGTTTTGGTGCGACTAAACTACGAAATCAAAGCTATCATTTGCCAGCTTAGCTTTCACACCTGAGCTAATTAAGTATTGAAGCGTGGCAGGTATTATCTTGTTACAAGTTTGACCACAATATTCCAGTTCCAAGCATGCAAGAATAATTTCTTCTTTCATTTATTTATTAGTTTCTCATCCAAGATATCTGCTTATGCTTTGTAAACATGAAGCTCACGTTCATCATAATTGGATCTTGCAGGAAGAAACCACGACAATGGCTAATACTCCTTAAAAAGAGCACAAGAGTCAATCCTCGTATTAGTTTTATGTAACAAACTAACACGTGGGAGGTGGATGAGCAGCAATGTGAACTTTGTAATTTCCGATTTGGTCATTACAACAGATACCAAACAAAGAATGGTTCTCTAAAAGACAAATTTCAAAGGTCTAAACCACAAATATATCCTAGTCACATTCTTCCCCAGATCTTAATGCAAAATCAATAAAATATATGAGTCTTGCATAGCGTTTGTTCCCAATATCTCAAACCAAATGACCAACTTTTGTTTTACATATTGCCTCCCTACCATGATGCAAGCTTCCAAAGAGTTGGGTTTTGACAATTTAAAAGCAAGACCTAATGGCGTAGATTGTGGATTGTCAAAATAACCTAGCTTAACTCTTAGTTATATTAATATTAAAGCATAAACGCTTTGAACTGAGCCAAGAAGACACTGGAAAAATTATTTAAAAAACAAAATAAAAAAGATAGAATTGTTGCCATCAACTTTTCTTCTCTTGTAACACTTCTTGGCAGTCAAATTGAGCACGGCATGGTTTTCAAATAATTAACAAAAACAGTTACTAAATCTGGAAAGACTTCCACAATTAATAAAAAAGCGAAGAGTGGCTCAGGCTCAGCAACGGTGAAAATCTTGGGTTTGGACAAAAGATAGAAGAGACAAAATTTTGTTGTAAAGATAATTAGGTCTTGAGAGCATCTAAAGACTGAGCATAATCCAAAGGTGATGCTTATCCCAAACTCCTTTAAAGAATTTAATATAAATAAATACTTCCAAGTCTCACTTTGTTTGGTAAGCCCACAATGGCATTCACTTTAATATTTTAATTTTATGCACCAATAAGTGAAATACACCCTGAGTTTTACGTCATATGTGACGTTCAATAAAGCATTTGTGACATTGGTTCTTCCCTCCACCTCCTTTGCTTTCCCACATATCTTAACTTGTTCATCTAAAATTCAAACACCCACATGTCAAATATGATACATTTGAATCAATATATTATTATACTTCCCCCACGTCCTAGTAGTCCATCACCCTGTGTCTCCACTCCAGTGATGAACACTAAGAAAAGCTTGGCATATCCAAAGTCAGAGAGTTCTTGTTTAATGTCCATGTGCTGAGCTGACAATAAAGGGTCAAAAGCATAATCTCCACTTAGGCACGTGAGCCTTGACTTTTGATTTAACATATATGACGATGCTTTAAAGACTAACAAAAAGGTAGATGAGAGAATCATTGAACACCCTAAAGCATCTCTATGATTGTTGTTCTTCTTTTTTAGGATGAATAAAGTTCATCTTATTCAAACCAGAGAGAAAATACTGCTTGCTCAGCAGGTATAAACCAGAACCAGCAGTTAACTGCTTGTTTATTTCTCACTTCATTTTCTTTTGTTTTTTGGGTACAAATTCAGAGCTTTGATAGATATTATCATATTACCTCACATCTGATCTCATTTTTCACCCCAACATTACAAGGGCAACTAGGACTCCTAGCCTAAACCAAAATGTCATTGGTGTCACATTCAGTTTGTTAGGAAAATTTGACTGGGCATTGGAAAATTATAAAAGCTAAAACATGTTAGACTAGTCAAAGGCATGGCTAACATAGAAGAGCACGTATTATTAGCTAATATCCAACTGCAAAATACCCTTGATTGTGACCCCTGTAGTTTTCCACGTGTAGTTCACCTAATCCAGTAGATAGTCATAGTACTTATCCAATTTGAAATGCTAATGCATCAGTTTTCCCATTTGGGACATTAGAAAGTGAGTTACACCTAACCTGGATCAATACCAAGAAGTCATGGTTACTTCTTTTTTTCTATAGCCAAAATACTTGAGGAAAGAAACACATTGAATCTTTTCAGTTTTTCAATGACATCTAAGGGCCTTGGCATAAACCCTGTTGAATTTGTAATATTAACTAAGTTACATTCTTCTTTGATAAGAATGGGTGGAAGGTGAGGTCGTGGGTTCACTGGGTGCCGACCACCTAAAAAGGAATATTTATTATTTGAACCATATCCTGACATAAGAAGTCCAATGGGAGCAATACTTGAAACGGAAATCCATAAAAAAACCCCTATATTGAGATCGGATAAAACAAGGTGATAGTCAAAAGGAATTACTGAATAACTTAGTAGAATTGATATAACTGCTATGGATGGTCCTATACTAAATAAACGAGTTGTCTCGCGCCCCTAGGTATTCTCTACCTACCCACCTGTGTCGGTTTCGGGTACAGGTACCCTTTTGTTGAAGGTCGTTCGAGCTTTTCCTGGGAGTATGGCATGGGTTACTTCAGCGCCGTAGCGCCTGGTACTCGAACATTCGGGATTTAAAGGATTGGAAAAAAGAAATGCATGTTAAATGCACCTATAACGGAGTTCAATTATCAGAAAAAGAATTTCCGAAAAACTGGTTAACAGACGGTATTCAGATAAAGATCCTATTTCCTTTTCGTTTGAAACCTTGGCACAGATCTAAGTTACGATCCCCTCATAAAGATCAAATTAAAAAGAACGGGAAAGGGCAAAAAAATGATTTTTGTTTTTTAACAGTTTGGGGAATGGAAGCTGAACTGCCTTTTGGTTCTCCCCGAAACCGATTTTCCATTTTTGAACCCGTTTTTAAAGGACTCGAAAAAAAAAATTTAAAATTAAAAAAAAAGCTTTTTCTAGTGTTACTTATCAATAAAAACAAATAAATAAACCTTTTCTTGATATATGATAGAAATTCTAATCTAAACTCACACACATATATTTTGAAGATCTCAGGGATCAAACCCACACTCTCATAGAAGGGTGAGGCTTTTTGGAGAGGGAAATTACCACTGAGCCGAATACCCAAGTGACAAAACCTTTTTGTTCAAGTTAGTCTTTTATTTGGTTTTTTATTTAATCAATTATGGTCCATTTTGTAGCTAGTTACAAATCTGTAAATAAAAATAGCTCTATAATTTATTTTTACTGTTTTTTATGCTTCTGAAACATTTCCAAAATGTTCTTAAATTTAATTCCTTGAACTAAATTCCAGCAGAAAATATTGCTAAGCATGGAATTCTTCAACAGACATCTAGTGACAAAATGTACTCAAAGCAAATTGTAGCAATCGAAGCAACAAGATCATCAGCAATGAGTTCAGGAGCCTAATGGCATGAGCTCACCAGAAAAGAAACCACAAACAACAAAAACTTTATGTTAAAATAATAGTTAAATGATTAAATCACATTTTCTGGCAGCTTAAACCTTTGGGGCAAGTGGTATTTTGTCATGGAATTATTGTAAAGGTTCTGGCTAATCAGTTAAAGCATGTGAATGGAAATCTAGTATTGGACTCACAAACACCTTTGTTGGAGGTAGAATCCTTGACTTTTTGCTTATAGCAAATGAGTGTTTGGACAATAGATTACAAAGTGGTACACCTGAGTTTATTTGCAATTTGACATCGAAAAGGCATAAGATCACATTAATCAAGATCGTCTGTTATTTTTATTGTTTTTAGATTTGATGATAGTTGGAGAAACTGGATTCGGTTTTTTTATCTTGGCTATTCGTTTAAAATTATGGTCATCTTGGTTATAGAAATCTTGAGTCGGATGATACATAAAGAAGTAGAGAGTGGTTTCATTGCTGGGTTCAAGGTTGGAAGAGAAGATAGAAAGGTCTTAGAGATTTCCCATCTTCTCTTTGCTGATGACACAATTATATTTTGTGAGGCCTCTCTAGAACACAATTGTATCTTCGGTGTGTTCTTTGTTTTGAGACGATATCTGGTTTAAAATTTAATGAGTAAAATTTATAATAGGTGATGTAATGAGATCAGTGGACCTAGCAACTGTATTGGGTTGTAAGGTGGGTAATTTGCCTACAACTTACTTGGATATGCCGTTAGGCTCTTCTTTTAAGGCTTGAGTTGTGTGGAATACAATTATTAAAAGGTTGGAGAGAAGGCTTATGGGATGAAAGAAGTTGTACCTAAGCAAAGGGGAAAATATCACTCTGGTTTAGATTACGGAATCTTCTCTTTCCAAATATTTTGTCTCTATTTTTTTTTTGATAAATTATATTTTGTCTCTATTTACAATGCCCATTTAAGTTGCTAATAGTTTTGGATAGATTTAAGTGGATTTTATGTGGGGAGGAATGGGGGAGGCAACCAAGTTTCATTTAGTGATAAGAGATGGTGTGCCCTCTTTTGAAAAAGGGTGGCTTGGGTATTCATAAAGTAAATTCCTTTAATCAACCTCTTCTAGAAAAATGGTATTGGAGATTTGGAGTTGAGAAGGGGCACATTTGGAGATGTGTTATTATGCGAAATATGAAGAAGAAGGAAGGTTAGACAACTAAGAGGGTTAGGGATCACATGAGGTGAATTTATGGAAGTGTATTAAGGGAGGGTGGGAACCTTTCTCTAAACATCTTTTTAGGATGGTATCATGAGTTAGATTTTAGTCACACTTATGGAGTGGAGATCATTATCTGAAAGATCATTTCCTCAAATAGTTTAGTTAGTTAGTAGACAAGAATTCTTCAGTTGCTTCTTATCTAGGCAACCTGTTGGCTAGAGGAATGCAGTACTGGAATCCTTAATTCAGTAGGCCTTTTCAAGACTGGGAATTGGAATTTGTGGGAAGTCAAATTTGTTATGCTATATTATAATTTCCCTTCTAACCAAGGCGAGAATCAAGTATCTGGGAGGGCAATGAAAAGTGGAAGATTTTATGTTCGTTCATATTACAATAATTTAAGGGACGCCACAGGAACTTTATTACCTAGGGGGAGCAATGGGGTGTAAAGGTACCAAGAAAGGTAGCATTTTTCGCATGGACAACATTGAGGAAAATATTGACGATCGATAATCTCAAAAAACGAAATATCACGATTATTGATTGGTGTTACATGTGCAATAGGATCAACATCACTCTATTGTCTAGGGCAGATATCTAGTCTTTTGCATGTGTTGTTTGGGATATCTTGATGTAGAAGACTATGATTGAGATGTCAGACTGTTGGCAAGGAAGATTTCATTGTCATAGAAATTCATAAATTTGGAAAGTCATCCCTTTGTGTGTAATGTTGACAATTTGGTGAGAGAAAAATTGTAGACCGTTTGATGAAATTGAGCGTCCTAGTCATGTTATCAAACCGTCTTTGTTAAGGTCCTTGTATGATTTGATGTTTGCTTCAGGCAGCATTCCCCCAATATATTTTCTAGATTTTATAGAGTTTCTAAATATGAGATTGTAATTCTTCAGGATTGGTTTGATACACTCTTTGGAATAAATTATTTTTTACTTAAAAAAAAAAAAGGGTTTTTAGTAGTTAAAGTTACTACATTTCAAGTCTTAGCCTTATTAAAGTTGCCAAGAGCCTTGTAGCTCAACTTGCACCTCTTGATTTGAAAACATCTAGGGTTCAAATCCCCACTCCCCCAAACAATCGAATTATCAAAAAAAAAGAAAAAGTTAGAAGTTACTACCAGCCTCCATACATAGTGAAGTCATCGTTTGATGTGGCCATGAAAGACTAATTTGTTGCTACTTCAGAAATTTGTACATTTAAGATTTATTTTATTAGATTCATGTGTGAATTCCAATCAAAGCAAAAGTCATATGGTTTTAAAGGTATAGTTTTAAGTATTCTACAGTTAAAAATAATTTTGGCCAGGTTTGTACTCTGGTAAAACTCTAATGTCTGCCACTCCCACAAATTAAGGGTATTTTGGTAATATAGTTGAGTCTAAGATCTTTTAAGAGATTCTAAATGTTAGGTTTATTTCCTTAAAGTCCAAATTATTCATTATTACCTTATTAAAACTTTAATACACTGGTCAAAATAGGAGTCTTATTGCTATTAGTACAAGAATATATATATATATATATTAATTAATAAAAATATTGTGTCTTTATATTATGTATTTCGTTCTTTCGGGATTCAGTGGGTGTTGCCGGGTCGAGTAATGAATCTTTTATTTGGGTGGAAGAATTGGTTTGGGAGGCATTCCTCAGAAATCTGGAATTTAGTTCCATTGTGTTTGATGTGGACAATTTGGTGAGAACGTAATCAGTGTATGTTTGAAGATTTGGAGAGTTTTGAGAGTCAATTACTCGGGTTCTTTGCTAGTTCGTTGTTGAATTGGTCTCGTGCATGGGGTTTTACTACTACGAATTCCATTGCCGATTTTATAGAGTCAGTGTGTTCAGTACATATTTCTCATTCTTTGTAACTATTTGACTACTTTGTTTTCATGCTTTATGCACATAAGGGTAGTCAGTATATATATTGTGTCTTGAATACTGAGGCACGTTGCCTAATGTGTTCTTTTTTCCTCTCTCTTCCTTTTGATATTCAGTTACTAATTTAATATTCACGTGCACTATTCACAGTTTGTGGATAGATGTAATCTTAGCTTCTTTTCACCCCTTTTGCAACCCTAAATCAAATATCTTCCTACTGTAGGACAAATTGGGGAATTTGTCTATGTAAATACCTGTGTACACAAGAAAGAGAAGAAGAGAAAAAAAGGGGAGAAATCAACACACGAAGGCCAACATGCCTCAATGCTCAAAACACTCAATAATAATTCTATTAATCAACTCTCTTGTTTGAGTACAATAAAACACTTATATAGACCATACTCTTAACTTCTTCTTGTAGAAACAGAAATTCTACTTTAACTAGTAAACCAAACCCTAACTGAATTGGACCAAAGTGCACACAAAAAAAACCCATAAAACAAATAAGACTCACTTAATAATAAAAGAAAACCCAAGGCTCATAACTATGGCCCAAACCCAACAATTAGAGAATTACTAAAATACCCTTAATTCTAGTATAACCAAATAAAATATAAGAACCTAAATAACAATCATGGACACTTATTCTTGGGCTTTGCCTTAACCTTAGACTTCCAATAAGGATATTGTTTCCCTAACCACGCCATGGCTGCGCCATCACTTCCCTTGCCTACCAAAACCCTAATCTTCTTTTTAAAAGTTCTATACACTAAATCCACAAATCCTGCTAGCCCCAAACCCACTACAAGCACTCATAGACAATTTTGCAATTTGTCCTACGTCATTATTCCTGATGATCAGGCTAGGAAAGCTAATCTCCAACTCAAGATTCTGTGGCAGCTTGTCTTGGGTGAGTTCAAAGCAAGGATTTATAAGAACTAATGATACAATTCTTCTTCTTCTTTTTTTATACCGTAAGTAAAACCTATGGGCAACTAACCCCACCTACCAGAACTAATGATAAAATTCTGACCCTAGGAGTGAAGCCCAAGGGAATCATATTCAATAACCACAATGTCATCTTTGACTTCTCTTCTACAACTCCTCGAAATTAATAACCCGCAGAAATATGATTGCCTTTTAATGCACAAACATCCTTCACTTCCATACTATTTGAACCTAAACTCAACTTTTCATAATACCATCATTATTCTACCCTAAGCCTTCAGCTAAACAACCATATCCTGGGATATATATTCGGTCCTGAGAATCCTTAAACTTTCTCGATTTCCTGCAACTTTTGCACCACTCAAGCTCCAGCCCCATTCAATTTTTCTTTATCAACTAAGCGTAATAACTCCTTTCATCTATCAAAGCAAAAATTTCCAATATAACCACAACCTCAGCTCACAATGCAAACTGTATGCAGCAAAATTTAATTTTTCAGTTCTTTCCTCATACATCAACAATAAAACAGAAATCCAATGGCAGTTATCTTAACTTAAAAATGGCAGAAAAAAAAAAAAAGTTTAAAATTTGACCGAATAAATTAACCACATTCTAATGATACAAGAAAATGCAGATTGGCCACTTAAGTATTCAGCTCAATGGTAATCCCCCTCTCCAAAAAGCCCCACCCCTCAATGAGGGTGTGAGTTTGATCTCCACGATCTTCAAAATATACGTGTGTATGAGTTTAGATTAGAATTTTATCATATATAAGAAAGTAAATTAATAAATGCAGATTGAATGAGAGCTCAAACGGTACTTCCTCCCATTATAAGAGTAAGGTGGAGGGTAAGGTCATAGATTCAAGACCCACGAGGTGCATGTAACTCACAAAATCAAAACATGATACAAGAAAACATAGCATGCCCATATAATGAAATTAAAGTAGCACTTACCCTTCAGTGCAAGTGTCCTTTGTAATCATGTATACGTGTTTATATATTTATTTCTCTTTTCAATTTTTTAAACCTTTTTATTTTTTTTGATAAATAATAATGTTTTTTATTGATCAAAATAGGCACTAGAGTACATTAGGCATGTACTCGGGAGAACCCAAGAATTACAATCTTAAGAAACAATGATCTAAAAACTCAACAAGGGAAGTAAAAGAAAATAATCCTGAAGCTGACATCCACTCATACAGAGTGCGAACAAAAATTGTCTTCAAAGCCAAAATATTTCTTTCACTATCCTCAAATGTGCGCTCATTCCTCTCCCTTCAAATACACCACATCAAACAATGAGGAATAGCCTTCCAAATCGCAATATTTTGATGCCGGCCAAACTACCTTGCCAACAATCTAATAAATCAACGACACGCCTAGGCATTACCCAATGCATTCCAAAAAGAGATAAAACTGTAGCCCACAACTCATTAGCCACTGTGCAATGAAGGAATAGATGGTCAATAGTTTCCTCATCCTCCCTACACATACAATACCAATTGACCAAAAAATAATATTCCTTCGCCTCAAATTATCTGCGGTTAAGATCTTACCCAGTGCTACCGTCCAAATAAAAAATGTAACCCGAGGTGGGACTCTCGGCTTCCAAGTAGCTTTCCACGGAAAGCTCACATCCATCAAAGGAGATAAGGCACAATAGAAAGATCGTACCTCGAAAACCTTTGTGGCTGATGGTTTCCAACACATTTGGTCTACCCCTTGCCCCTTAGTTGAAACCGAATAAAGTAAGTCTAGAAAATTTGACACGGACTCCAACTCCCAATCATGAATCGAGCAGATAAAATCCAACTCCCAATGCACAACATCATTATGGACTCGTAAATGGTTTGCCACAAGGGCATCCTTATCACGAGTGATTCGGTATATCTCTAGAAACGACACCTTCAAAGGCGCCTCACCACACCACACATCGCTCCAATTTTTAAACCTTTAATAACCATATCTTTTGTCAATTAGGTACATTAGGACGTTCATTGAAAATTGTAAGGCTCCATCAATCTATATTATGTTTAATAAAGCACTGGTAGGAATGTATCCATCATCCATTAACAATGACACAGTTTATGCACGTTTTCCATATAAACCTAAATAGTAACAATGACATGGTTTATGCACAAGTTAAGTTAATTTACCAAACACCAAAATTTCAGGCCTTTACTATGATTTCTAACAACAAAATCAAATAGTCCGAATGGATCTTATATAGATGATGAGGAAAGGAAATTCTGTGCACCTGTATTAAGTCCATGGGCAACTTGATGCTGAAGGTTGCTAGCTACCAAGTCATGAGTATACACGAACCTCAATCTGTTACAACTTCTCATTAAACTATTGCTCCCAAAAAGAAAATCCCCGCTCTCTCACAACTCTTCTAGTTTCAGGTTGGCGGCGAAAATCTCTTTCTTGATCAAATCTCCTGGACATAAATCTGGTATTCTTGTCTGACTGACTATGATCTAATTGATTGCATTCTAAATCTGGCATCTGACACTCTGATATATGCTTACCAGACAACCAAGCCTGAAGCATCTCATCTGTCTTTGGTTCTGGCATTAAGTGTTTCTCCTTCATCTCTATGTAATATTTGTGGGCCTCCTCCAACTTTCCGTTCAAAAATAGCCCATGTATTAGCACAATATATGAACTCCGATCAGGGTCGACTCCATTCTGACTCATCTCACTCCACAACTTGAAGACATTATCAAGCTGGCGCCACCGGCAAAATTTCCGAATCAACATTATGTAGGTATCAGTATTTGGGTGGCAGCCCATCCTTTTCATCTTTTCCAAGAGCACAAACACTTCTTCCCCTGTCCTTAAAATACGGAAGAAGGCATGGTAAGTCTGAATGGTAGGGGAGAGGCCACGGCATAACATATCGTCAAAGACTTCTCTAGCCTCTTCTACTTTCCGGGCCCTACAGAGAGGCTTGATTAGTGAGTTATAAGTGACAATATTAGGAGAAATACCCTTCTCTTCCATTGATTTCATGAGATTGATAGCTTCTTTCACAAGCCTAACTTTTGCAAGAGCATGAATGACAGCATTGTAAACTTTCCTATCCGGTGCAATCTTCATTTCTTTCATCCTGTTGAAGAGCTTGAGCACCTTATTCAAATTACATGCTTTTGAATAGCACGATATGAGACATCCATACGAGACAACATCATGTTGGATACCTCTATTGCTCATCTCCCTCCAAATTCTCTCTCCCTCTCGGGAACTAACAATCACATTACACCATCCATTAAGAATAATGTTAAAGCTCTTGGTATTAAACGGAAAGACATCCTTGTTGCAGAAGAGCAAGTGCTCAGCATCTTGCACATTCTTGTACCGGCAAAGGGCAGAGAGAAGGCCTTGAAACTCATCAATCCCAACTTCAAACTTAAACCTTTTGTAGGCATAAAAAGTATTTATAGCCCTCGCCACATCGTGTACAGCACAATATCTCCTAATCATTATCAAGAGAGTCTGAGGAGTCACAAGAGAAGGACCAGCCGGACTCGGACTCAAACCCCCTCTCACTCTCATTTCATCAATCAAGGCCCACGCAGTGTCGAACTTTCTCATTTTCCCAAGAATACAAATCATGGAATGGTATTCTCGCACCGAATGAGTGTAACCCGGCTGCTTTGCAGCCCATAGAAAGAAGGTGAATGCAGTTTCCCAATTGTTGCGAAACTGTGAGAGCACCCCCACCACCAATTCTGATGAGGCAACAATCCCGCATTGCTCGAGCTTGTTTTTCGTTTCAGAGGGACTGCTTCCCAATCCACCTAATATACCCACAATAGTCTTTATGTCTTGGGTGATACTCTCATCTCCTAAACTCAAAGGTCTAAAATGCGTTTCATCGTATTCGGATTCTCCACCATCATCATCATCACCATCATCAGTAATAGAAGCATGTTCTTGTGATTCTATTATTGAAGGGGCATTTGAAGCTGCATATGTTGAGTTTGGGGAAGTAGTAGAAGACGAGAAAAATTGCAAGTGAGATATAGAAGGAAAAGTAGTACAAGGGGTCAAGTTAAAAATAGTGGCAGCACTGATGGGCTTAACAACAAAATAAGAGGTGGAATTGACATGGGTTCGAAGCAGAATTGAGAATACAGAGAGGTTAGCAGATCTTACTCTCATCATGTGTTGCATTTCTACTCTACTGGAGCCCCGAAAAACAATAGCCTTTTGAGATCCAAAACCTGGAGCACCAGCTGTTTGTGAAATTAACTAAACGAACATACCATTACAATGAAGCAACGTTATTTGAAACATAGTTGTGGATTTCGCTGGGAATCGAGTATACCGTGATAAGAAGATTGCCAAATCGTGCGGTTCAAGAAGCGAGCGTTGAATCTGTGTGTGACTAGATTTCAAGTAAAACATTCCGTCACAATCATAGCACCCCACTTCGCAGCACATGTACGGTCAGTTTATATTACAACATTTCAATTGTAGCTGATGTTTACCTTAGGCATAATGTCCCAACATTTCTGTTGTAGCTGATATTTATTCCTTTTTGCTTTATTTTTTCCCTTTTGACTGAGCACAGTGACATTTATCCTGGAATCGAGTTATTGAAAATTAAAATCGAGTTATGCCACTCTCTTTGATCCTGTGGGGTAATATTTAAAATAATATTAATGCATCTTACCCTAATTGACATATATCTTATCTCAAATGACATGCATATTACCTCTACATGACCATCCTCCAAAGGACCAAAGAATTTCCCCCACTACCAGTATTGACTACCTTATATGTAGGAGTGTAAGCTTCACCAACACAACTGAGAAAACTGCAAGAACCGCACCTAACCGAACCGCATCACACTAAAACCGATCTTAATAGGTGTAGGTGCAGGTGTGTGTAATAGGAAAACCGCACTATAAGGTGTAGGTGTATAAATCCAGAGAAAACTGTACCGCACCTCATCGATTACACTCCTAATATATTATACTTGTATGCTAATGGTATATACAAGTGATGTTATATTATATTTGTATGCTAACGGTACATGAAGGTTGTGATTGAGTTATATTTGTATAAAGATAGTATATATGTGCAGGTTGAGATTGGAAATTATGATTCATTCTATGAAATATGTGTTAGAAAATGGTTAGGAGTGAATGAGAAATTGCTTCCTAAAAGTGGGCCAAGCAGACCCATGTGGGCAGTGGCGGCTCCAGGAAATTTTTCTAGGGTGTTCATTACAAAACTTGAATATAACATCATTAAAAAAAAAAAAAAAATTCTAGTTTTGTACAATTTTTGTTGACACGTTGAGATGTTGACACGTGTACAAAACTGGACACGTGACAATATCTCAACGGGTCCAATACTCTAATTTACTAAAAAAAATATAAAATAATTTTAAATGAATTTTCATAACTTATTAATAATAGAGGAATTAATTAGACTATCCCCAATGTAATAGGGTTGATAGGCTTAAAAATAGAGATTAATACTAAAATAAAACGATGCTATTTAGATGAAAGTAACTTAAAATGCAAACTATTTTTTTCCTTAATAAATGTAATATTGTTCTCTCCACTGTAAATAAAAAGGTAAAAAATAAAAAGCAAAGAGGCAAAATCAAAGTTTGACACTTTGACTTTCACCTCACCTGCCACACCATTATTTTATTTTATTTTTTTTCCTTTCACGGTTTTTTATAGCAGTACAGCCTTTTAACAGTTTGACTTTACCACTTTCCAAGAATAATGATAATGCATCGGGTGTGGTGAGTTTAAAAGTTTATTATTTCAATTTATATTTGTACTTTTTATTTTTGGGTACGGTGAATTGGGTTTATTAGATCAGAATGTTCACAAATTATTTGAGGGTGTTCATAATTTTTATTTGAGGGTGTTCACAATTTTTTTAAAGAGTACAACATCTATATAAAAATTTTTTTATCCTTTCTTTTTAAAAAGTTGCACACCCTCACTTGAACGTGGCGCCGCCCCTGCATGTGGGTTAGGCCTAGTCCTAATCCATTTTGTATTTATTAATACATTATTTTTTTCCAAATCTTGTGTCTTTTCTAACGAAGAGGTGTGACTCTATCTATAAATAGAGTGTCCCCTCATTCAATAAAAATATACTTTAAAATTTTAAACTTGCTTTGAGTTAGTTATTTCCTACAATTTTGAGAGTCTCATTTGCATAAAGAGAGAGAAAGAGACACTTGTTACGTTCGTTGTGCACGGAGATTGCTTGTGCTTCTTCTGCGTGCGAAGATCATTTTATCCTGGGAGATAGACGTCCATGAGTCTCAAAGCACCACTAAGTTAATAGTGTGAGGGACGCAATTTGTTTTAAGGAGATAACGTCAAACGCTAGACTTGATTTTTTCATTCTGCATTCACTGTGAGTTTTTATTATTTATTAACTGTGACAGATTTCTTGTTGTTGTTGTTTCTTTTTACAGAATCACATGATATATACCCAACAATCTTAAAACAGATTGCTATGATTTTATTGTGTGATTTTTGTGAATTACTGTCTGTGATCTTGTGAGAATTCTGCAATTTTAGTGCTTTATTGTGCGAATTCTATCTGTGCAGCATATTTACCACAAACCCAAAATTCTTGTGATAACTGTTTCGTTGAGTAATTCATTTTGCAACAATTTTCAATTTATCGTTAACGTGTTGGAACGTTAAGTTTAAAGTAACAATTTTGTGATCCTCTGTGCGGCATACATAATTGTGATATTTTTGTTGACTTTGAATATACTGTTTCTTGTTTTGGTTTTTCCGAAACAGTGAAAACTTTATGTACGGTAACTTTTGTTGTTGAAGTATATAAGTTGTTTGCGTAATATATTTATTTTGTTTATATAACTTGTTCTTTGTCTATTTTGTCTTTATTAAATTCATTTAATAAATTCAAAATTTCTGTGAGATATTTTAAATTAAATTTTGAGAATTCTGTTTGAATAAAATTTTGTTTAATAAAATGTCTATCGAACAAGTGTCTGAAATAAATCTGGTGAAAAATACTAATGAATGGTGGGTGGACACTGGGGCCACTCGTCATATATATGTTCAGACAATAAAATGTTTTCTACATATCAATTTGTGGGATATGGAGAACAACTTTTCATGAAAAACTCCTCAACTTTTAAAGTTGAAGGAAAGGGAAAGGTGGTCCTAAAGATGAGTTCTAGAAAAGAACTGACCCTCAATGATGTGCTGCATGTACCAGACATTTGCAAGAACCTTGTTTCGGGTTCTTTGTTAAGCAAGAATGGTTTTCAGTTGGTCTTTGAGTCTGACAAATTCTTACTCACTAAGAGTGGAATGCTTGTGGGAAAAGGGTATTTAAGCGATGAGCTTTTCAAAATGACTGTGATGACCATTGTTCCTATTAATGAAAATAAGAACAAATCTTCTGCCTATTTGCTTGAGTCATCTAATGTTTGGCATGGAAGATTGGGTCATGTTAATTTTGGAACTTTGCATAGATTAGTCAATTTAAATTTATTGCCAAAATTTCAAATTGATACTAATCATAAATGCGAAACTTGTGTGGAGGCTAAATTAATGAGAACATCCTTTCATTCCATTGAAAGAAGTAGTGATCCTCTAGAATTAATACATAGTGATGTATGTGATTTGAAATTTGTTCAAACTAGAGGAGGTCGGAAATATTTTGTCACATTCATAGACGATTGCACAAGGTACTGTTATGTGTACTTGCTAAGGAGCAAGGATGAGGCATTAGAGAGTTTCATTCATTATAAGAAAGAAGTTGAGAATCAACTCAATAAAAAGATAAAGGTTCTTAGGAGTGATAGAGGTGGGGAATATGAATCACCTTTTGGTGAGTTCTGTTCACAACATAGTATTGTTCATCAAACCACTGCACCCTATTTACCTCAGCAAAATGGAGTTGTTGAATGGAAAAATAGAACCTTGAAAGAGATGATGAATGCTATGCTGATAAGTTCTGGATTACTACAAAACTTGTGGGGGGGAAGCTATTCTTTTCGCTAATTATATTCTCAACAAGTTGCCTCAAAAGAAATTAGATAAGACACCTTATGAATTATGGAAAGGCCGAACGCCTTCCTATCAATTCTTAAAAGTGTGGGGGTGCTTGGCTAAAGCGGCGGTTCCTATTCCTAAAAAGGTAAAGATATGACCAAAAACAGTTGATTGTGTTTTCATTGGTTATGCCCATAACAATAGTGCATATCAATTTTTGATTCATAAATCTGATATTCCTGACATGCATGTTAATACAATTATTGAATCTAAGAATGCATCATTTTTTGAGGAAATATTTCCATGTAAACCTACACAAGAAACAAATTCCCTTAAAAGGAATTTGAAATCTACGTCTAGTACCTCTCATGATCAAGAGTTAATGGAAGAGAGGAGTGAGGTTGAGCCTAGACGTAGTAAGAGGACAAAAACGTTAAAAACGTTTGGTCCAGATTTTCTAACTTTTATGTTAGAAGATGAACCTCAAAGTTTCAAGGAAGCAATGTCTATGCCAGAGGCTCCTCTAGGGAAAGAGGATGTCAATAGTGAAATTGAATCCATCCTACAAAATCATACTTGAGAACTGGTGGATCTGCCACCTGGTTGTAAACCTCTAGGATATAAATGGATATTCAAGAGGAAAATGAAAGCTGATGGATCTATTGAAAAGTACAAGGCACGACTTGTTGTAAAGGGTTACAAACAAAAGGAAGGTGTGGATTACTTTGATACATATTCACCAGTTACAAGAATAACATCCATTAGAATGTTAATTGCTATTGCAGCGTTGTATAACCTAGAGATACATCAAATGGATGTTAAGACTGCATTCTTGAATGGTGAATTGGATGAAGAGATTTATATGGAACAACCAGAAGGGTTTATTGTTCCTAGAAAAGAAAAGAAAGTGTGTAGACTTGTGAAATCCTTGTATGGATTAAAGCAAGCTCCAAAGTAATGGCATGAGAAATTTGACAATGCAATGATGTCAAATGGGTTTAGAATCAATGAATGCGACAAGTGTATGTCAAGAATACCACAAGTGGCTATGTCATTGTATGTCTCTATGTTGATGATATGCTCATTATGGGTAGCGATAATGATATCATTAAAGCTACCCAAAAGATGTTAAATAGTAAGTTCGACATGGAAGATTTAGGTGTTGCAGATGTGATACTAGGAATCAAGATTACTAGAACATCTGATGGACTTATCTTATCTCAATCACACTACATTAAGAAGATACTTGAGAAATTTGGAAGATATGATGATAGTTTAGTGAAAACACCTATTGATGTAAATTTACATCTAACTAAGAATAAAAGGGAATGGCATATCTCAATTAGAGTATTCTCTGATAATTGGCAGTCTTATGTATATAATGAACTACACAAGATCAGACATAGCGTATTCTGTCAGCAAGCTGAGTAGATACACGAGTAACCCAAGTGAAGACCACTGGAAGGCAATAGTTAGGGTTTAAGGTATTTGAAATACACCCTAAACTATGGTATGCACTACACAAGATATCTAGCTGTATTAGAAGGGTACAATGATGCAAATTGGATATCTGATACAAATGACACAAAATCCACGAGTGGATATGTCTTTACACTTAGTGGTGCAGCTGTATCTTGGAAATATTCTAAACAAACATGCATTGCAAGGTCCACAATGGAATCAGAATTTATCGCTCTGGATAAAGCAGGAGAAGAAGCAGAGTGGCTTCGTCATTTCTTGGAGGATATGCCGATGTGGACGAAACCTGTGCCACCTATCTGTATACATTGTGATAGCCAATCAGCGATTGGTAGGGCATAGAGTTATATGTATAACGGTAAGTCTCGACATATTCGTCGAAGACACAATACCGTAAGGCAGTTGCTCTCAAATGACATTATCTCCATTGACCATATAAAGTCGAAAGATAATATAGCGGATCCGTTAACTAAAGGTTTGAGTGGAGAACGTGTAAATTGGTCATCGAGGGGAATAGGTTTAAAGCCTATAATTTAAGTCCCATAATGGCAACCCTACCTAGCTGACTGGAGATCCCAAGATCTAGGTTCAAAGGGACAACTGAATTGTGTTGGACTTGGTAGTATCACTATGGAGATAACATCTCCTCTCCATTCCTATGATGAAATAGTGATGCTTGTAAAAGTTTAGGATAAACTATGCTTTTAATGATTCTTATACCTTGGAAATCCAAGTGGGGTAGCAGCAGGATACTCTTAATAAGAAATCACCTATGTGAGTGTGAAATGTGGCATCTTCAATGAGAATTTTAAGGCTGAATTCTCTAAAACACTCACGAAACCAGGAAGATGTTAAGGGTCAAAATGAGCACAATAATGAGAACTAATTGTGTTCGAAAAGGAGCTGTGTGAATTCTATTGCCTTGGTATACACAAACAGCTGAACGGTTCAAGACATCATGTTCACCGGTTAGCTAGTATATCCGATAGTCTTTCACAAAGGAAGGTTCAAAGCCAAAAGCTATCTCTCCCGATACAGTAACTTTTCTTCTACTCTCTATGTGTATGCATTGTCATTTGCATTGTGTTCGTCAATTTCTATTTGTTAGCCTCAAGGTTTCAATAATTATTAATTGGCTAATTAATCCAAGGACATTCATGTAGTTTTGATGATAACCATGATTTTAAGTTGTTCATTAATGATATTTTCATATGAACTAATGATTTATGTTTTAAAACTTAATTTTGACTATTGATTTAATTGGACCAAGATGGCCAATTCAAATATCAAGCAAATGCAAAGTTGACAAGTTGCAAATTCATTGAAGATCAAAGTCATCAAGACTCAAGAAAAAGAAATCAAGCTCAAAGACAATGATCCGAGACATATGAGAAGTAAGAGTTAGGTTTTGTAAAGTTTATTAAGATTTGATCTTTAAGGCTCAACTTTAAAACCAACTTCAATTGAAAAATCTCTTAAAGTTTTCAAAGACAAACTTGATTGGTTGAAATTCAAATATAAGACAACCATATCAATTGAAAAATCTCTTAAAGTTTTCAAAGACAACTTGATTGGTTGAAATTCAAATATAAGACAACCATATCAATTGAAAAATCTCTTAAAGTTTTCAAAGACAAACTTGATTGGTTGAAATTCAAATATAAGACAACCATATCAATTGAAAAATCTCTTAAAGTTTTCAAAGACAACTTGATTGGTTGAAATTCAAATATAAGACAACCATATCAATTGAAAAATCTCTTAAAGTTTTCAAAGAAAGCAACTTGATTGAAATTCACATGCAAGACAACCATATCAATCATGGTTGAAAAATCTTTTAAGAATAAAAGTTTTCAAAGAAAGCAACTTGATTGAAATTCACATGCAAGACAACCATATCAATCATAGTTGAAAAATCTTAAGAAGAAAAGTTTTCAAAGAAAACAATTTGATTGATTGAAAATCAAGAAGAATGCAAGACAACATTTATGGCTATAAATACTACCCTTTCTTCATTTCTAAATATCAAGCATACAAGAGAAATCAAAGATAGAAAAGATATCATCTTATACATCAATCCATCCTTCTCAAGCTTATATTTTCATATCATTCAAAATCCTTGATTGAAAATCATATTTCTCTAAACACTTTTTGAGCCATATTGATCAAATCCTTGATATACTATTAGAGTGAGTATATTGTGTACAATTACTCTTTGAGAGAGCCTTATCTTGTACAACAAATACTTTGTTGAAACCTGTGAGTATTTTGTTAGGGTTTTGGTATAAATCCTAAGGAGTGAAAAGGATTTTTCACTCGGTGGTTACTCTTCACTGTGTAAGGAAGATTTGTAACGGTTTTATCTTCACCCGAAAGAAGATTGTCAAATAGTGGATTTGAGGAATCCTCAAGAAGTGTTCTTGAGGCGGGGACGTAGGCACGGAAGCCGAACCTCGATAACAATCATCGTGTTTGATTTTCTCTCTCTCTATCTCTTACATATTTAATTGCTTATATATATACTTGTGCTTGATTTCATATCATATCTATATTGCAATTGAATTGTGATCAAACATTTGCTAAATCAACATTTGCTATTTGAAGATAGTTTTTAATTCCGCATTTAAATCGAAAAAGTTTGCCTCAACCTAAATCACCCCCCCTCTTAGGTTGATATTTGGGTAACACTATTCATGTGGGGGATTGTTGGAAAATGGTTAGGAGTGAATGAGAAATTGCTTCCTAAAAGTGGGCCAAGCAGACTCATGTGGGTTAGGCCCAGTTCATTTTGTATTTATTAATACATTATTTTTTTCCAAATGTTGTGTCTTTTTTGATGAAGAGGTGTGACTCTATCTATAAATAGAGTGTCATCTCATTCAATAAAAATATACTTTAAAATTTTAAACTTGCTTTGAGTTAGTTATTTCCTACAATTTTGAGAGTCTCATTTGCATAAAGAGAGAGAAATAGACACTTGTTATGTTCGTTGTGCACGGAGATTGCTTGTGCTTCTTCTGCGTGCGAAGATCATTTTATCCTGGGAGACAGACGTCCATAAGTCTCAAAGCACCACTAAGTTAATAGTGTGAGGGGCGCAATCTATTTTAAGGAGATAGCGTTAAACGCTAGACTTGATCTTTTCATTCTGCATTCATTGTGAGTTTTTATTATTTATTAACTGTGACAGATTTCTTGTTGTTGTTGTTTCTTTTTACAGAATCACATAATATATACCCAATAATATGTATGTTATAATTTTTTTATTCTTAAATATTCAGGTTGAGATTAGAAATTATGATTTATATTTGTATGTTATAGTTAGTCAAATTTTTGAGTTATTGTAAAGGTGGATTTTTTAGATTAAAATTGACATTTGGGTTGGCCCAATTTGACCAAAATGAGTCCAGCCCAAACCGCAATACCACACCTACACCAAACCGCACCGCACCACGCCAAAACCGATCTTAAAAGGTGCAGTTACAGGTGCGTATAATAGGAAAACTACACTATAAGGTGTAGATGCATAAGTCCAAAGAAAATTGCACCGCACCTCACTGATTACACCCTTACTTATATGTGCGCCTTGTAACTTTCCAAATTCAATTGCTCTTTCCAAACAATTTGTTTGTTTCGGATCTATTAGGGATGCAAAATAAGAATAAACATGCAAAATATTGTAAATGATTTACATGGGACAGTACCGAAAGGTGAATTTCTCGTAATTGGTAAATGTGTAGAAGACAAAACATGATCAACATTATTGTGTGGCTAATCACTTGAACAAAAAAGTTTATATATTTTCTCATCTTCATATTTATTCTATTATTATTTCCTTTTTATTTCACAACACAAAACATATAATATGTTATGAACTAATTACGCATGAATGAGTGCTCAACCACTCCTATCAATTTGCTTAATCACTCATATTATCTTGCTCAACCACTCCTATCAATGTCTTAACCACTCCTATCATCTAATCACTATATATATGTGGTTTTAGTTTTGTAAGATGATAAGAAGAAAACTATGAATTCCATAAGAGAATTCTCTCTAGTATGGATGACCACTAAATAAGAAGTTTCTCAATAGAGTTTCTCTTTTTCATTTCTCTTGCTATTACTCTTTCTATTATATAACACGTTATCAGCACGAAACTCTAACCAAATCCTAAGAAAGGAGTTGTACTCACTTTGTCTTCAACCCACTGTAAGTTTTTCTTTAAAGAATTAGTATCTTGATATCTTTGCTATATCTTGATCTAAATACTAATTGATATCTTAATATCTTTACTATATCTTGATCTATAAGTTTTATTCTTAAAAATTGATAATCTTACTTATATGTTATTATCTTGATCTATAGTCTATAAATTTTATGTTAATGGATTATAAAATCCTATGAAATGATTTAAGAGAGGTATGGATGTACCAGAAGCTGCAGCTTACAATAACTTATTATAGATATGGATGCACTTGAAATTGCAAAATTTTAAAAGTGCAAGTGAATACAACTTTACACTTGATGCACCTGAAGTTGCAAAATTTTAAAAGGTATAAGCAAGTAAAATTCTGCACTTTCTAAATCAGCTCACAATTAAAATTATGTGAGAAAAAATCTCTGAAGAAGACATGTTGGAAAAAGGACAATCATATATTACATATCATGTCTCAAAAGTGTTCCTGAAATAGCAATATCAAGAACGTAAGTTCAAGAAGAACTCTGAACTAATATTGTTTTCTATTAGTTAAACAAAATAATAAAATTTTGCTAAAAATTCACAAGTTCTATCTGACCAGTTATATACCATTCTCTAAAGTGAATGAAACCTTATTTGATAATTAAAAGGTCGTGGACATAGAAGTGGTATGAACAAAATCAAGATGGATGTACTCAAATATTCTCTCAAAAGGAATATTACACCTTACCACCTGAAGTGAAATTATTAACAATAAATTTTGTTAATCCAGAAGATCAGACTGATCCAGAAGATCACGAGTTATTTTGATATCCTAAATAAAATGGATATCACTCATTTGATTTCCTCTAGGATACAAATGGATAATTAATAATTTGGTTGAATTTATATATACCAGTTAATGTATTCTTCTTGATCATATTCTGTTATGTTTATGGAATCTCATTGAATTGCATATATTGAGATTTAATACCATATTCTTAAAGATCATGTGCGCATGTTGTACTTGAATTTGTTAAATACATCAATAGGCTGACATACTCATGAAACTTCTCTAATAAAATCATTAAACTTCTCCAATAGAATCATTCTTATACGTTTCATAGAGAACTCAATATGAGTAAAGTAATCCGATTAAATTAATTCTCTTGGAAAAGATTTTATGTATATCCATTTAATTTTGAACATTAGATTGTATGCCTAGTTATATATATGTATGTATGTATGTCCATGCATGAAAGGTGAAATAAGCTCATCATTAATAAATATGATTTTATTAAAAAAAGAGGCCACTACATTTTTTTAAGGAATTGGGTAAGAAGCCAATTCTTTCACCTCAACCAGTAGCCTCTCGTACTGCTTTTGAAGCTTGGTTGTGGTCTTACTCTGTTTTGTGGACCGTGCTACTAAATCATTAGCATAAGAATCCACAAGAATCTTCAATCCTTTATTCTTCTCTTTAAGCTCCCCTACTTTCTTCCTGTTGTCTTTAAACAACCGCTGCAGAATGGTAACTTGGGAGCATAGCGCTCAAATTTCATGATTTCTAACATGCAGACGTCGTCCCATGTGAGAAACAGAGGCAACACATTGAATAATGAGTGTCATTGAGTCATTAATGATTTGAGGATCTGTCCTCCCAATCAATACTCTTCCATCCTCCGGAGTGAGGAGACTCGCAGCTACTGTTGTTACAGTTGTACCATTTAGAATCACGAAATAAATTACCGTGACAGGACCGTTAGGGGATAGGAAGTATGGACGCCAGACCTCTAGCGCTACGCTAGGCACAACATTTAGATTAATTACATTATGGTTGCCTTCAGAAGAAGAGGAAGCCATCCTAGAAAATCTAATGAGAGATTAAGATAAAAGTTTGAAAATGATGAACGAAGTTCATCGAAAACCAGAGTGTAATATATAAGCTTCAGATTTTTTAATGAAATGAAAACAGTTTGTGCAATTACCTGTCATCTGACTCCCGAGACACTTTTTTCTCAAATTTCAACATTTGTTGAAATTCGAGATTTAACGTATATGGAAAAATCATTGACTCAGGACTTGATGCGTCGACAAGATCTTCTTTTTGAAAAAGCAACTATCATTTTTCAAACTTCCTGAAACATCGGTGTCTCTGGCGTGTGTGATTGGATAAGCCAGACACGTAGCGCCTTCTGAACCATTCATTCACCCGCGTGTCTATCCTATAAATTCATTTCTCTTCTTCATTGCATATCACACATCTCAGATCTTACTCTTTCATCAATTCTTCTGATTATACTCTAAAAAGATGTAGCATCACAAACTAATTCATAAAATCAGCAATTTAATGTTCTTAGACAGAAGCAAGATTATTTTTTATCAAATTCCTACTAAGCAAAATTATCTTTGATCATGCTTCTTAGGTGAAGTATCTCTTTCATCCTTCAAGTCAATGAAAAGATTTCTGGTATACACTCTTAATATATCTTCCTTATCCAAATCGCTGGAAAGATTTCTGGCATAAACTCTTAATACTCCAGCAACTTTGTATGACAGAAGAGAGAGAGTTACTTGTATATGGGTGTCCACCCATATCCTTTCCTGATTGCTTAATCAATCTACACTTTAGGAACACAGCAAGGAACATCATATCTCAAATTGATCTAATTTCCTTGTTGCAATAATAGTAATGATTGTATCTTGATTATGTGTTTACATGTTTTGAATTGATGATATTTGGTTGATTATATTTTGGTATGAATTCATTATATTCAATCATGATATTTGATTATGTGATTATATATTTTGAATTTATGATATTTGGTTGATTATATCATGATATGAATTTCATTATATACTGTTAGAATATAAGTCCAATGGGTCTTAGGCCCAATATATTGTCTTGTATAGCACTCCTTTTACTTGTGCATTACTCTTACCTCTGCCTATATAAAGGCTCTCTCTTGTACTACATTTGATATAATACAATATATAGACTTTCAGTCTTTAACATGGTATCAGAGCTAAGGCTCTAATATTGTGCAGTTCTAGTCCTTCCAGGCGTTCTTCCGCTGCCTCAGCTGTCTCTGGCACTGCCCAGCCGCCACCGTCAGAAATCCGGTTGCCTGCGCTGCCAAGAAGCTGATTCATCGCCGAACAGACTTGCTGCCACCCTTGGTTCTTCCGCTACAGAACTCCGATCACGACACCTCTACAGCCGTTTGAAAGATCTAGAGAAGCTAGACCCAACCGCGCAAGAATCAACCCCATACGACGTCGGACGCGCCGCCACGCGCCGCCCAAAGTTCCGGCGCCGTTATCCTCGGTTCTTCAGCTACCGGACTCCGATCACGACACCTCCACCGCCGTTGGAAAGATCTCGAGGAGCTGGACCCAACCGCGCAAGATTCGTCCTCATCGGAGCTCGGACGCGCCGCCACGCGCCGGTCAAAGTTCCGGCGCCGTCAAGGTCTTCTTCACGCGCCACGTCAGCCCTAGCCCTTCACTGCCACGGCAGCCCTAGTGCCACGTCAGCCCTAGTGCCACGTCAGCAAGTGCCACGTCAGCCCTAGTTGACCAGCGTTGACCGTTGACCATCGACCGTTGACTTTGACCGTTGACCAGCGTTGACCGTTGACTTTGACCGTTGACCAGCGTTGACTTTGACCGTTGACCAGCAGCGTTGACTTTTTCCAGAGTTGACTTTTTGCAACCCAGGTGCTCCCTACCCAGTTTTTCGTGCTGATTTCATTTTTGTGGTCTGTTTTTGCAGTTGAGATTTCATTATGACTCAAAGTGAAATTTCTAAGCCTATTCATAGGCGATCCAATCAGAAGAATTATCATCTTATTTGTGCCTTTTGCAAGCATCGCGGTCACACTATTGATCGATGTAACATGCGTGCCGGCATTCTTCAGCGCTCTGCAGCCTTGACTGCCTCTGAGTCTGTACCATCATCCGATGCTGCATCTTTTGATCCTGTCTCATTGACTACACCTACTTACAGCATAGCAGATCTACAAGCCCTCTTCAGTCAGGTTCAAGCTTTGTCTTCCAGTGCATCCAATTCTGCTCTTTCTGTGACACCAGGTATCTCTTCTGAATGGTTCTTAGATTCTGCCTGCTGCAATCACATGACGGACAATCCTCATCCTCACAAGTGCCCACACTCCTCCTGTCTTACCTACTATTACCACTGCTGATGGCTCCGCCATGACTGTTAGTCATGTTGGCTCCATCTCTACCCCTAACTTATCTATCTCTGATGTCTTTTGTGTTCCTAAACTGCATCTTAATCTTTTATCTGTTGGCCAACTAACCGAACTTGGTTTAAACCTGTTCTTTTCTTCTCGTGGTTGTCTTGTGCAGGATTCTCGGACGGGGCAGATCGTTGGGTCCGCGCGTAAGGTTGGACGGTTGTTTGAGCTCACTTCCCTTCACTTTCCGTCTTCATCAGTCTCCGCCCCTGTTATTGCTGCTTCTGCCTCCATCGAGTTGTGGCACTCTCGTCTAGGTCATGTTTCTCTTCCTCGTATTCAAACCTTAGTATCTAGGGGTCTATTAGGTTCAGTTTCTTCCAGTCCATTTGATTGCATGCCATGTCAGCTCGGCAAACAACCTGCCTTACCTTTTAATAATAGTGAGTCTATTGCTTCTGCAACTTTTGATCTTATACATTCAGATGTATGGGGGCCCTCTCCTGTTCCCACAGTGGGGGGGTCAAGATATTTTGTTATTTTTGTCGATGATTTTTCTCGTTACACTTGGATTTATTTAATGAAAAATCGTTCTGAAGTTCTCACAATATATCGTGATTTTGCTAAAATGGTTCAGACTCAGTATTCTAAAGCTATTAAGGTATTTCGCTCTGACAATGCACGAGAATATAGACAAACAGATTTTTCTACTATTCTTAAACACTATGGAACTGTTTTTCATACCTCTTGTGCTGGCACCTCACAACAAAATGGACGAGCTGAACGTAAACTCCGTCACATCCTAGATACTGTTAGGGCTCTCACCAATGCAGCCTCCACTCCTGCCTCATTCTGGGGTGAAGCTGCTCTCACTGCAGTATACACCATCAACCGATGCCCCTCACCTGTCATTCAAAACACAACACCATATGAACGGTTGTTTGGCACAGCTCCAAACTACAGTCTACTCAAGGTTTTTGGTTGTGTCTGTTTTGTTCTTCTTCAACCACATGAGCGCACTAAACTTCAACCCCGCTCCCAGCTCTGTTGTTTTCTTGGCTATGGCCTTGAAGAAAAGGGGTACCGATGTTATGATCCAGTCGCCAAGCGTCTTCGAGTCTCTCGACATGTGGTATTCTGGGAACACAAGATGTTCTATTCCTTACCTTTATTTTCTGCAGGTAATTCTGATTCTCAGGCTGATCCTCTACCAAATCTCTTCCCTGAGATTCCTTCCCCTTCTGCTGAGTCAGTTAATCCCATCTCCGACGAGTCTCCCCCTGCTGATCCCTCTTCTGATGAGTCTCCTACAGCCGATCCTACCTTCGACGAGTCTCCTCTCTCTGCCCCTGCTGCGAATCCTGTCAACACTACTGCTCCTGAGCCTCGTCGCTCTCATCGGGTAAGTACTCTTCCCTCTCATCTTCGTGATTTTCACTGCTTTTCTGCCTTTGCCACCTTACATGAACCTCACACCTTTCGTGAGGCCTCCTCTGACCCTTTATGGCAGCAAGCTATGAAAGAAGAATTGGATGCATTGTTAAAGACAGGTACTTGGGATCTGGTTGATTTGCCAGCTGGTAAATCTGCTATTGGTTGCAAGTGGGTGTACAAGATCAAGACTCGATCAGATGGTACTGTTGATCGCTACAAAGCTCGTCTCGTTGCCAAGGGATTCACTCAAGAGTATGGCATT
The DNA here is from genome assembly GCA_907173295.1 of Fagus sylvatica. Classification (NCBI taxonomy): domain Eukaryota; kingdom Viridiplantae; phylum Streptophyta; class Magnoliopsida; order Fagales; family Fagaceae; genus Fagus; species Fagus sylvatica. Next base: position 28,939,029 of record OU015770.1, read on the forward strand.
GACTATGAGGAGACATTTGCACCAGGTGGCTCGCCTCTCCTCTGTTCGTACTCTTATCGCAGTTTCTGCTTCCCGACATTGGCCACTTTTTCAGATGGATGTGAAGAATGCCTTCCTTAATGGAGAACTAACTGAGGAAGTCTACATGCAGCTCCCTCCTGGTTTCTCCCAACCTCCAGGCTTTTCTCCCAAAGTGTGTCGCTTACGTCGGGCACTATATGGTCTTAAGCAAGCTCCACGAGCTTGGTTTGCCAAGTTCAGCTCCACCATTTCTCAGCATGGTTTTTCAGCTAGTTCATATGATTCAGCTCTGTTCTTCCGACGCTCAGATCATGGTATTACCCTTCTCTTGTTGTATGTAGATGACATGATTATTACTGGTGATGATGTGCAGGGCATCCAGGATCTTAAGCGCTTTCTTGGTCAGCATTTTGAGATGAAGGATCTGGGTCCTCTCAGTTATTTTCTTGGCCTTGAAGTCTCTTCCTCCTCCGATGGTTACTATCTCACTCAAGCCAAGTACACATCTGATCTTATCTCTCGAGCTGGAATCACGGACAGCAAGATCGTTGACACACCCATTGAATACAACAATCGCCTGAATACTCATGATGGAGAACCACTTCCTGATGCTACCCTCTACAGACAATTAGTTGGGAGTCTTGTTTACCTCACTGTCACTCGACCAGACATCTCCTATGCTGTTCACATTGTTAGCCAGTTCATGGCTGCACCGCGGTCTCTCCATTATGCAGCTGTACTTCGGATTCTTCGGTATTTGAAAGGCACCTTGTTTCATGGACTTCACTTCTCATCTCAGTCGTCGCTCACTCTTCAGGCTTATTCTGATGCCGACTGGGCAGGGGACCCTACTGACCGTCGTTCCACTACAGGGTATTGCTTTCTTCTTGGTGACTCCCTCATCTCTTGGCGCAGCAAGAAACAATCTGTTGTTGCTCGTTCTAGTACTGAGGCAGAATATCGAGCACTTGCTGACACCACTGCTGAGCTCCTTTGGTTACGTTGGCTTCTCCAGGACTTAGGCATTGATTGTTCTACTGCAGTTCCGATTCATTGTGACAATCGAAGTGCCATCCAAATTGCCCACAATGACGTCTTCCATGAGCGTACTAAGCATATTGAGATCGACTGTCACTTTGTTCGTCATCACTTACTACAGGGTACTTTGCAGCTCCGTTCAGTATCTTCTCAGGACCAGTTAGCTGACATATTTACCAAACCTATGCCTCCAAGCCGTTTCCGTGATCTTATTTCCAAACTCAAGTTGGTGTCTGTTCACCCAACATGAGTTTGAGGGGGGATGTTAGAATATAAGTCCAATGGGTCTTAGGCCCAATATATTGTCTTGTATAGCACTCCTTTTACTTGTGCATTACTCTTACCTCTGCCTATATAAAGGCTCTCTCTTGTACTACATTTGATATAATACAATATATAGACTTTCAGTCTTTAACATATACAATCATGATACTTAATTATGTATTCACATGTTTTGAATTTTGAATATTTGGTTGATTGTATTTTGATAATGAATTTCATTATATAATTTTGAAATAGACTCCCCACCATTAGGGGGAGAAAAATCGTACCAAAAGCATAACAAAAATATCTTATTTTGATCCTTACACAAATCAATGTGAACTGTAAGATTAAAGAATTATTTATTTGTAAGGTATTGGATAAGATAGTTTTTGTAAAAGAAAAATAAGTCGTAGTCCATGAAAAGGCTATACCCATGAAATAGGTAATAAGGTAATTAATCTATCCAAAATTGTGCACAATATCTCCTGAAAATAAACCTCTAGAAGAGGAAACTCCTGAAGAAAAAAAATGGTACCTGAAATTTCGAGATCTCGATATATTATTTAAATAGGAGAAATATGGGATAGAAATAAATTTATTATCGACAATATATTTGCTCTTAATGGTGAATTTGAACCACAAACCGTCGAAAAGTATTGACGTAAAATTATTGACCAATATGGAATTCATATATAGAATTATTGACTGATATGGAATTCCTGTATAGAATTATCGGCCAATATCTAATTCATACATAAAATTATCGGCCAAGTCGAATTCATGCATAGAATTATCAGCCAATGTCGAATTCATACATAAAATTATCAGCCAATGTCGAATTCATACATAGAATTATCGACCAATGTCGAATTCATACATAGAATTATCGGTCAATGTGGAATTCATATAGAGAATTATTGACAAATGTGGAATTCAAATAGAGCTAAACTCATGAGTAAAATATGAAATATTTGGACTTGAAGTCCATACACTTAATGGTGTAATGCCTTGTTTAAATACATGTGGGTATTTGTACTATGAAGTACAAAGTATGACTTATGTAATAAGGTTTCTTGCATAAATCTAGTATAATTATAAAGAAATATATGCTCCTGTAATGAATACAATTTCATTCAAAATTTTGATTAACTTGGTAGATTGGATATGTGCATATCTATATGAATTATTGAATATCCCTGAACGATATTTCCTACCAAGTAACAAAGATTCTTGAAGCATATAAATTAAAATCCTTAAAAGATATGGAATGCATGAAGCATACAATTTAAAAAATCCTTAAAGGATATGGAATGCATGAAGCATATAATTTAAAATCCCTGAAGAATATGAAAATGCCTGAAGCATATAATCCCTGAAGGATATACTATACTAAGTAACAAAAATTCTGATATGGTTTAAAGCAATCTGGGTGCATGTGGTACAATTGCCTTAACAAATATTTTTAAGGATTTAAGAAGAATCCATATTTGTCCATGCAAGAATCCCTATTTGCTATTATTGCGGTATATGTTAAATCTTGTTGAAACTCCTGAAGAGTTCACAAAAACCGCCAATTATATAAAGAATGAATTTGAGATGAAAGATCTCGGTAAAATATAATTTTGCCTTGACTTGCAAGTTAAACACTTTCCAAAATGGAATTCTTGTTCACCTGTCAAGATACACAGAGGAAGTCTTGAAGCACTTCCATATGAATAAAACTTATCCTTTGATTACTCCAATGGTTGATTGGTCATTTGATGTTAAGAAGGACCATTTTCGCCCTTAAGAAGAGTAAAGAAAGTTATAGTCTTGAAGTACCATATATTAGTGCAATTGATACTCTAATTTATTTTGCAAATTGCACTTAATCAAATCCATAGTTAATGAGAAATGCAGACACATAATATCTTTCTGATCTAGACCAAAGGATGATAAAAAATAGAATACTATTCACATGTGAAAACGCTGCTATTGCATGAAGATTTATCAAGCGAACAAAGATGTAGCAATTCATGAAACAAATACATCTCACCTAATATTCTCCAGAAAAGCGATGATATTGATGTCAAGCAGATATGGTCATGTGACAACTTAGATATTCCAGAAGATTGTTCATAATATTGGCATGCAACGACATAAGGATCTTTTCAATTGACAATTGAAGATCTATGTACTCATGAGGGGGAGTAAGTACTAAGTACTCTGAAGGATATGTGCTGATTGCACTCTTTTTCTTTCGCTAAGGTTTTTTCCCATTGGGGAGACAACCCAAAGGCACTAAAAGAATACTGTACTCTTTTTCCTTCGCCACTAGTTTTTATCCCACTGGGTTTTTCGTTGGCAAGGTTTTAACGAGACATATTCTTAGTGAGTGGTCATCCAAGGAGAAGTGTTATGAACTAATTAAGCATGAATGAGTGCTCAACCACTCCTATCAATTTGCTTAACCACTCTATTATCTTGTTCAACCACTTCTATCAATGTCTTAACCACTCCTATCATCTAATCACTATATATACGTGGTTTTAGTTTTGTAAGATGATAAGAAGAAAACTATGAATTCTATAAGAGAATTCTCTCTAGTATGGATGACCACTAAATAAGAAAGTTTTTCAATAGAGTTTCTCTTCTTCATTTCTCTTGCTATTAATCTTGCTATTTTATGACATAATACTTATTTTAGTTAAATTATTACGATGGTGGCGCAAGTGTTTGGTCTTACATTGTACTCCTTTAGGGCACACCATTCACTATTCAAGCCTTTTTCTTTTTCTTTTTTTGAGAGAATTCACTATCCAAAGCTGATACTTGACTTTCAACGGACAGATGCACGCATATAACTCGTGTTGTGTGCCTTCAGGGATATCCAATTCGATGACATGCACAAATTGAGAAATGGTCGAAAGATTTAAATGTTAACCACCCAAAACAGAAAATAAAATCAAACAAGATAAAAGGAGTGAACCAAAGAAAACGTAGAGTAAATTCAACTTCAAGTAAAGAAGAACAAGACACCAATGAATTGGCATGACCGTTTTGTTTGTCCTGGGCAAACTAAATGAACTAATTGAATGGAATCATTCTCTCAGAAGCTATAAATCAGAATTTTCCGTATAAAAATAATTACAAATTAAGATAAATGAATCTATACTCTCCCGTTATTCCCAAAAATATAGACCAAAATCCAATTCCCAATTCGACCTAATACGGACTTTTGAGCATCATCATCTGTGGATACTTCAGCTCAAAACCTCTAATGCCAAAGAAACACATGCCTCTGAAATTCTCAATGTGTATATTAGCTGATTATGTCAGCTGCAATTATGTCAACGACGACACAGCCTCAATGGCACTGCCTAGTGGCCAAGCCGCTTCAACCAGGGCATCTTGATATTTGACTTTCTTCACCAATGTAATCTCCTGCCATGGATCTAGACCTGTGCAGCAAACAAAAGCAGCATGAAATATTAGAGTCTTGCTTGGATTTTCTGGACAAAATATCATCATGAACTTGCACAAATGACTAAAATGTGAGTGCAACCTACCAAATCCCTCTACAAGTAAGGTATACTGGTACAAAAGATCCATGCATAAAAATGGCAGGTTGCCCTCCTCAACATGTGGATATATGGGATTGGCATCTGCAAGTTTAGTCTCACAAGCACGCTTAGCTGCATCCTCAAACTCTGCAGGATGAACTTTGGCGATAGGAACTTTTGGATCAGCAAGACCAGCCTATATGTGTAAATGAGTTATCAGCATGGCCATGCATAAGTATAAAAGAAATTCTAAATTTTTCATTCTTATTTCACAAGCAACAAAATCAAGGATGATTGATTACCTCAGCAGCCCTGTCAAAGAAAAATGAAGCAACAAAAAGATTCTTCTGTCCATCTCCACCTCCACCATTCCATACCCCACCAAATGTGCATTTCATGTGCTTGCACGTTGATTCATTAACTTTGAGAGCATTAGAAGTTACCCTCCTGCACTCATCAATGTTTGAGCCAGAAGGGGGTGCAAATGCTTTATACTTCACTCCTCCATATTTGTAAGTCCCTTGCAAAAAACAAAAAATGAAACTAAGAAAACACAGAAAGGCACACACACACACACTCACTCACTCTCTCTCTCCAATTGTCAATGCTCCATTCACTTCCAAAGAGGGTAAATGAAGATTCTTATATCAGTCCTACTTCATGTTGCTCTAAAATTCTAAACACAATTGCCCAATCCACAAAATTTTCTAAGCATCTAAAAATGTCACATCGGAACGCTGGAGAAAGGAAAAGTTGAGAGAGAGAGAGAGAGAGAGAGAGAGATCAACTATGACAGTTAACAGGAAAGCAGGAAGCTCATTGCCTCAACTAACAATGATTAGATGACTTTATTGATCATGCCTGAATACCTACTACACTCACATACGCAAAAGGAAAATAAGTACTTCAACAACTCTTCTCCATGAATGTTCACACGGAGCCACCTGCTTATGTGTCTAAAGTCCTTGAGGTTTAAGAGTCAGCACACTGGCCACAAGTCTAGAGTCGACAAATATGTTGAATTGTAGGTTGTGCCATCTGTAACATTTAGTTTAATTTATGTTTTGACTTCAACGTTTCATACATGATCTGGATCTTCTAATAAAAGATTATATACAGCAGTAAATTATAAACACACCTTTACTCCCTGTAGTTACAAAAATGCATGGTTTACCCAAAGATATGAAGATCAAAGAATCAGTGCAGTCAATAAATCAGAACTGGTGAAGGAGTTCAACATACCATGATAGCCAGCTAAGATGCATGGGTTGCTAGACTCTTCAGAAACCTTCAAAATCTCTGCTCGAGCTGCTAGTAAGCCATAATGCAAATAACTGTATTCACGATGCAAAAACTGATGTAACACTCCACGAACACATAGTGTTCTATAACACTAATAAACAAATGAAAGTAACAGAAAAACTTGTTACTTATATAAAAGATCAAGGTATTATTGAGAAGTCAAGGGAATAATAAGATATCTCAAAACAAGTATGAGAAACCAATATGAAGTTATGTAACATTGCTCAATAAGCAAAATCAAGGAACAACAGCTATAGTTGGGCCAATGAGTCAATACATTAACTATTCATCTATTATAAGTTCATGAAAGAAAGAGGAAAACCTGTGAACATAGAGGTAGTATTTTGTTCCCATCAGATACATTTCCTTTACATATGTATCCTCTCCATCTGATATCTTTGGTGCGTTTGCAACATCTGTCTCCGAGATAGCATATGCCATTTGAACAGATCCACCTCCAAGGTCAACCACTCCAACTGTATTTGAATATTCCTTCCCCAAATTCCCCAGTAGATAGTTTATGGTCACCTGAAAGACAATAGGCAGCTTTAGACAAGATGGATGATCATGTATACTCCATAGTCCATTAGAGTAGAATATACAAGATGCTGACATCCATTCATTTTGAAAGAATCTGCAGTAGCAGCAACATGCTTTCTTGAAGCGTTTTCTTTCATGTTTCAGTCCCTGTATATGGTAGATAACATTTTATTTTTTACTTGAAAAGTTCTCAATGTTAATTACAGCAATACATATTCCATTAAATTCCTTTTTACTGCGCAATAGTATATTTTCCTGTTCCATGTTTAGTTAATAAACATTTTTACCCATTTCCTTGGTTCATAGTCACAACTAATGCCTCATTAAATACTTCTTGAATAAGCCCTGATGTTTCTGAAATCCACTTGAAAATTAAAAGCCAACACAACTGTTAAAGAATGTGTGTGCATCTTGGATTCTAGGTCAAATTTAAAAGGTTCAGTTTCAAAACACATTACCATCACCATCTTCAATTCGAGACAAAGAAAAACAGCAAACTCCTCTACCCATGTGTGACCACATGATCTTCCTTCAATACAACTATTTAATAACATACTAATCCATTTGTATAATTAAAACCACTAGGAAAGAACAAGGATTCGCCCTATTAGAAAGCCGTAACAAATTTTGTAAGATTTGTTTCGCATATGCTCAAATTTTTTAGAGCATGGGAAGAGCTAATCTTCTGTCAGCAGCCCCAAAGAAAATAAAGCATTGAAGGCTTGGACTTATTATAATTTCCCTCCATAATCCTGAAGGCCATCAAGGAAGATAGCACAAGTAAGCAACCAAACCTCAATCCCAAAGCAAGTCTTTAAAATGTAAAGATTGAAGCTGATTCACAGAATCCATTTGAAGACAAAGCTTCTTTCTTTTATTTATTTAAATATCCACTGGTCTGAAGGGACTTCTATGCTTTTGTCATCCCTGTCCAACTCACTTCTGAGTACACTCTTGATGCTCTGGCAAAGCATTCTGCTTTCTTTCTGCAATTTTTTTTTTTTCAATGAGAAAATAGAAACTGCAGGACATTTACCAATGTTTACTCCTACTTGTAATTATTGGGCCTCTAACAATATGGAATAAGCTGTATTTGCTTCCTAATATTTCTCATTTTTTATTGATAATTAATAGAAATATTATTAGAAAGTAAGTGGAAGAAGAACACAGGAGGAATACAAAGTAGCCTTCATACAATTACAAACAAAAATTCCAAGAAGCAATAAAAACCAAAGTGACAATGGAGGCTTATTAGCGTGTTCATCCAATTCTATGAAGGAACATAGACTTCAGCTAATTCAAGTTATGCTCCACTCCTTTGTTTCCTCTCTCTCTCTCTCTCTCTCTCTCTCTCTCCCTCCATATCATCCACACAAGACAAACCAGTACAATACTCCAAATCCTATTACTTAAAGGGCAACCAAAACCCCCTAACTGTCTTAGGCATCACCAAATGCACTCCAAATAATGAGAACACCAATGACCACAACTCCCTCACAATGGCACAATGTAAAAGATCCAAATTTGATTATAAACCCTTTTCTCTGGCTCTTTTTTCCCACAAGATGAAGTATCTCTCAAAGGCTCTGTTTGGTAGGAAGGAAGGAGAAGTGGAAATATGGAAGATGTAAGAAGAATGGCAGAGTGGAAAGATGGAGAAGATACTAATTTCCATCATGTGTTCAGTAGAAGAGATAGACAAGTGGAAGGAAAGAAATGGTAAATTGTATCAATTTATTATTACATCCTTGTTATATTAGAACTATTATTTTTTCATAATCTTCACATGCCTTGAATTTTATTGCAATAAAACGAATCATGCAATATCGTTGTTTTCTTTACTTTTTTTAAAGAAAAATCTCACTTAAAGTACTATCACAATGATATATTCATTACCCCTGTTTGTTGCTGAGAAAATCCAAGATAACTTCAAAATGAAAATTCCCATCCTTTTTTTATTTGATTCCTCTAGGAATACCAAATAATCTACTCAATTATGGGAAATTCTAAGGTCCCGCTGCAGGACCGTCCCGCCACGAGTGTCAAAAAATGTAAGATGTATGTGTTTTTTGATAATGTGTGTCGGTTGTGGTAAATTGTGTGTAATTTGTAGTAAAATTGAGTTTACCATAAATATCACTCACGTTACTGAAATTCACACATTTCATTTTTACAACAATTGACACACATGTACCACTAATGACAAAAATACCACATAACACACATTTTACCAAAACCAACACTGATCCAATAACTGGACCTAAGTGTGACCCCTCAATTATTTGTCAACTTACACTTATCAAAAAAATCATTTGTCAACTTATTGTTTAGAAACTAAAATTGAAATCTTAATTCACTTTATCTTCCTCAATTTTCTCAAAATGTTTTTTAATAGTTCTTTTAGGACCCAAATCTTCATAATAATACCTCATAGTTTTACTCAATCTGCTCTAGATTTTGATTTTTTTTTTTTTTTTGGTACTTTAGGCAAAGCAAGACACCATCAGTTATATAACCAAGTGCAAAATCATAATTATTTTCACCGACATTCTCCTCTTTATTTCCTTTTAAGTTATAGATGGATCAAAATTTGTGGCCTAAGAGGAAAACACCTTCTGTCCCTACTTTCCTTCCATTCAGTTTTCTTTCGTACCAAGTGGAAGAAGTATTTCGTACCAAAACTTGTATTCTTGTATTCTTCTGGTTGGGAGGAGTCTTTTCCAACAATTACACAAAGAAGATTATCCAGAATTCTGTCTGACCACTTTCCTATCTTATTGGAGTGCGGTCAGTTTTCTCGAGGCCGACATCCATTTTGATTTGAAAATATGTGACTTAAAGCTGAGGGTTTTATGGAGCAAGTAAAAAAATGGTGGGAGTCATCAATTCTATGGCACTCCAAGTTATATCCTGGCCCATAAACTTAAGGCATTAAAGCTGGATTTGAAGAGATGGAATGAGGAGGTTTTTGGGAATGTGAGTTTTAAGTGAAAAGCTCTTGTTCGATGAGTTGACTGAAGTGGATGTTTAGGCAGAAACTCGTCCTCTATCTGCTGCAGAGAAAATTAAAGGATTACATGGTACGAAAGTTTTGGTTTTGTCCTGTGTCAAATTTTGGTATCAAAGCTCCTTGCTACATCACTTCATATAGGCTAATGTTGATAGTAAAACTAAAATCATTACCAACAATTGACTTGCTATTGTGATGAGAAGGGAAGCTAACAGTCAAGTCTGATTGCCAACAGAAGTCTTCAAGATTATTATATAACTGATGGTGAGGAGTGAAACCAAACTTTGAAAGCCTCACAGTTTAGGCAGATTAAAATATTTGTATTAGTCCAAGAATGATAGTTAAAGTGAAAAATTAGAAAATTTCCTACACTAATGTGCAAATTTTTTTATCCAAGGAGCAATGTCGAGACTTTGTGTATAGAATACAACAAGGGAGTGCTACAGTAAGGCAAGGGCAAATGCCATGGATCTCAACTAGTAGAGCAACCTATGATTAGGAACAAGCACACCAAGGGTGAAGATGCAAGGAGGAAAACATGGAGTTGGCTAAGGTTGATTCATGTTAATAATAGTAACACAATCAAGTGATGCTACAGAGACAGTTTTCTTCCTTGCAATCAAAAACCAAGATCTCTGACCAAACGTGGAACAGTAGTTTTGCAGATCAACTCCTTCGTAATCAAAGGTGTGGAATAAAATGCATTATGAACTATGCAAAGTAAAATATAGGGTTTTGGTGGAGCCAAGGTTGTTAAAATCACGATCCAACTAGGATCAATGATCGTAAGATCTTACTTTTCATTTAAAAAAAGAGAGGCAAAAAATTTTGGTAATGATTATATACGTTAAATAATCATTAGAATCATACGTGAAAAAAGTTTAAGATTCAATACATGTATTTTTTGTACTTTATAAGATTACATCTCTATTAACTAAAAATATTTTTTTTAAAAACAAAATTATCCAAAAATTCATTAGTTACCAACCAAGTACCAAACTACCAATACATAAGCAAAGGATAACGTTTCCCAAGTTCCAAGTTGCAACACCATGATAAGCTAACAACAATAATAGTTTAAATTAACTACATGCTTCATGTTTCCAAACCAAATTTATAAGAAAAATTGGGCTAAAATAGTTTTCTTTTTAAATTATAAGGAATAAAGAACATTAAATCAATGGAAAATAGCAGGATAACCCAATTTGTGATTGCCTATATATTAATTGATCTAAATGAGGACCTAAAGGAGAGAAAAAAAATACTTTAATTATTGAGCCAGCTAAATAAAGATTCAAACTATAAAGTTTTGTAGTGTCACCATAAAGATGATAAATTTAGAACCCCATCACCAAAAAAAAAAAAAAAGTTGAAAATTATTACTCACATGCAAAAAATCTTATATTCCACATGCATTTGACTATAATCATTGAATTATCACAAATCCAAAATGAATCAACTTTGAACTAAAAATTCTGATCATACACATTCAAAAAGAAGTTACTATAATTGCGAAACATGAAAAGGAATTTATGTGAGAAGAAGAAAAACATAGCCAAAGTTCAATTGGCTAAAGCTGGAGGAGTTGCACTGTAGAAGTGGAAGACCGAAGCTCAAGCTTCAAGTATGAAGTGGCATCCTTTAATTTTTTTATTACGTGGAATCTCGCCAAGGCAAGGCCCTTTGGACCCATCCCTGGAGAGCAAACCCAGAATACATGATCCCGCCCGCAAGAACCATGTATCAGGTAAGTGCGAACTTGAACTAATGACCTTTGAGGAGCAAACCCGAGTCCTGACCAATTGAGCTATCCCTTGCAGGCAAAGTGGCATCCTTTAATTGACTAAAGATGACATGATCCAAGGTGATTTTTGTTTCATAAATGCCTAATGGGTTGTTTTTAGGACAAAACCACCTAAATAATTAAAATCCAACCAACACAATCTTAAGATTTATAGAGTCCAAAAATAGCCCACAAAGGCTTCGATGTTAGGATCGCACCGACTCTACTATGATCTTGCTCTGATCCTGCTCCTCCATCAATGCTTATGTGACCTAGATCATTTGGACAAAGTGGGATCATGGATGGTACAATCTGATTATGATAACCTTGGGTGGAGCTATTTTGTCAACAAGAGACTCTAAAAGTCCATTTTATGGTCTCTCTAATAGAGAAAGATTGGTCTCAATGTCTCAAACTGTCAATTGTGCCACTAGGAAGAGCATTTATGGCCTGAATGGATCCCCAAATCGTATACAAATCTTTTATCCCACTTTTTGTCTTCCAAATTTATACTCCACCAATCAAAACTTACCACGTGTGTTTTTTTTTCTTTTCTCTCCTTATAAAATAACTAAGATCTAAAATGGAAACGAATCAAACATAATCTGACATAGTGGTATATTACAGTTGGTGGAGTATAAGTGGAACACAAAAAGTGGGATAGAATATATTTACTCCCCAAATCCAAATTCTTTGTTTGGATCTCTCCAAAAGGGTATTAATTTTTTTAAGTTAAACCCAACTTGGATTTTATGTCCCCAAATCCCTTGATTTCAGATAATATCATTTTATTGTAATCTAACAAATCCACAGATAGTGCCTGCATGGAGCTTCGACAGCGAAGGTGTAGAAAGCAATGAGCTCAAAGTGTCAATGTAGAGTCGTAGACTTAGGAGAGTGGCATGACAATGTCGAAGCCATCGTCAAAGTAATGCTTCATCATGGTTAACTGCATAGCCACTGCTTTAACCACCTTGACAACCTTGTTCTCTGCAACTTGGGTTTATTCCATTTAAAAAAAAAAAAAAATTGTTTTCTTCCCTTCTTCTTTTGAGAATATTTTATTAAGGGTTTTCAAAGTTTTCAATCCATATCAATACAAGCGATATGGCCCAAATTAACCAAGCTGGTCGAAAAAGGGCTTATAGACATAGAACCCATGTGTAAAGGGGTTATACATGCCTATACCATGGACAAAGGCAAGAAATATTTTTATGTGGCAGAACTTTGTTAAATACTCAGTGGGATGAACTTTGCAAAAATCTCTTAGTTCCTTGTAAACCGTTTGGCGTCATATGTAAATGGATAATCCATAACCATAAGTCCAATAATATAAAACTCAAAGAGATTTTTTTAGCTTATATAATTTTATTTTCAGGCCATTTTTTCAACTAATTGTCAACGATTTCATTTTGAGCATGAACCATATCGTTTTTTCTTTACTGATATTTGAAAATGGCTACTCCTAGGTTGGAGAGAAAAAAGAAATTTCAGCTTCGCATTTCAACCATACAAACAAGAAATTTAAAATTTCTTGATTTTCAAATCCATAGCTTTGATCCAAACAAGAAAATTTTGAAATGACTAGATTTTAAATCTAGGCATTCCAAATCCATTCGTTTAAAATTTAAATCCAAGTTCCCAAATGCAATGCAACCATAGTGAATATAAGCATGAAGTTTACATTCTAAATGCCCAAGAAGCATCAAATCAAGTAATAGTAGAGGAATAAGCCAAGATAGTAGTAAAGTTTTAGTCTTTTAGACGACAACATACCCACTGGTAAGAACCTTCTTGAGTTCCATCGATGACAGCAACTCCGCTGGGCTCATATTTCAGGGTGCTTCTATGTTTCAGAAGATCCCTAACCTTGAAAAAGGCAAAGTTTAACGCTATTTAATAACTCGAAAAAATAAAAAAAATAAAAAAAATAAATAAATAAAATAAATAAATAAATAAATAAATATGAAGGATAAAAGCATACAAAATAAATAAGAAATGAGAATGTCAATTTACCGCTTGCAAAATTCGATCGGAAGCATCACCTTTCAAGGCCCTCAAGCCTGCAGTTGCCTGAAATTTGACATCAAAAAACCCAATTTCGCCTCAGACAAAAACATATGGATTAGAAACGAAAAGAAACAAACGAAATACAACGTACCCCAACACGAACAGGCGTCTTGGGACGCAAATCTTTGGGAACAACACTTTGTGCTTGATCCAATAGAGTAAGCAGAGAATTTGCAGCCTCCCGGGGATCATTCGCATAGGCGCTCAAACCAGGCTTAAGCTAAAAAAAAACTTGTTCATTAGTGAAATGAAATCAAAATTATAATTGGGATTCAATGGAAATGGAAATGTAAATGTACCTGTTTGAATAGCTCTAGATCTTTGCCGATGTGAAGGAGTTGGAGGTTATGGTCAAAGCAGAACACATGAACCCGGCTACCGGAGCTACCGGCATCGAAAATAACCGCGTAGGATTTAGGGGAGCTGAGATCGGAAGGGACTTTACGGTTACGGATGTCTTGGAGGGACAAGGAAGATGAATTGCCAGAAGGCATGACGAAGAGAACGAAGGTGATGAGAAGAAGTGGCACCGAAATGATCAACAAGACGCCACGGAAGCGGCGGATCTTGTCGGGGAAGGACTCGTGAGAATGGCGGAGACCCGGTCGTTTGAGCATTTTGGCGGTGTCGAATTCCAGGCTTTGCTGCTCCGTTGGAGAAGTCGATTGACCCTCCAGCAGTTCCGCGGACGATGGGGATCGGTAACGGATCCGCCCGTTTCCTGTGGCTGCTGCTGTTCCGGCGGCGGTAGGTGGAGCCTTCAAGGACTGCGATTCCTGTACCGGCTCCAGCTCTCCCGATTTCGACTCCCACGGATTCTTTTTTTTCCGTATATATTAATTAATTAATTCTTCTATCTATCAATCACTCTCTATTAACATTATAAAAACAAAAACAGACCAAATTGAAAGCGGAGAGGAGACTCACAATGCCGTTTTTGTGCAGGCAGAGAGAGACAGTTACTACAACCTGCTGGCTCTTCTTTCAGTGTCACTCTCTCCCTCGCCAACCTTACAATTTTGAGATGTATTCCACAATTTACTTCTTTCTTATAACGACTCCTTCCTCCTTTTCCTTATTTCTTTTTAATTTTCCGACAATAAAGAAATTGACAACTCTTTTTTTAATTTTTAACTCAAAAATAAATAAATAAATAAATCCTTTTGCAACAAATAAACGTGTTAACAGTCCCATAAATGCGGTCCAATGGATCTAGTGTAAAGATTACATAAAGTGATTTCTAGAATTGGGGAATATAATATGATTAATACAAATTAAAATTGAATCTAAAGTCCAAATCTCAACTATATTGATTTCTTAACTTTGCCGTAAAGGGCTGTTTTCCAATTTTATTTTATTTTTTTTCTCTGGAGTCCCACTGAATTTCCTTAATTAAATGACATTCCTATGATTTCTTTGGAAACGTAATAAGACATTTTCATTTTTTTTGAACTGAGAATTGATGTTACCAAAAACTATCATCCATCAACCTTTTATGAAACGGTTATGATCAACTCTTCCAAATTAAATGAGAATTCGGGGACATGTTAATATTGCCTTCTTTTTTTAAGGGATATTATAGTTGTTAGAATGGTTGGGATATAGGCCCAAGAGTCCAAAGCTCAAATCATATACCAATGCTACCACTATACTATTGTACTATTATTGTATTATTGTCCTTTTTCCATTTACTTATTTTAAGGCACCTTATATACAGTTATATATTCAATACAAGAAAAATATTTAGTGTCTAAGTATCTATTAGGTTCTTTTC
Organism: Fagus sylvatica; assembly: GCA_907173295.1. Classification (NCBI taxonomy): domain Eukaryota; kingdom Viridiplantae; phylum Streptophyta; class Magnoliopsida; order Fagales; family Fagaceae; genus Fagus; species Fagus sylvatica. The sequence continues at coordinate 28,954,373 of OU015770.1, forward strand.
TTTTCTTTTTTATCAATGTCATTAAATTCCTTTGATTGTATATCATGTCAATTTGTCAAGGAAACTACTTTACCCTTAAATAAAAGTCATTCTTGTGTGTTTACTCTATTTGATCTTACACACTGTGATGTATGTGGAGTTGTGGACTCTTTCTTGTTCTCGCAATAGGAGGTCACAATATTTTTTTATTTTATTTTTTAGGGATGATTTTTAGCAATAATGAAAAATCGGTAATAGTTTCTAAAATATATCTTGAATTTGTCAAAATGATAGAAACTTCATTTTAAAAATTAATGAAAAATTTTCATTCTAACAATGCACTACAATACTTCACAGTCGAATGGTTGAGCAAAACTCTGCAACACATCTTAGAAACCGTTCGAGCTCTTACCATCTCTGCTTGCACTCCTATCCCTTTTGAGATAAAACCACTCTTATGGCAATCCACACCACCAACAAATACCTCTCACCTCTGCTGCATGATCAAACACCTTATGAACTGTAGGTGGGATTTTTTATCAATAACAGAAAGGTTGGTCAACACTAATGAAATATAATCCAAAAATGAAAGCCGAACTGACCCGAACTGTAGTATAGTGATGTCCGAGCAACCTGGAACGTGTGGGACCTGTAAAGAAGACAAGGACACAAACACTCAGATGGCCTTGGTCAACCTAGTGGGGGCTGACCCATAACTCTCCGATGGTTTTGTTAGCAATCCCATAATCAAAAGAACGTACTTAAATTGAAATTATTACTTGAGGTTTTTCTCTCAAAAAAATAGTTTAATCAGAGGAACCCCTTCTTTTCCTTTTTTAACTCTATTTATACCCTTTACTTCCTAAAGATATTTCTTTATCTTTCTCTTATCCTCCTCCTTCTTCTTTTTCTGCATGCCATTAATGCCTGCTATTTACAGCCAATTTACATCGTTTTCTACCCACTTTATTTTAATAACCCTGACATTAGCTTGATATTTAATTTGCATTTAATGCGGTATTCTGGAATAACCCTCTGTGTCTTATCACTAGTTCAGACTTTCGGTACATACATTAAACAGAACCGAACAAATTTATAATATACCTTCTGTTTGGCAATAATCCGAACAAATAGTGTTAGTTCCTGAAGTAATATTCTTCGAATAGTTTTCCACCCCTCCAATTACCCCATGATTTTGGCTTCTTCAAGTAACTCCCGAGGAAGTCGGAATCAACGTGCACGATCCCCAAGAATAAACTTAATGCTTCGCCGCTTGACTCACGCTTTTCCAAGAGAAATCGAAGAGACAGAAAGATTTGGGGGGAAAGCTTCCCCCCTTTTTGAATCAGACTTATACTCCTAAAACCCCCAAAAATTCGACACTTCCTCACTTCTCTCCCTTTCGCTCAGTTATCTATCCTCTCAAACTCTCCAAAGTTCACTGCTCCGACTCTCAGGAACGTCTCCCCTATAAGTCTTCTTCAATCCTTGTTAATTTTTCTCAGTCTTCCTAAAGTGCCTGATTTTGATAGTATGGCTAGAGCGCAACCTAGGGCTAGGGTGAGAAAGCTAGCTCGGCTAGTAAACATGGAAGATAGCATGGCCCAATTTAGGAAACTATACCGTGTCCCCCCTTCCATCTCCCTAACGTATTGCCACCTAAACAACCTACCCGTAATAAATAGGAATGAGATCTTACTCCCTGTCATGACTGTAGTGGAGGGCGGGGTCAGGTTCCCGCTCCACCCCCTACTCATAGATTTTCTTCAAACTGTAAACGCCTCCCCCTCCCAAGTGTCCATTAACCTCTTCAGGATTATAATGGGCGTGGTCGCTTTAAACCGCCTCTTGGGGGTAAACCTGACCCCCAAGAAAATCTTGTTTGTTTACCAGTACATGTGCCCAGGGGAAGATTCTAGGACTTCCTGTCATTTAAAAGCCAGAAAAGTAAACACAAAACTAGTGAATGACCTTCTCGATTCTAACAAGGGGTACGTCAAGGATTTCCTAAGGGTCTCAAGCGACTGGTTTCTGGGTGGATCCGCCTAATGTTGCTCAATAATAAGCGGTACCTTGTAGTACGTGTAAGGGGTTGTCGATCCTTAAGGAGTTTGTGTTTTCAAAAGACAATGTAATTCAATATGCAAGAAGGGTAAAATAGATTTGGTCTGTGAAAATTTTGTAAAGAATATATGTAAAAAGGCGCTAGGGTTTCAGAGTGTTTCTCTATACCAGTATGATTCCTTGTAATCCCGGTTAAAAACCTTGTTCTAATAACAGTTTATAAGTTGATTATTTTTCTTTTAAAAAGCTCTTGATATGGTTAAACTAATAAAATTCAGAAACACTATATTACCGGAGAAAATAAAGTGGCTAGAGTAATAATTAGAAAGACCCTTCAATTTATAAATCACAATACCTAATTAAAACCATGCAATATTCCCCTTTAATCATAAGAAAAACATGATTGAACTTATAGAAAGTATGGAATAAAACATACATCAATTAGGAATCAATAAATTAACAATCAACTGTAATTTAGTATTAAAAATAAAAGGGACTACAAGTATTCATACCGTTATGCAGAAAACATAGCCCTTAGCCTTAGCAAGAGGCTTAGCCAATCATGGCTAAGGAAAAAGAAAAATAGAGAAAATAATTTCTAGATAGAAAACTAGCTAAAAATAATAATAATATAAATCCCAAGCGGCTGCCAATCTTATTTTCAATTTTACGCATCCATTAGGGCTCCCATGCGTGATTTCATTTAGGCTTCACTTTGGAATGATCCAGTGTTATGCGGTAGGAGGAACAATTCATGCAATTCACTAACAAAGCAAGCTCCCATGCGTGACTTCATTTAAGCTCCTTGAAGTCTTAATCCTGTGTGATGCGAGTACAATGGATAATGTGAGCTTGTGGGCTTTAGTGGCCATGTGGGCCTTTTGGGCTTATGGGCTTTGTTTTTCTTTTTCTTTTCAAACATTAATATGTACCTTTTTTCTTCTCTTTTGCTCCTTCCAGCTTGTGATATTTAACTCCAATCTGATCTAACTTGTGCCTACAATCAAACATAACCCAAGTTAACATATAAGGGATTAAATTAATACACTTAAATGCATAAATCATGTAATTCAATGAATTGAATAACAAATATCCATTTAAGTGTAATTAGACATGAAATGCAACACAACCCCAATAGAATCTCTCTAAAATGCATGTAAATAAGTCATATTTCATGACTTATCACATGCCGGAGCTCATTTAGATACCCAGGTTAGGGTTTTGCCCAACGTCAACCTAAAAAGAATAAGCCGACCAAATTTCTTATGTGACCGAACAAGATTAAAATATTTCATTTTATGTCCTGAACCTAAATGTTCTTTTTTGCAGATCCATCCCGAATTGAGATAGCCAAGAAGCAAGTGGACGTTGGACTGGTCAGAAGAGTGTTGTCGACCAACATTTACGTCGACCAAAGAGGAGAACCCCAATCTGCCCCCCTACTGCTAAGTTACGAGCCGCATATCAGATTGTTTCTCGAGGGTCCCACCATCCCGAGGGCTCGAGAAGTCCGAGTGGAGCCTACGGTTCCTTTTGTGGCAACGCCGGCAACCACCATCAACCTGAGCAATCACTCAGACCTAATCCCTACCGGCCAAGTATCGGAAATGGCCCCTCCAATCAACCCGTTCAAGCTCATGGGCAAAACAGCTGGTGGAAGCCCTTCCGGAGCTGGGAGGGGCAAAGGAAAAAGCAAACCCAAAGGTACAGGGGCCATAAAGAAGGGTAGGAAGCCAGCTGTTGAGGTTATAGAGCCAGAGCTCCCCCTACCCAGCTCGGACGATCAAGAACCCCCGAGCCCCCTTCCAGTGGTTCATGAGCTCGATGACTCCGACCATGATGAGGGCTTGGTTTTCAAGCAAAAGAGGGCCCGAGCTGAGACTTCTTCAATGCCAGCTAAAGGAACCTCCTCCGACTTTGTAGCATGGGCACCTAAACTATTGTTCGGTCCGGGTCCCATCTCTATCCGAGACACTGTCCTGGATAACTCCAAGACAAAACTCTCGGCAAAGGTAGCCTATGGCCTGGCCCGAGCTGCTTGCTTGCCGGAGGACATGAAGTTCTGGGATACCATGCACTCCGGGCAAGCATTCCGTCACATTACTCGGGGCCTTATAATGGTATATCTTCTATCCTACCTTTCTCCTCCCTTATGTCCTAATTTCTTTCCACCTACCACACACTGTTTCAGCCTTCCTTTCTCTTATGTTCATTTTTTTTATGTCCAGACTACTCAAGGTGTCCTTTCTATGGAGGCCAGGGTCTTCAATATGACCGAGGAGCTACAAACCAATGACGCCAAACACGAAAAGAGTATGGCCGAGGTGTTAGAGAGCACGACCTCCAATTACAAAGCCTTGGAAGAAGAGCATTTTAGAAACCTCAACACCATGAAGGAGGCCGAAGAGCGAGTAAAGACTGAGGCTGCCAAACGAGCTCAAATGGAGGGGGAAATGGCTGAGATGAGGGAGAAGGTGAGGAAGCTGGAGTCCGAGTGCATCCAAGCAATCGGATTGGCTCGGGAAGAAGGGAAAGGCAGAAGGGAAGGAATTGGGCAAGGAAGAGGCTATGGGCGGAGTCAAGGCCCAGTTCCAATTGGTATATAATAGTGGATTCAGGCACAAATGGAAATCCGCCCTGAACAAAACCGAACAACCGGAAACGTTTGAACTCTTCCTTCGCACGAACATTCCTCTCCCGTACCCTGAGGCGGGCCTAAAAGATTCCGAAGACAAAGTCGACGAAGAAGATGACGAGGATGAGGAGACCGAAGAGGAGCAAGGGGAGCCGGAAAAGCCACAAGAGAGTTTGCAACCCGAACTCACTGATAAAGCGGCAGACGCGCCCGGGCAAACCCCAAGCTCGTGATCCTATTTCAACTTTTGTATTTAAACTAATCTTTATAATTTTAGCTTTTGTTTTACTTTTAAATTGCTTGTAGCCAAACTCCTAACTTTTGGGATTTTAAGTTTTAATTTTAGTTTTACCGTTAACTTCTTAACTTTAAATTTGATTCTCAATCTAATTATTACGATCATCAACCTTGCTTTACCTCGGGTGATTTCTAAACAAAAAATGTACAGTATGTGCACCATAACTATCCTAATAAGCCTTACAGGCTTTCTGTTGAGGATAGTTTTTTAAAACAAATATCAAATTTAGGCTTAACATACATATCATCCAATCGAGTAAGAAGGGCTTTACCTTTGCACGTCTTGAAAAGTCAGTTTCTCCTTGAACGCGAGTGCTCCCATATTCTTTAGAAGTTATAAATCCAAACAGATACTGCCAAATGGGAAATTTATGCACCTTCCCTGAAGCGATGAGTTGTGTTTAAACAGTGATTTTTGAGTTGAGTTCCTTCTGAACAATAATTTTTGGCTAGGACACTTATGACACTCTCCCAGAAGTGATAAGTTCCTTTTGAATAACAATTTTTAGATTGGACACTTATGACACTCTCCTAGAAGTGATAAGTTTCATCCAAACAATAATTTTTAGCTAGAGACTTATGACACTCCCCCAGAAGTGATAAGTTCCTTCCAAACAGTAATTTTTTAGATAGGACACTCATGACACTCCCCTAGAAGTGATAAGTTCCATCCGAATAGTAATTTTTTAGACAGGACACTTATGACACTCCCCTAGAAGTGATAAGTTCCATCCAAACAGTAATTTTTGGCTAGGACACTTATGACACTCCTCCAGAAGTGATAAGTTCCTTCTGAATAACAATTTTTAGATTGGACACTTATAACACTCCCCCAGAAGTGATAAATTCTTTCCGAACAGTAATTTTTTAGATAGGACACTTATGACACTCCCCCAAAAGTGATAAGTTCCATCCAAACAGTAATTTTTGGCTAGGACACTTATGACACTCCCCTAGAAGTGATAAGTTCCTTCTGAATAACAATTTTTAGATTGGACACTTATGACACTCCCCCAGAGTGATAAGTTCCTTACGAATAGTAAATTTTTAGATAGGATACTCATTGACAAAATCCCAGTTTATTGATCAAATTTCTTCAGAAGAAGTATTTCCTGAGATTACATATATTCCATGGCCTAGGAACTGGCTTCCCATCCATATCTTCCAACCTATATGCTCCTACCCCAACCAATGTTGTCACCCTGTACGGTCCTTCCCAATTTGGCTCGAGCTTACCATCGTTTGGGTTTTTGGTATTGGTCACCACTTTCCGAAGCACTAAATCACCGACTTGGAAGCTCCTGGGTTTTATATTTTTGTTGTACCTTTTTTCATTTGTTGCTGGTATGAGGCCAACCTAATTATTGCCATATCTCTTTTTTCTTCTAACAGATTCAGGTCTTTTTTAAGGTTGCTCTCGTTCTCTTCGGCATCGTATTCCTTAGTTCGGGTCGTCGGAAGGCCAACCTCGAGCGGAATAACAGCCTCCACTTTGTATGCTAGTGCAAATGGCGTTTCCCCCGTCGACCTTCGCTTCGTCGTCCTATGAGTCCACATGACACTCAGGAGTTCTTCGACCCATTTGCCTTTGGCCTCTTCTAATCTCTTCTTTATTCCATCTAGGATTACTTTATTTGAGACCTCGGCCTAACCATTTGCTTGAGGATAAGCCGGCAAGGGGAAGAAATTCCTAATGCCTAGGTCCGAACAGAATCCTTTGAAGACTTTACCATCAAATTGTGTACCGTTGTCTGAGATGACTGCCCAAGGTATCCCAAATCTGGTAACAACGCTCCTCCAAAGGAATCTTTTAGCATCCACATCCCAGATATGAGAGAGAGGTTCGACCTCTATCCACTTCGTGAAGTAATCTGTTGCGATAATTAAAAACCTCTTATTCCCCAAGGCCCGAGGAAGAGGGCCTACTATATCCAAACCCTATTGAGCGAAAGGCCATTGGCTAGACAATGGATTAAGCTCCTGAGCAGGTTGGTGAATCTTTGGAGCAATCTCTGACATTTGTCACATTTCCTGACATACTGAACAGCATCACTCTGCATATATGGCCACCAATAACCCTACGACATTGCTCGGTGAGCCAACGAGCGACCGCCGGTATGGCTTCCACAAATGCCTTCATGGATCTTGAACAGAAGGTTGTCAATTACATCCGGATGCACACACAATAGGTAAGGTCCCGAAAAAGATCTTTTGTAGAGACCCCCATCCTTGGATAGCCAATAACCCAGAGCTTTTCTTTTGATGGTGCTGGCTGCCTTTTGATCCACGGGTAAGTAATCGTCCCGCAAATAGGCTATCAAGGGGTCCATCCAACTCGTTGCAGAGCCCGTAATACAAATACTATCCGAGCCGATAATTCGAGAACTTAGGGCATTCAATATTTCCACCATCACTGCTCTATGCAGATCTGTCTCCAGGGCAGTAGCTAATTTGGCTCAGATGTCTGCATGGGAGTTATGCTCTCTTCCGATCTGTTCTACCTGCACAAAATCAAACTTGGACAACAATGTCTTGACGATGGAAAGGTAAGATAGTATCCTTTCATCCCGAGCCGAATACTCCCTCGAGATATGATTGACCACCAACTGTGAATCACAAAAGACATGCAGTCGATCGGTGCCTAGTCGTATAGCACTTCTGAGACCGATCAACAAAGCCTCATACTCAACTTCATTATTTGATGCCAAAAAGCCCAACCGCACAGCCTGTTCTAAGATGAGTCCCTCATGAGAGATTAGAACCGCCCCTGCCCCCGCCCCTTTCACATTCGAGGCCCCATCTACAAACAATTTCCACCCGAATGAGCTCAAACTAGTCTAAGGACTTGGTGGACTAGTTGACTTCGAAGCTCCTCCCTTTCATTGGAACTCGGCCACAAAGTCAGCCAGGATCTGCCCATTAATTGATGTTTGGGGTTTATATTCAACGCTGAGGGATCCCAAATGTACCCCCCATCTGGTGATCCGTCCGGAGAAGTCCGAACTATGCATCAATACTTTCAAAGGAAGGTCCGTCAGAACGGTCACTATACTAGTCTGAAAATAATGCGGGAGTTTCTTTGTAGCTTAAATTAACGCTAGTGCGGCCTTCTCAAGTGGCAAATATCTGGACTCTGTCTCATTCATCGTTTTACTTACAAAGAAGACCGGCTTTTGACCTTCATGTGTCTCCCGCACTAGGATTGCACTAACGGCATGCTTCGAAACAGCCAAATAGAGGAAAAGAGGTTCTCCCGGGTAAGGGATTGAGAGGCAGGGAAGGGATGAGAGATAAGCTTTTATCCCTTGAAATGCAGCCGAATAGTCTTCATCCCATAGAAATTTCCTTTTCTTTCCCAATAATCGGAAAAATGGATGGCATTTATCTGCCGACTGGGAAATAAACCGACCAAGAGCGGCTATCATCCCAGTTAGACGCTGAACCTGCTTGGCGTCTCTGGGCGGTTCAAGGTTCAACAGTGCTGATATCTGGTCTAGATTGGCCTCGATACCTTTACAACTGATCATATGACCCAGAAATTTGCCCGAACTGACCCCAAATATACATTTTGAGGCATTAAGGCGTAGTTTGTCTTTGCGAAGGATCCCCAGGACTTCTCTTAAATCTTTCAGATGATTTTCTTTCCCCATTCTCTTTATTAGCATATCATCAATGTACACCTCCATAGTCCTCCCGATCAAGTGTTCGAACATAATGGTTACCATCCTCTGGTAAGTGGCCCCAGCATTCTTCAACCCAAAGGGCATTACCTTGTAACAATAAATTCCTTTAGGAGTGATATATGCTATCTTCTCCTGGTCGGACAGGATCATAGGGATCTGGTGATAGCCTTGGAAAGCATCCAAGAAGCTCATCCTCTCATGGCCCGAAGTCGAATCCACCAATTGGTCTATTATTGGAAGGGGGAATGAGTCCTTCGGACAGGCTTTGTTGAGGTCGGTAAAATCCACACATATTCTCCATTTCCCATTCATTTTCTTTGCAACCACCGTGTTGGAAAGCCAGGTCGGGTACTGAACCGGCCGAATAAAGTTAGCATCCAATAGCCGATTTACTTCCTCCATAATTATTTCGGCTCGTTCGGGGGCCAACTTTCGGCGCTTTTGGGTAACAGGCTTGGCTTCTGGAAAGATGTTTAAAGAATGACATGCAAGACTCGAGCATACTCCCGGAGCCTCATAGACTGACCAGGCAAAAACTTCCCGAAATTCTGTGAGGAGAGCAACCAATTCTTTCCTGTCAATGGGAGATAAATTTGTCCCTACTAAAAAATAGAGTTCAAGTTTAGAAGGGTCAAAATATACCTTCTCGGGCTCTTTCTCGACCGCGCTCTCTCCTCCTACGGCCCTGGGTGTCTGTAATTGTCACAAAACCTTGGTGAAATTTATGCTCTTAGGACCCTTCCGCCCAATAGTTGCCAGGACGCATTGTTTTGCTACTACCTGGTCGCCGTTCACCTCCATGATTCCCTCCTCGGTGGGAAACCTTAGCTTCTGATGCAAAGTTGACGGGACGGCTTTCATTTTGTGCAGCCAGTCTCTTCCCATAATTGCATTGTATGGTGAGGAAGCCTGGATGACTATGAATTCTGTTTGAAGATTGATCGGCCCAGCCAATACAGGAAGTGTAGTCTTTCCTAACGGTGTTATTGACTCACCTGAAAAACCAAACACTAGTGATGTGAAACTGGCGAGGTTGGCCTCTCTTAAACCCAATTTTTCATATAGGCCCTGATACATTACTTCGACGAAGCTGCCCTGATCAACCAAGACCTTCTTTACGTCATAATTTCAATCCTGAGGGTTATAACAAGCGGGTCATTGTGGGGCAGTTGAACATCCCTTAGATCATCATCTGAAAACGAGACGACTTGATGGACAGGGGAGCCAGGGTTTTCCAAGCAAGATGTTGATACAAGATGGGCCGAATTCGAAATACCAAAACTTTATCTAAGGTGAGCGGCCTTTTGGATGTCCGACCTGAAAGAAGTTGGCAAAATGGAAGTGCACAAGGGATTGTGTATGACATGAATCACACCTGTAGGAGTAGTTCCTGGAGTTCCCGACCGGTTGGCGGCTGTCCCACGCCATTCTGGTTCGATCAGATTTGAATCAACATATTCAACAAGATGACCGTCCGATACCAGCTGTTCTAGATGGGTCTTAAACTTGTGGCAATTTTCAGTCAAATGGCCTCTATCACGGTGGTAGGTGCATTGGAGTTTCTGATTCCGAGCTACCGGGTCACCTATCAGCTTAGGTGGCCATATAAAGAAAGGCTCTCCTTTAATTTTATCCAAAATTCGGTAGATCCTCCTTAAACACCGTCTGAAAGGCTTTGAAGGAAGAAGCAACAAAGTTGGTCGGGACTGAAGTCACTTTGGAAGTTTGACCTATCCGAACTTGCGATTTTGAGCTTGGTGGTCGTGCAGGTGCTTCAGGTAATGTCGCCTTAGTGTTGCCCCCATCCTCTTCTACTTTTATAAACTGCTCTATTTGGTCCATTAATTTCCTTAGACTGGTGGGGGGATGTTTCGTCAGAGACTGACGCAGACTTGTACTAGGAGGTAAGCCCAATTTGAACGTCTGAAGCGCCATGTCTTCCCCGCAACCATCTATATCATTGTACATCTCCCAAAACTTGGTCGAATAATCTTTGATTGACTTGTTATCACCTACCTTCATCATCATAAGGGTATCCACACCCTTAGTCCTCCAATTGTTTGTTATGAATCTCCCCACAAATGCTTCGGCCATCTGACTCCAAGATCCGATCGTTCCTCACTCAAGCTGATTGAACCATCAAAGCGCCATTTCTCCCAAACTGGATGGAAATATTCTGCACATCAACGGGTCATTGTAACGCCATAAGGCCATTCTCTACTGATAATGGCCTATATGGGCAACAGGATCCGTCCGACCATTATACACTTTGAACCGAGGGGCCGTAAACCTCTTTGGTAGCCCAGTACGCTCTATATCTCCTCAGAGAAAGGTGACGAGGATACTAGATCAAGTGTCTTCCATACGGCTCCTTGCTCTCCTCGCCTTGCCTTTTTCTTTGGTGCACTAGGAGGTAAAACATCTCTGTCACGGCGTTCACTGATGCTTCTGTCAGAACGTTTGTGCTTTTCCTTTACGGCTCGAACTAAGCCAGATGGATAGGCCGAACTGCGAACTTTCTCTGTCGGTGAGGGAGTTTCCGCCCATACTTCGGTGTGTGCACTCAAAGATGGCCCAGAACTCTCTCAGTCATTTTTCCCAGGCTTCCTTCTCAGCCTTTCTTTTGTTGGGGACTTGCCTCTCGCTTCCTTTCTCAAGTCGCTGATCTCTTGGCGAAGCTCGGGGATGATCCTTTCACTGTCGTTCGCTCGGGACTCTACAGAGGATGAGAAATTTAACGATCGTCGGGCTCGATGAGGTGTTGCTTCTCTAGAGGCTCGTTCGTTCCGCTCTGACCGTTGATTGTTTAGATGCTGGCGGAGGTCATTGTGTTTGGAAGAAGGAACAGCCGAGGTGGCAAATGGAGTATGCTCGGAAGGTCTGTAGGATGATCCTAGGATGGATACCTCACGATGAGATACCCTCACGAAGCCTGCAGACGGGAGATCCAGCAAAAGCCTGTGATCAGTAGTGCCCAGAACGATGACCATGACAAGTTGAAATGTGATGCGGGAGATTCCAGAACGTGACATGACGAATCGAAATGACCAGATTCACCAGTGTTAAAGAGCCTTCCCACAGATGGCGCCAATTGTAGGTGGGATTTTTTAACAATAACGGAAAGGCTGGTCAACACTAATGAAATATAATCCAAAAATGAAAGCCGAACTGACCCGAACTATAGTATAGTGATGTCCGAGCAACCTGAAACGTGTGGGACCTGTAAAGAAGACAAGGACACAAACACTCAGATGGCCTTGGTCAACCCAGTGGGGGCTGACCTATAACTCTCCGATGGTTTTGTTAGCAATCCCATAATCAAAAGAATGTACTTAAACTGAAATTATTACTCAAGGTTTTTCTCTCAGAAAAATAGTGTAATCAGAGGAACACCTTCTTTTCCTTTTTTAACTCTATTTATACCATTTATTTCCTAAAGATATTTCTTTATCTTTCTCTTATCCTCCTCCTTCTTCTTTTTCTGCATGCCATTAATGTCTGCTGTTTACAACCCATTTGCATCGTTTTCTACCCACTTTATTTTAATAACACTGACATTAGCTTGATATTTAATTTACATTTAATGCGGTATTCTGGAATAATCCTCTATGTCTTATCACTAGTTCAGACTTTCTGTACATACATTAAATGGAACTGAACAGATTTATAATATACCTTCTGTTCGGCAATAATCCGAACAGATAGTGTTAGTTCCTGAAGTAATATTCTCCGAATAGTTTTCCACTCTTCCATGAACATCTATTTGAGGCACCTCCTAACTACGGTTAACTAAATTTTTTTTTTTGTTGTGCATGCTTTGTTCACCTTCAACCTCATAAGAGCACTAAGCTCTAGCCATGTGATGACCCTATAGCTAAACGACTTCGAATTTCCTATCATGTCATCTTCTAAGAACACAAAATTTTCTGCTCCCTATCCAATTTTCAGCCCTCCGAGATCATTGGCATAGGCGCTCAAACTAGGCTTAATCCACAAATAGACTTATTCATCAGTGAAATGAAATCAAAATTAGAATTGGGATTGGGATTGAATTGGAATGGGAATGTACCTGTAGGAAGAGCTTTAGATCTTTGCCGATGTGAAGGAGTTGGAGATAATGGTCAAAGCAAAACACATGAACCCGACTACCAGAACTACTAATATCGAAAATAACTGCGTAGGACTTAGGGGAGCTAAGATTGAAAGGGGCTTTTATGGTTGCAGATGTCTTAGAGGGACAAAGAAGGTGAATTGCCAGAAGGCATGACGAAGAGGACGAAGGTGATGAGAATAATAGGAACTGAAATGATTAACAAGATGCCACGGAAGCGACGGATCTTGTCGGGGAAGGACTTGTGAGCAGGGGCGGCTCCACTTGTTGTTCAGGGTGTTCAGATGAACACCCTGAGTTCTTAAAAAAATGTTTGAGACAGGTTAAAAAAGTGAAGAAAAAAAAATTATATATACATTGAACACCCTGAGTTCTTAATAAAAAAAATGCTTGAGTTTTTAAAAAAGTGAAGAAAAAAAAATTATATATACACATTGAACACCCTCAAATAATATTGAACACCCTAAATTGAGATCATGAACACCCTGTTCCTCTTTTTCTTTTTCTTCTCCGCGTCTCCGCCCCTTCATCTTCTTCTCTGCATTCTTTCTTCAAATAATTCTATATGTTCCTCTGTTTCTACTTCTTTTCTTTTTTTGTTTGATGTGCCTTTTAGTTTGTGGTCATTGTCCCTCCACGTGTGAGAATAAGATATTTAAGATATTTGAAAGAGTTGAAAGTAAAACAATAACGTGTGAAGCTCAATGTTTTGAGACCTGTGCCTTCTATTTTTTTTTTTCTTTGTTTTATGTTCCTTTCTTTGTTTTTGTTATGATCAGTACCTCTCTTTTTTCTTTTCTTTTTTGGCAGAATGTCTACTTACTCAAATATTAAAGTGAATTTTGAAGTTTCTATTTTTTTCATTATATAATATAAGTGTTGATTATTATTATTGGGACTAACATTTAAAACTAAAGATTGACATAAAATATGATCGAATTTATAAATTAAAATATCTCAATATTAATTAGTACCAAAATATTTTATATCCCTGACTCCACTGTTTAAATAAAATATCAAATACTTTTTACTTAAGATTCCAAAGACTTGGTTCTATTTAATATTCTATTTCACTGCTATTTTATTTTCTTTGCCTTTGGAACCACAACATTTTAGTGTCTATTTTCTCATACTCTTAACATTTTATCTCGTCTCTCGATTCCTCTCAATCACAACAATAGGGTAAGTTTTCGTTTGATTCAAATAAAACAGTTCTAGTGATTTAAACTTTTTTTTTTTATTGTTTATAATTAGAAAAAATATTGTAAAACTTCATTTTTTTTTTTTAATGATATGAGTATATTCAAGTTCTCATTTTATTAGATCTTATATAATTTAAGTTTTTTAATGGCTATTTAAAATTTTAAAATATTTCAATGACCACCCTGAAAAAAAATCCTGGAGTCGCCACTGCTTGTGAGAGTGGGTGGCAGAGATTGGGTCGTTTGAGCATTTTTAGGGTGTTGAATTCCAGGCTTTGTTGCTCTGTTGGAAAAGACGACTAACCCTCCAGCAATTCCGCGGATGATGGAAATCGGTAACGGATTTGCCCGTTTCTTGTGGTTGTTGTCGTGGCTGAGGCAGCGACGAGTGGAGCCTTCAAGGACTGCGGTTCTTGTACCAGCTCTAGTTTTCCCGATTTCAACTCCTACAATTTTTTTTTTTAATATTATTTTTCGTGTATATTAATACTACTTCATCTAAACAAAATCAATCACTCTCTCTTAATTTCTATCAATTCGTATGACAAACATTACATTAAAAAAAAAAAAAAAAAAAATTTGAAAACGTGTTGGAGATGAAACTCACAACAATTCACAATGTCATTATTGTGAACGCAGAAACAAAAGGCAGAGAGAGACAGTTACTCAGTACCTACTACTACAAGCTGTTGTCGTATGAGTGTCGCTCTCTCCCTCGGAACCCCTCGGCCTCAGCCTTCTTTTCATAGATGAGATGTATTGGACAATTTATTAATTCTTCATCCGCAACTGTTCTCAATATTGGTTTGTTATGAGGACTCATTCGTCCTTTCCTTATTTCTTTTTATTTTTCCGACAAATGGTGTATAAGATAAGAAATTAAGAACTCAATTATTAGCACAAAAAAAAAAAAAAAAAGTATATTTCTTTTAGAAATTAGAAATAAAAGGATTGTTTCATCTTTATACCTAAATAGATTTACATTTGCACGCAACAAATAAACGTGGTAACAATCTCATAAATGTCGTTGATATGGATTTAGCCCGTGTTTGGATCCTCTATTTTGGGAATGCATTCTCTCTTAAAATGCATTCTCGAGAATGCATTCTCTAAAATGCATTTTGCTGAAAATAATGCGTTTGGTAAAATATTGAAATTATTTATAAGAAATGATTATGCTGAAAGGAATTGTGTTTAATTCGTATTTTAAAGAATGAATTATTCCTATTAAATACTATATTATTAGTATACATTATGTAATTAACATTTTTTTTTTTAAATATCTCAATACAAGGCTAAAAATGCATTTACTACTAATACAAATTTAAAAATGTAATAAATAAATAAAGTATTACGTTGTGATTTAAATTAATGTCTACTAATAAAAAAAAATAGGTCATGATTTGTGCACATTTCCTTGCACACATTTTTATAAAATTTGAACAATATAATAAAAAAATATAGAAAAATGTGTATTGTGTGTGCAATAGAGATATACACAAACCATTTATGATAAAAAATATCATAGACATCCTCTAAATAAATTTTCACAATTCTACACTTTGCACCAAACAAAGTGAACATACAAATAAAACCAATTTAGTTTTTTCCCTTTCAAATTTTTTTTTCTTCTTTCTTTTCCACTCCCCCTTTTTTCCCACCATACATGTAAACCCCACTCCCCATTTCTTTTTTCTTTTTTATTTCCTTTTTTTTTTCCCCACCACCCATGTACCCCCTGCCTTTCTTTTTTCTTCTCCCCCACCACACACATACATCCCCCTCACCCATCTCATTTTTTTCTCTCATTTCCTCCTCACAGTTCACACCCCTCCCCCATTTCTCAGTTTTTTTTTTTTTTTTTTTTTTTATATAACATTCAAACATTACAAATAAAAGAAAAGGAAATAAAAGAAAAAATATAGTGTGACATAAATCCAAACATTACAAATAAAGTGCTGAAAAAAGCACATCATAACAAATTTATATTAAACAAAGAAAAAAATATTACTAACGATCATTCCAAATCATCCCTGGTTCTTTGATATAAAATGAGAAAATGTGAATACTTTTTCAAAGATAAAAGAAATAAAGAGAAAAAATAGGGAACACATCAAAAAAAGAGAAAAAGTAGGGAACAAAAGAGAGGGAAGGAAAATAAAAGAAAGAAAGAGAAAAATTAAACAGGGAAAAAAGAGTTGTTTGAGTAATAAACTGTTGTAAGTGGGTCCCATTTACTTTAGCAAAAATTAAAAGTAGAAGCTAGAATCAGAATCCAAAATATTTTGGATTCTGACTTCTGCTCTAGAAATGAGAATTTGCAAAATACATTCTGCCTAGAATGTATTTTGCATTTTCCAAAATCCCAACCAAACATATTAGATTTTTTGCAGAATGCATTCTATGCGTAAAAATCCGTGAAATCACTTTTAAGTAGAGGATCCAAACATAGGCTTAGTGTGAAGATTACACAAAGTGGTTTTCTAGAAAAGGGATGAATTATTATTATTATTATTATTATTATAAATACAATTTATAATTAAATAGAAAGCTAAAACCCCAACTTCACTGATTTCTTAATTTTGTCGTAGGGTGTTTTTCACTATTTTTTTTTTTTTTTTTTTATTCTCGAAGGAGTCTGGTGTTATTTGGTTCACTTAGGTCAGGGCCGACTCAATACAATATGAGGCCTAAAGAGATAACTTAGTGCTTAGCCTTGTGTTTAATTTACTCCAGTATCCTAAATTATTAAATTATGAATATATGAAAAATATATAAAAATTGGATTTGATATAAATGATGAATTAATTGATTAAAAATCATTCATCCTTTGACATATAAAAGGTTAAAAGTTTTCTTACAAAATGCAAATAAAATATAACATAAATGCACCAAATTTCATGATTTGAAAACATGCAATCTGTGTTTTTTTCAAACATGATTTTTGGGCTTAGTGTCATGAAGACGTGACATTTTCAAAGTTAATAACATGATTACCATGTCTGTCCATGTGCCGAGCAATTCGAAGTTCATTTTGAAATATTTTGTAAGAAATTATCTTATAACACATTTATAACACTTATTAGGGTAAAACTTAGGTACAGTTCCTAAGGTTAGGTACATTAGGTTTCCCAATTGAATTCAAACACGTGGTTGTATTAACCAATGAAACACAAACAATGTTATCTTTTCTAAGAATATTTAAATTCAATATATTTGAATTCAATTAGGAACCCAATGTACTTGACTTAAGGAACTATACCTAAGTTTTACCCTACTTATTATATGTTATAAAATTTGGGGAATCAACTTCAATTACATAACATGTCATTAGAAAAAAAGGGTTGATGACAAACGGTAATTAAGGTTGTAGTGATAACAATTAATTTTTTAAAAGAAAGGAGAAAAGGGTGAAAAAAATGATTATGTCATGACTTAATGATTATATGATAAAACTAATAAAGTAATTGGAATGAACTTCTATTAACTCACAATTTTAAGGATATTTTTGCAATATAACATATTTTTTTCTTCTTTTTTTTTTGTGCAAAATTAATTATTTATTCATATTTTTACTATCATCATTTTTTTTAGACAGAGTTTAGTTACAAACTAGTTTGTAGCCAGCTTGCTAAAACCCATTATGTGACAACTAATGAGATCATCCACGTGTACTTTAGTCACATGACTTATTTAATGAGTCATGTGACTTCTTTAAATAATACATGTGGATAGTCTTATAAGCTATCACGTAGTACGTTGTAGCAAACGGACTACAAACCAGTTTGTAGCCAAACCTTATCCTTTTTTTTACTGGTGTCTTGGGCTAATGCCTAAGTTGGCCTTGAGCTGCCCGTGATTAGGTGAACTAAGAACTAATGTTATCAGGAACT
Organism: Fagus sylvatica; assembly: GCA_907173295.1. Taxonomy (NCBI): domain Eukaryota; kingdom Viridiplantae; phylum Streptophyta; class Magnoliopsida; order Fagales; family Fagaceae; genus Fagus; species Fagus sylvatica. The sequence goes on from OU015770.1 coordinate 28,972,237, forward strand.
ATCATCCATCAAATATGAAGAGTTGCATCTTTCCAAATTAAATGAGAATTTAGGAACATTTAAAAAAAAAAAAAATTAATTAATTAATTAATTAATTAAAAGTGGCCTTTCAAAAAACTAAAAAAGAAGAAGAAGGAAATTATAGTTGCAAGAATGGTTGTATAGGCCCAAGAGTCCAAAGCCCAAATATATTGTCCAGATTCAATATACCAATGCTATCGCTATACTATTGTACTATTATTTGTTTTTGATGAAATATTGTACTATTATTGTATTGTTACTATTGTACTATTATTGCATTGTCGATTATTTGTCCTTTTTCCATTAACCAATTTAGAGGCGCCTTATATACAGTTATATACATTTAATACAAGAAAGATATTTAGTGTCTAAGTGTCTATTAGGTCCAGTGTCATTAATTTCCTTTGATTGTATATCATATCAATTTTGCAACAAAACTATTTCACCCTTCAATAAAAATGATTCTTGTATATTTACTCTATGTGATCTTATACACACTGATGTATGTAGACCCTTTCTTGTTCCCACAATAGGAGATCTTATACACACTGATGTATGTAGACCCTTTCTTGTTCCCACAATAGGAGGTCACAATATTTTGTTATTTTTGGTGATAACTTTTACCAATACTCGATGAAAAATCGGTAATAGTTTCTTAATATATATCTTGAATTTGTCAAAATGATAGAAACTCCATCTTAAAAATTAATAAAAAAAATTCATTCTAACAATGCACTAGAATATCATCAAAATGGTTTTCTCCAAATTTTGAAACACTATTGACACTATTTCCCAAATATCATGTCTTGGCACTTCCCAGTGGAATCGTCGAGCAAAACAACAAACACGTAATGAACGTCTACTTGGAGACATTTCCTAACTAGAATTTTTTTGGTTGTGCATGCTTTGTTCACCTTCAACCTCATAAGCGCAATAAGCTCTAGCCATGCTCTCAATTGTGTTGCTTCCTTGGCTATGGTATTGTACACACTTGCAAACTCCTACCATGTGATGACCCTATAGCCAAACGACTTCGAATTTCCTATCTCTTTTTGCTAAATACTTCGAATTTCCTATCCTGTCATCTTCTAAGAACACATTTCTACATATTATGAGAAATTCCCGGCATCATTTTCCTACTTTGCACCCAAATCTAACAAGCTCGTTCAAAAGCACCAGTGCAATATACTGATCCTCGGCCTTGTCGCACAAGAACCAATACCCTTATACCGTAATGGTTACCCAAGCTACCTCATTGCAAGTGTGTACCTGTCAGATAATGAGCATTGAACAAGTTGGAAGTCACTTCAAGTCCTAAATCCCTACTCTTTCTGGGTTTATCCTACTATTTTAAACTAGCTACAGTGTACAGATCCAATAATGAACCAAACATAGAACATAGAAAAAGTCATGGCTCAATAAGTTCTCACACTGGTAGTAGACCAAATCAAGACTAACAGCACTACAAAAACAAACTAGCCAATGGCAAGACTGCATACATGCTGCAAACATTCACTTCCTTAACTGGACAGATTATATTATTGATCCATAACCTGAAGAGAGTCCCAACGCTGCTCGCAAGGTAGTCTTAAAGAAAAAGAAGGGAGGGTGAGAAAAATAAAGTCCTCATTACATTAACATAAAGCTTATCTACTAAGTACATGGGTAGATAAGATATTGTGCCCCTTCAGGCTTTCTTCTGTTTCACTTCACGTGGGGGAAAGAACACCCGGAAGACCCAAGCAGCCAATATTGCTCCAATAAAGGGGCAGATCCAATAGACATAAAACTGCTCCCATGTGTCGTGCCAACTGTTTACATATGCCCAACCAAAGGCCTGCAGAGACAATACATGATAAGCTTGCCCATCCAGTAAGGCTTCTATATAAAGCTCAGAAAGTTCTCATCATTATCAAAAGTTAACAATTAGGAGGCACAGCAGCAATAAGGTCTGTCATTAAAAATCCAATTTCTTTTTATCTTCAAAGATCTATAAATATGTATTTACTAAACTAATCGATGCAAGTGCAACCAATGCAAGCAAGTTTTCCAACTACGGATCGGGTCAGTTTACGACCTCACCATCCTGTTCTTAAAAGGAGAGGATAATTCATTTAAGCTAGAGTTCATTGGCGGGAATAGGACAGGATAATAGGTAATAAAAGGGGGAGGGGGAAGAGAGGGAATAATTATCAATTTCCTTTGTTTGAATGTTTTAGAAAAAAAAAAAAAAAAAAGAAAGGAATAGGCATCCCTCTCCATGTTTGGTTATAGGGTGGATATGAGAGAGGCTAAGATATAAGATAAATTAATAATTGAGTGAGACAGGTGTTTGTTTAGAATTATTGAAATTTTAATAAATTGTCAAGGATAAAAAAGAAGTATAGAAAAATTCATTAAATAAGGTATCATCTTGATGGCTCAACCATAGCAATATCCTCTTTGGAAGCTTAAGATTAAGACAGCCCAAGAATAAGTGTCCATGGTAGTAAACTGGGTTTTTATGTTTTAGTTAATTATTCTACAGTTAAGGGTATTTTAGTAATTCTACAGTTGTTGGGTATATGCATTGGGTTTTCTTTTATTAATAAGTAGTAGGGTATTATTTAGTATATGGATCTTTATGTGTGGGTTTATATTCAATTCAAATAGGATTTGATTTACTAGTCAAAGTGGAAGTCCTAGTTCTACTAGGAGAAGTTAAGCGTAGGGTTTATATAAGTGTGTTATTGTACTCAAACAAGTTAGAGTTGATCAAAAAAGTATTGAGTGTTTTTGAGTATTGAGGCACGTTGTCCATAGACTAGAGTTGTTTTTCCTCTCTCTACTTTCTTTTATTCTTTCCTTTCTTATGGTATTGTTCATGGTACCCGGTACTGTTCACAAGTATTGTTCACAGATCTTAAAAAATTTCTATTTCTGTCTTTTCTTCTCTTTTCAACCATAAATCAAATAATTTCTCTTGTGAACCATAACCCTTCTTCTAAAAAGATTCTAAACCCAAAATCCACAAATCCTCACCCTAAACCCACCACAAGTAATAAATTTTATTGTAAGAAAGAAAAGAGCAAAACCTAAGTATATAAGAGCTATATATAACAACTTAAGACCTAAGGTTACAAAGATCAAGGAACTCCAAAAAAGAACAACAATTAGCATCTCTAATGATCTTTGATCAATCAATAAGCAATCTAAGAAGAAGAAAAAAGTACTTCAATTGAAGCACGAAGATTCAACCCCTTCAAATGAGCTAGAATTATGCTCCTTCCAAATGCACCACATAAGACAAAGGGGAATAGCATTCCATACATCTACGATTTGATGACCCTTAAAGCCACCTCTCAACAAGCTAGAATATCTTGCACCAAGTAAGGAATGACCCAAGAAACTCCAAATAAAGAGGAAACCAAAAGACCTAGGTTGTTCCCTTGCAAAAGCACAAAGTAGGAGAAGACGATTAATTGTCTCCCCATCTCTTTTACACATACACACCAATCAACAATGGTGATCTTTCTCATTCCAAAATTAATTATAGTGAGAATTTTACCATGTGCTGCTGTCCTAGCAAAAAACAGAAACCTTCCTAGGGGCTTTATAGTCTTCTAAATCGGTTGCCAAAGAAAATCCACCCTATTGCTTCCACAAAAAGCACCAAAGAAAGATTTCACCTCAAAATTGTTGTTCTTGGATAGAGTCTAATAAACTATGAAGTACGGATACTCCAAAAATGGAGCCGTACCCGTACCGGATACTTTTTGAGTACTTGTACTCTTGGGGTATCTCTGCATGTGTACCCCAGGCGTACCTAAATTTTTCAAAAAAAAAAAAAATCATTTTCTTTCATTTTTTTCTTTTGGATATGTCACAAAAATAGATAAAAATAGTGAAAGTGATGGAGACATGAACTTTAGGTGTAACTATATGGATGTACACTTCTTTTATTTACTCTTTTGAACCTTGATTTGTAATTTAAAAACCATTTAATGACAATGGATATACTTTATTATCCATAATTGCTCTTAAATTCACATATGCTTATTAATATATAAAAAATTTAATAAAACATATATTCCCGCCGTACCCATACCCGTACCCTACTTTTTTAAGAATTGTCATATCGCCATATTGTACCGGTACCCATACCTGTGCTTTTTAGCTAATAAATCCTATCCATGCCACTCCCAGGGATGAGTTGAGTACAGAGCTGTAAAGAAATTATCAGTAGATTCAAGCTCCCAATCATTGAAGAACCAAGAGAAGATAGGACTCCCATGGAATACATCGTTAGTTCCATGAACGTATGGCATGTTTATTAATCACAATATCATACACACCACAGAAGACATTTCTAAGAGGTCCATCATCACACTACAAGTAAACCTCTCTCTTGTGGACCCTAAAGGAGAGCCAAGGTGACACACAGCAAACTAAAACAACTGCATCTGCATTTTTTCCCACAAGGCAAGAAGCAAACAACGAGCCAAAGTGGTCTCTATGAGTTCTATATCAATGTCCAACTAACCTGCATAGCCTAAAGAGTCATAGATAGTGATCCTAATAGTGGCACAATCCTAAAAGGCATATCATGAGTAGACATGGCAGCTCTAAAACTTTCTAAATGCAATTAATTCAACATCATGAAGCTTGGACATAGAGATTTTGAGGGAAAAAAACATCATCTCTTCTGCAACAGGGGCATCATGATGCAAATGATTTGGAACAAAAAAGGAATGAACATTACAAAGCCTAAGGACCTTGATAATGGTTATACAGGTTGTGTACAAGCCAGCCCATTGTTCACTCTTCAAATAGAAGTGGGTCTTGAAATAGTCAGTTATCCAACCTTATTTTTCTACTCTGAGGTAGAGAATTACATTTAAGTTTTATTGTGGATTCAATTATCACAACTGAAGTTTCAACTCGAAGGATACACCTAAAACTTTAAGGTAACATTTTATAATGTATTTAGGTGTTGTTCTCAAGCATTTTCTAAGTATATATGTTACAGAAATATAGATGGTAAAAATAAGTGAAGAGCTTAAATCAGGACAGTTTATCATTTATTAGCCACCCTTGTTCTTTTAAAAAGTAGCTTAATACACACACACACACACACACACACACATATATATATATATATGCAAATTGTGCAAAATATGCCAATGAGCTCTAGCTCAACTGGCACCTTCTCCTTATAAGTGTTAGGTGGAGGGTGAAGTCGTGCGCTCGTGGCTCAAGACCCATCAGGTGTGTGTGTAGCTTGCCAATAAATAAAAAATTGTGTAAATACAATAATTTAGTACAAAACTCTTTTAAAGCTCACATGTATTTATAATTAAACAATGATAATGATGATGATGATGATGATGATGATGCTGACAACAATGACAAAATGAATTAAATTAACAAACCAAAGGTTTACACGGTGGCAAACTAGCAATCGCCTTACCTAGTCCCAAAACCTCCCCTCCATGGCTAATATCCATGACCTCCCCTATAGAAAAGGGAAGATGTACAACTTGGCTACAAGGCCAGTCTCTAGCTAAAATTTTGCTCATGCAAGAACATAAGAATTTATACTCTCAAATAATTACAAGGTTTAATTACACTTTACCCACCTGTGGTTAGGCACATTTTAATAGTGCTTACCTATGGTTTGGACTTTATCACTTTACCCACCTGAGGTGGGCTTTGTTAGACACCCGTTATCCACCTCTATCTTTTCCGTTTAAAAGAACAAATAAAACACATAAAACATAACAAAAAATCGATCAAACAAACTTTTTGTCACTAAATTTTGGGATTTACCTCAAACTCACTCTATCAAACTCTTCACCTCTTTCTATCTCTCTTCTTCCTCTCTGCATCTCCATCTTTGAAATCCCATCTCCTACAATCACAAATTTCTTATCCAAACCACCCTCATCTCTTTCCACTATCCCTAAAATAATTTATCCACTTTCTTTCCCTCGTTCCTTTTTACCCCTTGTGACTGAACCTAAACCTTTACCAGCAAAACTTGAAAAAACTGAACTCACTTTGCTACCAAAGCCACAGTTGCACCTGGTACTAAACAAGTTGAAAGTAATGAAAGAGTAGTACAAGTCCACAACATTGAAGAATTCAATGAAGCCATTGGATTGGCAAAGAATTAAAAAAGTCCCACACTTTAGCTTCTACATTACAAGCTATGGGTCTGGATTTTTGGCAGTGGATTTGTTTTTTCCGACGTGGGATGTGGTTGTGGTTGCTGGTGTGGGGTTTGGGTTTGGGTTTGGGTTTGGATTTTGTGGCTGTGGGTTTGTTTTTGCCGGCATGGGTGTGGATGTGGTTGCCAGTGTAGGGTTTGTGGCTAAAGGGTTTGTTTTTGCCGGCGTGGGGTTTGTGGCTGTGGGTTTGTTTTTGCCACAGCCACAAACCCACAGAATCTCTTACAAGCATCTACTTAGGAGCTCAGAATCCCACATTAAGAATATATGGTGGGAAATTCCTGAACTAAGTCCCGAACGGTGAGAAATTGTTTAACTTACAAAAAAGAGTCCCAACTCCTTACATTCTGTCCCACTAACAGTAGGTCAAGATCCTTCAACTAGAAGCCAGGTGAAACTTATATTTACTCATAGAAATATTTTCCCCTCAGTATATCCTCTTTTCCTCAATGTTCCTAAGATCACAAATCCAATATGGGAATTCTAGCAAAACTTTTCCTACACATTTGAAAAAATAAATACTACCCTCAATTTTTGAAATTACAGTTATACCAAATGCTCCCATAGTCTGAAAAATGAAGATAGAGTAGTCAATTATTATCAGCCACCTCCATTCACTGCAACTGATCCTGTCAATATATTGCCATAGACACACCATGTGTCAACACTCACCATCATCACCGATTATCACCAACAATAGGTGATTAAGCAGGATACGTTCTCTTGGCCCACCAAAAATTTTCACATGATAAGTGACGCAATTTGTAGAGAAAACTTATTAGAAGTTTTTCATACAACATCTTCCACACATGATAAAACCTTTCCCCATATGCATAACAAAGACATGACAGGAATTGTCTTGTCTTCTGTGGAGATGAGTTTCATATCCTAAATCAGAAAATTGATAAAAGAGACATTCAATCAACTCTCTAAATAAGACAGCTGTCTGTCTAACCATAGTAACTTTACACAAATTTCCAATTGTACTTGACAATTTTACAAGCTAAAAGAGTTTTAAAGAAAAATATGTAAAACATCCCTTATAATCCATGATGCAGCAAAGAGTGATCCAAGCCCAACTCAATCTCAAACCTGACACATGTTGGAAGTTACTAACTAAAATTCCAAACTTGACTAGCCCACTTAACTCAGTACTGTCAGTACTAAAAGAACCCTTTACCATTCCCTTCCTAACTGAGGCAGAATATAGTGGGTTTATATGAATAGTCCAGCCACTGTCATTCATACACATACATCAGGCCAACTATGAAGACTGATGCCGAACAGATAAATACCGTAAAATTGAAAAAATTAAAGGGAGCCATATATAAACATGGGTAAAACTTAGGTACAGTTCCTTAGTTAGGTACATTAGGTTCCCATTAACCTATGAAACACAAACAATGTTATCTTTTCCAAGAATATTTAAATTCAATATATTTGAATTCAACTAGGAACCTAATGTACTTGACCTAAATAACTGTACCTAAGTTTTACCCATAACAACTCAATAATCATGAATATATGCATTTCCTTTATAAAGGGTGAATTCACAAAGGTTCTAGACTTCTAGGTAATATAAAGAGTTATAATTGCGAGAAAAGATTAACTTATTCAGAAAACAAAAAGCAATATATGGGTAAAAACTTGGAACATATAAATTACAGTTAAACAACTCTTTTAAACTTCGATTGTGAAATTTGGATTTGATGATTTAAGGCATTCTGAAGGACAAGAAAGTATAGTGGACAGCAACAAGAAATGGAAAGATAAATAGACACCAAGATTCTGCTTTTATTTTTTTAATTTTCTCTTTTTCTTTGTATCTTTATTCAGTTGGATAAAAGAGATTCCGTGTTTCCTTTTTCAAGGTTTATCTCAAATATCTTGTTGGCTTCATTCTGTTAAACTTCAAGGTATGTATTGAATCTATCTCAATTCAATCTCTCATCATTCTTTTTTAATGAATAAAGAGTCTTTTTGTGGGAATGTTTCGCGAGCAATGATGTAATGCATCTCATTTAGCAATACTATATGCCAATTTTGTCTTCAATAAATAAGAAATTCAACACAATTTGCTTAAAAAAAATAAACGGAATAGATCAAAGAGGGATGAAAAACGTGAATTATTAGAGAAAGGATAAAGGTGTACTCACATTGGCAGGATTCATGGACGGTCCAGTGTAACCAGAGCCCGCAACGATTAATGTCACGGTGGCCATTGCAAGCAACCACGTCTTGAAAATGGGGTTACGAGGACCCCTTAGTACAATCAAAAGCACAGCAAAACTAATAAGGAAAGTCAATACCCCTTCAGCAATGGCTCCAGTATGCAAATCAACTTTGAGAGATGGCCCACCAAGCATATGCTTGTATTGCTTGGGCATCACTTCCTTAATTGCCAGCGCACCACCCACAGCACCGGCTGCCTGAGCAGGGAATCGTAAAGCCATGGAGAAGAGAGTATCTGGGCCGAGACCAGCAGCGTAAAAGGAGGCAGTGCCTGTGGGATTGAAGCTGGCTCCACCCAAGGCATCTCCGATCGAGCTGAATAGGAACACCAAAACAAAGACAAGGAAGGTGGTGATTAACAGAGAAGCCCAGGCTAGGCCTTGTACTCCGAGATATGTGGCTATTACCGAAGTGACTGCACCTAAAGTGGATGCGCTGAAAACCCACATGAATGTCAACACTGCATCCCCGATCGAAGCCTTAATCGCACCCATTTTGGATCTCTTATCTCCTTCTCTCCTCTTTTTTCAATTCTGGTTTTTTAGTTTTATATGGTACTAGAAAGTGGAAAACAAAACAAAACAACGAATGATTTATTTATAAATTATATTAAATTAACACCCACCATGAAATAGATACTTAGTATTTCCGGTTTTGAAAAAAAAAAAAACCATTTACCCGTGAATTAATTTATCTTATTTATTTATATCTAAATATATTATAGGTGGAGTGATGATTTACCTAACTCTTGCCAATTATTAATTGGAAGAAACTAAAAATGGTAAATGGAAATGAATAAAGAGAGAACTTGAGAGGTTAGGATAAGATTACGAAATAAAATGAATCTAATTTCGGGACAGTTTAATTTTAGACGTCACAGCTCACAACAACCAAACGTGTAGGGTTGAATCTGTTGTCCCTCATAAACGGGATTGAATTTCGTCATCACTTACGTTTATTTTCTTCCTTGTATATTATTTTATTTCTTTTAAATCAAACAGTCAACAGTCAACACCTGCTACTTCAAGCGAATGGGCGAAGTGGGATCCAAGGAGTACTCGGCCAAACCGACCCGGTAACTTAAGTTGAACAACGCGGGTGATTGGAGTCCGGGTTTTTTTAATGTTCACTAGGGTGGTGGGTAGATTCAAAAGTAGGAATCACAATAAAGGCTTAGCAAAACAAAGAGTAAACTATCAAAATCTTTGGCAATGTAGGGCTTGCATGAGATGGAATAAACCTACTTTTTAAGTCGAGGACCAGCCAATTGGGATAGTCAAAAGCCCTTTGAAGGTTAAACCAGTATATGAGATTAGAAGAGGTTTGAAAGAAAAATTGTAGAATAACAATTGTAGTTAGAAAAAAAGGGATCGTTCATGATTCAACAAGGATATTTATAGGCTTTTGTTATTATGTTGTGAATATTTCACAATAAAGTGGGTGAGTTCTGACAATTCACCATCGCTTCTATTGGCTGAGAAGACATGAATTTTACAGTATTATCTTAGTCAAAGTCGGCCCATCCTTTAAGTGAATTAAGCCATCGCTTGAAGCCCCTAACAAATTAAAAAAACAAAAAAAAAAACCATTATAAAACAAGGTTCCGAATTATAAAAAGAGAAAGACTATGAAGTCCCAATTTAAAGGAATTTTGGATAAAGATAAAGAAAAAGAAAAAGAAAAATCACTGAACCCAGATCGTTCTTTCTCGATCTGCCCTTCTCTCTCTTCGTTTGCTTCTTATTTCTCCTCAACTCCTTGGCTCCACAGGGTAGCCCCGGGCAAGGGCGAGGTGGGCGACTACTCTAGGTTTCACCTCAAAATTAGACCTCATCCCAAATTTTTTTAAGGCCCTTATTGAAAAACCTCAATATATTTATATATACAAAAATTAAAAAGGCTCATATATTTAAAACAAGCCTTTAAATTAAGCCAAGTAATAATTTATTTCTTTAACCCAAGTATGTATGAGAATAATTTTTGGTATTTATTTGATGTGAAGAAGCTAATTTCACTAAATTATAATAATTTGAAAAAATATCATGTTAATCTTGAAGATTTTTTAAAACTTGATAATTTTTTTGATCTTGATGGTATTAATTTATTTTCATACTTAAAAGTCTTACAAGAGATTTTACCAAAAGAAAAAAAGACAACGACAAATGTACTTAATTTTATCAAGGAATTGAATTGTTTCAAATGCATCTATTGCATATAGAATATTATTGATTATACTTGTTATAGTTGCATCCGTTGAAAAAAGTTTTTCAAAGTTAAAATTATAAAAATCTTACTTGCAATCAACTATGTTATAAGACAGATTAAATGAATTAGCCATATTATCTATTGAACAAGATTTGCTATAAAATATTAAATATAAAAGTTTAATTAGTAATTTTGTAGTAGAAACCATATGTAGAGTAATTTTTCAATAATTTTTTGTTTTAAAGATAAAATGCCTCATTTTTTTGCACCACCCCAGGCCTCATAATTCCCAGGGCCGACCCTGGCTCCACTGTTCTCCTTCTCCACTTTTCTCTCTCTCTCTCTCTCTCTCTCTCTCTCTCTCTCTCTCTCTCTCTCTCTCTCTCTCTCTCTCTCTCTCTCTCTCTCTCTCTCTCTCATCTTTTAGTTCTATTTCTATGTGCAATCCATGTGAGTTGACAACTTTAAGAGATATTTTTTTATTCTCACTCACACCCACATGGCCAATTCTTGTCCACACCTTTCAATTTTTTTTTTTTTTTTTTTTTTTTTTTTAGAGTAAAACCTTTCAAATATATTCTAAGAGTTTGATGATTTTTTTTTATGGAATGTTTTATTTTTTCCTTAACTGCATCATTTTTTTCATTAACCAAATTATTATTTTTATTATGAACAATGCTACAAATACAACATTTTCACAACAATTTCACAATAATACTGAGTTGACAGGTTTTTATTAGTTCTAATCTAGACCCACAACTTACTGCACTTTATTATTTACCATTCATAGCTTGACACCTCAACATTGTTGTAAAATATTTGTGAAAATGTTGTGTATGTTGCTTTATTGTTTTAAGTATTGGGTAAGTGATTAAGATATTAGGTTGTAATATAATATAATTTTCTACCTCTAAGAAAATATTTTAAATATATTTATAATTCAATAAATATATAAAATAGCAGTAACCCCAAAACAATACACTATTTGAGACTTTGAGTACCGATGTTATTATTATTTTTTTTTTATTGAGATCTACAAATTCCATAGGTGCAAAAATGCAAGTGTGGTCAATAATTAGCAAAAAGAATGAAATTTCAACAAAATTTTTTTTCATAAATATTAATTTAATTTAGTGTTGAATAGGCAAAAACCTCAATTTGAAATTTCACATGTCGCCCCCAAAATGTTTGGGTCGACCCTGATCTTCGAGGCTATAGGTAGATGTTCCCCCTATCCTATAGCATTGAATGTGAAAATCAACAATTGATACATGATAATGTATGTGGATATGATGGGTCGAAACTTCCTCGAAACCCTTCTTTTTCTTAAGTGGGTTTGGCGATTAAACATTAAACGAATTCTTTTATCCCAAACACGTCACAACTGGCCTTATGTTGGTTAGCTCGATCACCTAGTAATTTTGTTCGATAAGGGAAAATCCTTGGTGAGATCGCTTGTGAATGGTTTCGTTATGTCGAGCTTAAGCCTTTCTTACAAGCTCCCAATGACGAAGAATATCCAATCTCTATTAAAATAATCAACACCTTGTATTAAGCTCAACATGTGACTTTTATTGATTAAGGCTCAAAGAATCAAGCCCATTTCAAGAGCCCAATACCATTCCCTGGTCAAAACGGTGTACGCCACTAGCCAATCTGCGTACGCCACTTGTTGACAAAAACTCTAATTTTTTAAAAGTACTCCCAAATACAGTTAGGGTTGCCTCCTACAACCCTAATCACCCCATTCTCCAAATAAACCCTACTCTTTCTCCAAGAAAACCTAGTTGCCCCCTCACCTATAAAAGCATATAAAAGCTTTTTTGTATCAAAAAATATAAAAGCATATTTTTGTTCACGTTAGTATAAAAAATATTAATTCACATTTTTGTTAATTTTTGTTCACATGCTTAATGATATCATGATTAATTCTCTCATTTTACTCAAATAAGATATCATGAATGCTCATGTGTTGATTGATTTGATGTATGATCTCCCCATCGAATGTTTATCTGATTTGATTTTAAATTTCAATGTCAAATATTTATTTCCTTATGCGCATATTTAATATATCAAATTGTGTGTGTTTAGGTTAGAATTTTCTTAGTAAAAATTGCTTTAGACATAGCCCAATAATATATAAAAGGCCAGTCATGGTTGGGCTTGAATTCCTAACACCTTCCTTAGTCTGTACCCTAACTCTAGACTCAGACCAGACCAATTAAGCCTTAATTTGCAAATGATATTTTAAAATGGTTCTTGGACCTAAATTAGGTAGCAACTACCCCCCACTTTTAATATAACACACAATCTCGAATGAGCCCATTGCATGTCATTTGGGGCCATATTCATAACCGAAACAAGAGCAAGAGCTCGAGAGAAAGAGCCAGTCAAGTCGAGTAGAGAGATAGTGAGAAAGCCACCGATAATGTGGCAGCGACGAATGGTGGTGGAAGCCATGGTGGTTTTGACCATGGAATTTTGGAGAGAGAGAGTCTAAAAGACTAAAAGAGGGAGTTGTGGGCTAACCCTAGTTGAAAAGAGAAAGAGACAGGTCGGGTTGACCCAAGTCGACTCGTATGAATGTTGGCCTACCCGGTCTTGTGCAGGAATGGTTTAGACCGAGTCAAGCCCAAGTTGGTCCATGACGAAAACTTTTATTTCTACAACAATATTACATATACAACAAATTTCACAACTGTTGAAATAACATATTATGATTAGTGCAACATCATTTTCAAACTGACATCACTTTATTTTACACTAATCATAATTTACCACCTGAGGGATGATTTTTATATTTTAGCCTTGAAATTTAGACAAAATGAGTAACTTGGATATATCTCAAAGTTCAGGGGCTTCTAATTTGAAATTAAAAAATCAATGAGTCAGTTTGATTTTGACTTAAAGTTCAAGGGGTGTTTTTAATTTTTTCTCAAGAAAAAATATATAACAAATAATATGATTTATGTTTTTTTTTTTTTTCAACAATTGTTAATAATTTAATAACTTATTTAGGTAGCAAGTTGTGAATAGTGCAACATTACTTTTAGTGAGACCACTACTAAATCACTTTTGATTATACAACAATCACAATCTAACACCTAGGGGTGGGCACGGTTTTGTCAGTTTGGGTTTGGAGGCAATCCATCACCTGACCTAACTGAGTCAGGTTTGGAGGTAATCAATCTGTGGACCATCGACACAGGTGATCGAATCGATTGGCAGTCGGTTGCGATCGATTGGAGGAGATGATGGCGTTGTGGAGGAGTGGTGGAGATGAACCCAGATTCCGACGAGATCTCATTAGATCCGATGAGGTTTGAGGTGAGATCTCACCAGATCTGGCGAGATTTCGCTAGATCCAGCGAGATCTTGTTGGATTATTGCCATTTTACTCCCAAGGTGGTCGGTCGGAGGTCGGTTTTGGGATGGAAAATTCGTTAACCGAAACCGACTGAGTCGGGTTTCAGATGCAAGGATTAGCGTTGACTATTGGAGTACTTGGTTCAGGCGGTTGTTGATTTCGTGGCGAATCTGGCGATCGATTCCTTCGGTTTTCGTCGGGTTGGATAATACCTCAGTAGTTATGAAGAATATTAAATATTGTATAATTTGTGGCCTAATTAGCCTTATTGTTTTTTTGTTTGGTCGTGGGGACTTCTGATTTCTTATTGTTCTTTTATTTAACCTGAATAAATTTATAGGTTATTTCTCTAAACAAAAAAAAATATATTACAAGTTGGAATAGTGAACACATGGATTATGATCATGTAATACCCATTATTTCCTTACAATTACAAGTTGGAATAGGGAACAGATGGATTATGATCCTGTAATACCCATTATTTCCTTACAATTTTATTTTTTCTTTTCGCTTTCTCATACTTTATTTTTTTTAATTTGAGGCTAAGATTGAAAATTAAACTTTTAACTTTAATCTCGAAAATTAAAAAAATATTGCATCCGTACCATACTTTTAAGTATTACAAAGGTTTCGGATCGGTAAACACACGTCCATGGTCGGCTATGCCCAGTGAAAGATATCAAATGACAAGACCAAAGAAGAAGAAAAAACAATAAAATAAAAAGAACGTGCATTTGAAAATATAGCCGTTGCGGACTATAACGGCTACCTTCTGATATAGTTTTAAAAGCATATAGCCGTTAACCCATTGCAGTGAGATAAAAAAGGTCAATACCTGAGCTTGAAATTTGGACTAAAACGCTCCTTTATTAGATTTTGTTGCCAATTCCAATCTTGCAGAAGAAGAGCTATTCCAATCTCGCAAGGGGCCGCAACTCTTTCCCAGTTCTCTCTTATACTCGAGAAAGGTATGCATTAATTGATTATTTCCCTCTTCTGATTTTTCTATATTATTTTCCAAAAGGAAAGTAGCTTATTTTCTGTCATTCAAGATTACAGTTCAAGTGTTCCTGGAAAATTTTAATTTATAGCAAGAGATTTAGGAAGCAAAGCTAATCTAGTCTAATCTAATCTATTTTTGTTCGTGATTTATGTAGAATCTTAATTAATTCCCAAGTCAAGAATTCGAAGATAAAAAAGATGAACGATCTCATGACCAAATCCTTCACCAACTACGTTGATTTAAAGAAAGCGGCCATGAAAGATGCGGATCTGGAAGCTGGAGACTTAGAGTTGGCAGCTTCCAAAACCCACATGGACAGTGACCTCGGTCTCTTTCTGGAAGAGGCCGAGAAGGTGAAGAAGGAGATGTGCTTGCTCCGCGACATTCTGGACAGCCTACAGCAAGCCAATGAGGAATTCAAGTCCCTCCACAAGCCCGAAGACTTGAAATCCTTGCGCAACAAGATCAATGAAAACATTCTCACCGTGCTAAAAAAGGCCAGGACCATACGGTCTCAGCTGGAACAAATGGACCGTGCCAACGCTGCTAATAAGAGGCTCTCCGGCCAAAAAGAAGGAACCCCAATTTACAGGACCAGAATTGCGGTCACCAACGGGCTTCGCAAGAAGCTGAAAGAGCTTATGATGGATTTCCAGGGGCTGAGGCAGAGAATGATGACAGAGTACAAGGACACTGTGGGCAGACGGTACTTCACGGTGACGGGAGAGAACCCTGATGAGGAGGTTATAGAAAAGATAATCTCCAACGGAGGGGAGGAGTTTCTCGGAAGGGCGGTACAAGAGCACGGAAGAGGGAAGGTGCTAGAGACAGTGGTGGAGATACAGGACAGGCATGATGCGGCCAAAGAGATTGAGAAGAGCCTTTTGGAGCTGCATCAGGTGTTTCTTGATATGGCTGTTATGGTGGAGGCACAGGGCGAGCAAATGGATGACATTGAGCACCATGTCTTGAATGCTTCTCACTATGTCAAGGATGCCACCAAAGAGCTCCAGACTGCTAACAAGTACAAGAGAAATAGCAGGAAGTGGATGTGTATCGGACTGATACTTCTCCTTCTCATCATTCTTGTTGTGGTCATCCCCATTGCCACTAGTTTTAGCCATTCTTGAAATTGTCTTGTTTGTATTCTTCAATCTTTTTTTCTTTTCTTTTTTTATTGTAAACGTATTCTTCAATCTTGGAGTACTGTAATTTATGATTGATTTTATTTTCCCTCAACTGGTTAGGTTGAGGTGATATTTAATTTGAATGAATTCAATTTTTAAATTCAAAATGCCACCTGAATCATATACATCTGTTACTATAACTGACACATGTTTTATAAAAAAAAAAACACATAACTTACCATTTGTAGTAAAATTAACTTCAAAATTAACTTTACCACAAATATCATCACAAATTTTATTTTTACAACAATTGACACATATTTACCACCAACTGACAATATAATTTATCAGAAAAGATACATGGCTTTACCCCAAAACCAACACTGCTAAGTTGCCGCCCATATTTTTGTATTCTGAGTCTCTCTCATTAAATTTTGGTACCTTCCTCTTATGAAAACCAACATGCTTTTTCCATCACGTTAGGGAAAGGGGTTTGTTCGCCATCACAGGGTAAGGAATTGCTCACCACTATATTCCTAAAGAAAATTCTTCCTGTCTAGAGAATTCCTTGAAAGAAAAGTTGTTTGATAATCTGGTGTGTTTTTTTATTACTTTTAGATTTTGGTAATAGTTACTGTGGTTGGACAATCTAACAATTTGTTAACTCTGAGATTAATAAGGATTTAATGACAAATATGTTAGAATTATAGTTAAATAATTAAATTCACGATTTCTCAGCAACTTAAGCTTTTGTGAAAAAACGATAATTTATCAAGTTTATTAATTTGTTGCATTGAACTTTGAGGTCTAAATCAGGTTTTCTCATTATATATGGTTGCATTGCTAAAAAGCTTTCTTTTCTTTCCATTTTAGATTTTCATTTTCCCAAGAAATATGTTATGCACCCTGAATTCAACATGAAATATTTTCTTGCACGAAACCATGGAGAACATTTGAATCTTATTTTTCAATGAGAATAACAATAGCTAAACATATCATACAACATTAATATTACGGACCTTTAACAATCAACATTATACCTTTGGTTGACTAATCTTATTGTTAGTAATATAAACTACAAACGTGAATATTTACAACTACAAAGTCAATGTTAAAGTGGCCTTCTCAAGGGCAGCGTGGGGAGACAATTCCATTGTCAGCCGATTGCACATTATAGCATAAAGCTTTGGTTGTTTTCCCTTCGTATTTCAAGTTAATGTTTTGCAAGAAAATCCCTTGACATGGAAAGCTATCGCTGCAATTGAAGTTAACGGCGACATCAGAAGCGCTAGTCCCATGAATGTTCTGGTAAAGCACATTTTTCACCTGAACTGCCAAGCGCTGCGATACATATTAAATCAAGCAGATATTTGTCAATCAGGGAGTTCAAAGGTTTATACGGCTTATTTTGTATGGCTTGTGGAAGTGATACAAAGTTTTTTACCTGTTTGTTGCATGGTTTGTCCTGGTCACAGTAATTTTGGTCTATTATTATAGGGTTGTTCACATTATGCATTTCAACATTCTGAAATTTGATGTTGCTTGCACTTCCTGACCCTCCCTGTTTCACACAAGATGGAGTTAGTGTTTTTTTTTTTTTTGATAAAAGATGGAGTTAGTGTTGGTAGTATGATTCAGGTGTCCATACATTATTATGTATTGTTTGTGTGTCCGAGTAATTATTCAGTATTCCTAAAGCACAATAATGCTTTCCTCATTTCATATAATAGTGGATCCCACTAATTAGATTTAGGGTAAGGTTTATGATTTATGTAGGAGGATGAAATTAATAACACATCATGTACTCCAAAAATATCTAATAATTTTTCATAACTGTCTGGGTGATATTTGGGTAATCCAGGCCAATTTCATATTATTGAATAAAGATTAGAATCACTTACAGGCCATGTTTTAATCCTCAGACCATTTGAGGTTCCATAAAGCTTAGCTCCATTTATGGTTACTCCTGAAACATAAGCTTCCGAATTTCCAGATCCCAAGCTTCCAATACTGAGCTCACACCATGCAAAAAATGACAGGTATATTAATACTGACATAAAACAAAAAGAATAACGGTAGGTCATGCATATATATGTTGATTGAAATTGGTGAGTCTAGTTAGAGTCCAGAGTTTGAGACCTAATTCCATGACCTGGTCCACAAGTTATGTCCGTGGCGTGCACCTTCTGGGATCCACTTACAATTGAAATACAATCATCACCTTCAATAAATCGAATGAAAGAAAAATTAGGGACAGTAACTAGTTAATTTACACTAGTATTTCAGTCATTTTTTGTTTCTTCTCAAAAGGAATATTGTATTTCTTTTTATAAAATAATTCATTTAAAAAAGAAAAGAAAAAAGACTTTATATACACCTGTTCCTATAATACAGTTTGAGATTTGGATGCCTTTAGTATCTGAGACATGAATTCCATCAGTGTTCGGGCTATCCTCTGGAGCAGTTACAGTCAGAAAAGAAGCTTGAACGTTCATGCATTTTTCGAAAGAGACATGAATTTGTTGTGCGTCTTGGATCTTCAGGTTTTTCACAACCAAATTCTTGCACTTGTAGAAGGTTAGAGCCTGCCAAGATAATAGATTTAAGGAAACATTTCTTTTGATAAAAATAAGTTTTCCAAAATCACCATTATTTAATTTGATGTTCATGACACCATAAAAGGAAAATTAACGCCTTCTTTTCTGACAATTGTAACTAGACGGTGTCAATACTCATTGTAGAACAAGGCTCAAAAGTTCAAACTTAGGAAACAATATTTTAACGTGACACCCATATATTATTGGCAGGGTAAATTACTAAATTCTAAGAGCTAACATTAAAATCATTTTGCGTTTTCTTTATTTAAGGAATGCATTTTGATCACTCTTTTAAAAATCAATCCAGACCAAATGATTTGATTAGTTTGATAGTGACAGTAGGATTCACATTAGATCTTTCATAAGGTATTCTTCTTCAGATTATAAGAATTTAAACTCCAAACAGTCTTGCATTAGACTCTTCATTCGTTTTCAATTTTGAAAACATGTTACAATAACTCTTCAGTCTTCATAGCTCTTTCATTTGTTTTTTAATACTTGTTTTCTCTCACATGCTCTCTTTTTCCATTTTTTTTTAAGATTATTTTAAAATAGAAGGTATTGTAAAATGAAAAGTGTAATGTATGGTGTATTGTAAAAGTTAGTGGTTAAAATAGAAAAAATAGCTTCTTTTTTTTCAAAATTTGAAGAAATTAAAAAAAAAAAATTATGTGAATGTTGGTTTTATAGTATTATTAACTAGGCTTCTTTATTTAAAATAAATAATAAAAATAAAAATCTTACAAGAGAGGTTGTGAAGGTTTACAACTGAAAATTGTCATGTACACTATTCATGTTGGACTTTCGTTCTTTTTGATAAGACGTTTGACTTTTCTATCTCAATTAATAAAATATTAAAGGGAATACGGAATAGTGTCTCATTTATATTAAAAACATGTTAAGCTTAAAAAATAAAAATAAAACATATATATTAAAAACATTGTTAACGTCCATTATTTTTTTTATTATTTTTTTGACAAATTACACTTATTTACCCTAATCTTTCACCAATTTTTCAATATCTCATCCAAAATTTTTATTATAACAAATACTTCTGATTTGACAGAATTGCATGTTCAATACTACTTCAATCTAAATTGGAGTTAATTGGACAAAAAACTAACTTGTGGGGCAACAATGAAATTAAATTTGTGAAAATACTTTCATTAAAAAAAGTAAATCTTTTAAAAAGCACACACTAACCCTGCATGTGGCTGATTTTTCCATCTAATTCAACCCTAATTTAGATGGATGAGGTATTCAATTCCGCATGCAATTTTGTCTAATTAGGGAATAAATTATTACAAGGAATATTGAAAAATGTTGAAAAAGTGTAATTTACTCTTCTTCTTTATTATATACATGAGACTGGTTTTGTCAAAACAACTACTAGCAAATAACTAGTGCAACAATTGCACACAAAATGAGAACCCAAAATTCAAACATAACAAATTGTCTACAGGTATCGTAATATCTATTAGATTATTAGGATCTTTTGTTATATATGATATAATTTATATCTTTAGATTCGTTACAAATCAAATCTCTAATTTTATTTTTATTTTTATTTTTAAATCAAATCTCTATTGTGAAATGGATCTCCTTCATTTCAACATAAATTGAGAGAATAGTAATAAGTTTTCGTTTATTTAGAGGGTTTTTTTTTTTTGTTTAAGAAGACGTTAATTTAGAGTTGTGTACAAGAGATGTGCATATATATAAAAGACATGTAAATAGCATTTTCTAAAATGTAAATGAAACTCAAGAATCAAGATGCATATAAAAACAAGCTTCACCAATAAGGGAAGACAAGCATACCGTGGGTGCATCCTTGCAAGGCTGCTAGTCAGTGAAGAGATAAGAATAGTCAGCACTTTCATCAGGGCAAGTATATATATAGATCAAAATACAACAATGAGAATTAATGATTAATTCCTAAAGGCTTACCCGAGCTTTATTGATTTTGCAAGAGTTCTGCCACCATATCTTCCCATTGCCATTGATGGTTCCACCACCTTCAAATAATAAATTTTGAACATTTTCAAAGATTAGCCAGTGTCTACCATCTTGGCTGTAGTCCGATCGATCATTAGATGCTTCTATGGTTCCAGAAATCTGACCATTTTCAAAAACCTTTATTATTTATTTGATATATATTGCATGAAGTTTTGAAATATAGGAGACCTTCTATCTCTACTATAATTAAACATAAACATACGTACCTGCACTTTAAGATCAGATTTGCATGGACCTGAGAATCTAATTGGCTTAAGAAGATAATTTTTCTGCGGCACCACGAGAACAGCTCCATGAGATGAACAAGCTACCTTCCAAGCCTTAGTAAATGCCTGAAATAAGTAAACAATTTATTAAGGAAAAAATGAAGAAAAGAAGAATTAAATAGTCCCTATATGAAAATACTTAATGAAATATTAACATTTCATTTCAAAATGTAATGACTAATAATATTGTTACACATTAAGATATGCACACACCATCTAATGTGGATATATTTTGAATTATGGATATTAATATTCACATATTGCGAATATATCCATATTGTAGATGCTGACGGTATGAATTGATTGTGTGCATGTATCATTACCCTACACGTGTAACTGAAAATAAATTATTAAAGCAGTATAAAGCAACACATTATTCTGATAAAGTAGTACCTCGGTATCATCATCAGTACTATCACCTTTAGCTCCAAAGTCATTGACATTAACCGTTTTAACCGAAGTAGAAACGGTACCCACTCTCTCAATCCTTTTCAAACTTAATACATGAGTGCTTTGCTTGATCATGTCCTTAAAACCAGATTTTTCACCATAATGACGAAGTGGCTCCTTTTGCAAAGTGCTATAGCATGAAATGAAAGAGAGCATGAAAACGAAAAATGGGAGTAGATGTCTTTGTTGGGCCATAATTTCCTCTTTTGTGTGAGAGAAGAGATACTTCTAAAAGTAGGGAATGTTGATAAGTTGATTATAGCTTGTTATGGAAGTGAGAAAAAAGGCATTAATGAGTAGTGTATTTATAGAGAGAAAGGTGGCTTTTAGCTTCTTGACTATATTGATCTGGAGGTATGGTTTATGATGCAAGAGACTGAGACGAAAGGATCTCTTGTGCATGCATATTCAAACTTTTGCTCCACACACTTCTATCCCATAACTTGCATATACATATCTATATACCATATATAGTAATCAAAGTCCCCACACATGCATAAACACCTGTGATATATTCTGGGGCTTTATTTAATTTATTGATATTCAGTACAAGAGAAAGAAGTTGGTAGGTAATTGTTGAGGGGTCTCGATAAACAGTCTTTTATTACTTTTCGTATCCATTACACTATGGCTGGGATATAATAGAAACCAAGAGGACGCTCATTTTTGCACTATTAGGAACCCCTAGATAAAACAACTAACTGATTTGATTTCTACCATATATACGATAATTTCTCTTTCTTTTTTTTCTTTTTTTTCTTTTTTCTTTTTAACCCTTGTCATAAGAGTCTAAACACATACCATAACTAAAAAAAAATTACATGAAAATAGAATAAAATTTATGAAATCTAAACATGATCACCCTCGAATTTTCTTATTTGTTCTATCACATTGATTTCTGATTCATTTCATTAGGATTTGGATGCAAATCACAACAATTAGCTAGAGGGGCATCATTATCATTTTCAAATCTAGGTTAATTGAAGTTCCACATTATGTCTGTAATTTAACCCCCTCTCGTTCAATAGGAAACCAGCCATATAGTTCTTACAATGTTTTTTTTTTTCTGATACAATATATATATATATATATATATATATATATATATATATATATATATCATAATAATATATTTTATAAAAACTCAAAAAACCAAAACGAAATCATTTTGGAGGGTATTTAACTGGACAATTTGGATGGAGCTTAACTGAATGATTGAATTGAAACAAAACCAAAGTTAGAGTACTAAATTGAAATAGTCAAAAGTTAGAAGGCCGAATTGAAATCTGACCAAAATTAGAAGGTATAATTTGTAATTTTAACCTTTTTTAAATATATATTATTCTTTGTAGTAAAATCACTGTTAAGTGTTAACATTAAATCTTCTCCGTTTAGTTCTTTCATTTAACATTTTGAGTCTAAATCAAACATTGACAAATAATTGGATACTTAACAAAAACAATTGGATTAATTAGTCCCAAATAAATAAATAAATATTTCTCCAAGAGGAAATTTTTTTTATTAAAAATTCATTACTTGAACTCAACGACTCTAACTCACCAAATAAGAGGAAGGAAATGATTTAAAAGGAGAAAATTTATTCTAGCAATACTCTTTTTTTTTTGGTTAAAAATGGACATATTTTTTTTTATTAAAACTCTTTCGTTTTAAGGGGACCATTTAGGCAACTATTTTCTGAAAACCGCTAGGCTAGCTGATCAATTCTCTTTCTGGAGGAGCCTTCGCTTATTTTTTTGGGGACAAATTCTTACTTCTTAGTTCTAAAATAATAATAAAAAACTGTATAAATATTTACATTATGAATTTTTTAAAGGGCAAATAGGGCAATGTAGTTCTGCCCCTGTTTGGATATGTCTAAGTTAGTTTTGAGTTCATATAAGGAGCTAGATTTTCTTTTTGTCTTTTTTGAGTTTATAAATATAGAGATTTTTCTTAAAACAATATGAGAAATATTTCGTTTAAATAGAAAAATTTAATGGCTACCTAAACGAGAAATTGATAATTTTACCTTTTGACAATTATAAGTTTGCTGAATACAAATTTACAATTTATTTCTTTATTTATAAGTTGTTGAAGTGTTTTGTGTGAAAATGGTGTTACAGATTTACAAGTAAGAATATACATTAACATGTCAAAAAGGTTGTGGATATTTTACATGTTTCTTCATTTTGTATGTGTAAGATAAATTATTTAGTGCACTAGGAAGACCATGCCAATGATGTCTAATGATCCTCTCACCCAATAAAAAAATGTCACATATATGTTTTAATTAAGCATAGTCACACAACTCACAAAAATCAAAAAGACAAAAATACCCTCGCCGGATCTGACTTCTAACCACTCATTACAATCACCTCCATGGGCGAACAGTGGAGAGTGATGAATTTTGGACATGAAGAAGCCGACAACGACAATGTCTTTGATGGTGAAGAAGAAAATAACATTGAGGAGCTGATGACGAGACGTTCAAGATGGAAGAGAGCATGGCAATGGAGTCGTAGACGATAAAGTACATGACCAAAGATTCATTTGGATTCTTCCCTTAGAACCACGCCGATGATAAAATCTTCCTCGTCTCTCGTCACATTTAGGTTGAGAGTCATTGTTGCTATGTCGTTCACATGTAGTGGTGGTTGTCGTTAGTGTAGTTGGAAGCTGAATCTAATAGGGGTATTTTGGTCTTTTCAATATTTGTGAGTTGTGTGACTATGCTCAATTAAAACACATGGCATTCTTTATTGGGTAGGAATACCCTTGGACACTGCTGATGTGGTCCTCCTAAAGTATTGAATAATTCCCTATGTGTGGAGCTATCAATTTTGGAACAACATTGTAATAAATAAATTCCTACTATTTGCAATTTTCTGCAAATAAATCGTGTAGACATTAATGGCATGCATGTGTGATTTTTTTTTTTTTTTTTAATAGGTAAATAGTGGATGAGAGGGAGGTGGGGTTAAAAATACCAGGCACCAAGCACCACAGAGGATGCTAGTTCTACTGGGTTATCACTTGAACCCTTTATGCCATTCATAGTACATATAAACATTTTTTTTGTTCATAATTTCAAAAAGAAAGAAACATGGAGAGAATCTATTTTATATATTTTTTCAAATTAAATTTTACAAATCTAAAATTGTATTTGATGCTATGCACGCAATTTTAAATTTTAAAAAACATAATACCAATTACCAAGTATACTAATAAATACAAATAACAAAATTCTAATTATAAAATGGATACACTCCATTTCAAAAAATTATTAGGTATTTTCGAAGTACATCAACTTGGTATTGGGGTATTGCTACTCTCACATGAATGATAGATTTATTATGGATTTGATTAGTGAGACTTACTATTTATATAAGAATATAGAATATCACATTATTGGATTATCGAAATATTGAATAATTATTTATTCATTTCAAATGAAATAAAGAATCCTAATTCGTTAATTGAATTCTCAGCGTGCATGCATGAATAGACGCATCATCTTGCATATTCCAAATCTCCCTCACAATTTATAAGATATTCGCACCATTTTCAGGTGCTAACTACAGATTTTAACAGCTAATGTATCACTTCAAAATTGGATATTTGTCCATTATTTTATCGATGAACATACAAATGCCATGCAAGAGGTTGTCAAAGGTATCCTCATGCATGACATGGCAAATTTGTATGGGTTAGGAACTTTCGTGTCGTTGCACTCTTTTTTTAACGGTAACAATTAGAGTTTGGAAAATGAAATATAGAATCTGTGGTTATCGAACGACTTTTACAAGTGAACGTGGAATGTTTTTTCTTTTCTTTTTTTTTCTTTTTTTTGATGAGTATGTGAACGTGGAATGTTAATTGTTAAATAAAGTTGCCGTAGTGTGTTTGTGAATTAAAGTATGGGAGGTAACGCAAATTTTGTTTTGGTAGGGGACGGTGGTATGGTGTTGGAGAAAGTAGAGGGTATTCTGTGACTCAAAAAAGTTTAGCACATTATTCTATGATGACTTTAAAGTTTCCAAGTGCATTTCACCGTGCCAAGATGAATGCAATAGTTTAGTGCATGCATGATACCTCAAGAGTTGTTGAGGTCCCACTAGTAAGTGGATGTTGGAGCATTAATGGCTAACGTGCGTGTGCGTGTGCGTGTTGGGTGCTTGAGTGAATAATTCCACCTTTTTTACTTTAAGATTCGTTAGTATCGAGACAATGAAGTCTCATTTGTTATCTGTTAGGATTAGTGGAGTCTTTTGCTTGATTCACATTGCTGTTATGAGTCCTATTATTTTGGTCGTTTTTTTTTTTTTTTTTTTTTTTTTTTTCTGTTTTAAGTATTTTACAAAGTCAAGTTAGTATTTTGGTTAATGAGTCCATTGGCCCACATTGGTTTTAATGGTCTTTTGCATTTCGTTTGTACCATTGTAAAGACTTGTATAAAGTCTATAGTCATCTTTGAAATAATATATCCTTTGGGTTTTCTCAAAAAATCCAAAATATGGAGTTCTAGATTTTCTTACTTAAATCCATTTCAAGTCAGAATTTTCTCAGTTTAATCTATTTTGTTTTTTTAATTCTTTTGTTCAACAATCAATTATATTTATTTTTTTACCTATCCTCCCAACCACTTCAAACCAAAAATAAAAAATTAAAATAAAACCCCACACTTGTTAACGACAAATTCAGATTATGCTCTTGACCTTTATCTTAATTTATCTTAAGGGGGTCCAAAAAAACCTCTTTCTTCTTCCCGACAAATTCAGATTTCACCCTTAGTATATTTATTTTGTTTGCCGTCTTCCACTATGGCAAATGACGAACTCCCCATCCCCACTGTTGAAGAAATCACCAGACTCACCCAAAATGTTAGCTGCGCCGACAACCGCCTCCCACTTCACATGTCAAACCATAATCCTATAGCCCAGAGCCATTTACTCATCGGCAAAGTAATATCTCATCGTAACTTCCACTCCCTAGTCACCCAAGACATCATTTTAAGAGCCTGGAATCCTTCGCACCATATCTCCATTCGTAAAGTAGATAGAAATATCTTTGTGTTCGCCTTCGACCATGAAGCTGACAGAGCTCTCGCTTTCAATCGGCGCCCATGGACTATCCGTGGAGCGCACCTCGTCCTTAAGATTTGGAGTCTGGACCTCGTGCTGTCTGAGATAGACTTCTCGAGTTCGGAATTTTGGATTCAAGTCCACGGCCTACCTTCGGCATGGTACAATAAAGACAATGTCCAGTTGGTCGGAGGTAAAGCTGGTTCAGTTACAAATGTGGATTTCTCTGAGGTGCCTTATGAACGGTCGCAGAGGTTTGCACGTGTTCCCGTCAATATTGACATATGTAATCCTCTTTGTCCTGGTATCTTCCTTCTGAGAGGTGATAGGAATGACATTTGGATAAGTCTAAAGTATGAAAGATTACCGGACTTCTGTTTTCAGTGCAGAATCATTGGACATACTGATGTGTTCTGTGAAGCTTCAAGGGTAGTGCTATCCAACGAATTCGGTTTAAAATTTCCGGCGTATGGCGAGTGACTTCATATCGAAAATGACAAAACTCTGCCAAGGATTCATGAGAAGCCACCGGCTGAGCATCCCATCTCGTTGCCTTGCCTAGGTCCGGCACATGAGGTGGCAGCCCAGGTGGATGTGCCAACTGCCTTACTGGAGAATAAGGACAACGCAGATGGGTACGTTGATGCTGTCCAATCTTGTGGCGTCACACCCACTGACACGAATGAGGTGTCGTCCTTTGCACGATTGTTGGAGCACTCCCTCAAGGATGTGCATTGTACTGGTACTGCCAGCATGTCCGCATCTCGTCTAGGCAATGTCGCTGTTGACGTCGAGGTTGAACTGGAGCCTTATCCTGATGTGCATAACCATATTGTTGGGCCTACTAGCCATCCAGCCCCACAAAGCCCAGTCTTTACACCTCCCGAAAGTCCTGGCCTTCTAAAACATTCCTTAGAAGATAGTGAGCCTACATTTGAATGTGAACCCACATCTGTCCCAGAATCACTTGAGGCCCACATTCCTTCTTTAATCCACCAGTCCCAAGTCCCAATTAACCCAGAGCTCCCATTGACCCATATTTACACTCAGATCACCACTTACACCAAATCCCACGCCATACCACCAAAGTCTCCTCCAATCCCTAAATTGGAGAAATCAAACCTAAATACCCCAACCCCACCTAAGGTAACCGATAGTGATCTTAAGAGGAAAATTCATCCTAAGTCGCCCATCATTGAGACTAAGAAGCCGAAATCAGAGTTTGGGGAGTACCATCTTCCAAGTAACGAGCATGAAGACACAAGCCACGTTGTTTCAAGTTCCGATAAAGTTCTATCTTTGGCTGAGTAGGCGGGCCTACCACTACCCCCACCGGTCCCATGAAGATTCTTGGTTGGAACTGTCGAGGGATCTGCAATTCCTTGACAGTCCGGGCCTTGAAGGCTCTTGTGAAGGGCCACTGTCCTCAAATTGTGTTCTTGTGTGAAACTAAAGCTACTGATAGTCGTATGAAGAAGATTGCTGTTTCTTTGGGTTTTTCTAAGCACCTAACTGTTGCTGCTCAAGGAAAATCAGGTGGTGTTTGTCTTTTTTGGTCATCTCATATCTTTGTTGAAGTTTTAGAATTTAACTCTGTTACTGTAGCAATTTCTATTCATGATAGTGTTTGTTCCTGGTCTTTAGTGGGATTCTATGGTCCCCCTTATTATCACAAGAGGATTAAAGCATGGACTAATCTTGTTGCCCTGCTCCAATCTCTGGAGGGCCCTTGGCTATGTTTTGGGGATTTCAACCTTATTGTGGAGGCTAATGAAAAGCTAGGAAGGGCATACTGGTTCTACCTCGACTATAAATTATCTGCGTAACTTGATGTTTGAGTTGGGTGCAGTGGACCTTGGTTTTTCAGGTGCTAAGTTTACATGGTGCAATAAGAGATAGGGTACAGGGTGTATCAAAGAGAGATTAGATCGAGGTGTCACTAATAGTATGTGGCATACCTCCTTTCCGAGAGCTTCTGTAAGCCATCTTGGGGCGGTTAATTCTGATCATTGCCCGCTGCTCATTGACACAAACCCAGCTGATATCTAGGCTCCAAGGCCTTTCCGTTTTGAGGCAATATGGAAGAAGGATCCTCGATGCTATGGTGTTATTAATGAAGCTTGGAAGAAGGAGTTTGTTGGGAATGAGTGCTTCCAGCTGTGCAAGAAACAATTTCATACCACCACTGCACTACGTAAATGGAATAAAGAAGTGTTTGGGCACTGTCAATCTAGGATTTCTGAGATTTCCAGTCAAATTAAAAATATTCAATGTGAGGCTCCCTTGTTTGAGAACCGCAGCAAAGAAACATCTCTGCAATCTGAACTTAATTGTTGGCTGTCTAGGAATGAATTGATGTGGAGGCAAAAGTCTCGCGAGACTTGGTTGCGAAATGGAGATCTCAACACAAAGTTTTTCCATATTTCTGCTGTGGTGCGTCGCCGAAAGAACTCTATTGATGCATTGAGAAGGGAGGATGGAATTTGGTTAGTAAACCTTTCTGATATCCGAGAGCATGTGGTGAGTAATTTCCAACAATTGTTCACTGAGGAAGAAGCTTGCTGCCCTTTGGATTTGGAGAACTTGATCAACTCTTCTATCTCCATGGCCGAGAATGCCCATTTATGTCAATTGCCTTCCCCAGATGAGATTAGGGATACGGTTTTCAACATGCAGAGCCTAAAAAGTCCAAGCCCTGACAGACTCCTGCCACTGTTCTATAAAAAGTAGTGGCACATCGTGGGTCAATCTGTGACTACAGCTATACAGAACTTCTTTTCCTTTGGTAAGCTTTTTAAGGAGTTGAATTACTCCTTTATCGTCCTCATTCCCAAAATTCAGAGTCCTTCAACGATTAACCATTACCGACCAATCAGCTTGTGCAACACGACATATAAGATTATATCGAAGCTGCTGGTCGATAGATTAAGTGGTGTACTTCCAAGACTCATTTCTCCAGCTCAGTCAGCTTTTATACTTGGTCGTTGGATCGCAGAAAACCAGTTGATTGTACAGGAGATCCTTCATAGCTTCAAGAAGCGTAAGGTTAAAGGAGGCTTTGTCACTCTAAAACTTGATCTCCAAAAAGCTTATGATCGAGTTAGTTGGAGTTTTCTCAAACTTGTATTGCAACATTTTGGTTTCTCTCCTATATTCATTGGTTGGATTATGAAGTGTATTTCATCAGTGTCTTTCTCTGTCTTGATTAATGGGGGTAGGTCAAAAAGGTTCAAGCCAACCCGGGGCCTCAGACAAGGTGACCCACTCTCACCATGTCTATTTATTCTCTGCCAGGAAGTTCTTTCTAGACTCATTGATCGGGAATTTTTAGCAGGCACTGTAAAAGGAGTCAAGATGAATGTGGCTAGGCCAGCTTTTACTCATGTTATGTATGCGGATGACATTATGGTCTTCGCTAAAGCTAATTACAGGGAAGTTAAAATACTTGATGATTGTCTTGACACGTATTGCACTTGGTTGGGGCAGAAAGTGAACCGGTCTAAGTCTGAGCTAATTTTTTCTAAATTGGTGACCTAGGATAAAAGAAGAGAGTTGAAAGGTTTACTTGCCATGAAGAAAGTCAACTTGAATGTTAAATACCTCGGGTCCCCATTATTTAATTCTAAGAGTAGAATCAGGGACTTCACATTCCTACAAGAGAAACTAGAATCAAGATTGTTAGGCTGGAGGTGTAAGGCTCTGTCTTGGGCTGGCAGGGCCACTATGATCAAGGCAGTTGCCTTAGCGTTACCTTCTTACACCTTCTCTGCTTTGGATGTTCCAGTTTCTATTTGTGAGAAGATGGATGCTGCTGTCCATCGATTTTGGTGGAACCCAAGTAGTGATTACGGCAGATTTCTGGCCTGGAAAGCTTGGACGAATTTATATACTCCAAGAGCCAGTGGGGGCTTGGGTTTTAGAAGAGCTAAGCACACAAATGACGCTATGATTACCAAACTAGCATGGATGGTTGCCTCTGGTCGAGACAGCCCGTTTATGAATGCGTTGAGAAGTAAATATAAGGTCCAGCATGGATGGATAAATAGTGAACCTCCTAAAGTCGCTTCGTCCACGTGGCGAGCGGTTGAAAGATTGAAGCCTTCTATTAGTAAGGGTGCCTGCTTTATTATTGGAGATGGCAAAAGTGTGGACTACTGGAAAGACCCTTGGATACCTTGGCTCACAAACTTCCTTCCTAAACCAAAATCCTCCTTTGGTTTCTACACAGCCAGCTCTGGTTGTTAGTCTTATCAACAGCGGCAACAGCTTGTGGAATTTGGAGCTTCTTGAAGAACTTTTAGATACTGAGTCTGTCAACGCGATTGGAAGAATTAACTTGCCTTTGCGTCCAATTCCAGATAAACTTGCCTGGATTGCGGACTCTAAGGGAGCTTTCTCTGTAAATCTGCATATAAGTTAAATCTCTCTCATACCAGGCCTACTGATCCAGAGCCTTGTTGGAAGGAACTTTGGAAGTGCAAAATTCATGAAAGATTAAAAACTCTAGTTTGGCGCATTGGAAGCAATTCACTCCCAACTAATCTTAACGTTTTCTCTAGACTATCGAAAGGCTCCCCATTATGTCCACTCTGTGGTGATGATGTGGAATCTAGTCCTCATTTGTTCTTCAAATGCTGTGTCACCAAAATGTTTTGGTTTGGACCCAGTTGGGGGATTAGAGTTGACTTGCTGCCGGTGTTAAGCGATATGGATGTTGTCAAGCTGGTTGTGAACCCGCTAGTGCCAACCTCAGAACGTTCCTCATCAAGGTTACTTTCTTCACAAGCTTCTATGCAGTTTGCACTCATTTTGGAAGCTATATGGAACTTCAGAAATCGGCATGTGCACCTTTAAGATACGAAGAACCACCTTGTCTTGCTTAAAACTCTTGAGATGAAAGTGGTTGAACACTGGCAGGCCCTCCCAGGTTTGTTTGGTCCTATGAGTTCTAAGGAGTGTGTTTGGAAGCCTCCTCCGCTGGGTTGTGTTAAGATTAATGTTGATGCGGCTCTCCATCCATTCTCTACTATGATTGCTACTATAGCTAGAAATGAAGAAGGATTATTGATTAAAGCTTGGGTGAAAACTGTTTTGACTCAAGATCCACTATTAGCCGAAGCTTATGCTATACATTGGGCCATTATACTAGCCAAAAATGAGAATTGGAGTAATATTGTGATTGAGAGTGACTCAAAGGTTTGTGTTGATGCCCTGGTTTTGGAGCAGGTCAGCTGTGAGTGGAGAATTAAAGTGTTATGTGATAATGTAAAAACCCTTGCCTTGGAGTTTAGTTTCTGTGTTTTCTGCTGGGTGAATCGGTTGGCCAACTTGGTAGCACATACACTTGCTAAGTTGGTTCCTTTGCCTAGCTCCCCTATCGTGTATTTCCCTAAAAATCTCCCAGGTCCTCTTGAAGAGGTTTGGTTTAGAGATTTCTTGTATCTTGCTGTTTCTGTTTAATGAAAATTCATATTTAGCAAAAAAAAAAAAAAAAAAAAAAACGATTATGCTATTGAGGACAAAAGTTGACTTTAAGGAGGAGGGGGGGAATGATACGTGCAAGAGTTGCTGAAGTCCCATTAGTAAATGGATGTTGGAGCATGAATGGCAAATGTGCGTGTGCATGTTGAACTGAATAACTCCACTTTTCATTTAGCAAAAAAAAGGATAACTCCACTTTTCTTGCCTTTTGGATTTGTTGGTAGTCAATGAAGTCATCTGTTTTTTGGGAAAATTATTCAGTAGTCCAAGACTATAAATAAATGCATAGTCTCACTCTCATATGAATGGTAGGTCCTATAATGAATTTAATTAGTGAGACCTACCATTTATGTGAGAGGGAAACTACGCATATATTTATAGTCCTAGACTACTAAATAATCACTCTGTTTTTTGTTAGGATTAGTTAAGTCTTTTGCTTGATTGACGTTGATATTATGGATCCCGATTATTTAGGTCCTATTATTTCTGTTAAGTGTTTTTCCAAGTCAAGGTTAGTTTTTTGGTTAATGAGTTTAGTGGCCCACGTTTCTTTTAATTGTCCCCTAGTATTTTGTTTGTACCGTTGTCAGCCTAAGGAAGGCCGAGATAAATATAGCAACAAAAAAAAAAAAATCTAAAAAATAACCTATTACATACACATAAAACGTATGTCTATAACATAATTTAACATATATTATTTTCTCATATATAACAGTCATAAATGTTTTTTTTTTATAGATACTATAGGATTTGAAGCTATGGCATCCGCTCCATAATGATTACTAGCTCTTACCATCAGGCCAAAACACCAATTGATTTTTTAGTTAATCTTTACATAATTCAAAATAATTTTTCTCATCCAATTAGTTTATAAGTTTTAAATAATCTTTTAAATTATACTAATTATGATTAATTTTTTTAAAACATTTTTGATCAATAATTTTTGTTAAATAATTCATAAATTACACTGTTAGAGTATACAAATCATTTTAAAAATTATTAATCAAAGTTAATAATTTAAATAAGAAAAACGTGATTTTACATGCCTAAACTTGTACAAGTCAATATATGAAAAATGTAACAATAATAAAAAGAAAAAAGAAAAACTTTTTTTTCACAGATAATAAATGCAATAAATATTTGTAACTCTTAACTACCAAATCTGTAGCTATTCTTTCTTCTAAAAAAAAAAAAAAAAGTTTTGTTTTTGGAAAATAATGAAGGTTTCTAATAAAGAAATTTACTATATAAATGAACATATATTTTAAATATATTCTAATTTAATGATTTTTTTGAGAAGATTCTGATTTAATGATTTACTAGTCGCAAACCTGTGTGATGCACAGGAAAATTATTGAAAATAAAATCTAAATTAATTTTGCTTCCTTTTACTTATTTTGTTAAAGGACAAGGTTTGGCTACAAACCAGTTTGTAGCTCGTTTGCTACAACCCACTACGTGACAGCTTATAAGACCATTCACATGTATTATTTAAAGAAGTCACATGACTTATTAAATAGGTCATGTGACTAAAGTACACATGGATGATCTTATTAATTGTCACGTAGTGGGTTGTAGCAAGCTAGCAATAAACCAGTTTGTAGCCAAACTCTGTCCTTTGTTGAATATGTTTTTTTTTTTTTTTTTTTGTAGTTCAAAATGTTGTAGGCAAGATCGATAAAGAGACTTTACGAATCGGATTTAGGATAAATCCTACTTTTTGGTTTAAAAAAATAACTAAGAAAGTATTTACCATAGGATAATTAAAATTTAATATAATGTAATTTTTCTTTTGGCATAAGTTGAATATAGTCCAATTTTTATAAAACACGATTCATGTTTATATTTACCATATGGATCATGTTTCCATCCAAAAATAAAATAAAGGATACTTAAAATAAGAAGAAGGACAAATAAATACATGGACACATGATTATATGATCAAACCTAAATAATTTTCATAACTCATTTCAAGCTCACATGGTTTCATTATAACAAATCCATCCATCTTTCTCCATTGCCAGCAACAAAATTAAATGAAATACATAAGAAAAAAAAAACTCTAAAAATCTTGATGAAAATTGATAATTATGATTATTATTAAAAGATATTTATATTGTGTTTATATATGGAATATATTTTAGTATTAGACATTAATTATGATTGTGTTTTATATAT
Organism: Fagus sylvatica; assembly: GCA_907173295.1. NCBI lineage: Eukaryota > Viridiplantae > Streptophyta > Magnoliopsida > Fagales > Fagaceae > Fagus > Fagus sylvatica. Next base: position 29,006,470 of record OU015770.1, read on the forward strand.
GGAATAATATATTCTTATATTAAAGAAAATATGATGTGTCAAAATTCTAATGGAAGGTTTAATAATAGAATAAAATTTAAATTCAATTAGAAAATATATATTAAAACAATGAGGTGTAAAATTGTGAGATTTCAAAAACTTATGTGGAGCAACATGATGAGGTCAACCAAAAGTCAAAAAGCTTCGGTTTTACATTATAGTATAGATGTGTGATTTAAGAGTAATAAGAGGAAAAAATAACACATTAATCATTTTACATCAATATAATACAATTATACAAAAATATAAGTGAAGAAATTGCTTAAATTTTATCACGGATAATCACAAAGAGTCACGGTAAACACAACTCAAGATAAAGGAGCGGAGTCCTTTAGACACTAATCAATTATCTGCTACTTCTCAGGAACAATGTAGATAGGATTACTCTTTTTTGATGTGGTTGAGTTTAACTCAACATCTATCTCTTGTGTTGTCATTATCACAAACATATATTCAGCTGATACTAGTATAAATAATTCAATGAATTTCATCAAAAAAAAATTTCAATGTATACTCGACCAAAGTTAGACGAGAATCCTTTCAGATATATATTAATCCATTCACATGGATATACAGGGGGGGTTTAAAAAAAAAAGAAAAAAAGCCAGACAACAACACTAGTATAAAGTTTGTATTATTTTTCAAAATAATATATAATATATTAGATTAATCTTTCTCAAATAATGAGTTATTTGTGTTTTTTCGAAAAACTTTTATCTAGATGTTAAAATTTCTTCAGTTAAATACATCTTACTCTTTTAATTATTTTGTTTAGCAATCAATTCTATTTTTTCTTGCTTTTAAAAAAAAAAAAATCTATTTTATCTTCTCTAAAAATTGTTAACGAATCAATGAACCTCATGGAATCTCTCTCTATGTCTCCATTCTAATTTCTTCACATGGACGCTGAATGAGAAGCGAAACGGCAAGATTATCCGCACTGGCACTACAGGTTTTTTACTTGCACAATTTGGCATCCTAGTATAACATCACAATTAGACACCACGTGTCCTCTAGTAGATGCAATCATGAAACTTTCACCAATGATATTAGAGTCGTAATTAGATGGTTTCCAATTTTCCGTAATTACGTTTCATATGACGGTATGGAGCAAATGTTGATTGGATATATAACAACCTTATCATGTATTTTGCAACTTAAAAAAGAATAATAATTATAGGACAAATGGACAATTGATCTTGATGGTGATGAACCCGGTGCTTCAAACCAAATTTCAAAGACTTAGAAAAAAAAATTTATAGAAAAAAAAAAAAAAAAAAAGAGTTCTTAAAATCAACATTTATTGTTATATATGTTTATTGGATTTGACACATCAGTAATATTTTAAATAAATAACAAATAGTGTTGGTTACGCAATGAATAAGAAGATTTGAATAACTCCATATTAGAGTTATTATCTTAAGAATTTTAAAGGATCCTAATCCCAAATTATTAATCTTTGATAAATGACAATATAATTCATACGATAATTTACTCATATAAGGATAAGGTTTGGGATTAGAGTTTCTTTTGGGGTTTTGGGTTAACTATTTGAAAATGGGTACTTTGTGATGTTGACGATTTTATGAAGGTAATTACAATTTTTTTGTTCTAGTTATCAGCGATTTGGTTTTGAATACTAAATGGATAAGTAGAAGTATTTTTATTTCATCTAAAAACTTAATTAGTTAATTATTAGATTAAGTATTTAATTAAATGATTTAATCTCATATTATTCATATAATTATTAAGTGTGCTAAAGTGCATAAGAATTTATGGTCTAGACCAATGGGAAAATGACATGTCATTAATTAAAACTAATCTACTAAATGACCAAACATAATTAAGTCATCATAATCTCATATATTCATAACTAAATAATTATTATGCACCTTAACTGTTAAAAGTTCGATTGACAATAAATTTTGTATCCTTGGTCCGCTTTTGGCACCAATATGTCATTTTAATCATGAAGACTTCTAAATTTGTTTTCAATTGAATATTTGGAAATCTAATGGCCAAAATTACAAATTTTCCCTTATGTCATCGAATCACAATTTTCCCTTTAAGATGAGGTTAAACAGAGGTTGCAAATGGGGATGTCTACACAACCACAACAGAGTTGTATCACATAGGAAGTCCTTTGTTTGGAACAACCTTTGTAGGGAAAATGATATTTGTAATGAGGCTAAGGGCTGGCTAGTTAAAAGCCAAACCATTAACCTTGGGCATGATAATTGGATGGGCTCGGCTCTCTCTAACTGCAGCTAGTGGGGCCCTATTGACACCCCATTTTGCAACCATTAATTTTACTTTTTTACACTTTAGTGAATAAAGAGTAAAATGACAATTTCACAAATCCAAAAATTCTAAATTGGTTCAGAGAATGAAAATTGTATTTTAATTGATCAATATTGAGCTAAGAATGAGAAGACATTTTTTTTTAATTAAAAATAGGATTAAAAACCAATGTTTTATAAAGAAAATAATTTTGATTGGTTGAAAATGATGCTTACCATGAGCCTGCATGCATAAGATTATTTGTAAATTAATTTGATTGGTGTTTTAAAGGATTAAATTAAAATTAATTGATAATTAATGCCTATTGCAACAATCAAAGTGGGTTTGAAAGAAGGAGAACCAATTTTGATCCACTTGATACAAGCTGTGGAGGACATGACTTAGGGAAGTTTGAGCCTATTGCAATTCAAGGCTTTCAATTTATTAAAAGATTTATTTTATTAACTTAGAATAAGTGGGCCTTGTAGCCAAATTACTATAGCATGGCACTGTTCACGCAGGGGTATTTTTGGGAAAAAAAGTTCTAATTTGGTTAGGATTTTAATTAGGTTTTGGTTTAAATACTCTTTGTAGCCTCATTTGAAGGCAGACAATATATTGAATTTTCATAGTGAGTTGAGTTTTCTCCTCTTGTTCTTGATTGAACTTTTGAACTTATCAAAGGTAAATCACAACCTTTGTGGCGTTCCTCCTTGTAATCTGGGTTCTTGAGATAGGTTCTTCAACGGGTCTAGATTTTAATATAATCTAGGTTCTTGAAACGGGTTCTCAACGGGTCTAGATTCTCCATCCATTGACTTGATCTTGGCTTTCTTGGGTGAGTTTTCAAATTGATTGTGGGTTCAAGGGATTCCATTCCGCGGGTTCATATCATTTGGTATCAGAGCAAGGTTTCCAATCAGGTCTGATTCTATCTTTTGTTTCTTGCGTATTTGATTCTAGGGCTTCATTGTTCTAGGGTTACAAAAAAAAAAAAAAAAAAAAAAAAAAAAAAAAAAAAAAGGAAGGTGGCTGCCGAATTGCATTGTTCTAGTATTTGTGTTGGCTTAAACCTCTTATTCAAGAGTTTGTGTTGGCTGAAATTTCTTGTTCTAGAGTTTGTGTTGGCTGAAACCTCTTATTCAAGAGTTTGTGTTGACTGAAACTTCTTGTTCTAGAGTTTGTGTTAGCTCAAATCTCTTATTCGTTTGATTGTGCTCAAATCAGTTGCTGAAAAAAAACAAAAAATAAATAAATTTATGAGCCTTATCATCAACGGGGCTGCACACATCATTATAGTTACTCTTTCATTCGTTTTTATTCCCTTGTTCTTGTTCTGGTTCTTGTTCTTGTTTCTTGGACCTAATTACTAGTTGGGATAAAACAAGGTTCTTGTTCTTGTTTCTTGATTGAGTTCAATTAGTTCTTGAAGAACTTGAGTGGGAAAACTCTTGAGGTAAAAGGCAAGAGAGTGTGAGACTATTATCAAAAAAAAAAAAAATAGCCAATTAAGAGTGAAATACGAGTGGAGTGCCATTATTCGAGTGTAAACACGTAAGGGAGTGTGTGAGGTTTTCCACTAACATTTTTTTTTTTTGCAGCACATTACGATGTCTCATAAGGGTGACTCATCACCAAAGGGGAAGGCAGATAACTCATCCTTTGTGTTGCAAGCCATGCAACAACAGTTTGAGCGGTTGAACTTTGTATTGGGTGAAGTGAGGGATAGGATGGATCATCAAGAAACAGCGATTAGAAATCTGCAAGGTGGGAGAGATAGGAGGCGACGTGAGCCTAGGGTTGAAAATGAGTATGAGAATGAAGGAGATGGTGAGGATGAGGAAGACTTAGCATCTGAAGTTGGGTCGGGTAGACATAGACGATTTAGGCGTGAAAGAGGACATGAGGGGAACCGAGGGGGTCGGGATGGTTTAGATCGAAACCTTGGGAGCATCAAAATGAAAATACCATCTTTCCAAGGTAGAACTGACCCTGAGGTTTATCTAGAGTGGGAGAAAAAAATAGACCTCGTGTTTGATTGTCATAATTACTCTGAAGAGAAGAAAGTGAAGTTGGCGGTAATAGAGTTCACTGATTATGCTATTATTTGGTGGGATCAATTAGTGACCAATAGAAGGAGGAATAATGAGAGGCCTGTAGAGACGTGGGGAGAGTTGAAAGCTCTCATGAGGCGGAGATTTGTACCTAGCCACTTCTATAGGGACCTTTACCAAAAGCTCCAAAATCTTACACAGGGGTCTAGGAGTGTGGAGGATTACCATAAGGAGATGGAGGTGGCGATGATTCGGGCTAATGTAGAGGAGGATCGGGAGGCCACCATGGCTAGATTTTTGAGTGGTTTGAATAGGGACATAGCCAATGTAATTGAATTGCAGCATTATGTGGAGATAGAGGACATGGTGCACATGGCTATGAAGGTGGAGAGACAGTTAAAGAGAAAAGGGACAGCAAGGTACACTTCGGTTTCTAACACTACTTGGAAATCAAAGTGGGATAGGAATGATTCAGCTGAAGCAAAGAGAAAGACCGAACCACCTAAGGGAAAAGATGAGGGAACTAGCAACAAACCCAAGGTAGAATCTCAACCTTCACGGAATAGAGATATTAAATGCTTTAAGTGTTTGGGTTCAGGGCACATTGCTTCTCAATGTCCAAACAGGCGGGTGATGATTATGCGCGACAATGGGGAGGTGATGACTGAGAGTGAGGATGATAGTGATGGGATGCCCGAGTTGGTTGATGCTAGTGATGATGATGGAGTGGTATACCCCGTGACAGGTGAGTCTCTTGTTGCCAGGCGTGCTCTCAATACACACATTAAGGTGGATGATGCAGAGCAACAGAGAGAGAACATTTTCCATACTAGATGCCACGTCAACAATAAGGTATGTAGTATGATCATTGATGGGGGGAGTTGTACTAATGTGGCTAGCACTATTTTGATAGAAAAATTGAATTTACCAATCTAAAACACTCTAGACCATACAAATTGCAGTGGTTGAATGATTGTGGAGAGGTTAGGGTGGATAGGCAAGTGTTAGTTACTTTTTCAATTGGGAAGTATCTGGATGAGGTGCTTTGTGATGTTGTGCCTATGCATGCTGGCCATATTTTGTTGGGGAGGCCGTGGCAGTATGATAGGAGGGTGACACATAATGGGTTCAAGAACATGTACAGCTTTGTAAAGGGGGGCAAAACAATCAAGCTTGCTCCTTTAACTCCCAGCCAGGTCTATGAGGACCAACTGAAACTGAAAAGTGAGGTTGCTCATAAAAGAAAGAGTGAAAATGAGAGTGACCAAAAAAGAAAGAGTGAAAAAGAGATTGAACAAAAAAGAAAGATTGAGAGTGAAAATGAGCAAAAAAGAAAGAGTGAAAAAGAGATTGAGCAAAAAAGAAAGAGTGAGAGTGAAAATGAGAAAAAAGAAAGAGAGTCTGCAGAGAGAAAAGGAAAGACAAAAGTGAGTTTCTATGCAAGAGAGAGTGAGGTTAAGAGGGCTTTCTTCGCAGATCGCCCTATGATTCTTCTTGTCTATAAAGAGTCTTATCTTAATCTTGATGAAACTAACCAGTCTCTTCCTAGTTTGGCTGTTTCTTTGTTGCAGGAGTTTGAGGATGTATTCCCAGAGGAGATGCCTAATGAGTTGCCACCCATTAGAGGCATTGAACACCAGATTGATTTTGTGCCCGGAGCTGCTATTCCAAACCGACCAGCCTATAGGAGTAATCCAGAGGAGACAAAGGAGCTTCAAAGGCAAGTTGAAGGATTTGATGAGCAAGGGGTACGTGAGGGAGAGCATGAGCCCATGTGCAGTACCAGTGCTACTAGTGCCAAAGAAGGACGGGACGTGGAGGATGTGCGTTGATTGCAGGGCGATCAACAATATCACGGTAAAGTATCGCCATCCCATTCCTAGATTAGATGATATGCTTGATGAATTGCATGGCTCATGTATTTTCAGTAAAATTGATCTTAAAAGTGGGTATCATCAAATTAGAATGAAAGAGGGTGATGAATGGAAAACTGCTTTTAAGACTAAGTATGGGCTTTATGAATGGTTGGTTATGCCATTTGGCCTTACTAATGCACCCAGTACTTTCATGAGATTAATGAACCATGTCCTACGTGCGTTCATAGGCAAGTTTGTGGTTGTGTACTTTGATGACATCCTAGTATACAGCAAGGACTTAAATGAACATATTAAGCATTTGAGATATGTGTTTGATGTGTTGAAATGTGAAAAGTTGTATGCTAATTTCAAGAAATGTAACTTTTGCATGGAAAAAGTTGTTTTTCTTGGTTATGTTGTTACTACAACAGGTATTGAGGTGGATGAAGAGAAAGTCAAGGCCATCAAGGAGTGGCCAACGCCAAAGAGCATCACTGAGGTAAGAAGCTTTCATGGCTTAGCTAGCTTTTATCGGCGTTTTGTTAAAGACTTTAGCACCCTGGCTGCACCACTCACTGAGGTAATTAAAAAGAATGTTGGGTTTCATTGGGGAGCTGATCAAGAGAATGCTTTTGCCACTATTAAAGAAAGGTTGTGCTCTGCACCTGTGTTAGCATTACCTAATTTTAACAAAGCTTTTGAGATTGAATGTGATGCCTCAGGAATAGGGATTGGAGCTGTTTTGATGCAGGATAGGCGGCCCATAGCCTTCTTCAGTGAGAAGCTAAGTGGGGCATCCCTAAAGTACCCTACTTATGACAAAGAGCTTTATGCTCTTGTTCGTGCATTAGAGACTTGGCAGCACTACTTGTGGCCTAGGGAATTTGTGATCCACACCGATCATGAATCTTTGAAGCATCTCAAGGGTCAAGGTAAGTTGAATCAAAGGCATGCTAGATGGCTGGAATACATTGAGACCTTTCCATATGTCATCCGTTACAAACAAGGTAAGGAGAACATTGTTGCTGATGCTTTATCCCGGAGGTATGTAATTCTTACTTCTATGAGTGCTAAGATGCTTGGGTTTGAATATGTGAAAGACATGTATGCTGATGACGCTGACTTTTCTGTTGTGTATAAGGCATGTGATAAGACGGCATTCGGTAAGCTTTACAAGCACGATGGTTATTTGTTTAAAGAAAGCAAACTCTGTGTGCCAAGTTGTTCTATGCGTGAGTTATTGGTGCGTGAGGCACATGGTGGGGGATTAATGGGACACTTTGGTGTCAAGAAAACTTTAGACATCTTGCATGAACATTTCTTTTGGCCTAAGATGAAGAAAGATGTGAATCGCATTTGTGGCAGGTGCATTACATGTAGAAAGGCCAAATCTAAGGTTTTGCCACATGGGTTGTATACACCCTTACCTGTTCCTAGTGAGCCATGGGTAGACATATCTATGGACTTTGTTTTGGGGCTGCCTAGGACAAAAAGGGGTAGAGATTCTATTTTTGTGGTTGTGGATAGATTTAGTAAGATGGCACATTTCATTCCATGCCATAAAACAGATGATGCCACAAACATAGCTGACTTGTTTTTCAAGGGAGATAGTGCGACTCCATGGTGTAACCTCGGAGTATTGTTTCTGATAGGGATGTTAAATTTCCTTAGCTACTTTTGGAAGGTGTTGTGGGGTAAATTGGGTACTAAGCTCTTATTTTCCACTACTTGTCATCCACAGACTGATGGTCAGACTGAAGTAGTTAATAGGACTTTAACTCAGCTTTTACGCACTGTTGTTCATAAGAATTTAAAAACTTGGGAGGATTGTTTGCCATTTATAGAGTTTGCATATAATAGGGCCATGCATTCTACTACTTCTTATTCCCCTTTTGAAATTGTTTATGGTTTTAATCCACTTATACCTTTAGATTTAATGCCTTTACCTGTTGATGGCAGGAGTAGCTTGGATGGACAAAAGAAGGCGGAGTTGGTGAAGTCACTTCATGAGAGGGTACGGCTTCAAATTGCCCAAAAGAATGAAAGGGTTGCTTCCCAAGCCAATAAAGGGCGAAGGCATGTCATCTTTGAACCAGGAGATTGGGTTTGGGTTCACATGCGCAAAGAAAGATTCCCAGCCCATCGAAAGACTAAGTTGCATCCTAGAGGAGATGGACCTTTCCAAATTCTTGAGAAAATTAATGACAATGCTTATAAAGTGGACCTTCCAAGTGAGTATAAAGTTTCTGCTACTTTCAATGTTTCTGATCTTTCTCCATTTGATGTAGGTGAAGATTCGTGGTCGAATCCTTTTGAGGAGAGGGGGAATGATGGGAACCAAGGTGGGCCTAGCCTTAAAGATCCTTTGCAAGTTCCAGATGGGCCAATTACAAGATCAAGAGCCAAGAAGATCAAGGAAGCAATGCAAGGATTGGTGCAATCCACTTGGGATGAAGCTAGCAAGAGCCCAACAATCAAAGTGGGTTTGAAAGAAGGAGAACCAATTTTGATCCACTTGATACAAGCTGTGGAGGACATGACTTAGGGAAGTTTGGGCCTATTGCAATTCAAGGCTTTCAATTTATTAAAAGATTTATTTTATTAGCTTAGAATAAGTGGGCCTTGTAGCCAAATTACTGTAGCGTGGCATTGTTCACGCAGGGGTATTTTTGGGAAAAAAGAGTTCTAGTTTGGTTAGGATTTTAATTAGGTTTTGGTTTAAATACTCTTTGTAGCCTCATTTGAAGGCAGACAATATATTGAATTTTCATAGTGAGTTGAGTTTTCTCCTCTTGTTCTTGATTGAACTTTTGAACTTATCAAAGGTAAATCACAACCTTTGTGGCGTTCCTCCTTGTAATCTGGGTTCTTGAGATAGGTTCTTCATCGGGTCTAGATTTTAATATAATCTAGGTTCTTGAAACGGGTTCTCAACGGGTCTAGATTCTCCATCCATTGACTTGATCTTGGCTTTCTTGGGTGAGTTTTCAAATTGATTGTGGGTTCAAGGGATTCCATTCCGCGGGTTCATATCAACCCTAATATGGTAAGTATTAATGCACAAGACAATTTTCAGATGATAATATTAAAGTTAATTAATTTTTATATAATAGATCATTATTATGACTGATAATTATCAAATTATTTATTAATTAATTATTTAAAATAAAGGAATCTCAAACTTAGCTGCTAAGAGGCTTCTAATTCAACTAGCAGTGGATTAAAAATGAAAGAACACAGAATTATCCACCCAAAAATCGATCGAGCCCCAAGATTTTATACTTGGGCACTGATCTGGCCTCCCTGGGAACTGATCGATACCTAGGTAAGGATTTTACTAAGATTCAAACCTCTATGCCACTAATTCGATTTTAAAACCCTAATAAGTCTCCTATAGGTCTAGAACTCGGGGCTATTGATTTAGGGGTTGCCATATAAATAGAAAAAAAGGTTCATTTTACAAGGAGGTTGAAAAAATTAGTCAGAGCAATCCTAAGCAAAATTCAAAAGAATTTTTGCAAAGGGTTAGACTTTTGAATAAAATCCAGAAATTACAAAAGCCATTTTTGTAATCTCCATTTCCAATCTTTCAATTCCATTTTTAATTTCTTTTAATCAAATTTAAGACTTTTCTTAATAATTAATTTTTAGGTTGGATCTACTTTACTCGGATCAATAAGATTTCTTCCACAAACATATGGAGGTACTTCTTTTCTTATTTACAACCTTTCGGTGTTTCCATGAATGTATGATTGTTAGATTAGTTTTTATTTTATTTTAGGATTATATTATTCTTGTTTGTTTTCATATGTTTTTTATTTGATAAATTGTAATATGACTTAGGAGCATGTTAGGATAAAAACGATGGCTTTAGAAATGTTAAAAATGATGGAGGAATCAGTTTTGATGATAGTCAGTAACTGAAGTCTTGAATTAAAGGCCATCAGGTCTCCCTGGGACCCAATCTGGTCTATCTGGGACCCGATCTAGCCTTCCTAGACACCGATTTGGGGCTTGATTACGATTTTTATATTTTTATATAGAAAATGCTTTCATATGCCATGTATGTTTTATATTGGAGTGATTATTCAGTAGTCCAAGAATATAAATAAATGCGTAATCCCGCTCTCACATGAATGGTGGGTCCCATCACATAAATATGGGTCTCACTAATTAAATTCATGGTAGGACCCACTACTCATGTGAGAGGGGGACTACGCATTTATTTGTAGTCCTAGACTTTGATCCTTGATAGTCAATGCGTTAACGGATAAACTAAATCATTTAGACCAATACAACATTCCTATGTCACAAGTTGTAAGATATAATGTCCTAACTTATAGGTTCCCTACAAGCCCACCTTCAACCCACATAAAGCCCATTAGAACTATCCTCTATGGTTGATTCATTAAGTGCATACATGATTGTTTGAACACGTCATCTCTTTCGATTTTCATTTCTTGTACTTGGATTAACCTTATTTTCTATGAATGAGCCCAAATCTAACGTTTGGATCCATTATAAGCCTTTATTTGAACTTTGTTTTCCGTGGGGATCCCAAGAACAACACTTGGGTCCATCATGATAAAAACTAAAGCCCAACAAGTGTTTAAAGTTAAGAATCATCAAAAGACAAAGTCTACAAGTGCAGAAGCTTCTAAGAGACAAGTCACAAGCGTCAAAGGCTCAAGCCCACAAGTTTCAAAGTGTCAAGGCACAAGCTCACAAGACAACAACCCATAAGCTTCAAAGATTGGAAGCTCAAGTTCAACGTCCATCGAGCAATGGCCCACAACCATAAGCATCAAAGACAGAGTCCACCAAGTAGTGGTCCACAATAACAAGCTTTAAAGATTCCAAGCTCAAGTTCAAAGCCATCGAGCGGTGACCCACAACAACAAGTTTCAAAGATTTCAAGCTCAAGTTCAAAACCCATCAAGCGGGGGCCTACAGCAACAAGTTTCAAAGATTTGAAAACCAAGCTCAAGACAACCAAACAGCGGCCCAAAACACTGAAGCCAAAAGGCCAACAAACTCAATTTCCCAAACAGTCATCCACCTACCAAAAAGCTACAAAAGTTTCGTCATTCTCCATACTCCATAAAAGGCCCCACAACCCAATTTTCCAAATAGTCACCTACTCCAGAAATGGATACACAAAACCTAAACTCCTAAATAGTCAGTCTTTTTACAAAGCTCACAAGTCATCAAGTCTCAAGATTCGAATTCAAGGTCACACAAGCCAATCATTCTACAAAGATCCCAAGTCTCTAAGTTTAAAGATTTGAAGTCAAGGCCACCCAAGTCTCCATTCAAGGTCAATGCCATGAAGGCCACACAAGTCTCTTCCTCCAACGAGGTTGATCTATCGCCTCCCCTTACATCAATGACCCACAAAAACACAAAAAACATGGTCCATGCATAAAGACTTCATCAAGTAGTCATTTGGTTTTACATTTCCAAATTGAGTGTTGGGTTTCATTTGAATTGACTTGTTAGTCTCATTGATATATAACGTAAAATTTTGGATTTTTGAAAAACAATGGTGGGTTTCAAGGGTCTTGGTGATATTTCACTGGCAATGGGAGGTTTCGTGCCTCACGATGAAATGGAGGGTGGTTGTGACCGTGAATATGGGATGGAGACACTATAGGGGTCGATTTTTAGGTTGGTGGGGGTGAGATGATGACCAATTAATGGGGATTGAGTAGTTCATTGTCTTCCTCCTCCAAGTGGCGATAATTTTCAATTTTTTTCTTCTCTTAATTTCATAAGGTGACTGGGCAATTTGAGTGGGTTGACAATGCTGATGATGATTTAACGGTAGCCAACCATAATTGTTTTTAGATTGTTAAATTTCTTGAATTTTTGTGGAAATTATTTGTATATAGATCTAGAAGTTGTAGAGAAACTTCAATAATTGTGAAAATTGTTAATTTTTTTTTAACAGAAATTGGAGTAATTTTTTTAAATCCCTCTCTCAAAATTTAATTTTAACAATTTTTTATTTTATTTAAATTTAAAATGAATATATTATTAATTTTTTATTAAAATACGTGAGCACTATCTCCTAGTTAGAGTATTTGCATTAGGCCATCTCCAGCAGTACTCTAAATTTATCTCTATCTTTATCTCTAAATTACACTATTTAACAACTCTATATTTTTTTTTTCAAATAAACACTCCAGCAGTACTCTTTATTTTACTCTCTATTCTATTAAAAACTACTTTTTTATTATTATTTCCCACAAAAAATAACTAACTCCCACCAAATCAATTTGTCACAGCAACCAAACAAACAAATTAAAATTTCAGCAACCATCCAAACAAACAGTTGGGACTGGCCAACGGGTTCCGATGACCCTTTCTTTGCAAAATGGAATTCCGGTGACCAACCAAACTCATTCCGATGACCAACCAAAAGGGATCGGGCACAACAACCCCAGGCAGCAGGCTTGGCCGTGGGGTGGGTCTCTCTCGTCCAGGCTGAGATCGGCACGGATGGGTGACCTCCAGACCGGCAGGGATCGGGCACGGCAAGGCTTGGCTGCAGGCTGGGGTGGTTCTTTCCTTCGCGGCGTGGCCAGCGGGGTGGGCATCTCCTTCAAGACGTGGCCGTGGGGTGGGTCTCTTATGGGCGGTGGTGAGGTGCTGTGGCTGTACAGATGAGAAAAGAAAAAAAAAAAAATTTCTCTGTTGATTTATAAAAAAATATCTCTACTCACTTCATGTTCTTCGATATTTATTATTATTATTATTTTTTATTTTTTTTTTTTTTCTGAAATCATTTTTCTGAAGCTTTTAATCAAAATAATATTTATAAAAAAAATCAACGTTAACATTATTCAACGGTAATATTATACAACGTTATTCAACGGTAACATTATTCAACGGTAACATTGTCTTATCTCCTATTTCAACAGTCATATTTTTTTAGTATAAATAGGACTATTTCATATCTCAATTTTCATTCACCTCAAACCAAATTTTCTCTTTCATTAATCTCAAACTCAGTTTACTCACTCACTATCAAACCCAATTTGCTCTTTCATTATCAAACCCAAATTTCTCTTTCATATATTATGGATCATAATTATCATCTTAAGCCTCGTGATTATCAAATGAGGGAAATGGAAATGGCTCTTCTTGAGTCTGACTCTGATGATGACGTTGAGATACTTTCAATTCTTGCAATGGAAGACGAACGATTGAAAAAAGAGCGAGCATCAACATCACATCGTGGTTCAATTGTAGGCCGCAAGGTCATTAAGCGCAATTATTTGCAAGGCGAAGAAAGGCTTTTTCATGATTATTTTGCAGATAGTCCGGTTTTTCCTTCTTATATATTCCGAAGGAGGTTTCGGATGAGTCGTCCACTTTTTTTTCGTCTTCAATCTGCACTAGAAGCGTATGATCCATATTTTATTCAAAAAAGAAATGCTGCTGGAACGCTTGGTTTGTCGTCCCTTCAAAAGATGACTGCTGCACTCAGGATTCTTGCTTATGGAGTAGCAGCTGATTCTACTGACGAGTATGTGAGAATTGGGGAAAGCACTGCAGTAGAGAGTCTAAAAAAATTTGTTAAAGCGGTGGTTAATATTTTCTCTGAAGAGTACTTGAGGTCACCAAATAGCAATGACATTGCTAGGTTGCTCGCGGTTAACGAAAAGCGTGGATTTCCAGGAATGTTGGGGAGCATTGATTGCATGCATTGGAAATGGAAAAATTGCCCGACAGCATGGAAAGGTCAGTATACTGGTCATTCTCGTGAACCAACACTTATTTTGGAAGCAATAGCTTCATATGATCGTTGGATATGGCATGCATTTTTTGGTCTTACCTGGGTCTCATAATGACATCAACGTATTAGAGCATTCTTCTGTATTTACGGAACTTGCTCAAGGGCGTGCTCCTCCAGTGAATTACTCAATCAATGGTCATGATTATACAATGGGATATTATCTTGCTGATGGTATATATCCACAATGGTCAACTTTTGTGAAAACAATCTCAGCTCCAGTAGAAGCAAAGAAAAAACACTTTGCTAGAGTTCAAGAGGCATGTAGGAAGGATGTGGAATGTGCATTTGGAATACTTCAAGCAAGATTTTCAATTGTGCGTGGACCTGCACGCTTTTGGGATGAAGCAACTCTCAATGATATTATGAAAGCATGTATAATATTACATAACATGATTATTGAAGATGAGCGCGATTCTAATGAAGTACAACAAGATGATGATTACGAACAAGTGCCTGAAAGCATCCCTATACCCGTGTCACGAGAGCCTACAATTGAAGTTCAGAATTTCATTCAATCTCATATTCGCATTAGAGATAGAGAAACTCATTCTCAACTCCAAGCTGATCTTGTGGAGCACTTGTGGCAACTACATGGCCAATCATAAGATTATTTAGTTTTAATTTTCATGCTTGTATTATTTATTTATGTTACTCTTTATTGTAATTTGAAGTTTATCAAATCTATATAATTCTTGTGAAAGTTCTTTAAAATTCTATTATCAAATAAAAAATATATTAACACTTATAACTTGCAAAGCCAATGCTATATATATTTTACCACATTAACGTTCAAAGTAATAAATTAAGTTATCAACCATAATAGCAAAGGACATTTAATAGCAACAAAAGTTCAAAGTATTCTCTTAATTCATACAACACAATAGCATTGATGAATATAATACAAAAATAATACAATATCATTTACTAATTACCACTTCTTTTTGCAAGGATTTCCGATTGGCGTTGACGAAAATATTCTTGTTGCATTAGAGGCAACGCATCTACATTCATTGTCATAATTGCCGCCTCCTCTCTCAATGTTTCCCTCTCCTCTCTCATTCTTTCCCTCTCCTCTTTCATTCTTTCCCTCTCCTCTTTCTTTCTTTCCCTTTCCTCTTTCATTATTGCCAAACGAATTGTTTCTTCCTCTTTTATTCTTTCCCTTTCCTCTTTCATTTTTGCCAAATTGATTTTTTCTTCCTTAATACAAAGACGCTTATTCTCTAGCTCCATGTACTGAACACGGCCCCTCTCAAGAAATTCCAATCTCGATTCCGCGATTTTTTTTTTGTCGTCCGCCATGGCATTCAACATCACTTCCACATTTGAGCTACTACCTTCGTCGCTCTTTTGTTTGTTCAATCGAGCTTTTTCGGCCTTCCTACCCGGTGGTCTCTCCAAGTTTATGTTGGAATCATTTGCGACACCTTTATCTTCTAGATTTACCGAAGAAGATGTTGTCTCCGTTCTCTTTCTTCTTGGTGTCTCATTTTGATGACTATTCAACCATTTTGGTGCATACTTCAACACGTTCCAACAATGTTCAAACATAAATTTTTTGCCATATTCTGCTTTATACAATTGTTTTGCCTGATCAACCTAAAAAATTCCAACAATAAAAACAATTAATATTTTCAATAGTTAAAACAAATTGATGCATTAACAAATTTGAAGAGTTAATAAGATGCACCTTATTTTCCTCAGTTAGACCACTTTGACGCAATGATTCAATCTTTGCCAAACACCCAGAATATTTATTGGTGCAAAGTTGAATGGTTGACCACCGGTTCTGAAGAGAACCTATAGTTCGCTTAGTTTCGGAGGTCGTATGAGCATGAAAATATTCATGAACTCTAATCCACAATATTTCATATGTTTGATCATTACTTTGCACCGGATCTTGGCTAATAGCGAGATATGAAGATATAAGAGTCAAGTCTTCTTCCATGGCAAAATTGGCTTGACGTGTTTTAGGTTTTTTAGTGGATTCAACTTGGGATGGAAATGGATTATTATTATAATCCATCTCATTTGGGGTTTCCATCATATACTCGTACGTATCTTCTAGAAGATTAACGAAATTGGGGGTTTCATTTTGAGAATTCATCCCTAAGTAAAAATACAATACAATATTAGGTATCAATCACACATGAAGAGTATGTAAAAATAAAATTGTTGCAATTACCAAACAGATCCAACCTATAATTTCATAACACATACGTATGTAAAAATAAAACTGTTGCAATTACCAAACTGCCAGGTATATATGAAGTTAATAAAGTTTGGTTAGCCCAGGGCAATGTATTCTAGCAGGGATGGCAAATTATCCATCCAAAAGAAAATTATATACTAGAAACAGATTATAATTGCAAAGCATTTCAATACCGAATTCTTTTAGGATGAACAAGAAGATAAAATTATGGATTACTTCGTTCTATTTATTTATTTTTGTTGTATTTTATATTTAATTTGACTATCTGATTAAATATTTTTTTATAACTTACAAACGTTTGGGGGGTACTTTGTAGTCCAAAACTTGTTGGGTTTCGGCTCTGGTTTCTCAATAAGCAGATGTGTACTACTTTAAACTATAGTTTGTTACAATATTGAATAGGTTTTATGCTTCAAAACTCTCAACTCAACATTATTTATCTGCAAATTCAATTAACTCAAACCGGCCAACTAATTTCTTGTTCCACATGAAAGTTGATTTCTTTCTAAGTATATCCAATTAAACCTATAACAGAACCTCAACACACAGACACACAAACTAATTCCAATCAAAATCATATACAAGACACAAATCATCCAAAGCTCAACACCAGTAAACAACCCGAAACCAAAATCAACACAAAATCAACCTCAACCCCAGTACACAAACAGCCACAAAATCAACACAAAATCAACCTCAACCCCAGTACACAAACAGCCACAAAATCAACACAAAATCAACCTCAACCCCAGTACACAAACAGCCACAAAATCAACTCGAAACCAACCTCAACACCAGTACACAAAATCAACACACAAACAGATAAAATCAACCCGAAGTGATGATATACCTCACGCCGTTAACCACCACCACGCCGGAAGAGAGAAGAAGAGAGATTGGCAGAAAATCACTCAGTAAACAGAAAATCAACCCGAGATCGGGAAGCCCAACCACCGAATCAAGTGCTCGGCCGTTAACCACCACCACGCCGGTAAGCCCAAGCCACCCCGTTTCGTGCTTCAACAGCAAACCCAATAGAAAACCCAACCACCGAAGAACCCCCACCACCCCGTTTCGTGCTTCAACAGCAAACCCAACAGAAAACCCAACCACCGAAGAACCCCCACCACCCCGTTTCGTGCTTCAACAACAAAGCCAACAGAAAACCCAACCACCGAAGAACCACCACCACCGAAAACCCAACCACAGCAAACCCAACAAAATCAACCTCAAGCCCAAGCCCACACCGGCAAGCCCAACCCCAACCACCGAAGAACCAACCACCGAAAGAGCAAAGAGAGAAGAGAGAGCAGAGAGAACAGAGAGGAAATGAGAAGAAGAGAGAGAAAGTTTCGGATGAAATGAGAGGAGAGAGAAAAATTCGGAAGAAATATCAGTTGAATTTGGTGGGGTCAGAACTGAAAGAAAATGGTTTTTTAATTTTTACAAAGTGTACAGTAGCCTTTCAAAAATGAAAGGCTACTGTTCACTTTGTAAAAAAATTTGAAGATGAAGAGGGCTTTTGGAGGACTGCTGGAGAGCATTTTTTGTATTTTACTCTCTACAAATACAGATACACGGCAGTTTACACTACTGCTGAAGATGGCCTTAGCCTAGTCAAACCCTTCATTTTAAATTTTTGCTATCCACGCACAAAAAGCACAAGCATCAGCCTCTTCAGGCTTCAAAAAAATTTTAATTTTGCTACAATATCTCACCCAATTCCTCTATGTGATGTTCATCAACAAACAAATTCTTTACATTTTATATTAGTTTCTCTTTCTTCAAGCTCTGTTGCTTTTCTACCCCGTGAGCTCCTGGCATATTAGTAAGGAGGAGACTCGTCGATACGGAAATGGCACCGATCTTCACCGAAGAGAGGTATAAAGAAGCAAATGACGCCGATCGACCTCCACTTCCATGGAAGCCCCCATTGCTGGTCGTCGCAAATCACCTTCAACCGATGGGTTTGATTGTGGGTTTGGTGGGGATTTTTTGTGGGTTTGATGGTGAAATCCTAAGGATTTTTTTTGGGTTTGAAGGTGAAAGTGGGGATTCGCTGGAGTTTGGTGAATTTTTGTTTTGAAAATTTACAATTTTGTGATTGGTTGGTGGGAGATGATTTTTGCTGGTTTAATAAAAAAAAAAAAAAAAAAAAAAAAAAAAAAAAAAAAAAAAAAAAAAAAGATGATTTTTGTTGGGATTTTGTTGGTAGAAGAAAGTACAGAGAGGGAGTTTTGCTGTGATATTTCGTTGGTGGCTATGGGTGGCCGATCTACACAGTTGGGGTGACTTTGGGTAGGGCCGGTCCAATTATTTTGGGGCATCAAGCAAAATTTTAAATTGAGGCCTTAATCATTCAATTCAATGTTAAATTAAATTAATATTTTTAAAAAAATATTTATTGAAACTAATCATTTTAATCTGACGGATATCATCCTTCCTAGAACAATGTTTTCCACATCTTTCTTTCCTTCATTCATATACAAAAATTATCATGTTATACGATATTAGCTCTAGGTATTGGGTTTTGTTCAGTTGTCGTCTATCCAACAGATTTTTTTTAGCGTTCAAGGTTTTCTTGAATCATCGTAATTGTAGTATGAATCTAAGGTTTTAATAGATTTATTTTTTTGTTAAATAAAACAAAGTAGTGTTATGCATTAATACACATTACACAATAAGGCAACCCAATTAAAATGCTAAACTTATAGCAAACAATATGTGAGTCACTAACCTATCATATTACTTCAAACTCCATACAAATATATATTTATAAAAGAGACTCAAGTCTAACAAAAATCTACATCATAATTCAAGTAAAAGTCAAAAGCAAAAATCTACATCATGATTCAAGTTAAAAAAATAATAATAAAAAATTAAATTAATTAAAAATAAAATAAAATTAAATTAAAATTAAAAAAAGAACAAATTAACTGACAAGTTGTCAAGTACAATAACATCACGTGGGAGTGGGGGGCTTAAGAATTGACTGTAAATATCTTAAGAATTGAAAAAAAAAAAAAAAGTGCATGGGTGAAAGTGGCAGCCAGCCACTTAAAAAAATAATGAAAAAAAATCAATATCAAAAGTAAAAAGTAAAATGAAAGCTGACAAGCCTGAAGCCACACACAAATCAATACATTCATGCCTCGAAATTAAAAGGCAAGAGAGAAAGAAACTGGAAAAGATGAATAAAAAATAAGAAAAAGAACAAAGAGAGAACATCACGCTATTTTTTATTTTCTCTCCTCTTTCTTCTTCTTGTTTTTCCTCTATTTCTATTCATCATTTTCTTTTTTGTGTTGCCTGCCATCTGCAAGCTAGAGACTGCAATAGAGAACGAGACATAACAGAGAATTACGAAGAGAGGAAGCTGCTGAAAAATTGAGGGAAGACACGCG
Organism: Fagus sylvatica; assembly: GCA_907173295.1. Classification (NCBI taxonomy): domain Eukaryota; kingdom Viridiplantae; phylum Streptophyta; class Magnoliopsida; order Fagales; family Fagaceae; genus Fagus; species Fagus sylvatica. The sequence goes on from OU015770.1 coordinate 29,026,116, forward strand.
TGTGGTCCAAATTTGTTGTTTTGATTTTTTTTTTTACTAATAATATATATATATATATATATATATATATATATATATATATATATTTTTTTTTTTTTTTTTTTTTTTCTTTTTGTGGTTGCCCATGGGTGGGGGGTTGCCCTAGCCCAAAGTCTTGCTGGGCTTACCCTGGGCCAGCCCTGAATGTAGCTTTGTCTATGGGGCTCTGTGCTTTTTTTTTTTTATAATTTGGGGGCCTTGATTTATAAGGGTTTTTTTTTTGTTGGGGGCCTAAAGCGGCGGCTTAACTCGCCTAAGAGTTGGGCCAACCCTGATTGTGGGTTGTTGGCAATGGATTCTAGCCCTAGAGAAAGGGAAAAGAGATCGGGGAAGAAAGGGGAAAGATAGAGAACAAAAGAAAGAATAGAAAAAATAATAAAAAAATGTTTAAATGTGAATAGAGAACAAAATAAAGAGTCTAATGCAATTACATGTGAATAGTATGATAGCTAAATGAGAAAAAGTAGAGGTTTTAGTTATAATTTGGTTCAAGTTACTTGAGGCTGATGTGAAGGTTATGTATAATTTCTATATTTACATCTTCAAAAACCCACTTTTCTAATTTAGCTTTCTACTTTTACAAAACAACTCACATCCCACCTTCTATTTTACAATATATCATCTTAAAATAATATTATAATTTTACTTATTTAACCATTTTTTTTCCATCAACACCCACCACGGCAAACATCAAAACAAAGGCAACCATCAACACCCGAACCCAACCACAACCCATCAACACCAACAACAACCATCAACACCCATGGCAACCATCAAAACCCACGACAACAATCAAAACCCATCGATCGGCCATCATTAAGAATCCACACCACCTTTAACTCCACCTCCACCTCCACCGTGTCCTGCGACATCGGCAACGCCACCATGAGCTGCGACTATAGCCTCAAAGCCATCGGCATTTTTGGACGGTAGATATTTTGGATCAGAGAAGATGAGAGAGATGAGAGATGTCAGAGGAAGTTTATGGAGAGAGGAAGTGTTTCTGGAGAGAGAAAAGAATAAAAAATAGTTAACAAATTTTTTACAAAAGCTACAATAACATGTATGGTAGCTTTTTGTAAAATAAATCACTAGGATACATGACCGGTTGGGAGTTAATTTTGTGATTTTTTTTGTTATAGTACTCTCTAGTTTAGCCAAAATTGTATTTTAGTGTACCAGCTGGGAATGCTAATTAGTCCCAAGAATCAATTGCACAAATTTGAAACAAAAAGGAAAAATTGAAGGCTGAGAGATGAGTTTGCAAATTGCAACCGATGTATAGTTTTTGTAATTTGAGGTTAAAATAAATAAAAAATGAGGGAGCAAAGATAGAGGTACGCTTAGCCATTTGGTCCGAAAATCAAGCGTTAGAAGTTGTTGTGAAGTTTCCCGGGTTGTCCAAGCATTGAAAACATTCAGAAGAGCTGGAAGAAGAAGAAGAGCGAATCGATTCTCTAATCCAAAAATGCCCCAACATGCCAGTCCTCACCCAAATCCACGCCCACCTCCTCACACGCTTTCTTCCCATCTCCACCCTCTCCTTCGCTCTCTCCAAAATCGCAGCCTTCTGCGCTCTCTCTCCCCTCGGCGACATCCACTATGCGCGCCGAGTTTTCTCTCGGATTCCAAACCCGAACATATTCTCTTGGAATTCCATGATTAGGGGTTGTTCCCAAATCCAAAACCCCTCAAGGGAACCCGTGTATTTATTCAAAAGATTGGTTAACAGAGGGTACCCTTGTCCAAACACGTTCACCATAGCCTTTGTTCTCAAGGCGTGTTCAAATATATCGGCCTTCGAAGAGGGTCAGCAGGTTCATACACGTCTTTTGCGGTCTGGGTTTGGTTCGAGCCTGTTTGTTCAGACCGCATTGGTGAATTTCTATGCCAAATGCGAGATGATTGGTCTTGCCAAGATGGTGTTTGATGAAATTCCTGAGAGGAACTTGGTTGCGTGGAGTACGATGATTAGTGGGTATGCAAAGGTTGGATTGGTTAATGAGGCGTTGGATCTGTTTAGAGAAATGCAGAAGATGGGGGTTGAACCCGATAAGGTTACGTTGGTTAGCGTGATTTCAGCTTGTGCCATATTGGGGTCCCTGGATATCGGTAGGTGGGTTCATGCATATATGGAGAAGCAGATGATTGATACTGATCTTGAACTTAGTACTGCACTCGTTAATATGTATGCCAAGTGTGGATGTATTGAAAGAGCAAACAAGGTTTTTCATGAAATGCCTGTGAAAGATACGAAAGCTTGGAGTACAATGATTGTGGGGTTTGCAATTAACGGGCTTTCAGATGATGCTTTGGAGGCCTTTGCTAGGATGGAGAAAGCCAAGGTAATGAATGACAGGAAACAGTAGCTTAGCTTGATCCTTGAGATGCAAATTAGCCTACACATGCATTAGAGACTTATAGGCTAGGCCTTACAAGACTAGGATAGGTCCTGCATGTTGTAATGCCTGCTTTAGTGCATTGTGAGCTTATTAAAAAAACTATTTTTGGCAAACAATAAGTTTAATGACACAAGAAGTTTATAACTTTTTTTACAATTGTTGAGGTGTCAGGATGTGATTGGTATATACAAAAGTAATGTCAGTGTTTGTTCCATGTGAAAGTAATGTAGCACTGATCACAATCTTCCACCTCAAAACGTTATGAAATTTGTTGTTTCTGTACTAGTGTTGTTGTTTTGCAAGAGGTTCAGATTACCTTCTTCTTTCTTTCTTTCTTTTTTTCGGTTGGGTAAAGTTCAAAATAGTTACTTCAGTAGTTCTATTTTTGCCAACTTATTGTAAATGATCTTGTTGATTTCTCTTCAGGTGAGGCCTAACCATGTAACATTCGTTGGTGTTTTATCTGCGTGTGCTCATGGTGGCCTAGTTTCAGAGGGTTGGAGATTTTGGTCAAGAATGCTTGAATATGGAATTCAACCATTCATGGAGCACTATAGTTGCATGGTTGATCTACTCTGCCGAGCCAGCTTTGTTGATGAGGCTTGCAATCTTGTTGAAGAATTGTCCATTCCACCAAATCCAGTAATTTGGCGAACCTTGCTTGTGGGTTGCAAGAAGAATAGGATGTTAGGTAGAGGTGAAATTGTAGCTGAGCAGCTTCTTGAATTAGAACCTCTAAATGCAGATAATTATATACTCCTCTCGAATTTGTATGCATCAGTTTCACAGTGGGAGAAGATGAGCCACGTGAGAAAGAAGATGAAGGAGAGAGGCATTAAGGCAGTTCCTGGGTGCAGCTCTATTGAGGTTGATGGATTTATTCATGAGTTTGCAATGGGTGACTGGTCCCATCCTGAGACAAAGGAGTTAAAAGAATTTCTGAGAGAGATTTCAAAACGGGTTCTTGAATACGGGCACAAACCTAGTATTTCAGATGTATTACACAATGTGGTTTATGAAGAGAAGGAGAGTGCCCTTGGTGAGCACAGCGAGAGGTTAGCCATTGCTTACGGGCTATTAAAGAGTAAAGCACCGGCAGCAATTAGGGTAATAAAGAATCTAAGGATTTGTGGGGACTGCCATGAAGTGACAAAGATTATCAGCAAAATCTATGAGCGGGAAATCATTATTAGGGACCGGATTCGATTCCATAAATTCGTCAATGGAACATGTTCTTGTAGGGATTTCTGGTGAACATCAATATTTTGGGGCTCTCTTACCTGTTTTTTTTATTTTTTATGAGCTACTTATAATTTCGTTTATGCAAAAGCTACACCAACACTCCTTATGACAGGACTTTTGTATGAGGTCTACTTGCTTAGTAAGCATGGACAGAAAGTACCTGGAGAGATTAATCAACAAGTTTGACTGGAGAACTTGTAATTTTGAGATTGGCATCAAGTAAGCGGCATCCATTGATAAAACATTTCGAGCGCTCAAAAGTGTTTCCTAATATCCTGTAATCAGTTATCTCATGGTTTAGTTGGTTTCTTCATCTTTTCATTTATATTTGATGTTTAAATGAAACATCAAGAAATTAGAAATTTCCAAGCACCGATTATTTCTTCATTACCCAAGTTTACTCTTTCAGCACTCATCTAATCCCTAAACATGTTTCTTGTTCTTATTTGCCTTGTTCCTTATATTTGTGGCATCAATGCTACAAGACTACAACTACAAGGTAAGTTTGATCCCAGTTTTACGAAATCTGAGCCTAGTCAAGAAATCAGTGTTTTAAGAAAGCAATCTTAGTAGACATGAGTGCAAAGCAATCTAGAAGACATGCAAGTGACCAAAACATCACGTCATTGACTTGACATGGCTAAAACATCACAACACATCAAGAAAATAAGAATTTTTATTAAAGAGAAGTGAACACCAACAACGTAGGTAGCCCGAGTTATTCCAATGTAAAGGCTCTCCCTCACTCCACCTTTCCAGTACACATACTCATCATCTAATCTAAGACACGCATAACAGCAAGGATGAGCCTGAGGCCTGAGTCCCCACTACCTTCCCCACTCTCCCTAATATTGGTAGCATTCAACTCCACAATTTCGTAGTATTCAACTACTTAAACTTGGATCTCTAGAGGCCATCTGTACATCTCTTCTTCTGCCGTTGGGATGTTAAAAGTAACCAATCCAGTGGCAGAGTCATAGTTGAAGTTGGTCTCAGCACTGCCCACAGTGCACTTCAATGGGCGCTGGGAAGAGTAAGCACCAAACCGTCCACATCCCCGGACTTTGAGGGTAATTGTTGCAGTTGGAGATCGGTTCTCACTGAGACTAGTGGTCAGCTCTGAGGAAACTTCACCATCAAAGAGCTCAGGTTTCCTGTCCGAAGCCAAGTGGATCTCAACCTGCTCCACAGCACCACCAGCGTTGAACATGTTGAGCAAGCCTATTGCCGCAAATGAAATACTAGATGTTATTTCCTGCATCACAGAGAATCAGAAAATTCAGTATCTCATAATTAAGAGTCACCTGAGAGAAAAAGAAATAAGAGGATGACTAGAATGACCCACCTTAAGTGGACAGAAATGGAAAAGTTCATACTCAAGAACTTTTAGTGTCACCGGCACTGAAGCACCCTTTGGCAACCTAACCACTTCTCCTGAAATCCAAAATGTGGGGTTGATTTCAATATTTCAACTTTTGAGAATGTTGTAAGAATAGAAGTTTTACCAAGATTCCTTATTTTAAGCAAATATATAAGCAGAAATTAATAAAGTCTAGTATTACTGAAGATTCTAATGAATTAATAACTCTTTCATATGAATCTTTAACATTCAACTTATTTTGGTTAAACTATTCATCCAAAATGTACATCAGCTACTTGCTTTCAATGGCGCCTAAAGATCAATTTTTCTTCAGAAGTTGTCAGAAATGGTCATCTCAGAGAAGAAAAATTACCTGATCTATGGGCATAAACTATCATCTCCCCATTCCAATCTGCACCAGCAACTTGAGCAATGAGTTCAACATCAGCATCTCGGACAGAACCAGTGAGGGTACCAGGAGATTCATCATGGATGCGGGTCTTCTTTTCAACCTTGCACCATCCAGCACCTTGGCAGTTGAACACACCAACTACTCCAGAGCATTTATTCACATTCCATACCTTGAGCAAGCTGCAAAACACAATTTTTCACACTGAGTTCTCTAGGAAAGCTCTATGATCATGAATAGAGTATGTCAATAAGATGTCAGAAAAAAGGGTAACAAACCTGGTCCCATCTCTAGCTGGATCAGCAAAGAGACAGTCACGGGTGGGCCTACCAGGTAGCTGAGCACGGAGAACCGATCCATCAGGGAGGACCAGCTTCTTCAGAAGTTCAAAGTTGTGATTGCCAGGTTTATCACTATAAAAAAACAAGTAAAGATTCGCATTATAAACTCGCGATCATAATGTGTTAGTAACACAAACTAATTCCTATTGTAACTTTGTTAACTTAAATGACAGAAAAGTCCCTGCGTAACAATACCTAACATAGATTGGACATCCACCAATTGCACGAGCTGCACCATGATAATCTGCTGCTGGATGTAGACTCTGCAAAATCGACATTCTTTGATCAATATTACTTGGTTCATGTGATGATAATAAATTTTAACCCCTGTTTGTATTCTTTCCTTTCAAATATATGATAATAATGTCAAAGTAAATGGTTTAGCAGGAGGATGTTTAAAACAAGATAAAATTTGAACCATCAAAGCCATTCACCAAATATAAAAGATGATTTATGCAATTATTTTCTAGAATCATTACATAATTTACATTATCTTATAGTACTAATAAGCATGCGAAGAACATATATTCGTTTCTAGAGCTATGAGAATGAACTCACTTCATTAGTTCTCAATAATCCCCTTTTCAAACATTAGCTCAAATCAATTAGGACCCAGGCTTGATAAAGAAGCATATCAAGGCAAAAAATTATTAATATATACTTACATGGAACATATCCCAGTCAGGTTGCATGAATTCTCCAAGGAAGAGAGAGTTGTAAGCCACAGACGAAATATGGATGGTGTGGGAAGCAGGGTCATGAGGGTAAAAGTCATCAGAAGCTCTGACCACAGCAGTCTGCTTGGTACTGTAGATCCCATCAGTGTTGTGACACATGCAAGCAATGCATCCATTGTCAGAGAAGTTTCGAGCAATTGAGGCCTCAAGGGCCTGGTGGTAGCTACGTGTGAGAGAAACTCTGCCACCATGGCCAGCTCCAAGAGTCTCAATAATGTTCTGTACGTCAACTTTTACTCCATCTACTCCACATGAAGCTATGTAAGCGTGAAGCTCATTGTAGAAGTCGAAGACCTTCTTAGGATGCACCAGACCCAGGCCATGGACGGCGAGGCTGTCCATGACTATGTCTGGTTGGTTGCCCATTACACCGGGGGACTGCACTGGGTATGCAAGAGCAGTGTCATAGTGTTCCATACCATCAGCTGCCGGCTTCACTCCACCCCAGTAGCCAGCTAAAGCATGCCATACGTATACATACCTGTGAACAAGTAACAGAAATGGAACTTCATGAATAAAGTATGTTATTTCCTTGGAAATGCGTTCTCTTTGATTTATTTATTTAACCACTTTTTAAGCATATTCATATCCCTTGCCACCACAAATATTCTTTACCAGAATTCTGATCATGGTAATAAATAAATTTCTTCCACTCATCGGGTATTTAACTTAAAATTGTTTGCACTAACAGATTATGGATAGCATGGGGATAGACCATGAAATACAAGAGCAATTTTGGTCATATCTTTTATTTCATTTTTTTTTTTACACAATTCAATTTTCAGATCTCAATTACAAGATATTAAGCAAGGAAAAAGGATTTGGTTTCTTTTAGTGGCTATCATGTCTGAACAGTTCTACAGAAAGTAAAAAACAAGAACAAAATTACTTCTGTGAATTTAACTAAGGCATCTGAAAATTATAGCAAAAGAGAATATATATTGCATTCAAGGTTAGAGGAAAGAAGAATAGTTTGCAGCTCTTATCAGTTCTCCAGGAAGATACACATGAAATGCACCCCAGCAGAATACAAAAAGAGTAATTTATAGATCAACTTGGACCACTTACTTCACGTTGTGATGTTGCTTGGCTTCATTCACAACTTGCTTCAAGCCTGGTTCATTGTTCTGGCCATTCTTTTGGAATTTTGCATTCTCTTTTATTCCCGTCAACCTAGTTGCAAACCTACAAGCAATAAATTAGCAAACAAATCAATAACCATCTGCCTTAATCAGTACAGAGAGCACAAGAAAAGGAGGGAAAAAGGGGGGGGGGGGGGGGAGGAATGTGCTCCAGGAAGATGACCATTGAGGCCATCCTCACAACTCGACCTATACCAGAGACAGAACCTAGACTAAGCTAAGGCCAGAAATCAAGAAGAGATTTCAGGCATTAGACAGTGTCCTCAAGTGTCTCTGCATTACTCTGAGGACCATCATATATGATCTGTCAGGAAATACTGAATCAAATAGTTGTCTTCAGTGGGTATTATAAGTATAACAGCAGGAGTACTAAAGATAAGCCCTTCTGTTGGTTTCTACTTATGGACTGGCATATCTAAACTCTCACTCATGGGCTGACAACATCATCAACCCACAAGTGCAAGTTCAAAGTCCAAAACTTCCTCAGGAAAACAAAGCTAGATGACAACAGGCCCAACATTGGGTTTACACTCTTTGGTTCTTCTTTAGGTTACTTCTTTACATCTCTTGACTACTGTCTAACATGAAGTATAACTCGGGCAATTCTTTTAAACACAAAGAAACTGTATTTTGACGAGTAGCTGTCCTTTGAGCTTCTGCATGTTTTAACCGAGAAACCAAATATCTTCGAAGCTTCAAATGAGCAGTCTTCTCATGCCAGCTTTGTTCCACCTCCAATATACCAATATGAGACTCAAAATAAATAAATCGGATGATGCAATTTCTCAGACTTCTCCAATGTTGCATGACATGACAAGAAATCTACTAAATTAATGGCAAGATAATCATAAGCATCGAGAATTCCTTATTGGGGTTAAAAGAGAGAATTCATAATGTATATAGCACATCACTTGAAATGTACATGTGTATGACAGAGAGAGAGAGATCTTACTGTGCTCCTTCTTGCACAACACAATTAACGTCCTTGGCTTTATTTTCAATCTGTTGCCAACCATCATCTATAATAAGGAATCTCGGAGGTGTCTCTCCATCAGATAAGCTGGTTCCAGAACATAAGTCAGTAATTAGTATCTATTATTGTTGCTTTTGGAATTTAAGTTACCAAGTACTGAAGCTAACTTGGTGCTATGTTTTTTTTATTACCTTTTAAGGCCTTCTTCAACACCCTCAGCTGTGACATCGGTGTAGAAAGCATCCCATGTGCACCAGCCAAACCAATCAAGGAAAGAAGGCAACTACATACAACCAGCAGAAGAGTACAGTGAGATTCATTCAGACATTTCTTATAAAATTAACCAATTTACTTGCTTTGCTATCAAACATTTGTTTCATATTTAGGGTATAATGAGCATTTAGACATGTCTTATACTATTAACCGATCAACTTGCCATGCCATCAAACATTTGTTTTATATTTCGATAATTGCTACGGTTCTGCACATTTCCAATTGATTGACTGGAACCAAACAAAGGGAGCTGTTCTTACCTTTTTCTTCTCACGGTGACGAAAAGTTTGGATGTGCTTTTCTACAGCCCTGCTCAAAACGTAGAAAATAAGGAGTCATGACTCATTCACCGGAGAGTAGGAAGCAAAAACATTATCTTCATTCAAATCCATTATTTGTTGTTGGCGTGAAATATAGAAAATAAAGATAAATAAAGCTTTCAGGATTTTTAAAAACAGAGACCTAATGCAGAACAAGAACATGATTCAAAGAAGTTAAGGACTCACTTTACAGCTTGGTTGATTACTTCAAAGGGATTGGTTCCAGCATGCACGTAAACAAGGTGAAGGCCTTGATTTGTCTCTACAGTAGAATCTCCTGCAAAACCAAATCACACCACAAAAAACAAGTCGTTTTGGTTCTTTCGAACACGATCCTTTTTTTTCTTCCGCAAATGCTATAAACTCCATTAAATTGATTCATTTGAATGATAGTCATTCAGTGGTTTCTTCAGTCAAGTTGTGTTCGCATTAATGACAGCTCCACCCCACATACAGATGGTTATTCTCCTTCATGGCAGACGGGATGGGACTGAATTAACGGAAGATATGGCCTTAAATAATGGTATGACAGGCAAGGTATGTATTGCCTACACCAGATACATTTTGATGGCCATGGTGTACTCACCACTCTCGAGGCAAATCTCTATCTCATTATTGTCGTTGCCTTGCAGAACAGCACGGAACTGGCCTTCAAGGAGAGGGAGTAAGACAGTGTAGATGGTTGGGGCGTCATCTTGATTGCCTCCTTCCGTGTCATCTTTGCTCTCTATGAGCATGAATTGGGTCTCCAAAGGAATATCTCTCCCACATGTCCCCATTCTCTGAGTCATCCACCATAGCTTAAATCGGAAACAACACATGAATCTATGATCCCTGTTACAAAATCAATCTCACAATTAGTATACTTGCACATTTCACATATGTTAAAACATTAAAACTTGAGAAATAAATTATCTAACCGAGAATACATGAGAGTTCACTGATTCTAAAACTCAAAACTACAGTGAAAGCAGAGTTGGCTGCAAGTGTGCAGATCTATAACATCAAACTTTCTCATTTTATGTGTAAGACATGCATTTCCACATACTTCATTTGTGCATGACAGTAAATTTCTTAGAAGCATTATAACTTACTCTAAAACACCCATGGGGAACACATGGAGGCTTTTACTATCAGAAGCTGAGGCACCAATGAAAGCACCAGCAACAAGCCCCACACCTGGACCCGGAGTCAACACAATGTTATCAGGCACTCCAGTCAGAATGGTCTTCCCATGAACCACAAGGTTCCCATCATTGATGGATATCTTTGGTGTGACCGTCATTTTTGAGCACCCAAGTTCTGTCCCAAGATATAAGAAATCAACAAACATAACACAAAGCGAACCCAATAGAAATCAAAATCAACATAATTGAATAATTGAAATCATAAGATTTTGCAACATGAAGGCATCAATAACACAAGAAAATTGTTAAAGTGGGATTCTTATAAGAACCTAGGGGTTCATAATTTCAACGTAAGCTTATCCAAATATTCGCCACGCGATTTCCATGATGGAGAGATCCAATTGATAGTACTAGTAGAGGTCCTCCTGAAATGTGACTTGGGGATCCACCTCAATCATTTCCACCAACCCAATTGTCCCCAAAATACACTATAACCTTTTTCTTTTCCTTTTCTAACAAAATTAAATAAATAGATAAATCCAAACACTTGGTGCCATTCGTGATTTTTTCTTCTGGGTATTTCCAACCATCACAAATTTTGACTCTTTTATCATAAACAGAACTCAGATCGGAAATAAGGCATAAGTTCTCAACTTTTCTTGGGTGCTAAGAAACATTCGAAGCTAAAAACCCTGGATATAGCAACAATTAATTCAGAAAAAAGTCAAAAAAAAAAAAAAAAAAAAAATTATTGGATTGTTCTTATTCGGCAATTAAATACAAGAAGTTGAGGCGGTTTCTGGAAAAGACGAGTAAAAAGGAAAATGATTTGGAACAGCCGCATCGGTGGTGGACCACAGCGTTCTTTTTCCACTTTCCATTTTCAAACTTTATATACCAAGTAACTAATATGGAAAACTAACTAATAAAAAATCAAGAACTACATAAATATATATAAATGAAACAGTAAAAGTTTCAAAATGTTTAGATTCACGGAAAACAGAGCTTGGACAATCTGAAATGAAATTATCACGATTAAGAAGGCAAAAATAAAATTCTTCTTTCCGAGAAACAGAGGTGTATATCAAAATTTAATAAGAAGGAAATTAACAGAGCTCGGCTAAATTTGCAAAATTCAAGATTCATCTACGCTTTCCAAGTTGAAATTCCTTGAGAAACAAAATGAAAAGCTTTATATTCGTTAAGCAAACATAACATGAAGCTTAACAACCTGGAAATCAAATAAATAGTTCCGCACAGCTCGAATTCCACAAAACAAGAAGAGCAAGAAAAGCTAAAATTAGTCAGAAATTCAGCATAAAAAAACTCACCAGTAAGTCCCTCGCTAGCTAAGGAGTTGAAACTCGAAAGTGTTTTTGGTGTAGAATCTAGTTATAAAAGAGAATAGAGAAAAAGAAGCTTAGTCAGCAATGCAATTAGCAAAAGAAGAGCATTCAACGAGGAATGCTCCTTCTACTTCTAATGCTATGAAACAAGGAAAAGTCACGCAAAGCAAAGCAGAGCAAGCAACGCTCTGTTAATAATGGAGTAATAATAAGTGAGCTGCTTTATATAGCGTCTCAACCGTTAAACTTCGAGCATGTTCCGAAACTCCATCTTTCCAGATCTTGACACCTGGATTTTGAACCTCTACAGAAGGATTTGTATTTTTCCTATAAAATATATTGGGATATTTTTGCTGTTCTTTGAAAAGTTAAAACCCCATGTGGTGGCTGATGGGTATGGCCGTCTGAGCCTCTAAGGGGCAATGTAAATTGGAACAAAAGTGGTTCATTGTTTTTCTTTCATTATTATTATTATTACGTCATCACCGACCCAATCTCATTGTCTCTGTCTCATTCATTCGGGTTTATGTCTTCTATTGAATGTAAAGGTTGGTTTGTTCGTACTCACTTTCATTTACATGTTGAAATGAATTTCGTGTGAAATACGATTATGAAGGAAATGAAATTAATACTTAGTTGCATGTTTTTGCTTTTTACCATCATGGTCATGGGCAGTGGCGGCTCTAAGAATTTTTTTCAATGTATTCATTAAAAGTCACCTGAATTACTATAATTATTGGCTAGTTTGAATCGTGGGCAGAACCAGAAAAAAATTTATAGGAGTGCCAAGTTGAATATAACAAAATTGAAATTCATAAGTTAAAAATAATAATAATAATAATTCATGATTCAAAACAAATACTTTTTTCATAAATTAGCTTGAAATGTAAGTCAACGAACAACATGGATGCAAACACTTCCGAATCTTGAAATTTATTTATTTATTTATTTTGATAGTTATGATAGCATTTAAACTTTTAGCATTTATGACATCAATTGATTTTTGGTATAAATAAGATTCGAATTCAGAACTCTTACTCGAGGACAAGAGATTTTATCAGTTGAACTAAATTTTATAAACTAATTATATAACCAATTAAAAACATGATAAATACAAGACAATAAGACAGTTACTCAAACAACTATTAACAAACATAAATATAAAATAAACAATATCAAATCACCATTGTTTATCATTTATATAAATATAAATATATAATAAGCAACATCAAAACCATAACAATTTTCCAATATAAATATATAATATAATAAATATTAAATATTAATTTGGGCCAATATATGTTTATGATTTGTTAATTAAGTCCATATAACTCTTGAGCTACACGTGGTGCTTATTACACCACATGCCTACTGATTGTACTACAAAGAACATGTGGTGGTGAAGTATGACAAATCATGTGAAGAAGTGTAATTTCAAATTTGCAAACGAGAAACCAAACCCAACAAAAAAAGAAGCATCCTAGAAGGCCAGAACGAAGAAGTGAGTTAAGAAGATAATGCCAATTCGAAGTGAAGAAGAAGAAGAACTGATGCCGGCAAAAAGGATGAAATTAGAGTTGACAACAATGGCGCAAGATTTGTTGTTGTACCAAATCAATTTTGTATGGTTCAGTTGTTTGGGTTAATTTTTGTTGTTATTTGTGATTTTTTTAGGGGCTGAGTAGGTTGAGTCTACTAGAATCTCAAGTTATGGTATTCAATTCTTTTATTTAAGGGTGTTCCACATCTATATAATTTTTTTTTCCACATTTTTTTAAGCCTTTTTATGCATTTTGTAAGAAGTCAGGGTGTTCATATGAACACCTTGACCAATGAGTAGCGCCGCCACTGGTCATGGGAACGAAGTTTTTTTAAGGAAAATTATTCAATAGTTTTGGACTACAAATAAATGTTTTGTTTTGTACCAAAAAAATAAATGTTTTGTCCTCCATCTCAAAGTGGTAGGTCTTATCATGAATTTAATTGGTGGGACCTATCATTCATGTGGTGGGACCTACAATTTATATGAGAAAGGGACTACGCATAATCACTCATCCTTTAAAGTTTTCCACCATCATTAGGCTAGCAATAAGTTCAATGTCACGAATTTTTTATTTTATAACTATTGAAGTGTTAGTGGTAGGTCTTATCATGAATTTAATTGGTGGGACCTACCATTTATATGGTAGGACCTATCATTCATGTGATGGGACCTACAATTTATGTGAGAGAGGGACTACGCATAATCATTCATCCTTTCAAGTTTTCCACCATCATTAGGCTAGCAGTAAGTTCAGTGTCACGAATTTTTTATTTTTATAACTATTGAAGTGTTATGTTTTTTATTAATACATAATAAAAGTAGGATTATTAAAAATAGTGAATCTTTATGAAATTGATGTTGTTTTAGTCAAAACTTGCAACTTTTACAAATTGTGGAAATAGTTACAGTATTACTCTTGACTGTTGAGTTCAAAAGCGGAACTACTCAATATTTTTACAAAATTAATTAAAATTTTAATTTTTTGGGCTTGGCGACTTGGCCCACTTAAAAATATGAGCTCCTCTAAAAAAAAAAATTAAAAACAAAAGTTATACTTTTTAACACAAACACTCAAAATATTTGAACTTTTATAAATGAGGATGAAGTTATAAGTATATTATAAAATTTTAAAAATGTCTAATTTGCATTTTTTTTTTTTTTTTAAATAGTTTACCTCCAACCTGATTTGGAGGAATCATCCTCCAACCTACTACGTGGCACTTAAATAGACTATCCACCTGTATTTTAGTTACATAACATTTTTCATGAGTCATATGACTTTTTTAAATAACATATGTGGATTGTCTATTTAATTAACTCGTAGTGGGTTGAAGGAGAATTCCATCAAAACCGGGTTGGAGATAAACTCTATCCTTTTTTTTAGTATAAAACTTAAATTGTTAAATTTTTTCAATATTGTATGACATTTTTCATTGAATTTATATAATCTTTATACAAATAAATGATATCTAATTAAAACTAGCAATATTAAAATTCAAAAGAGAAATTGAATAAAGAAGTTTAGAGTGATATTACTTTTTTAAGTAAATACATAGGTTGTTTCATTTCTCATATATAAAACATGAAATTTTTCGATGACATTTTTTTTTATATGTGTGTATATATACATATTATTTCAATTAACGTAGCAGTTTGGCCTTCCAAGCAAAAATTTATGATTCCATCCTCCTTGGGTTAGGCCGTATCAAACTTTAAACTTGAAAAATGCAGTATATGTTCCAATTACTTCCAAATTCATTGCCTAGAGGAAGAGCTCATGCAACTAAACATGTGGTACATTTTTATCTTAAAAATTTAAAGAAAACACAAAAAATTTTAAGTGCTTTTGTTCATTTTTTTTGCATGCTAAATCTTTGTTTACAATGGGGAGGAGAAAAGAAAGGTATTCTCAACCCAAAAAGAGGGTGCTTCCTTCTCCTTTGAGGATCTGGCTAAAGCAAAAGCAACCAAATCACGATGTGTAGGAATAGGAACAAAAATTAAATTATAAAATAAAGGAGATAAAAGACCAAATATGTTGAATCGCAAATTCTACCTTGGTAAAGCATTCTTCATCCTTGTGCAATAAAGTGAAAAGTTGGGTAAAAGAAGCTTTAGCTATCAATTTGTGGAAACATCTCCTGGCTAAGCTGAAGGGCCCAGAAAACAACTAATGTCTCATCCCATCACATAATTCATCCCTTAAATTTGATCTCATGTCATAAGCAACAACCGTTACGCACTCCATTACTATCTCACCATACACAACCAAATCTGGTCTTATTCGACTCTGGAAATCGAACCAAAGCTCCATTTAGGATATGTTTGGGATAGAGGGAGGTGAAGGGAGAGGAGATGACAGTAGAGTGGAATGTTCATGAAATATGCTAATTTTTAGTATATTTTGGTCATCTTATCTTCTCATCTCTTCTATTCTCCCTCCATTTAACCTAGAGTTATCTTAACCATTGGGAACCTAAGGAGTTTCCATATCTGCAAGGTGGGATGACCCGAGATAGATATAGGATCCATTTTTCATCTATAAATATTCTTGCACATAACGATCAACCTTATGCATAATTGTGCATTCCGAGACATGAAAAAAAGGAGTACCGACTTACTGCCCTTTTAATTTATATTTGCAATTGCACCCCTAATTAGGTTTTAATGTCATTATCTTCTACATTATTATAACTTATAAGTTATAACCATATAAGCATAGTGTAGAATTCCAAATTATCATTTCTCTTGGGCTGAAAATGTTAAAAAACACCTAGAATAATAATTATAAAAAAAAAAAAAAAAAAACACCTAGAATAATTGGTGGTGCGATCTTGATGTTGTTAAAAAATGTATCATTGAAGATACACGCAAAATGGTGTCCATCCTTTTTCTTAAAAATGGGATTAGTTTGAGTAGAAAGTAGAACCATCCATTTGGCTTTAAATAAAATTAAAAAATTAAAAAATAAGAAAGAAAGGAACCATCCATTTGGCTTAAAAATGAAAAGAAAGAAAGAAAGGAACCATCCATTTGGCTGACACTCTTTTTTATTATTATTTTTATTCGTTTACATAAGCTGGCTAGGTCCTTTTGAATATATGCGCACTTTTTTTTTTTTTTTTAATGATTGTAGGGGGAAAAATTGATTAAGACAAGTATAGGGCTACAAATAAAATAGGAAGCAAAGTTGGGTTTGGTCTTCACTTTACAGCACATTACATATACATTTTACAGCTTGGATTAGTCCATAAAATATCTTATAAATATCTACAAAATATCACGTATATGTTCTGTGAGGTTCTAATATATTCTAGGACAAAGAATTCTATAAAAAGAAAGGGAAAAGCGACGTGAAGTGGGGGCAAAAAAAAAAGATGGAAAAAAGGGCAGAGATGCAAAAAATTGGAAAAGAGACTAGAGAGGGGAATCTCTCAGGTGTTCGGTCAATGTATTTTATTATATTTACAGCTATATTTGATATATTATGGATCTAGATGTGGACGTAGGTAAATTGCCAAACCATTTAGAATTATGTGTTTTGTATTCTGTTCTATTTTTTCATCCAACAGTCTCCAAGGGACTGAGATTCATCGTGCTGATAGGTTTGATGCGGTTCCATTATAAAGTGAAAAAATCCCACCTTCAATTGAATATATACGTGTTTGACTGGTAGAGACACCTTGAATTTCAATAAGAATGGTTGTATGCTTTATGCTTCATATATTCTATATACAACATAATATAGCTGATAGGATTATCATTATCTAAAGTAACATATACATGTGCATATAAGTGGATAACCAATCCGTACACAAAGTCGGTATCAAGAAAAAATTACCTTAATATATAGATTAAGTAAGAGGCATATATGAGTACACATGAAATTCATTTGCACATAAAAATGTTACTTGTCTTACTTGTGCAGTTGTGCTACTATATATACAAACGGTGTGCTAAATTGTGAATGACATTATTTGATGTTACCAACTAACTACCATTGGGAGTGCAAGAACTACACTTTCATCCAAATTAATCAAAATAAACTATAAGCAGATATATCAAATAATATTCATGAGGAAGCAATATTGTTATTTCTCTCACAATAATTTTTTAAGCTCTAACAATTTTATAATGAAAAAGTGAATTGTTATGCAGAAAAATCACTCCTCGTCAAGAGTCAGGACTAGGACCACTTTACAAATATGGGAATGGCTTGGGTCCAGTGCATAGGAGTATTGGACCTGTTGAGATGTTGCCACATGTACAAAAACTATACAAAATTGAACATGTGGCAGAATCTCAACGGGTCCAATACTCCTGTGCACTGAACCCAAGCCTTACCCTACAAATATTCAATATGCAAGCAACAGAATTTTGCAATCAGTGCAATTATCTGTCGTAGCACTAGCAGTAGTGATGAATTAGGCCAAAGTGTGGCTATTTAAAACCAAAAAAACACCAAGTTACAAGATCATATTGCAACTGAAAGAAGATGATTGTTTCGTAATAAACATGATCATATTCCATTACTATTTTATCTACTATTTTTTTGATAATTAGGCAATTTATCTACTAACATATCTCACGTCACGTCATTACCATCGAAATGAGAAACAGGATGGAAAGGTTGTTGGGATGAGCAAGTTGAAAGTTGATAGTCTTTGGGCAAATGGCCAATTTGTCGGGACGTACAGCAAACTTTGAGTGGCCCACTCACTGCTCAACACGAATGCGATCCACGTCTGAAATTGCGACTCTATCGTTACGTGCTCCTCTTTGCCACGTTGGCCGCGTATCTATACAGAGCCTCGGGTCACATTGGTGGGCCCGACTCGGTACCCAGATTGCGGAACTTGCAGCTAACAAAGCTTAAGTTCACGTGAGGGTTGGTGATTGATGAAGACCTGAAAATTAGTCTAAGCAATTTCACGACATAATGGGCCCCGACACGTCAAGTGTAACAGCGATAGATATCGATGATAGATCTCTGGCATATTGGGTTTCACGTGAGCTATCTCGCTGGTTTCTACTCATCGTGGTCTACTTCTTCTCGGTGTTTCTTCTCATCGATTTTATACTAGGTTAATCTACAATTGTAGTTTATGCATGATTTTATTTGATTTGCTTGACATATTAGAGCATTCCCAATGGCTTAGGCAAAATTTAAGCTTAAGGAACTACTTTTTCTATTTTAGCTAATCACTTTTTAAAACACTTCCATCCGATTCTCTATTTCTAATATTATTTTATTTAAATATTATTTCTTCACTAATTTTTTATTATTATTTTCTACCCAACAGAAACCAAACCCCACAGCAACCTCATCAAAGTTTTACAACAGAGCCACAGAACAAAGTGCAAACAAATTGAGCAAGATCTCACAGAACACTCATCGAACAACCTCATAGCCTATCAAAATATTACAGAATCATCAAACTCTCACAGCAAATTTACAAAGCCCCAAATCAAATTTATCAAAACTTCACAGCAATTTTATCAAAACCCCAAGAAACTCATCAAAATTTCACAACAAGCAGCCCAGCAACAAGAAGATGGAACTGAAGCCTGGGTTCGCACAGTGGTCATTGGGCTTCGAGTGGTGGCACCGACAGCCGACGCCTCCATTACGCTTTTTGCCCAAACTTTTTGTCTCAACAAGCCATGGCCAACCATCGAAATCGTTCACCTCGCTGGGATCGACGACACCGAAATCGTTCACCTCGCTGGGATCGGCTACACCATGATTGTCCAGATTGGTGACCCGTTTGAGAAAAATAAAAATCATGCAAAGAGAGAGAGGCCTTGAATAAACAAAGAGATGGTGGCCGGTGAGAGAGACGGCAGCTATTGAGAGACAAGAGAGAGAGACGATGAGAGAGAAAATTGAATAAATAAAGGGTTTAAAACAAAAATAATAATAAAATATTGATATGGCTTAGCTACAGTATCAGGCATAAATAGCCTAATACTGTAGCAAAAACTCATTTTGGCAGATATGAAACTCATCGGTTGGGAGCAGTTTTTGGGCTTAAAAGCTATTTTTGAGTTAAATTTAGGTTTTAACAGACCCATTGGGAATGCTCTTAGACAACAGTGGATCCACGATTTTGTTTAAGTGGGGCAACTAAAAATTCAGTGTTATTCAACCGACTCTAACTAGTAAAATACTTCGGGAGTACATTAAATGCATACTCCCAAATATTCTATAATTTTCCCTCCAATTATTATTTTGACCTCTCTCATTCTTCTTTTATATAAATAATTTGGTGGGGGTAAATGCAAAATATCTTAAAATTTTGAATTGAGTTGAGTCTACTATCATCTGAATCATCAGTTTGTATCATCTGTAGGAATAACACGTGTTTCTGCATGATTAAGATTATATGTCTCAAACTCACTTTAGTAAAGGAATGTTACCCCTTGCTACATTCCAAAGAGGAGATTGGAGGAGCAAGCAATCATAAGTTTAAACATCGAGCTTGAAAGGAAATGCAATGACCAATGGTATCGGGCACAAATGCTAAGCATAAAGAACAAAAGCCAGCGTGTGGTTGCAATTGAGCAACAAGTGAGGGATTTGACTCAAAGCATTCAATAGTTAATACAACAGAAAGATGAGATGATCTAGAGTCTCCTCTAGCCATAAATGACTCCCCCCCCCCAACAACCTAGCACTAAATGAACGAAGAGAAGAAGAAGCCCCACCCACAGGACCCCATGACAATGCACCGGTGGTCAGTGGTCACTCTTTCAATTGCAAGACAATGGGAGCACGACTAATATATTATACTTAACGGCTTTCGATCCAAAAAACTGAAGATAGGTCGAGATAAGCTACAATTATATAAATCCTCATTAGTTGCAAATCCGTGCAATATGGAAAAGTTTTACAATATGTTTTTATATAGGATTAATTGCATTTTTCCCTTATTATTGGATCAAATTCAATCTTCATCTAAAGTATGAAATCAAGTAATCCCCTAATTGATTGATAATGAAGAAATTGTCTCCCTCCTTCATTAATTTTCATCAAATTCACATTTCCTATTGTCTAAATTTCCAAAGTCTAATTTATTTTGCTTAAATATTGTTTTAAAATGCCTATTTTGTTTATAATGTGCAATCAGGCACCACCACATAGTAGAAAGAAAAAAGAAGAAAGAAAAATTATATTTTTCAACCCTAATCTTTCACCAATTTTTTAATCCACCCCAACTATCAATTTGAACAAGTTACCCCCCAACTAGACTGAATTGCACGCACAATACCCCCTCTATCTAAAATGATGTTAACTTTAATAGAAAAGTTAAGTCATGTGTTTAGCAGGACCCAGGCCCAAGGGCGGATTCACCTTGTGACCAGGGTGGGCATGGGCCCACCCTCAAATTAAAAAATATATATATTACTAGGTGTATATATATAAATAATATATATATATATATATATATATATATATATATATATATATATATATATGGATTTTATAAAGTGCCATCCTTAATTTCATTCTTAAAAAAATTATTGGTATATAAATATATCAAAATTACTAAACAACAAAAATCCCAAATAATAAAAAAAAAGCCCAAAAAGTGTCCACCTTAGACTAAATTCCTGGCTCCGCCCCTGCCTAGACCCACATCACCAGCTGAGTCTACTTAAACAAAAGTGAATTCCCAGAATTGCCCTCACTGTTCTCCACTGCAAAAATTAAAAAAATAAAAATAAAATCATTTTGTTTCACTTTCTCAACAAACCAAACTGAATCCAACCCTTTCGACCATGGACCAATTCACTGAAGGTCGGGATAGATGCGTGAATGTGATTGGTTTTGGAATAAAGAGGAGTCCTGCTACAAAGTATCCGAAAGTGGAGCTTCAGTTTCTTGAGAAAAAATCCAAAGGAAAATGAAGGGAGTTGGATGGAAATAGTGCCGAAAAATAAATGCCGAGATTTTGCTATATATATGTTAAGGGATTTTTAGATTTGTGGCGTGAGAGATTTGTTTTATAAAAAAAAATATTAGTATTAGTTTTTTTATCTGATTATACAACTTTTGTTAATTTAGTGTTTGTGATGAGGGCGATTTAGTCAATTTGCTTTTTAAGTGGACTCCAATTAGTGCGTGGGCCTCAGGAGTCACGTGCAAAGCACGTGTGTATATAATTTTTGTCCAAAATAACATCAAATTTCAAATCTATAATTTTGGGACATTAAAAAATGAGTGAAAGATTAGGATGGAAAAGTGTAATTTATTCAAAAAAATATTCTTTGATAAAATTATGTTTGGAATCATTTTATTTCAAAAATATTGTGTCAATAACATTATTCTATTTTTAATATTATTTTTAAAGCACCAAAATAGGTATCAACAGTGTTTGCAAATATTAAAAAAGAGCTAGTGGCCATGTTTGGAATCATTGTATTTTAAAAATATTGCGTCAATAACATTATTCTATTTTTAATATTATTTTTAAAGCACCAAAATAGGTATCAACAGTGTTTGCAAATATTGAAAAAGAGCTAGTGGCCACTTATGTTGATCATATATTTCAAGAAACCAATTATTTGAATGATTTCAACACCTAATTCCAATCCTAGTGTATTGGACTAGTGGTACCTAATGGGTTGGCCTAGTGTTGGAAACTCTAATCTTCAAGAGATTCTTTTTTGTAATTCAAGGATTCGAGGAATTTTGCCACCATTTTTATTTTAAATAAAAAGAAGAAGCTAATTTCCGTTTAGCTTTTTCGTTGGATTAAAGTTAGTTTCTAGTTAAGTCATTTAGATTTGAAAAAATAAGTGATATTTTCCAACATTAACACCATAGAGGATTTTGGCCATTATACGTGTCGTTTTTTCCCACGCATTTGTAATCCCGTAATGGCAAAATTTCAATGATACACTATAAATATGCAATGGGTCTGATTAACTGGTGTCCTTAGGGTATTTGTTAAGAGCATCTCCAACAGAAAAGCTATTACTTCACCCACCTGTAGAGAAAAAACTCACTATTTACTTACTTTTTCAAATATAGTACTAAGACATTCTTTATTTTTTCACTACTTCAAATAAATATGATTCTTTTATTCTTCTATCCCATTAAATATTTATTTTTCAATTCATTCTTTTTTATTTTTTATTATTTCTTTTTTCATCCCAAATCAATTATTATTCTTAGCCAAATCCAAAATCTTCAGCCCCAATTCAATCACCCAACAACAATTACGCAAAATCAACACACAACAACCCAAATCAAACACACAACAAAATCAACCCAAATCCACAATTTTCACACACACACACACACACACACACACACACACACACAAAAAAAAAAACACACACACACACACACACATAACAATCCCCAAAAATTCCACAGCAACCCCTGTGACCAAGAAAACCCAGCAACAAGAAGATGGAAAAGAGAAGACCAAATGGTCCCTTTGGCTTCGACGGCAATGAAGAGGTTGAGATCGGCGTCAATGCTCTTTCCTCTTTGAAAATGGAGGCTCTCAAGCACTTAGGCAGCTGAGAAAAGGATGAGAGGATGTTGGGCTTCGCACGGCGGCATTACCCAAAGGGGACTCGCAAATTTGAGAGTTTCGAAGAAGAGAGTAAAGGTGAGAGGCGCGAGAGAGGGAAAGAGAAAGGGATTTCAAGTAAATTAAAATATTGGGGGGAAATAGTTTTTTAATCGGGTAAAGAGCTATAGTGGCAAGAGAGCCACTGTAACAAATAGAGATTTTAAATGGGTCCGGCTTACCTCCAGTGGAGGTTTCACTGGACAATCCTTTTAAATGCATGAGATGTTGCCACGTCATTCTTTCTCTTAATGAATGGTGTAGATTAAAAATAGCAAACATCACTTAACAAAACAGTATTCCAACACTTAACAAAACAGGGGAATGGTTTGGAAACGAAAAGAAACACACATGCAACTCAAGTTTCCATCCTCTGTTTACCTCAGTTTTCAGTTCCCACATCAATCAAAGCAAAGAAATTATATTATAGCAAAATTCCATGAATAAATAAAACAAAACCCAGTAATAAAGAAACCGAACCTGTTTGAGGTTGCAAAAACCTTCATAGTTCTAAATGGGTCCGGCTTACCAAGTGCGAAACTTTTTAAAACATTTACTTTTACTTTGTAACTTGGACGGCTTGATAGTTCTAAATGGGTCCGGCTTACCAATGAATTTACACTACAGTATGATCCTAATGTTTCGCACTTGGTTTTTGTTTTTCAATATTTTCAAATTTTATTTCCGTGTTTTGATGGAGTGTGAGATTGAGTGGAAAAATGGGTAGAAATTGTGGATCAGGATGGGACGTCATCTCTGCTTTCGCTTGTCAAAGCCTTTGACTCTGTTCTTGATATCTATGAAGGTTTTTGCAACCTCAAACAGGTTCAATTTCTTTATTACTGGGTTTTGTTTTATTTATTCATGGAATTTTGCTATAATATAATTTCTTTGCTTTTGAATGATGTGGGAACTAAAAACTGAGGTAAACAGAGGATGGAAACTTGAGTTGCATGTGTGTTTCTTTTCGTTTCCAAACCATTCCCCTGTTTTGTTAAGTGCTGGAATACTGTTTTGTTAAGTTCTGTTTGCTATTTTTAATCTACACCATTCATTGAGAGAGGAAGTGACGTGGCAGCATCTCATGCATTTAAAAGAACTGTCCAGTGAAACCTCCAATGGAGGTAAGCCAGACCCATTTTAAATAACCTAAAGAGAGTCTCTTGGAGCTGTTTTTATGTTTTTTTATCTACTTTGTACATAAAAGAGTGTTTATTGAGTTTGTTGGAGTTTTTCTAAGGAAGTATTTAATACTTTCACTTTATGGGTGTAATAAAATGTCAATATTAAAATAACATAAAGACAACTTTTAAAGGTATTTTAGACTTTTTCTTTATTATTTTAATATTAAAAATTTATTATTGCCCATGAAATATAAGCATTTAATGTTTAATGCTTTTTAAAGAATGCCTCAAAGGAATGAAAATCTTCTATCCCACTTTTTATGTTCTATTTTATACTCCACCAATCACAATTAGTCATGTGTTAGATTGTGTTAGATTTTTTTTCTATTTTAAATCCTAGTTTTTTTATAAGGAAAAAAAAAAAAAAAAAAACACGTGACGAGTTATGATTAGTGGAGTATAAAGTGTGTTTATCTTCTCATCTCATAGAATATACTCCAGATTTTTATTTTTTATTTTTCTTTATACGTCAAATTTAATTCTTATATATATATATATATATATGATAGAAATTCGAATCAAAATTCACACACACGTAGAGCCTGTTTGGTACGTGTTTTCGTTTTCTGTTTTGGTTTCATGACTTTTTTTAGTATTCAAGTTGGAACTTTTAATCCTGATTTGAATTCAAGATTGTAAAAAAAATTATGTTTGGTACATAGTTTTGAAATCACAATTTTTTTTTTTGTTTGGTACATAGTTTTGGTTTTTAGACTTGGTTGCACCTATAACAATTGTAGAGGATTTCATCTTTAATCTACTATCAATACAAAATTAACAATTTCATTATAATTTTATCATTACATTATTAATTAATTTTTTTAAAATAATAAAAATACAAAATAAATAAATATTTTTTTATCTTCTTATCTTCTTTATATATATTATTTCTCTCTCCACAAATCTCCATCTTATTCTCTTATCTTATTTCTTTCTTTTACATGTATCACTTTAACTCTCTCTCTCTCTCTCTCTCTCTCTCTCTCTCTCTCTCTCTCTCTCTCTCTCTCTCTCTCTCTCTCTTCCTCTAAAACACACTATGCGATGAGAGTATCAACTCTGGTGGTTTTTCTTGATGGGGATCGGCGTGGGGAACTTTCACCGGTTCTGAAGCTAGCGGTTCAAAGGTTGTTGGCTTTCTAGCTTTATAGTTGTTTATTGACTCTATAAATTGGTAGGCAAAAGGGAACTGGATTTCTTGGCTAAAATGGGTGCAATTGCAATCTATCTTTTTGCTCATGTCACTTTGTCATTATTTTGTGGAGGTTGCTTCAATTTTTCCCTTACGTTTTAAGGTCAAGTAGACTGAGTTTGATTGCTTTGTAATGATCGAGTAATGAAGAGAGAGAGAGAGAGAGAGAGAGAGAGAGAGAGAGAGAGAGAGAGAGAGAGAAAAGAGTGACAAGCAGACGAGAGAGAGAGGGAGAGGTGAGGGGTGAAGATAGAATGCTCTGTAATGGCAGAGAGAGAGAGAGAGATTAATGGAGGAGAGAGAGTAAAAGTTTTCAGGTGGGACCCATTAACGATAAGAATTTTGAGTTGAGTTACAACTCAAATTTCTCAAAACACCCAAAGGGATGGATTTGAATTAGGCATGGAACCCACCCTGAATTTGAATTAGTTTTTTAGAATTGATTAAAAATCTGGTGTATCAAATAGGAGGCCGTTTGGTATGCATAACTCAAACCATGATTCAGTGATTTGAATCCAAAATCACTGGGTCCCACACAAAAAAATCTTGTTTGGTACACCATATTTAAGTTCATTCTGAAAAACTAACTCAAATTCAAAGTGAGTCTCATGCCAAATTCAAAAATAATTGATCGGGTGTTTTGGAATTCACTGCTTAACTCAAATCCGGACTCAATCCAAAATTTATTACTGTTACTGGACCCCACATTCATTGCCTTCTCCCCTGTTCTCTCTCTGTCTTCCATTATTCGAACTTCCAATGTTCTCTCTCTCTCTCTCTCTCTCTCTCTCTGCCATTACAGAGGGCTCTGCCCTTTCATTACTTCACGCCTACCCCCATAGTGCTCACTGCACCGCCTACCCCCCACAATGTTGTAGATCATCACCGCTCAACTCTCTCTCTTCCCTTCTTGTCACTATTCTCTCTCTTCATTACTCGGCCAAACCCCCTACTCACAGCCACCGTGACCCAAACATCAAAATCCCAGAGTTACTGTGAACTCCACTATCAACAATCCAAACCCAAAATTTTTTTAGATCAACTCACTTCAACCAAAACCCACTCACCTCTAGCAAACCTGATTGCAACACAATCCAACCCAGTCTCCACATCGTCGAAAAGAGCTCGCACCGTGACGGTTTTAGCACCGATCGCAACCCACATATCGCCAACAATTTCTCTCTTGCAACCCCTTGCACAACCAACCTCAACCTCCACCATGGCAACACTGAATGAGCATATGCTTTAAAGGAAAAGAAAGAGAGAAGAGAACTAAGGGAGAGTCGGTGAAATTTGGAATGACCGAGAGAAAGTAAAATAGATGAGAAAAAAAGAATATGAAAGGATATATGTGAGTGGAAAAGAAGATAAGAGGATAGGTTTTGGGATTTGGAGAGAGAGAAAAGAAGATAAAAGATAAAACAGATAGAAAAAATATTTATTTATTTTGTATTTTTATTCTTTTAAAAAATTAATTAATAATGGAAGGATAAAATTACAATGAAATTGTTAAATTTGTATTGATAAATGGTTGAAATCCTCTACAATTGTTATAGGTGCAATCAAGTCTAAAAACCAAAACTATGTACCAAACAGAAAAGAAAAAAAAAAATTGTGATTTAAATTGTGATTTCAGAACTATGTACTAAACAAAATTTTTTTTACAATTTTGAATTCAAATTAGGATTAAAGTTCTAACTTGAATATTAAAAAAAGTCACGAAACCAAAACTGAAAACGAAAATACAAACCAAATTTTTTTTTTTGTATGGGATCCAGTGTTTTTGAATTCAAATCATAGAATCACTATTTGAATTCTGTGTACCAAACGATCTTATATATTTTAAGGATCTCGAAGATTGAATCTACCCCGAGGAGTGGCCATCAGACTTAATTCTTAATAGACTAATTAATGTATTGGCCAAATTACAAATTACACCCTCTAATTTTGGTCAAAGTTCAATTAAGTCATCTAAGTTTTAACTATGTCAATTCAGTCCTCTAACTTTGGATTTGTTCCAATTTACCTTTTTCTGTTAAGTTCCATCCAAATTGAACGTTAAGCTTATATTGTTTTTATTTCTTTTCCAATTTTACCCTTAGCTCTTTTCTTTTCTATTTCTTTTTCTCTCTCTTCCTTTGCTTTTCTCCTTCACCCATCCCCTATCATCTTAGTATCTTCATTTTTTTTCTTTAAAACTCAGAGACCCAAAATCAACAAGCTTGACAGTGGAGATCGACGAAGGAGCAAAGATTTAGGGGTGGTGGAGATCGACGAAAGAGCAAAGATGAAAACGAAGGCTGACGAACTGGATTTTGGCTTGCAGTTGGTAACGTTTGGTTTGCTAAAGAATGATGATGATTACTGATTCGATTAGAGAGCTTTGCTGACATGCTACGCGATTTGAAGCTAAAATTGTCTCCAACCACATACTATACACACTTTCTCTCACGCTTTTTACACATCCCGATCTCTCTTTTCTCTCTCCAGCAAGAAGAATGAAATATTGAAACAGATGGGTTGCGTTGGTTCCTTGTTTTTCTCTCCTCTCTATTTTTAGTTCCAAAGACCACTTCCAGGCATTGTCAATACCATGTTGCATCTTTCTCGTTTAATTTCATTTGCCACTCCTTTTGCTATTCTCCGTTAGCTCATAATCATATCTCTCCACCACCCCCAAATCTTTGCTCCTTCGTCGATCTCCACTGACAAGCTTGTTGATTTTGGATCTCTGAGTTTTAAAGAAAAAAATGAAGATACTAAGATGATAGGGGACGGGTGGAGGAGAAAAGCAAAGAAAGAGAGAGAAAAAAATAGAAAAGAAAAGAGCTAAGGGTAAAATTGGAAAAAAAATAAAAACAATTTAAGTTTAACGTTCAATTTGGATGGAGCTTAACAGAAAAAGGTAAATTGGAACAAATCCAAAGTTAGAGGACTGAATTGACTCAGTCAAAATTTAGAGGACTTAATTGAACTTTGACCAAAGTTAGAGGGTGTAATTTGTAATTTGGCCTAATGTATCTAAAAACAATGCCATGCATGGACAGAGCGTGTAACGCACTCACCGCGATATTCCAGTTTCCAAGTATAGCAAAATTGACCCTTGACCCATTGTATAAAATATAAGGATAGAGTGTCGCTACTAGACCTTGTCCAAAATATAGTCAGGCAGAATAAATTCTGGCAAAAAAAAAATCAGACAGAATACAAAGCGCTCGACTTTCTAAGAGACAACTACAGACTACAGTAGGTGGATGTCACAATATCCTAGTCAGCTTATGACTAGTTATCTTGTCAAATTTTGACGTCTATCAGGTTCTTGTTTTGGGCTGCACATGGTACAAATGTTCAATGCGGCAGTTGGTGGGACTACTTAACTTTTTACCTTGATATTGACACGTGTATGGTCAAGAATGAAGGTGACTGTATTAGTTCTGCAATGTTGTTTTATTATAGTCCGTGACTTGCATCGACTATGATGGGAGGAAGATAATGAAGATGAAAGCGAGAGTGAAAGCGAAAGCAAGATCCAGATCGCATGCAATGAACAAAATGAAAAGTTGAAACATTTTAAAAGTAATTTTTTTATATCAGTTGTCGATTTGACAATGATTGGAGGAAGATAGAGAAGATGAGAGCGAGATAGAGATTAGATACAATGACGAGATGAAAAGTTATAATTTTTTAAAAATAATTTTTCACATCAATTTTTGATTCGATAATGATTAAAGAAAAATAAAGGAGATGAGAGTGAGAATAAGGTTGAGAGATCAGATGCAATGAACGAGATAAAAAGTTATAACTATTTAAAAGTAAATTTTAATATCAATTGTTGACTCAAAAATGATTGGAGGAAGATAGAAGATAAGATAACGAGATCAAGATTAGATGTCATGAATGAGATGAAAAGTTATATCTTTTTTAAAGTAACTTTTTATATTAGTTGTGGATTCAAATATATTAAAAAATATTTAAAAAATCATGTTTTCATTAAACGATTGATATGAAAGTTACTCTTAAATGAATTACTAAAATAAAAAAACTATTATATCATGCAATATTGTAGGATCTCAGTTTGGGTGCACTACTTCAGCCAAAAATACTTTTAGATGGACGAGGATTAAAGTTGCAAACCAACTTTTCATCTTGGTAATCAAATCAGATATATTAAAAATCTAAAAGGTTGCTTTTTGATTGGACGATCGAGATGAAAAGTAGTTTTTGCAACTTTCAATTTCGTCCGTCCAAAAAAGTATTGTTGAGTACAATACTTAAAACTGAACTCGATCCATGAGATCAGGTGTAATAGTTTGAAAATTATTACACCATGCAATTGTTTTATACGATCGAGTTTGAAGGTTATTTTTTAAATTTTTCATTTTAACCATCCAAAAATATATAGATTTAATTATTATTTTGTTCCTTAACCTATACCTCTGTGTCAAAACGATTCTCAATTTTTGAAATGTGTCAATTTGGTCCCCAATTTTTTATCATTGTTTCAAAATGATTCTTACCAATAAAAGATACTAACGTGACCAACAATTTTATTAAAATAATAAAAATGGTGATGTGGCAAAAAAAAATTCTAATTAAACTTGGCTCACGTGAGTCACACACTCACACTTGCTTCAAATGTTTCTGCAAACTTAGCCTCACCTCATCCTCAACCCACCGTAACTGCCTAGCCTCCATCGCCCAGCCCCTTGTTGGCAAGCTGGTTGGAGATCTGACTCCAGCAATCTCTCTTTCTCGGTATTTATTTATGGCTCACACACACAATAATAAGCAATCCATGGTAGTACAGTGCTCATGTTTTTTCCCTTTTTCTCTTTTCTCAACGTTGGCCCTTCCGTTCCTCTTCTTCTTGTTGTTGCTTTATGATCAACTTATTAAGATCTTGGGGGGAAGGGGGGAGAGATCAATTTTCATAACTCAATTTGCAGTAATTTAATCCTTATCCTTTCTGTTTAAACCCAAAATTCCTTGTCCTCCCCTATATATTTTAATATTTATATATAGCCCCTACCCTCACTCACATCTTTCCACACCCCAAAAACCAGAAGCTCTCTCACGCACCAAAGCTTCATCCTTTTTATAAAGGATGATTCCTTAAATCAAGCTGAAGATCCCATGAGCAGCTAATCTGCCAATAATCAAGCACATAACAGCTAGAGAATAAACAAGGAAAAATTGACTCTGTAACCGTTAGAAAATACAGCCTTATTGTTAGTCTCTTTTCCTAGAATAGACTTTACAATCCATGTATATATGTTGTATTGATCTGTGTATCAAATGTGTGGCAATACAAATGTTTTCTTGAAAACAAACAATCTGTGCATACTCAATATCCATTATGGTATCAGAGTAGCCCCACTCCACCGAGAATTCGATCCTCAACTCAGAAAACTCCCCTTCACCCATTACAAACCCGCAATCCACCACAAATACTCCACTTATTGCCCTAAACATTGCAACCCAAATCAATGAAAAACTCACTCCCTTAACCTTTCCTCAATGGTGTGCACAGTTTGAAGCCCTCCTTATTGGCTACAATCTCATCGACTATGTTACTGGCGATAACCCATGTCCCTTCCCAAATGCCTCCTCTGTTTTTGCCCTTCAAAAATCCCACTGGGACAGGCAGGACAAACTGATCCTCAGTGCTATCCTAGCCTCCACTTCACCCACCATAACCCCATTCATCTCCACTGCCATAACATCTCAAGCCGCATGGTGTAAATTAAAAACCATGTATGCCAGCAAGTCCCGTAGCCGTGCCATGCAACTAAAAGAGGAACTCACCTTGATCAAGAAAGAAAATCGGTCGATTCAAGAATATATGCACATTGTCAAGGCTCTTGCAGATGAGATTGCACTCATTGATCATCCCATTTCAGAGGATGACCTTACTCTTTACATCCTAAATGGTTTGGGACCAGATTTCCGAGAAATTGCTGCACCCATCCGCGCAAGGGAACGCTCACTGTCCTTTGAGGAACTTCATGATCTGCTTGTGAGTCATGAAAGCTACCTGCGTCGTCTTGAGGCCACCACACAGCAACTCATCGCTACAGCCAATTTCTCAAACCGCCAGTCCTTTCCCAACTCTTCGAGTGGCAGTAATGGCTCCAAAGGCTTTAACAAGTCTAGCAAAGGGGGCCCATCCAAGTATGATGGATCTTCGGCCCAAACCCGCTACAATGGAGGCCCACGGGACAACAAAAGGCCAAATAAAACCAATGGCCAGCGCAGGTATCAGCCAAAATGTCAACTATGTGATCAATTAGGCCATATTGCTAAGTATTGCTCGCGATTGAATTTCTCTGAAGCAACATCAAATTGTGCTTCTACCTCCAAGGACACTAAATGGCTTATTGACTCGGCTGCTTCTCACAATATCATCGGTGATCTTGCAAATTTATCAGTTCATTCAGAATATGATGGAACCGATGAAGTTGTCATTGGTGACGGATCAGGTTTGCGTGTCTCACATATTGGTTCATTGGAACTTCATTCACCCACCCGCACTTTTCATTTAAATGATACACTTTGTGTTCCGAGTATACGCAAAAATCTTATTTCTGTTCATTATTTCACTACCCAAAATAACGTGTTTGTTGAACTTCACCCCTCTTTCTTTCTAGTTAAGGATCAGATCACGGGGGCGGTTCTACTCAAAGGTGCATG
This sequence comes from Fagus sylvatica, assembly GCA_907173295.1. NCBI lineage: Eukaryota > Viridiplantae > Streptophyta > Magnoliopsida > Fagales > Fagaceae > Fagus > Fagus sylvatica. Next base: position 29,058,023 of record OU015770.1, read on the forward strand.
TGAAAATGGTGTCTACACGCTTCCGGATTCACTGGTATCTTCTCCAAAAATGGTTGCAAATGTGCATGAGCGGACGTCACTTGATGGGTGGCACAAACGTCTAAGACATCCGTCTCAAAAAATTGTTCAGCATCTTGTTAATTCCTTTTCACTTCCAATAAAAAAAAAACAAAGAGCAAGTGCCTCATCTTTGTACCTCTTGTTCAATCAATAAAGCTCATAAGCAACCATTTCGTCCAACTAGTCTTCAAAGTCATGCACCACTTGATCTAATTTACACCGATGTTTAGGGTCCCTCTAACATGGTTGGTCTTGACGGCTCACGCTGTTATTTGATTTTGGTTGATCATTTTACCAAATACATTTGGTTTTATCCCATGGCAACTAAATCCGGTGTAAGCAGCATCTTCCCTCAATTTAAAAACCTTGTTGAATACAAATTTCAAACCAAAATCAAAAGTCTCTACTCGGATAATGGTTGTGAATTCACTGTCCTTAAAAAATATTTTTCTATCCATGGAATTAGCCACTACACCACCGCCCCTCATACACCCCAACAAAATGGTGTCTCTGAGCATCGTCATCGTCACTTAGTGGAAACCGGCCTCACACTTTTACATGATGCCTCTCTGCCACTATCTTATTGGCCTTATGCCTTCTCCATAGCCGCTTACCTTATTAACCGGCAACCTACTCCCCTGTTACGAAACAAAACCCCATTTGAAGTTTTATTTCGTCAACTCCCAAATTATCTCAAATTAAAAAAATTTGGCTGCCTTTGTTTTCCCCTCACCAAACCGTACAACAAAAATAAGCTTCAACCAAAAGCCATCCATGTCTGTTTGTTGGCTATTCTCAAACTCAGAGTGCTTACAAATGTTTAGATCTCTCCACAAACAGACTCTATATCTCTCGCCATGTTACATTCGACGAAACCCAAAACCCATTTCAGACATTTTCCCCCGTGTGCACCCTATCTCCTTCGTCGTCTTGGACTGCTGCTCCACCCATCCGTGTGCCCACTCCATCGCAACCACTGCCGGTGAGCTTGGATCGTGCCACCACTTTTGCATCACCTTCAGGTAACGCCTCTGATCTTCCCTCTTTTGTTCCGGAACAGTTGCAATTAAATTCCCCATGTTCTAACCCCAATTTCTCACATCACAATGAGGGTTTCTCACCCTCCACACACACCGACATCTCTCCACCACCCACACACACGGAAGTTTCCATTCCCACACGAATTTCACCTCCTATGTCTATTGCTCCGAATGTATCCCAACCACAAAGAACTCACTCCATGGTCACTAGGTCAATGAATCAAATTTACAAACCAAAGCAACTTCATACTGTCACCAAACATCCCATTCCCCATTCTATTGGACAAAGTTGTGTGAGTCAAGCACTCCGTGATCCTCACTGGAGACGGGCCATGTCTGAAGAGCTCACGGCTCTAATGAGACACGGCACATGGGCATTAGTTTCTCCACCCAAACACTGTAATCCCATTGGCTGTAAATGGGTGTTTCGGGTTAAGGGAAAAGCTGATGGGTCGATTGATCGCTTCAAAGCGAGACTTGTTGTAAAAGGCTTTAATCAAAGACCTGGTTTGGACTATAAGGATACATTCAGTCCAGTTGTGAAACCGGCTACTATTAGGACTGTTCTAACAATTGCTGTGACACAAGGTTGGTTATTAAGACAACTTGATGTCAACAATGCATTTTTGCATGGTACGTTGACTGAGGCTGTGTATACAGTTCAACCTCCGGGCTTCAAAGATGATACAAAACCTACTCATGTTTGTCGGTTAAACAAAGCCATTTATGGACTCAAACAAGCCCCAAGAGCATGGTATTCAGCTTTAAAACGTGCCATTATGGAATTTGGTTTTGAGAACTCCAAAGCAGATTCTTCATTGTTCATCTATAAAACCAAATTTGTCACTTGCTACTTCTTAGTCTATGTGGATGATTTGATTATCATAGGAAATGATCCCAGCTTTGTCTCATCAATTATTGATCAACTTGGCAATCAGTTCTCTTTAAAAGACATGGGTCAGCTACATTTCTTCTTGGGTATGGAGGTTATTCCCACTACAAAAGGTCTCTTCTTGTCCCAACACAAGTATATTAGAGACTTATTGACAAAGACCAACATGCATGGAGCCAAAGATGTTACCACTCCACTGTCCACAAGCACTGTGCTCAAGCTAATTGATGGCACATCCTCTGCTGATAGCACCGAATTTAGAAGTGTCATTGGTGCTTTGCAATACTTGTCACTCACACGCCCAGACATTTCTTTTGCAGTAAACAAGCTGTCCCAGTTTATGCATAAGCCAACAACAACTCATTGGGCAGCTGCAAAAAGGTTACTTCGATACTTGAAGCATACCATCTTCCATGGGATTCACATTCGAAGAAGCTCAACCTCCAACCTTACCACATACTCTGATGCTGATTGGGCAGGTAACTTCGATGATCGAAAATCCACTTCAGCATACATATGTTTTCTTGGTTCTAATCCCATTTCTTGGAGTTCAAAAAACCAACGGGTTGTCGCACGACCATCAATTTGGGAGCAACACATTTAAGTTTCAATCCAGTCCAACATTCAAGGATGAAGCACATTCAAATTGACTTGCATTTTGTCCGTGACATAGTGCAAAACGGTACACTCCATGTCCATCATGTCCACACACAAGATCAACTTGCTGACCTCTTGACAAAACCCCTGTCACGTCAGCGCACAGAACTTCTCAGAACCAAGATTGGAGTAACCAATGGCAACTCCATTTTGCGGGGGCGTATAAGGATGATTCCTTAAATCAAGCTGAAGATCCCATGAGCAGCAAATCTGCCAATAATCAAGCACATAACAGCTAGAGAATAAACAAGGAAAAATTGACTCTGTAATCGTTAGAAAATACAGCCTTATTGTTAGTCTCTTTTCCTAGAATAGACTTTACAATCCATGTATATATGTTGTACTGATCTGTGTATCAAATGTATGGCAATACAATTGTTTTCTTGAAAACAAACAATCTGTGCATATTCAATATCCATTACTTTTGCTTGCTTGTAATCTTTGTAGTAGCATTTTTTTTCTATGGCTAAGGACGTGGAGGTAGCAAAGCATGGTCATGGCTCTTTTCCAGCCAACGACTACCACGACCCACCTTTAGCACGACGACAGCATTATCCGATATTGTGGAGCTGACCAAGTGGTCCTTTTACAATGCTTTGAGAGCTGAGTATATAGCTACTTTCCTTCTTTTGTTAAGGTTTTTTTTTTTTTTTTTGGATGAGTGATCGTTTTAGGTTTTTTCAGTTAAGGTTGTTTTTATATTTTTGGATAAATGAATGTTTTAGGTGGATTTTTCTTTCTATGTTTCTTCTCTGTGTCTGTTTTTCTTCTAAAAAAAAGCTTTTAAAAAAGTTGTTACATGTTACTCACTTATTTGTTTATTTCTTCTCAATTATCTCAATGTTTCAGCTCTATGAACTTTTAACTTAAGCATTTCATTTTGTTGAGGGGCTGGGCGATGGAGTAAAAAGTTGGGGAGAGGAGGAGGCGATGGTCATACGGACTGAATTGAGGGATTTTGCAAAAACATTTGAAGTAAATGTGAGAAGTTTAATTCAGACTTTCACCATTTTATTTTATTTTATTTTTAAATTGGCATGCCATATTAATATGTTTTATTATCAGTATCTTTTATCTATCACCTAACGACAAGTAATATTTTGATACAATGATGAAAGGTTGATGATCAAATTGAGATATTTAAAAGGTTGAAGACTATTTTAACATAAAGCCATAGGTTGACAGCAGCAAAAGAAAAAAAAAGAGAGACCGATTTGCATAAGAAGAAGAAGAAGAAAAGGAGGGCAATCAGCAACAGGGGGTTGAGCGGAATGTTGTGTTGACACCGGAGACATGGTCATCTTCCATTAACTTAATTTTTTTCCTTTCCTTTTTTTTTTTACCGGCCAAATTTTATTTTCCAGTCGAAATGTCTGGAGTCCTCTGGTACGGCTGTTATAGTCGAGTATAGGATGGTATTTTAAGTGGTACGTTTCAAGGGATGGTTTGGTACCGGTTGATTGACCAGTATGAAATATACGGCCTGTATGCCTGTACGGTATGGTAGTGACAACCTTGGACGAGATTCCTTTTTGAAGAGATGAGTTCGACTTAAAATTTTTTTAAGACTCATCTCTGGAAAATACGAGATCTTTGTTAGTTGAATCTTTCCTCTTCAAGAGAGGCGAGACAAGATTTTCTTAAAACAAAAGTATAGAGTAGCATCCTTGGTTTACTGTTCGGCATTAAGTGTCGATTTGCTTAAGAAGATATTGTCCCTTTTGTCTGTAAAAATTGATTTTATCTAACGTGATTTTTGTAAAATGATTAATTTAAACTCATCTCTCCAAGAAATGAGTTTTACTTGAATATCTTATCTTAAAGTAACGAGATTTAGGTAAACACTATATCATTATAATGGCTATGGGCCTGTTTGGTACGTGTTTTCGTTTTCTGTTTTGGTTTCGTGACTTTTTACTTTATTTAAGTTGGAATTTTAATTTTGATTTGAATTCAAGATTGTAAAAAAAATTCTGTTTGGTACATAATTTTGGTTTCACAACTGAAATCACAATTTAAAAAAAAAAAAATTGTGTTTGGTACATAATTTTGGTTTTTAAACTTAATTGCACCTATTATAATAATTTTAGAGAATTTATCCCTTCTTATATACTAAACATACTAAATTGAAAGCTCTGCCTCTCCCTCTTCACCTCACCGACGAACACAAACCCTCTCTCTCCCTCTTCACCCCTTTGGCCGACGCAGATACCGGAGGAAGGAGACCAACGGCGTAACTCAGACCAGCACAACCCTCCCTCTCCCTCTTCACTCCTTTGGCTGACGCAGATACCGGAGGTAGGAGGCCAACGGCGCAAACACCCTCTAGGGCTCGGAAGTTACAGAAAGAAGCTTATCGAGTCGGGTTGAGGCAGCCGTTGCAAATCCATGAAAGTTTATCAGCAAATTGGGTTGGGTTCTATGCCACCAAGTCACATAGCTCTAACATAGCCTCCATTTTGAAGATCGAACCCAAAAAAGAGAAATATGAAGAGAAATGAATGAATATATATATTAGGGTTCACACATTGGTGATGTTGCTGCTCTTCTTTGATTTCTTCAATTTGGTAACGTCGCTTTTGTTTCGGTTTTTGGCATTTGTTTCTTTCTATTTTTTCGGTTTGTTTCCTACCGTTTTCTCTGTGAAATTTTGGAGGCTTTAATGGCCGAGAGCAAGAGAGAGAGAAGCAGAGAAGCATTTGGAGGAGAGAGAGAGAGAGAGAGAGAGAGAGAGAGAGAGAGAGAGAGAGAGAGAGAGAGAGAGAGAGAAAATGGGGAGAAAAGAAGGAACGTGGGCCCAATAACGGTAATAAACTGGGACCCACATGAATTCAGTCCGGATTTGAATCTGGCTTAGATTCAAAAACAGGCTAATGAGTGTTCTCAAATTTGGCATGGGACCCACATAAAATTCAAGTTGAGATTTCAATTTTCACTTAAAAACAATGTACCAAACATCTTTTTTTTAGTGGGACTCAGTGATTATGGATTTGAATTACTGAATCACAATTCAAAAACTGTGTACCAAACAGCCACTATATCTGCAAAACCAAAGCAACACAAAGAAACGAGATCCAAAAACCAAAGCAACACAAAGACACGAGATCCTATTGGATCTCGTTTCTTCAAGAGATGAGATCTAAAAAAGTTAATTTTTTCAAATAACTTTGAAATAGTGCTGATTGGTCAAATAAGTTTAATAAAAGTATTATTGAGCAAAAAATACCTAAACTTTGTATCATGCGAATATTATTTCCTTAAAAAAAAAAAAAAAAGAAAAGCAAAAACTACATTTTTTTTTTTGTTGCTAAATACAAAAGCTAGAATTAGGTACATATTTGATGCAGCGAGCGTTAATGGATGATGAGCAAAGCACATAACCTTCGTAGAACTTGTTGATTTCCTACACGGAAATATCAAGAACAAGGGCGTCTAATGATCTTGTTGATTCTTAAGAATACCTAAGAACAAAAGGAACAGAAAACTCTCTTAAGAGAAATCAAATATATTAATTCAAAAACTTGACTTGCCTTACGGCTACATAACATTGTTTATATAGGGAACTTAAAACCCTAGTTTGCGAAAAAGGAAATATCAAATAATTAAAGACAGAATATCAAAAGTTGTCTAAATAGGGAAAAACTTTTTTTTTTTGGGCCTTAAACGATGGAATTTAGTCTAAAACGAAAAGTCTAGGACATTTTCCTAGATTTTGATCATCTCACTATTTCCAATCTGTTACCCAAATATCAACCTAAGAGGGGGGGTGATTTAGGTTGAGGCAAACTTTTTCGATTTAAATGCGGAATTAAAAATTATCTTCAAATAGCAAATGTTGATTTAGCAAATGTTTGATCACAATTCAATTGCAATATAAATATGATATGAAATCAAGCACAAGTATATATATAAGCAATTAAATATGTAAGAGATAGAGAGAGAGAAAATCAAACACGATGATTGTTATCGAGGTTCGGCTTCCCGTGCCTACGTCCCCGCCTCAAGAACACTTCTTGAGGATTCCCAAATCCACTATTTGACAATCTTCTTTCGGGTGAAGATCAAAACCGTTACAAATCTTCCTTACACAGGTGAAGAGTAACCACCGAGTGAAAAATCCTTTTCACTCCTTAGGATTTATACCAAAACCCTAACAAAATACTCACAGGTTTCAACAAAGTATTTGTTGTACAAGATAAGGCTCTCTCAAAGAGTAATTGTACACAATATGCTCACTCTAATAGTATATCAAGGATTTGATCAATATGGCTCAAAAAGTGTTTAGAGAAATTTTCAATCAAGGATTTTGAATGATATGAAAATATAAGCTTGAGAAGGATGGATTGATGTATAAGATGTTATCTTTTCTATCTTTGATTTCTCTTGTATGCTTGATGTTTAGAAATGAAGAAAGGGTAGTATTTATAGCCATCATGTTGTCTTGCATTCTTCTTGATTTTCAATCAATCAATTTGTTTTCTTTGAAAACTTTTCTTCTTAAGATTTTTCAACCATAATTGATATGGTTGTCTTGCATGTGAATTTCAATCAAGTTGCTTTCTTTGAAAACTTTTCTTCTTAAGATTTTTCAACCATAATTGATATGGTTGTCTTGCATGTGAATTTCAATCAAGTTGCTTTCTTTGAAAACTTTAAGAGATTTTTCAATTGATATGGTTGTCTTATATTTGAATTTCAACCAATCAAGTTGTCTTTGAAAACTTTAAGAGATTTTTCAATTGATATGGTTGTCTTATATTTGAATTTCAACCAATCAAGTTTGTCTTTGAAAACTTTAAGAGATTTTTCAATTGATATGGTTGTCTTATATTTGAATTTCAACCAATCAAGTTTGTCTTTGAAAACTTTAAGAGATTTTTCAATTGATATGGTTGTCTTATATTTGAATTTCAACCAATCAAGTTGTCTTTGAAAACTTTAAGAGATTTTTCAATTGATATGGTTGTCTTATATTTGAATTTCAACCAATCAAGTTTGTCTTTGAAAACTTTAAGAGATTTTTCAATTGAAGTTGGTTTTAAAGTTGAGCCTTAAAGATCAAATCTTAATAAACTTTACAAAACCTAACTCTTACTTCTCATATGTCTCGGATCATTGTCTTTGAGCTTGATTTCTTTGTCTTGAGTCTTGATGACTTTGATCTTCAATGAATTTGCAACTTATCAACTTTGCATTTGCTTGATATTTGAATTGGCCATCTTGGTCCAATTAAATCAATAGTCAAAATTAAGCTTTAAAACATAAATCATTAGTTCATATGAAAATATCATTAATGAACAACTTAAAATCATGGTTATCATCAAAACTACATGAATGTCCTTGGATTAATTAGCCAATTAATAATTATTGAAACCTTGAGGCTAACAATCTCCCCCTTTTTGATGATGACACATATGATATGATATTTTTATACGATTTATGATTTTGAAGCTTTTCTTGAAAAGCTCCCCCTAAAATAATGCATATCTTTATATTAGAGATTTTTAAATCTCCCCCTATCTTTATGCATAGATCAATTTGTCATTTAAGTATTATCAAGCAATCAATATATATGCGCATTTTTGCCAATTATTGCAAGATATGATAATTCACCAATAGATATGATAATTCATTCAAAAAATGTCATATCTTTCTCCCCCTTGGCATCATCAAAAATAAATATTATATTCAATATCTCCAAACATCACTTCAACATTTTAAACAACCAAAATTAAACAAAAAATATATTTCTCCCTTTTGGTTTCAAACATAGAACCCCAACTAACAATATAACATATTTTTCTCTTATTTGGCATAAAGAAATAAAACAAATATATTCATATTTGTAAGATTCTTCATCCTAGTGGTTCGGATTGGATTGAGGGTTCGGTTGAAGATGCTTCAGGAAAGGATATGATGTCCCTTGCCATATGCCTAAAATGCTGATGATTTAAGCAATCTGGAAAGGACATGGGATGAAGCCCATATATTATGTACTCTCTCTCTTCTGTCATACAAAGCTTCAGGTGTATCAACAGTTGTATGAACGGGATGATTCGGATGAGGAAGATATATTTGGAGTGTATGCTAAAGATCTTCCCATCAACCTGGTGTATGAGAGAGGTACTTCAACCGAGAAGCATGATCAATAATAATCTTGCTTCGTGGAAACTTGATCAATAATAATTTTGCTTCTATCTGAGAAGATCAAGTATTTGATTTTATGAATCTCTAAATGATGCTGCATCCTCTTAGAGTGTTATCTAAAGAATGAGAGAAAATATTATCGGAGAGGTGTGAGTATGTAGTGGAGAGGTGAAGCGAATTTATAGGACAGACGCGCTGTTTGAAAGAATGGTTCAGATTTTGCTACGTGTCATAAGTGTGAATGAATGGTTCAGATTTTGCTATGTGTCATAAGTGTGAATGAATGGTTCAGATTTTGCTACGTGTCGTAAGTGTGAATGAAGGGTTCAGATTTTGCTATGTGTCAGACTTATCCAATTACGCACGCCATAGACACCGATAAATCAGGAAGTTTGAAAAAAAATTTCTGCTTTTTCAGAAAACAGATCTTGTCGACGCATCGAGTTCTGAGTCAGTGATATTTCCGTATACGTTAAATCTCGAGATTTGAACGTTGAATTTTGAAGAAAAATCTCGGGAGTCGGGTGATAGGTACAGGCTGGTGTTCAAAAATCTGAGGTTTATTTAACACACACTAATTTTCGATGAACTTCATCATTTTCAAACTCTTAGCTTAATCTCTTATTAGATTTTCTAGAATGGCTTCCTCTTCTTCTCAAAACAAACCAGAAACAATTAATCTAAATGATACACCTAGTGTGATGCCAGAAGTCTGGCGTCCTTACTTCCTTTCAATTAATGGCCCTGTGTCAGTAACTGATTCAGTGATATTGAATGGTGAGACTGCCACCGCAGTAGCTGCCGGTCTTTGTACTCCGGAGGATGCAAAGGTTTTAGCTGGGAGGACTGACCCACAAATAATAAATGAATCATTGGCACTCACGATTCAGTGTACTGCCACTGTTTCTAACATGGGACGTCGTCTTCATGTTAGGAATATGGAAGTGAAAACGCTGCGTTCTCAAGTCACCATTTTACAAAGGTTGCTGAAGGAGAGTAAGAAGAAAGTAGGGGAGGTCAAGGAGGAGAACAAAAGGCTGAAGGCGCTCGTGGATTCTTATGCCGATGATTTGGTAATCCGGTCCACAGAGCAGAGCAAGACCACTAATAAGCTGCAGAAGCAGTACGAGAAGCTACTAGCTGAGGTGAAGGAATTGACTTCTCGCTCTATCCCCAAATAAATGTAGTGGGAAGTGTAGTGGTTTTTCCTTTTGTGGTGACTTCTCCTTTATGGCTTTCTTTTTAATAAACTCAAGTTTGTTTAAATGATGAGTTTTATTTCTTATTTTATGCATGAACATATACGCAAATATACATAGAACTGGACATATAATTTAATGTTCAAACAATATAACTAGGAAGATATAAAATGAACAATTTTATGAACATGATATGCATAAAATCATTTTATATTCAATTCTTAAGGTATATATAGATTTAAGATAATAAGTTTAAACTCATTTGATATCAACGTATCTAGCCATACCTATTTCACGTCGAATTGTGCAAAATCGTTCTTCAATGAGAGGTTTCGTGAGAATATCCGCCCATTGACTATCGGTGCTTACAAATTCAAGTTCAATGTCCCCTTTTTGCACATGATCTCTTATAAAATGGTATCTAATTTCAATGTGCTTTGTGCGAGAGTGTTGGATAGGATTTTTACTTAAACTTATGGCACTTGTGTTATCACACCTTATGGGAATATGATCAAAAAGAATTTTAAAATCCTCTAGTTGTTGTTTTATGTAGAGAGATTGAGCACAACAACTACCGGCCGCTACATATTCGGCTTCCGCCGTTGATAAGGCCACAGAATTTTGCTTTTTACTAAACCATGATACTAGTGAGTGTCCTAGAAAGTGACAAGTACCACTAGTGCTTTTGCGATCAATTTTGCAACCAGCAAAATCCGCATCCGTGTAGCTTATTAAGTCAAATGAATTTGACTTAGGGTACCATAATCCTAAATCAATGGTTCCAAGCAAATATCGAAATATTCGTTTGACTGCAATTAAGTGTGATTCTTTAGGACAGGATTGAAATCGGGCGCAAAGACATACACTAAACATTATATCGGGTCTACTTGCGGTTAAATAAAGTAAACTACCAATCATACCTCGATATAGCTTAACGTCCACCGGTTTACCTTTCTCATCTTTGTCAAGCTTTGTTGAAGGACTCATGGGAGTTCCATATGCTTTAGCATTTGTCAATCCAAATCTTTTTAGTAAGTCTATGACATATTTGGATTGATTTAAGAATATCCCATCTTCGGTTTGCTTTATTTGAAGTCCGAGAAAGAATTTTAGCTCACCCATCATACTCATTTCGAATTCATCCTGCATAGTCTTAGAGAATTCTTTGCACAAGTTTTCATTAGTAGAACCAAATATAATATCATCAACATAGATTTGCACAATAAGCATGTCTTTTCCATCAAACATTAGAAATAATGTTGTGTCAAGTTTTCCACGTGTAAAACCCTTTTCAATAAGGAAACCACTTAGTCGTTCATACCAAGCTCTTGGAGCTTGTTTTAAACCATATAAAGCTTTTGATAATTTAAAAACGTGGTTTGGAAATTCATGATTTTCAAATCCAGGAGGTTGTTCTACATAAACTTCTTCGGCAATAAAACCATTTAAAAAAGGCACTTTTGACATCCATTTGAAATAATTTAAAATTTTTAAAACATGCAAAAGCAAGTAACATGCGTATAGCTTCTAATCTAGCAACTGGAGCATAAGTCTCTCCATAATCAATACCTTCCTCTTGATTATAACCTTGAGCGACTAACCTTGCTTTGTTCCTTACTATTATACCTTCTTCATCCTTTTTGTTTCGGAATACCCATTTTGTACCAATGACGGAGTGGTCCTTGGGTCTAGGTGCAAGAGTCCATACCTTGTTTCTTTCAAATTGGTTTAGCTCTTCTTGCATGGCCAAGATCCATGATTCATCTTCAATAGCTTCATTTATGTTCTTTGGTTCAATCTGTGAGAGAAACGCCATGTTGTTGCAGATGTTCTTGAGCTTTGATCTTGTGCTTACTCCACGTTCAACTTCACCAATGATCAATTCTTTAGGATGACTATGGACTACGTTCCAACTTTTTGGTAATTCTTCATTGTTGGTTGGAGGAAGCGCTTTTTCTTCATCTTTTGGTTCATCTACTTGATCTTTGACTTTTTCACTTAAATCAACTTGGTTAGATGAACTAGCTTTATTTTCAAGAGAAATTGGCTCATCATCACAATTATTTTTGATATGGAATGGATTAGTTTCATCAAAAACAACATGCATAGATTCATCAACAACCATAGTTCGTTTATTGAACACTCTATATGCTTTACTATTTGTAGAATAACCAAGGAATATACCTTCATCGGATTTAGCATCGAATTTACCAAGATTATCTCTATCATTCAATACAAAGCACTTACATCCAAAAACTTTGAAATATCCAATGTTAGGTTTTCGATTATTCCATAGTTCATAAGGAGTTTTATTTAAAGTGTTTCTAATGATGGTTCTATTTATAACATAGCAAGCGGTGTTAACAGCTTCAGCCCAAAAGTATTGAGGTAAATTATGTTCATTAAGCATAGTTCTAGACATTTCTTGAAGTGATCTATTTTTACGTTCTACTACTCCATTTTGTTGAGGAGTACGAGGTGCCGAGAAATTGTGTCCAAAACCATTTTGATCACAATATAGTTCAATATCTTGATTATCAAATTCTCTACCTCTATCACTTCTAACATTGTTAATTGTATAACCTTTTTCATTTTGAATTCTTCTACAATGTTTAACAAATGCTTTATGAGCTTCATTTTTGTGAGCAAGAAATAATACCCATGTATAGCGAGAGTAATCATCAACAATTACAAATGCATACAATTTACCACTTAAGCTAGCGGTTCTAATAGGACCAAATAAATCCATATGCAATAATTCTAGAGGTCTTGAAGTAGAAATAACTTTCTTTTTCTTAAAAGATGACTTAGTTTGTTTACCTAGTTGACATGCATCACATATTTTATCTTTAACAAATTTAGTAACCGGCAAGCCTTTTACTAAATCAAGTTTAGACAATTTTGAGAGTAATTCCATATTGGCATGTCCTAATCTTCTATGCCACAACCAACTATTTTCATTTATGGCAGCAAGGCAAATTGATTCTTTTGAAGTCATATTATCAAAATCAATAGTGTAGACATTTTCATTTCTAAATGCCACAAATAAAACTTGATTATCAATTTCATTTACTATAATGCACATGATTGATTTAAATATTACATTATAGCCTTTATCACACAATTGGCTAATACTTAGCAAGTTATGTTTCAAACCATCAACCAAGAGAACATCTTCAATAACAAGAGAATGTGTTTTACCAATATTACCTATACCGATGATCTTTCCTTTTGAGTTATCACCGAATTTGACATTTCCTCCATCTTTTAGAGTAAGAGAAGTGAACTTGTTTTTGTCACCTGTCATATGCCTTGAACATCCACTGTCAAGAAACCACTTATCCTTGGTAGATTTGGATATCAAGCATACCTACAAAACAATTTTAAGTAACTTTCTTTGGTACCCAAATCTTCTTGGGTCCTCTTGGGTTAGTTGGTGGTGTAGGTTCCTTTAATAATCCAAATCATATTTTTCATAGGGACATGTATGAATATTATGCCCTATTTTTCCACAATGTTTACATATGGGAGATTTCAAGAGGTTTTCATTAATGAAAAATTTTTGATAATGTTTTTCTTTTATTTTCGGGTTATATCCAATACCCGCTTTGTCAAAAACACATCTTTGACTACCCAACAAATTATCCAAATTTTTCTTTCCATTTGTAAAGTTAGTCAAAATTTTAGTTAAGTTTTCAACCTTGAGTTTTAGTTCTTTATTTTCATTAATCAAAAGATTTGAATTGTGAACAATTTGTGATGATGTTTCCACATCATTTGCTTTCATTTTCTCAATAAAATTTTGTGACTTAACTTTTCAACTTAATTATTTCTTCTTCTAAAAACAGATTTTTATCATTCAAAGAATTAATTTGTTTTTCTAGAATTTCATTTTTGTTTTTCAAATCATTTAATTCGTTTGAAAGAGATGTGACTTTCTTTTTAAAAACTTTATTTTTCAAAACATTTTTCTCAAATTCTTCAACCAATTCTTCAAAAGCATTTTGTAATTCATCATAGCTATAAGATTCATCTTCTAAAGAATTAAGTTTAGAAGTTACCTCATCTCCATGTGCCATTAAGCAAAGATCTTCGGTGGCGCTTTCATCGTCATTAAATGCTAGCGGACAAAAGCTCGCGTGCTCATCCTCACTTATGTTGGATTCATTTATGTATCCCAAAAGACAAAGATTTGCCACTTCATTGTCACTTGAGTTGTTATCCGAATCACTTTCATCGGAGTCATCCCAAGTTACCTTTAGAGCTTTCTTTTTGTACTTCATTTTCTCTTTGTTTACTTGAGGACACTCATTTTTGTAATGCCCCTGCTTCTTGCATTTGTAGCAGGTAGGAGTTTCAGTTTTGCTTGATTCTCCTTTATTTTCTCCTTTCTTAGGGAATCTTCTTCCAAACCCCTTTTTCTTCTTTAAGAACTTTTTGAAGTTTCTAGTCATCAGGGCAATTTCTTCTTCTTCATCTCTTTCCTCTTCACTATTGTCGTGGTCATGATGAGAGGATTTGAGGGCGAAGTTTTTCTTTGGTTTGACTTCTTCTTCCTCCACTTTACTATTCATTTCAAGCTCATACGTCATAAGTGATCCGAATAGTTCTTCTAAGGTCAACACCTTAAGATCTCTAGCTTCAGAAATTGCTGTCATCTTTGCTTCCCATCTCTTTGGTAATGACCTGAGAATTTTTCTCACATTTTCTTGGTTAGTATAAATTTTTCCAAGGGCCTTCAAGCTATTCACAATATTAGTAAACCTAGTAGACATTTCACTAATATTTTCATCTTTCTTCATAACAAACAATTCATATTCATGGACAAGCATGTTCATTTTAGATTCCTTAACTTGATTAGTTCCTTCATAAGTAACTTCAAGTTTGTCCCAAATTTCTTTAGCCGAGTCACAACCCGAGACTCTATTGTATTCAATTGGGTCAAGAGCACAATATAAAGTACTCATAGCTTTACAATTTAATTCAATGAGTCTTACATCAGCCTCATTCCATTCACTTTCTAATTTTGCTAAGGTTGCTCCTTCCACAGTTTTTGTGGGAATATGAGGACCATTTGCAATGATTCTCCAAACATGATAGTCTTGACCCTTAATATACATGATCATTCTATTTTTCCAATAGCCATAATCACTACCAATGAATAAAGGTGGTCTATGAGTAGATTGACCTTCAAGCATTTGAGGTCTAGGTGTGTTTGCCATGATCTTAACTCTAAGATTGTTAAATCTATATGTAGAGCCTTGGCTCTGATACCAATTGTTACCCAAATATCAACCTAAGAGGGGGGGTGATTTAGGTTGAGGCAAACTTTTTCGATTTAAATGCGGAATTAAAAACTATCTTCAAATAGCAAATGTTGATTTAGCAAATGTTTGATCACAATTCAATTGCAATATAGATATGATATGAAATCAAGCACAAGTATATATATAAGCAATTAAATATGTAAGAGATAGAGAGAGAGAAAATCAAACACGATGATTGTTATCGAGGTTCGGCTTCCCGTGCCTACGTCCCCGCCTCAAGAACACTTCTTGAGGATTCCCAAATCCACTATTTGACAATCTTCTTTCGGGTGAAGATCAAAACCGTTACAAATCTTCCTTACACAGTGAAGAGTAACCACCGAGTGAAAAATCCTTTTCACTCCTTAGGATTTATACCAAAACCCTAACAAAATACTCACAGGTTTCAACAAAGTATTTGTTGTACAAGATAAGGCTCTCTCAAAGAGTAATTGTACACAATATGCTCACTCTAATAGTATATCAAGGATTTGATCAATATGGCTCAAAAAGTGTTTAGAGAAATTTTCAATCAAGGATTTTGAATGATATGAAAATATAAGCTTGAGAAGGATGGATTGATGTATAAGATGTTATCTTTTCTATCTTTGATTTCTCTTGTATGCTTGATGTTTAGAAATGAAGAAAGGGTAGTATTTATAGCCATCATGTTGTCTTGCATTCTTCTTGATTTTCAATCAATCAATTTGTTTTCTTTGAAAACTTTTCTTCTTAAGATTTTTCAACCATAATTGATATGGTTGTCTTGCATGTGAAATTTCAATCAAGTTGCTTTCTTTGAAAACTTTTCTTCTTAAGATTTTTCAACCATAATTGATATGGTTGTCTTGCATGTGAATTTCAATCAAGTTGCTTTCTTTGAAAACTTTAAGAGATTTTTCAATTGATATGGTTGTCTTATATTTGAATTTCAACCAATCAAGTTGTCTTTGAAAACTTTAAGAGATTTTTCAATTGATATGGTTGTCTTATATTTGAATTTCAACCAATCAAGTTTGTCTTTGAAAACTTTAAGAGATTTTTCAATTGATATGGTTGTCTTATATTTGAATTTCAACCAATCAAGTTTGTCTTTGAAAACTTTAAGAGATTTTTCAATTGATATGGTTGTCTTATATTTGAATTTCAACCAATCAAGTTGTCTTTGAAAACTTTAAGAGATTTTTCAATTGATATGGTTGTCTTACATTTGAATTTCAACCAATCAAGTTTGTCTTTGAAAACTTTAAGAGATTTTTCAATTGAAGTTGGTTTTAAAGTTGAGCCTTAAAGATCAAATCTTAATAAACTTTACAAAACCTAACTCTTACTTCTCATATGTCTCGGATCATTGTCTTTGAGCTTGATTTCTTTGTCTTGAGTCTTGATGACTTTGATCTTCAATGAATTTGCAACTTATCAACTTTGCATTTGCTTGATATTTGAATTGGCCATCTTGGTCCAATTAAATCAATAGTCAAAATTAAGCTTTAAAACATAAATCATTAGTTCATATGAAAATATTATTAATGAACAACTTAAAATCATGGTTATCATCAAAACTACATGAATGTCCTTGGATTAATTAGCCAATTAATAATTATTGAAACCTTAAGGCTAACACAATCAACCTGCCAAATTTCATGCGATTATGACACCGTTACTTAAATTTAGCCTGTAATCTGTTGCGTACTGCACATTCTACATTTGACGCTCTCAACGTTCCATAAATGAATTGGCCATGTGTCCCACTGCATAAATTTACATCACTCATTTAAAAAAAAAAAAAAAAAAAATTTGTTAAGAAATGTCTTCCGACTTAGTTGCGATTTCCAAAGGTTTGTTTTGTTTTGAGAAAATTACATTTTAAACCCTATAGTTTATGGAGTTTAACAAATTAAACTCTATAGTTTCAAAAGTAACAAATTAAACTCTAAAGTTTCAAAAAGTAACAAATCAAACCCAATAGTATTAAAAGTAACAAATTAAACCACGATGTTTAAAAAAGTAACAAATTAAACCATTGTTTTACTTATATGAGTTGAGGTTTAAGTTGTTAATTATTTTTTGAAACTTTGAGATTTAATTTGTTACTTTTGAAACTTCAAGGTTTAATTTATTACTTTTTGAAATTTTAGAATTTAATTTGTTACTTTTTAAATTGTAAGGTTTAATTTGTTACACCCCTAAACTATAGGATTTAAAATGTAATTTTCCCATTTGTTTTTGCTTTTTCCTCGTCTTCCTATATGGCAAGAGAGGTAAGGCACTATCTACAGAGCTGATGATGTACGGGATGGCTTCGCAGGTGCAATATGTGTTCAAAGTTCAATTTTTAAAAATATTTAAATTTTGGAGATATACATGTTCTCCTCATAGGTTCGAGATCTACTAGTTTCGTCCTTGATTCATTATTACCTCCTATTAACGGTTGTTAATAAACTGTTAATCACTATCATCATCTAACCAATAATTGGCCCAGTGGTGCAGTCCTCTCCCCAAGATCCCCATTCGTAATGGGCATGGGTTTGAATCCTCTCTTATACAATTAGATTAGGATTTTTGCCTTATTTCAAAAAAATAATAAATATAAAATGAAACTCCTAATTACCCTTATTAGTATAGAAAATAAGTTTCATTACAGTGTAAAGACTATTTTCCAAATTGCTAGTGACACTTTTTGCTCGCATGCCAATTACAAGTACTAAGCCAACTTTTTGTTTTTGGCAATTAAAACAAAAAAAGAACGATAGTATTTCTACCAACGTGTGGCACAAAAAGTTGGCTGAAACATGGGCTAAGCTTTTGATTGAGAGTCAAACCCAAAAGTTGACACACTCAGTGGCTGATGGGGCAACTTTCTTAGAACTGAGTCTGCCAGCCCACAATCCAAGTGGACACAACACTACAACCATAAGAGAGTCTTTGTTAGCAAGACTCAAAGTGAAGAACAAAGCGTTACCTTTCATATGTTAAAAGGAGCCCAAAACAAGGAAAACGATTTTTAATAATTGAAATATAATTCAAATTGAAACTTCTTTGCTTAATTTAAACCATGAACACTTCCCTTATGAACTAATTTTGTCCAACCCTCATGCCCTCATGGATCTTTCACATAAAAGAATTTGAAAAAGACTTAAAGAGAGTTTGATAATGAGGAAAAGAGCTTGTCCTACGAGATGTGCATGGTTGTGAGTTGAGAGAGAGAGTTGGGAGCTACTATTTTTCAAGGAAAAATAAGAACAATGAGTTTTTAGGATGGATATTTTCTGAGTAACACAAAAAACTTGTCTTGTTAACTTCTGTGTAGTTGTAGTAAGCTTATCTTCTAATCCCCTCTAATTTGTTTGGAGTTGGCCTCCTTTGTAAAGGGTTTTAGAGTCCCCATATAATAAAAAAATCAGATTTCACTTATGAATTGAGCCTTGAGATCGTTAGATACTCAATTCTAAGTTTGGTAAAAGAGGAAAGAAGCTTGTTTAAGCATTGCCATAAGAGGAACGTCTTCCTCATTACTGGAAATGCGACTGGCGGACATGGCAGACTAATCAGAATGCAAACTTTTTACAATAGAAAGGATATATGGGCATTTAATTCTTGATGGTGATGACACAATGTTAGGAACCCGAATGGTTCCTGCTCTTCCATTGCTAAACAATGATCAATTCGAGATGATCAATCTCCAAGAACAAGAATATCTAAGCAATTAAACTAAAGAAGCTAGAGAGTAAACTAAGGATTCTCATTCATATTGGATTCATTGGATGTGAAATAATCCCTTACAAGTATATATAGATTCGACCACATGGAATTTGTGCATGCTAGCACCCCATTGGCCAATCTAAATCAATCACCCTATGGCTATTCTAGATCAAGCACCATATTGGTGGATTTAGATCACAACCACCTAGGTACAATCCTCACTAAGCACCAACAACCTAGGTACAACTAGGGGTAGCATAGCTTGTAACCAACTATGTACAATCCCCTAATGCACAATCTAATAGGCTAGGTATAAGCCTTTAATAGCTTATACATTCAAATGTAATTAAAGGAGTACAATGCATAAAATAAAGGAATACAAAATAGGTAGAGACCCCAAAATACAAGAAAAAAAAAGGGCAAGGTAAAGGGGGAGATTTGACTTACTCGTGCGCAACACAATTTGCCTCTCTCCTTACCTAACAAAAACAACAAGAACTAAAATTGGAAGCTATAACACTAGCATCCTGACAAAACGATTGAATTTTCCACCAGCAATCCTTAACACCACTGTTGATGGCATCGATGCATAACTTCACATCACTTTCGACAATGATAGAGTGGAGTGATTCATCCTTGGCAATTTGAAGGGCCCAACAGATGGCCTGATGTGAACCTCGTCAAGAATAACGAGACCTAACAACGAAAGGGAACCCAAGATCGTTCTATGGACAGATTCGAATGGAAGACCTCGACCCGTTGTTTATGACAAACAAGAACCTTGGTATAAGGAAGACGCCACAAACGGTGATGGAGTTTCCGTTTGATAAGTCGAGATGAACGCCACGGGAAATCCCGATAAGTTCAAGTAGTTCTTCAAAGAACCAAAGAGAATAAACCTCACCAGTTTTTTTATTAATGATCAATGTCTCATTACAATGAGTCCATGCTATTTATAATGCCTGGTTGAATTAGGAATACAAATTATAAAAGGAAAGTACTAAAAGACCAAATAAAAGAATCCTAAAATTAAGGTAGATTTCGTCTGAAATTAGCTTCTCCTCCAAGGAAAGAAATCACCTATGGAATAATCCTTAGCTTCTCCTCCAAGAAAAGAAATCACTTATGGAATAATCCTTCTAGAATAATATTTGATTTTATTATCCTTCCAGAATAATCCGAAAATATTTCTTGTCAATTAGTCTTGACTGGATCCTTCTAGAACTTGAATCAAGGTGACGATTCTTTGTTGCCCACGTGGATCATGCTCACTGGGCCTCCACGAATTTGCTTGAGCCCATAACTCTTGAATGAGTCCGTTGAGTACATCCTTGAACTTCTTTGCTCGTGCTCTCGTAACCGGCCCAATTGGTACTTGAACGAGGTCCTTTGAAGTGGTGCCTTGATCTCCATCATGGCCATGGCTTCAGCTATGGTTGGGTCAACTGTGGAAACTTTCTTCACCCTCGCATAAAGAATTCGACCCAAATAGTCCCGAACTAAAACAGCAATAGTTGCGTCTGTAGTTGAGATTGCAGCGTCAACATTAAGCTTACAACATCCCACATGAGAGGGTTTCCATCTTACAATGTCTCTAACAACAAGGTCTACCGGAGGATCAAGGGCCTTGACATGCCCCATAATTCTAAGTTCAAGTGCTCTAATGCAATTCCATAAGTTACTGGGGAGGCCATGATGGACAACTTGATTTCAGAAGGACCATATGTAGTCAAGGGTCAGTGCGATGTGAATGGTAGCCATGGCGGAATTACATTGAAGAGTAGAGCTTGGAGCAAGACATAGGGGCGGGTCAACCACAAATTGCAAAATATCACGGCAGTTGGCAATTGAGATTAATTTAGGCCGAATACCCCAACAGAGACCAAACCAGAAAGCCTTAGTCACTTGACAATTAAAGAATAGAAAGGCCCAAGACTCTTCTTTCATATTGCACAAGGGACACAGTGGATCCCCACTACCTATCCTTTGGAAAAGGGCAAGGTTTGTAGGCAAAACATTGGAGGCAATCCTCCACACAAGTGTCTTGAGTCTCTCATGCAGCTTGCATTTCCAAAGCTTCGTCTAGAGTGGTTCAGGAGGGTGGGGCCAAAGATCCCCAAGTCCAGTTTTCACACCAGACCTAGCCGAGAAATTACCTTTCGGATTAGGAACCAAAACCAGCTTATCTTCTCTAGTGATACTCGGAATAAGGATCTTGATGATCGCATCCACAAAAGTTTGGTAAAAAAGGTCCACAAGTAACTCATGCTTCCAGCTCCTAATCTAATATGAGATTGGAAACCAGCAATGGATTTGTACAAGTAAAAGGACCACGCATGGTAGGTAGGAAATTTGGTAACTAAGGGACCTAAGGGTCCTTCCAACAGTCTATTTTAGAACCATCCCCAACAATGTTACATGCACCTTTGCAAATTAGTGCCTTAAGTCTTTCAATTGCTCTCAAAGTAGTTGAAGAATTTTTAATAGGGTCCTTATGGAGCCAATCCCCACAAACTTTATACTTGCTTCTAAGTGCAACCAAGTCAGGACTCATCCTTTTAGACAACACCAACCAAGTGAATTTAGCCAACAATGCATCATTGAAAGCCTTTGTTTTCCTAAACCCCAAACCCCCTCTAGTTTTGGGGTAAACAAAGGTCGTCCCACACCTTCCAAGCAAGATATCTTCCCGATTCCTTCTTTGGATTCTACCAGAAACGATGAATAGTAGAGTCTAACTTTTCACACAGAGAAACAGGAACATCACAGGTGAAGAAGGTGTAAGTGGGTAGGGCTAAAGCAACAGATTTAATCATGGTGGCTCTACCAGCCCACGAAAGATTTTTACTCCTCCATCCCATAAGCCTGGCCACAAGTTTGTCATGAAGAAACTTGAAGTCCTTAGGCCGGCTAGACGAAGGAAACAGTGGGTTTCATAGGCAGGATGCAAGTGGCTGAATCCTTTTCATTTGCAGCAGTAGTTTAATCCCTTTCCTCTTCACCCCATGTACCAGCTTGAAAAAAATAACCCCAAATTTTCCCCTATTTATACGTTGGCCAAACCAAGAGCAATAAGTCTCAATACAATGGTCCAAAATAGCTAATTCTAGACTATTGGCTCTTGCAAACATCATGACATCATCAACATACATAACATGGGTAAAAGCTGGCCCAGCTAAATTCATCTTAACACCCCGAATATCATTATCCATGAAACTACGATAAATTAACCGTGATAATACCTCATGACATAAGATGAATAGATAAGGCGAGAGTTGGTCATCTTGACTTAATCCTCTTGACGAAGCACATTGTTTGGTTTTACCCCCATTAACCAGAACCGAGAAAGAAATAGAAGTCACACACTCCATAATCTAGGTGACAAATTTCTGGCAAAATCCAAACTTCAACATCACAGCTCTCAGAAAACCCCAATTCACCCTGTCATAGGCCTTTTGTAGATCCAATTTCAAAGCAACAATTAACTTTCCTCTTTTTAAAGCTATGCAGGAGCTCCTGTACAATCAGTTGGTTCTTCGCAATCCATCTGCCAGGGATGAACACGGACTCGGAAGGTGAGATAAGACTAGAGAGCAATGGTCTAATCTTTGAAATCAGAAGCTTGGAGATGATTTTATAAACTATATTACACAAGCTTATAAGATGATAGTGATTAATGGAAGAGGGGTTAGGAGGATAATGAAAGAGTTATTTACCTCTTTAAGAAGATGACCAGATTGAAAGAAGTACTAAACTGCTTGAATAACCTCTTTACCCACAATATCCCAGTATTGCTTATAAAATAGTGGTGGTAAGCCGTCGAGGCCAGGAGCCTTCTGGCTTTGCATATCAAACATGGCTTCTTTTATCTCACGAGAGGTAGGAATTCTACACATCACATCATTTTCCTCAGCAAAGATGGAGCAAGGGATCAGATTATCCAAATCATCTGGACAACTAGTAGGCTCCTCAGTGAAAAGGTCCTGGAATTTGTTGACAATAAATTCTTTAATCTCTGAAAGCTTGATGAGCCACTCACCTTGGTCACTTTTAATAGCGTCAATTGAGTTACGCTTGTGCCTATTAATTGAGGAGACATGGAAGAATCTAGTATTTCGATCACCTTCTTGGAACCAAGTCTCCCTTGATTTTTGGCGCCACATAGTTTCATTATTAGCAAGCCACACATTTAGCTCCATTTGCAATTTAGCTTCAACCCTAGCATTACTCTCAGAGGCTACCAAACACTAGATATGCTCAATCTTATGTGATAACTCCGCGATTCTAGATTGACAATGACCAAAAATTTTCTTGTTCCATTTGTTAAGAGCGACAATAGTATTGAATTGCTTCCTGTATAGTCTGAAGCAAGCCAACCCATTAACATTGACCTGCCAAGCACCATCAATCACATCATAGCATCGTGGGTCTTTAGCCCACATAGCCTTAAAACGGAACGACCTAGGGGCCAAACAATCCTCTAGATTTGAATCAATGAGTAGAGGATTATGGTTTGAATTAACCGCACCTAAGTGATAGATAGCAACCCTAGGAAAAGCCAATCTCCAGTGCATATTAGCGATCCCACGGTCTAGTCTCTGGCGAATACACCCTCGTCCCCATCTTTTGTTACACCAAGTAAAATTGCTCCCTGTGAAACCCAGATCGACAGCTCCAAATTCAAACATAATCTCTTGAAGGAGATTCGGGGTAGACCCAGAACCCCTTTTACCACCTACCTTCTCTTCATCACATAGTGTTAAGTTAAAGTCACCAAAGCACATCCACAGGCCTTAAATGGAAGCCAGAAGAGCATAGAGATTGGACCACGCTTTCTTTCTCTTAGAAGGGTACGGAGGCCTATAGAAGCCAATAAGAGACTAGGAACACACATTGTCCCTAATCGTAATTCCCACAATAATCAAGTTGAACTCAAGGACCTGTATGTCCAGATCAGATGACCAAAACATACAAACACCACAAGCACTACCTTTAGCACCAACAATAACATTCTCAGAAAAACCCAACGAAACAAATTTTTTTTTTTAAATGACTCTAAAGTGCCTTTGTTTCACATAAAAACACCACTTGGGGGCGTTGACCCCTTATTAGAGCCCTCAGGGCTCGAATTGTCGAGGTAGCCTAATATTCTCATGGAGGGGTTGCTAGTCCCTTTTACTGTACCCATCGTGTAAAGGCTTAAAGCTATCAAAAACCTTGGAACTTATTATTCTAGCTTTCAAAATGACCGTTAATGGGTCGCTTCATTAATTTGAACAAGCAACCTTTAACTAGTGGTGGGCCCTATTGCTGGATTGATTTTGGTCTTTTTTACTGTATGGCTTGTGGCAGACTTCATTATGCTGATGGGGTTCCAAACTTTTCCAACCTTTTCAGGCTTTGCTAAAGGGGCTGGTTTTACTTGGCTACTTTAGATTGAGAAGCCCAATTCAACCTTGAACCCAAAAAATGGGCAGTTGCAAAACCTATTGTCTTATAAGTCTTCAATTATTAAGGAGAGGTTTAAGTTTTAACAAAAAAATTGTGTTTAGACTTTAGATTATGGGGTTATTTATGTCTTTATCTTAGAGTTATAAGTTTTGTTAAGATTGTCAATGTAACATTTTTTTTTCATTTGATTATCAAAAAACATATTTTTTTCTTTTCTTTTTATATAGGGATGAAATTGTGGATTTTGAAAATAGGAGTAAAGTGTAGATTTCTATAAGCCTCTAGAAGAATTTTATAATTTCTCTTTTTCTAAAGAAAAATCTTAAAATTTATTTTATTTAATAAATTATAATAATATTTTTTTAATGATTAACGACAACTTTTATAATGGTAATAGTAGACTGGATCACATTAACAATGAATTTAAATTGACAATTAAAATTTTAACGATCGAAATGACAATTAACTTGAACTTGAAATGTAAAATTTGAACTTTTGCCAAAAAAGAAAAAGAAAAATAATAATAAAGAACTATAAGCAGGTTTTGTTTTTTTTTGTTTTTTTAAAAAGTATGTAACAATCAATAAAATTGTCCCTTATTTCCCCAAAAAATTGTGGATACTAGTGAATTTCCAAATTAAAAGTATAGCTAACTTGAAAAAGATTGGTTTTGCAATCATTTAGACGTTTGCACAGTTGGAAATACCGTATTTAGAGAGTTAATTCCACCAGAAGGAAATTAAATACTCCACCTACATATGAAGTTGCGGTAAATTTGTTTAACACTCAAATCTTGCTTTTAGTTTTATCTCAAGGACAAGATTTGGCTACAAACTGGTTTGTAGCTAATTTGTTACAACCCATTACGTAACAGCGTATAAGACTACTCACATGTATTATTTAAAGAAGTCACATGACTCATTAAATAGGTCATGTAAGTAAAATATACGTCGATGATCTTTTGCCATTTAGTTTAGCCAAACTCTCTCCTTATCTCAATTAACATCCACATGAAAGTCAAACCCAAAAAATAAAAAGAAAACTTCACCTAATAAATGCCAGATACTGACAGTGAAGAAAGTATGCCAATAACAAAATATGTACAGCCACAAATAACTTCTCCAACCTTCACCCACTTCTTTCCCCATCAGCTCTCACCTCATAACAAACAAAAGAAATGTGTTCAATCCATAAAGACATCAACACCCTGGGTTAACCCCAAAATGGGATTTCAAAAAGGAAAAAAAAATCAAAATAAAAAAGAATTATGAAAAAATCAAAAATCAAAAAGATATCTTCCTTTCTTTAATTTGCATATTTCCAAGAGTAATTTTTCATTTGTTGACTTATCTACCGGCACTGTTTAAATCTAGTGATCCATCCTTCATCAATTTCAAACTGAGACTATTGAACCGCTCTCGTGAATACTGCCTTGATGCTTTCCTCCAATCTGTGCCTGCTTTCATCATTGTGGCAAACTCCTCAGAACTTATTCGTCCATCCTGCAAGTTTTTGGAACGTGGTTAAGAGTGAACTTTTAGCATGTGATAATTTGGTGCTACCATAATTTTATACACTCTAGAATTTATGACCTCCAAGAAAGAACAGAAAAGAAATATTGTAAAGGAGACATTATTGAAAAAAATATTCTTGAGTTTGGCATTTTAGCATGCCAGTGTTACCTGCAAAGATGCACATTTATGTGCCTGTAAAAGCATATTTTGGGATTTCATACCAGATTCTAATTCAAAGGTCATACATTGCACACAATCTCACGTGTGTTCTGATTCAGTTTTTTAAAACCAGTATTTTAAAGTGTTTTACCATAACTCTTCATATTCTGTAAAGACCTACAAACTTAAATTCCTTCTTATTGCCGTATAAGCATAAGCATTATGCCCACTTGAGATTTGAATAAGAATATGCTACTTTGCATAAAAAAAAAAATATATAAAATAAATAGGTACGACTAGTAATAGCAATATTTGTTAGACGATGTGACCAACCTTGTCTGTGTCCACATCATGCATAATGGCATTGATGACTTCTTCACTGTTTGACTCAAGTTCATCAGCTAAGGCATCTCGTAGCTCATCAATTTCTATATAGCCACTTTGGTTTTGATCGAAGAACTGAAAGGCTTTGCGAAGGTGCTCATCATCATTGCCCATCTTTCTTAAGTGAATAGAAATCGCTACAAATTCTCCATAATCCAGATATCCGTCCTTATCTATATCACCCTGCAAGAACAACCTCTGATTACTCCCAAGATTAGGAATTGCACAGAACTTTAGAAGGGTGTATTGGCTTAACACAGGGAACAAATCCATGCTTGCTACAATTCAAACATGTGCATCCATAAAACAATTTTTTTTTTTTTTTTGGCAGAAAAACGTGTTCAGTGTACCTGGAAACACAATCCATTGTACTCATTTTGGCATTTAGTTTGACGTATTTCAAACACAACTTTAAAGACATGTTAGATATGATAAAAATATATTTATTACAGACATTTTATTTTAAACCCATCAAGCTAAAGAAAATCAAGGTCCCATATTAAGCCTACGCATAATAAGGAGATTTTGAATGATCGTGTAAGGCTTACAGCTTCCATTAGAATTTGAAGATCTGCTTCAGGGATCTGATGGCCAAGTTTGTGCAACCCAACTCTTAGCTCCTCCATGTCAATCTTGCCTTTATTGCTAGTATCCATCACCTGGAATCCCTCCTTTATGCCCGCAACTTCTTCCACTGACAAATGCTCAGCAATCACCTGTTTATTTGGAATTTAAAATAAAATAAAAAAGACTTGAGTTAATCATTCAGATTAACATCCGACCAAGATCGAGGAATGACAGTTTTCTTAGCAGAAATCTTCGAGACATTACCCTCAAAGCTCTTTTCTTGAGCTTATTCATTACAGAAAATTGCTTGAGCCTTGCCCTCACAGTTTCACCTAAAGAAACATTTGGTGCTTTCTTCGCATTCTGTAACCAAGGATGATCTGCAATTGATGAACACACAATTTACCGTTTGTTATATTTCAACTGCTGAAATTCTAATTCATAAATAATCTTCTTGGTTGGCAATAGGAATTCGATATATTAAGAAGATTAGCTATTAGTATTAAACATTACCTAACACCTCCTGAGCAGTAAGCCGCCGCTTTGGGTCAGGATTAAGCATCTTCTTCACAAGGTCTTTTGCATTATCAGAAACTCTAGGCCAAGGGTCCCTCTTAAAATCTACAACAGACTTTATAATTGCTTGTGCAACTCCTTGTTCAGTTTCTGCATACAAAGAGAACAGATTTTAGGCATACACTTCTCACAAATACACCTACTTTAACCATAATTCAATACAAACTTTCTAATAGCTGTTTGGGTTAAAACTTCTAACAAAAATGAAGGATTTTCTTCTCAACTGCGAAAACAAGGTTTTTTCTTTTGGGTTGTAACAAAACTAACCTGCCCAAAAAGGTGGTACACCACAGAGTAGG
This sequence comes from Fagus sylvatica, assembly GCA_907173295.1. Lineage (NCBI taxonomy): Eukaryota > Viridiplantae > Streptophyta > Magnoliopsida > Fagales > Fagaceae > Fagus > Fagus sylvatica. Next base: position 29,085,976 of record OU015770.1, read on the forward strand.
ATGTAAAGGATTACTCCAGCACTCCAAACATCTACTTCTTGACCATAATTCCGTTTTAGCACCTCAGGAGCCATGTAATACGGACTTCCAACTATCTCAGAAAATCTTTCACCTGCAGAAATAATCAAGTCAGCTTATGTACATGAAAGGATACAACCAATTGATGAAAGTCAAGAAAGAAAAAGAATCGAAGGTGATAAAACATTACCAGGTTTAAAGAATACAGAAAGCCCAAAATCAATTGCCTTCAAAGCTGATGACTCCTTCTTGTTAGCAAACAAAAAGTTCTCAGGTTTGAGATCCCGATGCATCACACCATGCGTGTGGCACATCTGCAACACAATAAAGCACATTAAACACATGACAAAAAGCACATTACAAACTTCTTTTTTTTTTTTTTTTTTTTTTTTCCAACACACACACATATTAAATGCAAATGAAAATAATCAGTTAAATTTTCCTGAATCTAACAGGCTTGCCTAAAATTAGTAGCAGATAACACTGGGACTTAAAATTTAAAAACAAGCCCATCACTGGGAGCAGCATAGTTTGAGATATCTGGTGGCTATTACTAAAAGATTATATCTGAAATCAAACAAAGAAACCCATTTCACCACTTACGCAGAGTTGGACAATTGAACTTCATAAATTTAAACAGGAACTATATTGAACATGTGGTTCAGCAAAGATGATCAGAGAAAAGACAACCCAATTATGATTCCAGCCGAGAAGATTAGTAAAAAGAGTGATAATATGTATATCCAATTATCCATAACACAAAAGAGGAATCAAGATGTAGCAAATTTTAGCAGAAAAGCAAATCGCATAAAGTCAAATCAAAACAGAAAAAAGGAACAAAAAACATTCAAGTCACCAGAATTACACAGTCAATCAAAACTCCATAAAGGGGATTTTTTTTTTTATTACCAAGCTTTCATTTTTGGGGTCCGCTATTAATACTCAACAGAGTAATCAGAGTAGGCCACATCATGTAATGAATATTAAAATTGAGGAAAATGGAAACCTGAACAACTTCGACGATGGTCTTGGTGACGGCTGCGGCGGCACGCTCTGTATAGTGGCCTCTGGCAACGATCCGATCGAACAACTCGCCACCCTCACAGAGCTCCATGACGATGTGTACAGCATCGTTATCCTCATAGGTATCCTTGAGAGTGACGATGTTTGGATGCTTTGGAAGGTTCTTCATGATCTCCACCTCCCTCTTCACGTCATCGATATCCACCGCAGTCCTCAGCTTCTTCTTCGATATCGATTTGCAAGCGAAGGTATCTCTGGTTTCCCTGTCCGTACACAAATACGTGATGCCAAACTCGCCGCGGCCCAGCTCTCGACCCAGCTCGTAGCGGGCCTCGATCTCACGACCCGTCGGGTCTTTCAAGACCCAGAGCTTGTCGTCGGTGTGGGCCCCCCCAACACCATAGTCGATGGCGAAGGGGTTTGGTTTCTTCTTGTTCTTGTTTCTGATGTTGTTGCTGTTGTTTTCCTCGGCAACCGTTGGGGTGACGCAACAATTACCCATGGATTGAATAAAAAATCTGATGATGGGAGGGAAGAAGAGAGGAGGAGGGATATAAGGGGGGAAAGGGAAAGGGAAAGGCTGAAAAGGAGAATTCTAACGCGTGAAAGACAGCATGAGAAGATTATTATGAATCTATTATGATGGATGATGGAATGTGAACAACAAGAAGAAGAATAGAAGATGGGTCAAACCTCATTTCGTAGAGACTTCCCTCCCTTCCTAACCCCCTTTCTCTCTCTCTCTCTGACAAACAAGGCTCTTTTGTTGTTTACCCGAAATATCCAAAACAAATTTCAAGTTTTTTCTTTTATTGGAAAAAAAAAAGACATCGTATATAGAATAGACATGCCCCGAGGATTCTATGAAAATTTCACTCTTGCCATTTGAATTTTCATTTTATTTTTTTTTTTTTTAAATTAGGTAAAACTTAGATACAGTTCCTTAGGTTAGATACATTAAGTTCTCAATTGAATTTAAATACAGGTTGCATTAACCATTAAAATTTAAATAATATTATCTTTTTCAAAAATATTTAAATTCAATGTATTTAAATTCAACTAGAAACCTAAGGATTTATTTGACAACTTCTTATATAACTCATTTTCTTATCTTATAACCTTTGGCTTCTTTTATTTTCCCAATTTTATCCATACATTATGTTTGTTAAAGATATCAAGAATTAATAAAGCCAATCATACTTGGAGTGCAAACAAAGAAATCTTGATCCTACTTATATTATAAGTACTAAACCCTAATTTAATGTATGGTTAATTTAGAGTTTAGCTTACTATAAATATTATTAATGGGTCTATTGTAATACACATAACTTAATAGTGACTATGTAGCCATCAATGACTCCCTAATGTGCACATTGGTTGTCAGGCCAAACCACATTAATTCCCTATGTTTTCCTCTATGTCGCTTCTGATTTCCCTCTCTACGTCCTTCATTTTCTTCTTTTTATTTTAGTATGATATCATATGTATGTTTTATCTTTTTTAGCATGGTATCAAAGCCAACAAAATTTGAGTCCTTGACTTTCACAATCTATCATCATCTACAAAATCTTCTTCCAAAACCACAAAATCTTTTTTCTTCTATTAAAAAAAAATCAATATTGTCGTTACCCATCCTACAGGCACCAACCCGCTTCCTCATGTAGAGAAATAGGAAGGATGAAATAGAAGAATTTATTAGAGGAGAAAGAAGAGAAGAGAGAGGATGAGATGAAATAGTATTGTATTTTTATAATATGTAACTATATCTTTGTACACGATCTGTAATAAAAGGTACTTGCTCTACTAGCCATGGTCCTTCTGTTGATGAATTTTCTATCCATTAGGCTTAACATCTCCCCTCAAACAAGTGGAGACGAAAGGGACCAAGAGTTTGGACTGCAACTCAACGAACTGAGGCGAGGGCAATGGTTTAGTAAAGATGTCAGCTAGCTAGCTGATCCTTACTTGAGACAAAGCATACTTGTATGTCCTTATAAAATACTTTATAAGGTGGAAATCCACTTCAATATGCTTTGTGCATGCATGGAACAAGGGATTGGAAGCCAAAGCAAGAGTGGAAACATTGTCACACCATAGTGTGTGAGTATGAGAGAGATAGACTCTAAGATCCTTAAAAAGCATATGAAGCCAACAAATTTCTACTGAGGGAGACACTGTTGTCTGCTTCTTTCCAAACGAGGTAATAAGATTGGGGTTGAGAAACACTTTGTAGCCAGATGTTGACCGACGATCAGTGGGATCGCCAGCCCAATCGGCATTTGTGAATGCTGAACGTGGTAAGGATCGAAAACAAATGCCATGGTTGATAATGCCTTGTACGAAAGACCCTTTTGATAGCAAGAAGATGAATGTATGTGGAGTCGTGCATGAATTGTGACACTTGATGAACAACAAATGATAGATCTGGCCTGGTGAAGGTCAGGTATTGTAAGGAAAGAGGTGTACCATCACCAGGACGAAGTTTAAGCAGTATAACCACATGGAAACTTGGCTGGTTTAGCTTGACGGATGTTGAAGCAAAGCAATAAATCAAAAGCATACTTTTGTTGAGTAAGAAACAAACCAAATGCACCTCTATCTATTTGGAGCCCTAGAAAATAGCTTAATGAACCAAGGTCTTTTAGTTAAGACCGATTTCAATTGGTGAATAAGATGAGCAATTAAAGAAATATTGTTGCCCGTAAGAAAAATATTGTCGACATATAGAAGGAGGAACAAAACTGTCTTATATTGACGATAAATGAATAAGGAAGAATCGACCAGAGAAGAAACAAATCCCATGTGCAAAAGCTGAGTGGTGAACTGTTCAAACCATGCTCTTGGGGCTTGTTTAAGCCTGTATATAGATTTATGGAGGTGATAAGGATACGTGGGATCAATGCACCCAGGTGGTTGAGCCATGTAAATTTCCTCAGGGAGAATTATACAACAAAACATTTTGATCTAAAATATTTAATAAACATTAATTGTGAGCCATATGATTTTAAAGATGGTTCACAATTTACAAATTAATTGGATTAAAATAACATTTTGAGTTATGTTAAATTATGTTACAAACATACTTTATGTATAAGTAATATATATAATAATAATAATAATAATAATAATAATAATAATAATAATAAATTATTTTTTAGATTAATTTATTTTGATATATTTAACTTAATCCCAAAATTTTTTTTTCTTTCTAACGCCACTACTGTGGATAGCCAACTAGAAAATATAAGTTATAACTTATAAATCCTCACATGTAATGTAAGTTGGGAAAAAAAAAAAAACTTGCATGTAAACTAAAAAAGCTGTTTTTTCAAAATAATGCATTTTTTAAAATCTTTGTTTTTTTTTTTTGACCAACTATGACATGTTGGAGCTTAATTTGAAATATGGATCTCGTCTTTAGGAAAGACAAGATTTGGCAAATTTCATCTTTTAAAAAGACGAGATTAGTGCTGAGCTAGAGATATTGATTTTGTTGAATCTTGTATTTACAAAAGACAAGATTGAATCTTGTCTTTAAGAAATACAAGATGCAAAAAGACCCGCAATTTGCAAGAGGGCTGAGCGGTGTATGGTTTTTTCAAAATTTGGTTGAATCTTGTCTTTAGGAAATCTTTAAGAAAGACAAGATTCAAAGAAAGCTGAGCACTAATCTCGTATTTTATAAAAACAAAACTTATGGAACTTGTTTTTACAAAAGACAAGATTCAGGTCGATCTTGTTTTTATAAAAAACGAGATCCATATTTCAAATTAAGTTCCAACAGGTCATGTTTGACAATTTAACTTTAAAAAAAAAAAAAAAAAAAAAAGCATTTTTTGCCAAAAACCCCGACTAAAAAATGATTTTCAATTCAGGTGCATTACTATGGTAATTTCAATATTCCCTCTAGAACCTAATAGCCAACTAGAGAAAAACCAATTATTAATCCATATTTGTAAAGTGCTAACAAATATCATTATAATGACTGATTTCAAGTAATTTATGGATGCTCTTAACTTCTTCTTTTTTTTAGGACACTCTTTGAATGCCAATAGAAATCATAATCTAATTCTAATTTATAAATGTAGGAGATTGAACCCACACTCTTATAGAGGGATGAGGGATCAAAGGGGAGGGAAACACTATTGGGCCGAATGCCCAGTAGATATAAGAGTCTTACATAATTGATTTAGTAATTAATTCATTTTAAATACGATAGTTTTTATTTATTTACTTTTTATTAATATCAAGTGTAGTTATAAAAGTATTTTAAATCATATATTTTAAATACAATATTGGGTGTGTGTCGTTTCTTAGGTGTTATAGATGGAAAATTATTAAGTAGTTTTAGACTAAAAATGAATGTGTAGTCCCCCCTCTCACATAAAATGGTGGGTTCCACTATGAATTTAATTTGTGAAACCCACCATTCATGTGAGAAGGGGATTACGCATTTATTTATGACTTGAGACCAGTGAATAATCATTCGTTATAGATTAAGTTTTCCCATTAAATTCAACAACATAATTACATTAACAAATACGAGTGATTATTCAGTAGTTCAGGATTATAAATAAATACGTAGTTCCCCTCTCATATGAATGGTGGCTTTCACTAATTAAATTTATGGTAGGACCCACTACTTTGTGAGGGAATATGATCATCTCTATTTGGAAATCTCTCTATTTGTCAATTTTATGGTTCAGATTTTATTTCACAAATCTAACAGTGCACAGAGCGTCTAATCATTTAAAATTTTAAATGACGTGATAATCTATATATTGTTAAATCTGAGATATTTAATCTAGACCATAAAATTTTATTTCCTATTTTTTGTCACGTGACTTTTAAAATAAGGATAAAGTTTACCTCTAACCTAGTTTGGAGGAATTATCCTCTAACCCATTACGTGTCAATCAAATAGGTTATCTACATATATTATTTAAAAAAACCACATGACTCATTAAAAAAATTATTTGACTAAAAATACATATGGATAGTCTATTTAATTTTTACGTAATGGGTTGAAGGTAAACTATTTCCTTAAAATAATAAATATGAATAGTCTATTTAATTAACACATAATAGGTTGAAAGATAATTTTTCCATATATATTTCCTTTTAAGTTAAATTTTACTGCAAATAAAATTGTGAATAACTTATCAACAAAAAATAGACAAACAGGAGGAAGCGGAGGGAGACAAAAGAAGAATATAAGGGTGAAACTGTAAATATCACAGTATAGCAGGCTAAAGGACCATGGTCTGGTCAACGTCTTTGCCAATACATTGGATCTTTCAGTTGGCAAATGTGACCTGATCGTTATTGCAGGTTCTATAAACGTGTCAACAATTTATTCATGTAGGCTTGTCGTCAAGAGACGTTCTAGAAGCCAGCCAAAAGCTAAAGCGAAACTTTGATATCCAGCAAGAATAATAATGCAATACGGCTCGGTCAGAGACACTTGAAAGGGAAATATGGCCATTTTATGGTTCTTTTAACCACCCAAGACAAAGAAAAGCTATTACAAAAATCCATACATATGATGACAGCCAACCGTTCGATTCTTATATACGTTGTATATTTGAATGGATCAAGATTCTTTAGAGTTCTTAGGATATTCTACCACATAGAGTTCTCTAAATCTTGATCATTTATTTTAAAATAAAAGACTAAGATGATACCATGTCATCATTCCACTAACATAACAATAAAATAATAATTTTTTAAATCAAACTAAAACTCTCTAATGGAGTTGGATCCACCTTTTAGTTTGGTTTGAAAAATTATTATTTTATTGTTATGTTAAGGGAATGATGATATGGCATCATTTTAGCCTTTTATTTTAAAATGAATGATTAAGATTTAGAGAATTTTATATGGTAGAATACCGTAAGAACTCTAGAGGATCTTGATCCTATTTAAACCATTTTAGCTGCAATTGGGTGACCCTACAATTCCTACTATTTGACAAATTGGTTTAATAATAAAATACCGATCAATTAAAATTTAAAAATGACAATTCGCCTCTAATTCAACAACTTAATGGGTTAAATCCATTGTAAACAAATATTGATTTCATTTCTTGTTTGTAGTCAAACAACCTCAAATCTCTAACACCCTTTTTTGCTCAATCCCACAGGGACTGGATTTTAAAGTTTCCCATTTCTTTCTATATTTTTAATAAAATATACAATTATCCTACCTAGATTTTTTAAAATTGTATTTAATTTATGAAAATTGTAAACGATTACTAGTATATCAATATTTTTTATTACTCTTATATTATATGTGGTTTTTTTTTTTTTTAAATTACTCTTATACTATGTGTGTGTGATAAGTTATATTTTGGATTTAATATTTTTTTACTCTATTTATCTTGGTCCCGGTTGAAATTTATCACTCATTACTTAGTTTTTGGAGTATTTGGATTTGTAAAAAATGTTTGGATCCATTATAAATTTGGGGCTCCTTATCACACCTTCTGCATGGTAGCTTGTTCAATTTGGAAATTTATCCATCTCCACTTGCTCTTGTCTAGCGTGATTTGTGTCTTATTTATTGAGGGAAAGTCTTCACTTAATGGGCTTCATGATTAGTGACAAAGGAAAAACAGTGATAATAATCGAATAGGAAAAATGGTGAGTTTGTTGACGGGACCACCGTGAGGTTCCCCGCTTTGCTGGCGTCGATGACAACAGGATCTAATGCATCCCAAGTCAATAACAATGTCTTGTGAGTTCAGAGCCCAAACTTCGATATGCATACATGGATAAAGCAAATGATTGAGTTTTGGTAAATGGAGGTGAGGGTGCAAGGTTCTAAAGGCGTGACTGTGATGGTCAGCGGAATCGGGTTGTAGCTTAGGCAAGGCCGTCCCAAACTTTTTGGGAGCCTCAAGCCAAATCTTAAATTGGGGTTTTTTTTTTTTTTTTTTTTTTTTTTTTTTTTTTTTTTTAACCAGCCAAAACAACATGTAACAATATTACAATAGTACCTAACTAACAAGTAGTTTCTTCGCGTGAAGATCAACTTTAAATATGCATTTTGTGTTCCTCGAATTATCTCCGGTGGTGGTCTAGCATTGTTTTGGAATGATGAAGTTGATGTGAGAATGGCTACATATTCGAAGAACCACATTGACTCTAATGTGGTTGTGAAGGAATCAGGGAAAGAATTTCGTATTACTGGTTTTTATGGGAATCCAGAGACACACAAAAGGAAGGAGTCTTGGGCGTTATTAAAGCATCTCCGTCTCTTAAATCTTTCACCATGGATATGCTTTGGTGACTTTAATGAATTATTAGACCAGAATGAAAAATAGGGAATTGCTCAAAGACCAGACTGGCAAATAAACGACTTCAGGGAAGCAGTGGAGACATGTCAGCTTCATGATTTGGGGTATGAGGGTAATCAGTTTACATGGTTTAAGGGTAAAAGAGATGCTGTTACTGCTGCAGAAAGATTAGACAGAATGATGGCAACAGTATCATGGATTTTAGAGTTTGAAGGGGCGGTAGTGACACATCTTCCCAGACTTTCTTCAGATCATTGTCTATTGTTGTTGGATATTCCACCCACATCAGCTGTTACTAAGCGGAAAAAAGTTTACAGATTTGAAGCCTTATGGGTAAAGGATGATCAATGCAAAGGTGTCATAGAACAAGCTTGGGGTTCAGAGGTTCAGGATGGGAGCCCAATGTTTAGGGTATTTGAGAAACTGAAACATTGTCGTGTTTCTCTTATTGCTTGGAGCAGTTTGAAGTTTGGAAATTTTGCAGCTCAGATCAAACGAAAACGTGAGCAACTTCAAAGATTGGTGATTGATAATCCTCCTGGTCATTCTAAAAATATTATGGAGCTGCAAGATGACATTAATTTGTTATTAGAGAAAGAAGAAGTCTTTTGGAGGCAAAGATCACGTGTTTCATGGCTAAGGGAGGGTGATAAAAACACCAAATTTTTTCATGCTCAGTGTAATCAAAGAAGGAAAACTAATCTCATAAGGGGTCTATAGGATGATGATGGTGTTTGGCATATTGATCAATCAAAAATCTCAGAGCTGGCTATTGCGTACTTCAAAAATATTTTTACTTCTACACAGCCAACCAATGAGACTATCAACATGTGCTTACGTGGGATGGATCAAAAAGTGACTGATGCTATGAATAGGGAGCTATTATCAGAGTATACAGCTGAAGAAGTTCATCAAGCTCTAAAACAAATGTACCCTACAAAAGCTCCTGGGCCTGATGGTATGTCTGCTATTTTTTACCAATCTTATTGGGAGATCGTCGACCCTGAGGTAATCCAAGCCATCCTTTCCATTCTTCATTCTGGCTATATGCTTCGTAAGATCAATTTTACCCACATTGTTCTTATCCCAAAAATTAAAGAACCAGTGAAAATAACAGATTTCAGACCAATTGCTCTATGTAATGTTATTTACAAAATTATATCTAAGATTCTAGCTAACAGATTGAAAAGTGTGCTACCTCTTGTAATCTCAGATACACAAAGTGCTTTTGTTCCAGATCGCTTAATAACAGATAATGTTCTTGTGGCTTTTGAAGTTCTTCATTCCATGAGTTTGAAAGCAAAAGGGAAAAAGGGTCAGATGGCTCTCAAACTTGACATGAGTAAAGCTTATGACAGAGTGGAGTGGGTTTTTATTGAAGCAGTTATGCGCCGGCTGGGTTTTGCCGAAGAATGGATTCATTTGATTATGATGTGTCTCTCCACTGTATCATATTCAGTATTGCTCAATGGTGTTCAGTGTGGTCAATTTAATGCTTCCAGGGGCATTCGTCAAGGGGATTCACTATCCCCTTATCTTTTTCTTATATGTGTAGAAGGTCTTTCACCACTTCTTCAGAGAGCTGATATGGAGCGAAAAATTAAGGGAGTAGCTGCTAGTAGGGGAGGCCCTAGGCTTACTCATTTGTTTTTTGCAGATGATTCTCTATTATTTTGCTAGGCAAGTGTTCAGAATTGTGAAGCTCTATGTAATCTCCTACAAGTATATGAAGAGGCTTCGGGGCAGCAATTAAACAGGGCAAAAACTTCTCTTTTCTTTACAAAGAACACATCTGGAACTATGAAAAATTATATTAAGAGTTTGTTCAATGTACCTGAGATCAAAAGCCATGAAAAATACCTTGGGCTACCATCATTCATTGGTAGATCCAAAAAAGCTGCTTTCAATGGAATAAAGGATCGGGTGTGGAGGAAAATTACTGGGTGGAAAGAAAAGTTTCTCTCACAGGCTGGAAGAGAAATTCTTATCAAGGCGGTTGCGCAATCCATCCCCACCTATTCTATGAGCTGTTTCAAATTGCCAGAAAGTTTATGTAATGAGTTGAACAACATGTTTATAATTTTTGGTGGGGTCAGAAAGCTCATGGCCGAAGTGCTCATTGGTTGAAATGGGATAAATTATGTCACTCCAAAGAATCAGGTGGCTTGGGTTTTCGGGATCTTAGGACCTTCAATTTGGCCCTACTTGCCAAACAGGGATGGAGGATTCTGCAGCAACCTCAATCACTTGTGGCACGTGTTTTTAAGGCGAAATACTTCCATTCTTTGGGTTTATGGACGCTGATATTGGGCATCGTCCGTCATATGCTTGGAGAAGTATTGCAATGGCCCGTGAGATGTTACAGCTTGGGGATGCGATGGCATATAGGAAATGGGAGATCAGTTCGTATTTGGCATGATCCTTGGCTGCCTCTCAAAGAATCCTCTATGGTCCGATCGGTACCACAAATTTTGGACCCAGAGGATACAGTCTCCACTCTTATCTTTGATGACAATAACATGTGGAACGTTGAGAAAGTTCGAGAGGTATTCTCGGAATGGGAAGCTAATGCAATTGTGTCCATTCCATTGCCTCCTCACAAGAGAAGGGATCGGTTGTTTTGGGATGACACCAAGTCTGGACTTTTTTCGGTCAAAAGCGCGTATCATTTGCAACTCCGACATTATGCAGCAGCAAGGACTGGTGAATGTTCTGAGGTGAGAAGGGATAGGAAGTTATGGAAATTCTTGTGGGCCTTGTCCATTCCTCCGAAGGTAAAGTCTTTCCTTTGGCGTGCATGTAATGCAATTCTCCCAACAAATGCTATGCTACATCGAAGACATATGCGAAAAGATGATTGTTGCCCCTGCTGCTGTTATGATTTTGAATCTGTAGAGCATGCTTTGTGGTCATGCCCAGTGGCCAATGATGTTTGGGCTGAGTCGAAGCTGAAGGTATTAAAATGGGATCGTTGTGTTTATTCTTTTTGTGATCTCATCAATAATGCTCAATCAAGACTTGATCCAGAGGATATGGAGTTGTTCTGCTGTGTTGCGTATTTCGTTTGGATGCAACGAAATCGCTTGGTGCATGATGCATGTAGCTGTAATCCTAAAGATGTAATGCAGAGGGCTGCAAAACTTATCTGTGATTCTTGAGAAGCTTCGGCTGTTTCTTTCCCTTCAAAGTCTGCAATTCTCACTCCAGAGCTTCCTAAAGTATGGTCACCACCTGATGGGAATGTTTACAAAGTTAATTGGGAGGTGGTGGTAGATTCATCACATTTGCATTGGTGGGTGGGTATCTTAATTCGAGATGCAGAAGGTGTTGTGCTGGCTGCATCATGTGAGAAACTCAATTTAGGCAGAGATATTGTCCCGTGGATTGCTGGTGCTATTGCCACGTTGAATTTTGCTTTTGATGTGGGCTTTTTTGATATTGTGTTTGAAGGACCTCAATCTCCTTTCATCAATCAGCTATTATGTAGGCCAGGTGGAAGCACAATACAAGATATGTGGGTCATGGATATTTGGGATTTAATGCAGAAGTTTCGTACATGTGTCTTGGCTGCGGTTCATAAGGATTGTAACAAAGGTGCAAAGTTGCTTGCTCAGCTTGGGGCTAAAAGTGGTTTTCCGAATGTTTGGTTGGAAGATTTTCCACTAGAAATTCTTAATATCTTGTAATGCTTTTTATATGTTTTTCCAATTCTTTCAATAAAATTTCTACTATTTTATTCAAAAAAAAAAAAAAAAAAGTAAAATTTAATAAAATTAAAATAGAAAAGTATAGAATAATAGAACCTAATTACGTTGATTTATCCCAATATCTACATACGATTAATACCTGAACAATGAATATCACAAATTCACCGTTTATTAAATCTTAATTTACAAACCCTAATTGCAAAGAAAAAAAAATTATTCAAGAGGGTAAAGATTGATATTATTATCTATTTATGTGTTGAATCCAATTTTTGTAGAAGATCTAAGACTCAAATCCTCAAATTTGAGGCCAAGAAAAAATAAAAAAGATATAATATTTATTGACTATTGTAGATTTGTAGTGAGAGAAAGAAACTTTTTTAGAGAGAGAAAGTGAGAGGCGTGCATATGAAGAGAGGAAGAGAGAGAAATACGTAAAGAGAGAGAGAGAGAGAGCAATACGTTCACTGATAGAGGGAGAGAGAGATACGTAGAACGGTAGAAGAGAAATTGAAGACAGTGAGAGAAAGAGACGTTGAGAAATTGAAGACGGTAAGAGAAAGAGACGTTGAGAAATTGAAGACGGTAAGAGAAAGAGACGTTGAGGGGCTAGGCGTGAGACGTGTCACGTGTGTATAGAGAGAAAGAGAGAAAAAAATCTTGTGCGGCTACTGCCTTGGCTGGAAAAAAAAAAAATTTTAATTAATTGTGTTTTTTAATGACCTAATGGGCTATATAAGGTAAGCTTAGGTATCATCAACAATACAAATTTGGAGTTATTTAACTAAAAAAATAAAAATAAAGGGTGGAATTTGCTTGACACATAAGTTTGGAGAAGGAATCTCTCAATTTGCATCGAAATGGAAAGGGCATATTTTATTATTAAGATTTAATTTTCATTAATATAAAGATGGTTATTCTTTATTGTATCACATCATTTAAAATTCAATTCCATTAAATAAAAGTTGATAACCAATTTTAAATGATGTAACATTATATTCACCTTTAATTTTAGGTCAAATTACAAAGACTCCTAAGATTTGGGTTTGTTGCAAACTGACCTACTCAAGTAACTCTGTAAGGTTTGAAGATATAAGAGTGATCACACCATAATAGTGTGGACACTCATATATCATAGCCTAGTCTTTTGGTGGTTGGTTATTCCTTTAAGAGGATAGAATCAGTCAGATAATTGCTAATAACTGTTTAGCGGTTATTGATAGTTATTGGGAGTTGAGTAATTGTAGGAGAATTATTCTCCAATGGCCAAGTGCTATAACTGTTGACAATTCTATTATATATAGGATTGTTACATTCAACACAATTATACAATTAATCATACGTCGTATTCTTTCTCTCTTAAGTGATAAACACCCTAACGAAAATCTACTAGTTTTATATTTTTCTTTATTTTATGTTTTCCTACAAGGTTTACAATTTCGTAAAATTGACCCTATAACTTAATTTCTTTTAAATTTGATTGACAGAAGGTGGTAATGTGCATTATAATAAAAATCATTTTTAATAAAAATTGATAAAAACATTATTCTTATTTCTTCTTTCCATTTTTCTCTTACCTTATCCCTCTCTCTCTCTCTCACTCACAGAACTTTACAACCTTCCATGGTTGTCTCAGCTCCGCTTCTTACTCTATTCACCACCACTCATCGCCACCAGCAACGATGGCTTCAATCTCTTGGCCTAAACCAAAACAAACCCCACACTCTCTCTTCCTCTCGATCTCTCTTACAGCCCAGTTCTCTCACTCTCATAGCTACGAGCAAGACCACCATGGCCAAGCTCTTCGAGCTCCTCTCCTTTTGTCATTCACCATCGCGACTTAACCTCTCTCTCTCTCTCTCTCGCAATTGTGATGTAGCCCAAAACCGAGTATCACTCTCTATAAACTGGTACCTATAAGTGCTCTTAATTTCCTTGACGTCGAGTTCCACCGCGCCAATGTTTTAGATGGTGCAGACTAATGTTTTCCTTCATTTTCTTTTTAACAAAACACATTTTGTGTATTTTAATTTATTTTTATTTTAAGTTTGTTTTATTAAATCATAAAATTAATTTTTATTATAAATTGCACGTTATCACATTTTGTTAATCAAATTTAATAGAAATTAAGTTATAGATGTCAATTTCACGAATTTACAAACTTCAAGGAGTTATAAGAAAAAATTGAAACATAAGAAGGTCAGTTTCCAACAAATCCAAACCCCATGAGGGTTTTTTGTAATTTGACCTTAAGAGCATTCTTATCATATGAACAAACCGTAGAAAACCCAAAAGTTTGGAGAAAAACCCCCAAAATCCACCGGCATCAGCCTCAACAAACTGTATAAATTTTTTGGCTTTGCTACAATGCTTCCCTCGTTCGGAGGAGCCACTGTTCATCAACAAACCAAACCATTTGAGTTTTATATTATTTTTTCTCTCTCTCTCTCTCTCTCTCAACTTCGCGCTAGATCTGGAGCAAACTCGTGGGTTTTGATGCCGATCTGGTGCTATGGAGGAGCTGTGGGTTTTGAGCGGAGCCGATTTGGTGCTGTGGAGGAGCCATGGAGGATGGTCAAGGCGAAGCCAATCGGAGTCGATCTGGAGCAAACTCGTGGGTTTTGATGCCGATTTGGTGCTGTGGAGGAGCCGCTTGATTTGGTGCTATGGAGGAACTGTGGGTTCTGAATGGGTTTGATTTTGGGTTTTAATTATGTTGTTGTTGTTGTCGTGGGTGTGGTGTTGTTGCCGGAGGAGCCGTGGGTGTTGGGTTGAATTTTGGTTGCGGTGAGTGAGAATGTCGTGGATGAGTGGTTGATTGGTTGATTTTTGGGTGTTGAAGGAGCTGTGCTGTGGGTGAGAATTTGTGGGTTGTCGTGGGTGAGTGGGTTGTCAATGGAGGAGGTGGGTTTGTGGGTTGTCAATGGAGGAGGTGGAGGTTTGTTTCTGTGATGAGAATTGGGAAATTTTGGGGAAAAAAAAAAAGGCTGATGAGAATGGGGAAAGTTGTGAGGAAAGAGAAAATAATAATATTTTAATAAAATAAAGAAGAAATTAAAGAGATTGATGTAGTATAAATTTGCTCAAATAAAGAAAGATAGTGTTTTTTGTGCCAAATTGGCTAAATTTATACTGAGACAAATACGAATACCCTAAATGAATTAACTAACAAATCTTTTTTATGAAATGAACTCCCACCCTTTTAAAGCAAACATAGAAAAACATTTTCTCATCAACTTGTTGAAGTTTTCATTCTAATCCTTTTTGGCGTTTTATTATTGGATTACTTTTGGTCAACTTGCAAGAATTTTTTATTTTTGGTAAACAAGGCTTCCTCGAAAACTAGTAGAATACACAGCATACACCTACTTTAAGCAAGTAATGGACAATTTTGCCCTTGGCTAATTATTGCAATCAGTTGTGTTTTTTTTTTTGCTAAAATATTGCAATCAGTTGTTAATACTCCAGGGGCCTAATACAAATATAAAAGGCAAAAAGCTTATCTATTTTCCGTCTTCTTCCAAGCAGTCATAAAATGGGCAGAAGGGTATTTTAGTCCATTCAGAATAATAAAAGGCTGCACGAAAAGCGCCGACGACTTCCCAAGTTTGAGTTGGCCGGTCAAACTCGACAATTTTGACTTCGAAATGTTTGAGATCACCCGATTGCTTTTAGATGTTACCACACTTCCCACACTTCCGGTTTTATCATGTGCTTTTAGATGTTACCGATAAAGAAATGTATACTTTGACACATCCGGATAAAATTTAGATATAATTTTTTATATTGGGTTTTTTTAATTAAATTTAAATACATAATTATATTAATCAATAAAACACAAATAATTTTATTTTTTCCACACAGTCACTCCTCTTAATAATAATCATGTTTTTGTTTTTCTTCACAATTTTTTTGGCATAATGTTAAAGTTTAATCTCAATTCCTAATATATATTTTTTAATGTCTCATTGTATCTCGATTCTGTTAGTCTACTTCATAATTTTAAGAATATAACAATCCAAATGTTGGAAAAATTTATTAGGAGTGAATGAGAAATAAATAATTTGTGGGTTTAAATAAAATAGTAGTAATTCTTGATTTAGGCTTTAAGAGGCAAACCATTTTTGTGGAGGGAGGACCTACCCAAATGAGCCATGCGGGTTCATGTGGGCTAGGTGCAGTCTTTCAAGTTTAATTATTAATTTTATTATTCATACAAAAAATTGTGTTTTTTCTAGAATAGTGTGTTTGTTAAGTGTTGTGTCTTTCCCATAACAGTTGTGGTTGTTTATCTTGCACTTATTTTGAATATATGTGATTTTATCTATAAATAGGATGTCCCCTCATTCATTAGAAAAGTTAGATAGATAATTATTTATTTCCTACAGGTTTAGAGTCTCATTTTTGCATAGAGTTTGAGAGAGAAAGAGACAAATTTTGTTTGCTTTGCACGGAAATTGGAGTGCTTCTTTTGCGTGTTGTTGATCATTGCATCTTAGTAGGTATACGTCCATGAGACTCAAAACACCAATCAGATAGTGTGAGAGCCAAAATCTATCTTAAGAAGATAATGTTAAACACTAGCCTTGATCTACATTCATGCTGCATTCGTTCGGTTTGTGAGTTCTTTATTTGTTCTTATTTATTGCACAAATTAATTTTTGTTTATTATTCTTGTTTACATTAAGGTTGTGTTCAATTAACAAGAATTTAAAATGAGAATCTAAAATTATTGAGAGTTACCAAAATAATCTTGATTAATAATGTGAGATTTTGAAAATCTTGGGATATTTCAACAACACGTCTACAAATACAGAAAAATGCACAACTTTTGTTACAATTATGTGAGGTGTTAAATGGTGAATAGTTAATAATCAAAATCATCAGGTCTACCAGTGGGCCTACCTTAATTTTCATTAAATCAGCACATGATATTTCACATAGTTGTGACAAAAGGTTGTGCATTTTTATGTGATCCTAAACTTTTTCATATTTCAATTCTCATAATTTATGAGATTTTAAAGTCTCAATTAAAAATTGAGAATTTTAATCATGAAGTTAATTAGAATTGCAACAAATCACGCATAAAACTAGATCACATTCATTTTAGGCCCCACCTACCATAATAGCCACGTAAATTTTTTTCTTCCCATTAAACTCTCAAGCTTTCTAAAATTAGTTTCTTGGGACCTACTGAACACTAAGATCTAATTTTTCAGGAATTCAAACAGAGTTACAAGTAGGGGTGGGCACGGGTCGGGCGGGTCGGGTTTGCAAAGACAGAATCCGTTGACCATCCATTAAGCTGGTCGGATCGGGCGAGTCGGTGATCGGGTTGGTCGGTCGGTTATGGTCGAGTTGGTCGGGTTTTCTTTTTTACACAATATCAGATCACCTACGGTCCAACACAACCACAAAAAATCACCCAACACACAATAGCAACAAATCATCAACACACAAACACAACAAATCATTAACACGCAACAAATAACACCGATATTGGACAGTGAGAAAGGAAAGAGATTTAGTCGGTTGGAGGAGATGGTGATGCTGTGGCAAAAAACGACGAGATCTAACCAAAATCCAGCAAGGATCTCGCTAGATCTGATGAGATCTCACTGGATTGGCGAGGATCTCGTTAGATCTGACGAGATCTCACCAGATCCGGTGAGATCTTGCTAGATCTGGCGAGATCTCACCAGATCTGGTGAGGTCTCACCTGATCTGGAACCACCCCGTGATGGCGAGTTCTTCTCCAAGCAAACGCCGAGAGAGAGAAGAGAGAGCTTAGACTGTGACGGTGAAGAAGAGGCTACCGTGACGATGAAAGAGAGGGAGAAAGCTAAAAGTCGTGACAGAGAGTTCTTCCCCAAGCAAATGCCGAGAGAGAGAAGAGAAAGCTTAGATCGTGCTGGTGAAGAAGAGGCTGCCGTGACGATGAAAGAGAGGGAGAAAGCTGGGAGTGAAGGAGGGAGAAAGAGAGGGTGAACCGGTGAGGTTGTGAGTTGTGAGTATGGGTACTGGGTAGTGTGTGGCTGGGTGAGTGACCGGGTGTATTATCGGGCGGGTATGGGACTATGGGTAGTGTTAGGTTTATTTATTTATTATTTAAGTGAATACTGTCGGGCGGGTCGGGTATCCACCCAACCAAAAACTTAAAATTCGTTATCCGTCCGTTATCCAAATATTTAAAATATTCGTATTCGTATCCGTATTCGTCCATATATATGCTCACAGACGGACGGACGGACGAACGGTTCGAACAGATTGGTCGGGCGGGTCGGGTTTGACGATTTTTTGCCCACCCTTAGTTACAAGTTTAAACATACGAGAATTAAGGTCGGGCATTGTTGACGCTAAATTTTGGCGAAGACACAAGACGCAATAACTATACGTGGTGTAATGTGTATCGCGTTCGACTTCCCTTAATCCCCTTTATCATTGTTTTTTTCATTATGTGAATGTGGGTTATGTGTGCATATGAGTCATTTATCATTTTATTTATTTTAAGGGAGTCCCCACTAACCATTGATTTTTCTAAGATGTGATTGGACACTTATATCTAATTTGATTTTAAATCCTAATTTAAGTTGGAAATTACCCTAAGCTTATCTATCCTAAATTAAAATCTAAAAATCATGTCTTGAACCAAAGATCATGAATACGGAAGTATGGGTACGTTTAGGGAAAGGTTAAACACTCCATAACGCCCACCTCATGAAGGCGACTCATTTTAAATTCTTTCTAAAACTTGATTTTTGAAAATTAACTAGAGTATTTGGGAATACAAATCATCTATCCCAAATTTTGTATTTCACTTTATGCTCCATCAATCAAAACTCTCCACGCATTCTTTTTTCTTTCATTCTAAAATAACTAATTTTTAAAATGAGAACAAAGCAGACATGTGTCATATTACAATTGATAAAGTATAAAGTGGAATACAAAAAAATGGGATAGAGAATATTTATTTAGTATCTGACATTTATCTTTGGAGAATTATCTTGAAAATATCTGTGTACACGTGTTTTATTTGAATAAAATTGCATAAGATAAAGGCTAACCTCACTTCTTTAGTAAGCATCTTACCTTATTTTCCTTGTATTTAACTCATGCAAAAACTTCAAAGAAACATAATATGGTTAAATTTGGAGGGGATTTATTGGCTTGATTTTGGTGTCCATTGCCACCCAGGCCCCTTTGTGTGCCAGCGGGTACTCTAATATCCAATTTGTGTATCGCCCAAGGTGTGGGCGGTACTCTGTGAGTACGTTTCAGTATTTTGGTCATAAACTTCTTGTTCGATATCCGACTGAGGTACCGTTTGTGTCATTGGAAAGCTAACACAAAGTATAACAACTTACTCAGAAATAAAATTGTCCAAATTCGCATGTATTCCATGCCAAAATGGCCTCACAAGATGAGTCTTAAAATCTGTTTTGTGATTGGCTGACACTTTCTTTTTGAATTTTTGGTGCACGATTTGTAACATTTATTTTGACTCTTTGACCATTGTGAGGGCTAGTTTTTAGCCCCTCTTGCATCCTTGGTTCCTTCCTACTTGCCTTGGATGAAATTCCAATCGTTTAAAATCTATTTTTTTAAACTATTGTTTTCGTCCCTGAACTTTGCTTGAAGTTTGCTTCTTGTCCCTGAATTTTGAAAAATTAGTTTTTCGTCCTTGAAATTTTAAAAAGTTTATTTTTATACATGAATTTTGTCCATAGACTTTTTATTTATTTTTATTTTTTAAATGACGAAATTTATATGTAAAAATGAACTTTTTAAAAGTTTAGGGACGAAAAACGAACTTTTCAAAGTTCAAGGACAAAAACCGAATTCCATGCAAAGTTTAGGGACGAAAACAATAGTTTAACCTTTTTTTTTTTTTTTTTAATTAAATAAAAGATTTTGGTTTAATTACCATTTTGGTCCTCAACCTATGGCATATGTGTTAAAATGGTTTTCAACCTTTCAAATATACCAATTTGGTCCTCAACCTTTCATCATTGTGTTAAAATGGTCATTGTCGTTAAATGATAGATGAAAAATAATGACGTTATTTGCACATAAAAATAACTTTTGGGCCTACGAACAATATTGGGCCTAAACAAGTTATTTATTTAAAAGATCAGACTTACTGTTTGGACCTAAATAAAACAAGTTACATTACTTAAATATAAGTCCAAATGGTTAAAACCCGATTATACTTCGAGGATATATTTAAACTCATCTAAAACCAGTTACAAAGTAGTTCGATTTTGAGAAAACTACTAAGTAACTGTTTATTAACAATTTGGAAACTTATATGACAAGTATTATCATCTCCAAGAAGATTGTTATTTGATATTGGACAAGGTCTATTGAAGGTTTGAAATTCAAAATGAGAAAAGTAACTATTCAATTGAAGAAACTGTTGCTCGAGGAAGGTATAAATAGAAGAAAAGAAGACAGTTACCAGCCCCCCCTCCCCCACATATTTTCTAGAGTTTAGGAGTCTATTTGTGATTCAAAGTGTGTTCAATGTGTTTAAGTGTGTTCTAAAGTGTGTTCGAGTGTTTAAAAGTGTGTAAAATTGTGTAATTCAATGTGTTTTGAGTGCTTTCAGTGTGATTTTAGTTCTAGTGAGACTTAGATCTTGAAGTTCGGGTTCTTGAAGTGTGTGAGGGTAATAAGAAACTTCTGCTTCTGTAGGTTTCTATTGTTCTTGTTCATATTCGAAGTGATTGTACTCGATTACTGTTTAATATAAATATTCTAGAGTTTATTATTATTCACAACTTTGTTAAATTCTAAGTTGTTTACATTTGAAGAAGAATAAACTGTAAACTGTTATCTCGAGATTAAATCTGTGATCAGGTTTGTCTTAGAGATTGCTTAATATCAATTTCTACATTAAAATCATAAGTAAATCAGTTAGTGTTTACCATTTCTAGATTGAATGAAGTCCTTTATCATTAAGGCATAATTCGGACCAAACACACCCTTTTGATTTACAGAAGTTGGATAATTAATTAAGTAATTAGTTTGGATAAAACTGATTAATGAACTTGATTAATTACAAAATTTAATTTTGTTCAAACAAATTGGCGACCACAGTGGGAGATATTTACTCTTTACATGGTAAGCACTAGAAAAATGAAAAGTATAGGCAAAGGATTAGACACTCGAGGAGAAGTATCTAGTTCTAGTGGAGAAGTAGAATTGCAACAATCAGTAATTGCCGAGAAGTAGAATTGGAACAATCAGTAATTTAGCCGAAAAGATGAAATTCTATTTAGATGAAAAGATGAATATTCAAAACAACAAGTTAGGAAAACTGAATGTTTTGGATAAATTGGATAAGGGAATACAAGCCCAAAAGGAGAAGTTAGACAAATTTGATAAGTTGGACAAGATCAGTAATAATATTGCCCAAATGAATGTAGGAATGACTGGTTTGTTGACATACTTGAGAGAAAGAGATGAGAATCCTAATTCAAGTAGAGTGAACAATGTAGGAAATGTTCAAGGATCAACAGTACTTGTGATGGGCACTGTTACTAGGAACATCGAGGTAGGACAAAGTTCTGCAGAAAATCAGAACCAAACTTATAATAATGAGAGGCCAGCAGGTTATTCTGATGCAGGCCTTAACATGTATAGAGATGAATTAAGGGTTGAAGCCCCTGTCGGAGAACCTTATTTTGAACAACCTCGAGTAGAGGTTAATAAGGAAACTTATACAGAGGATGCCTTTAGAAGTGAGTTTAACATAAAGGCACATAAAAGGAATGATTGAGCATATAGACCTGCAAGAGTAACAGATAATGAATTTCGAAGAGGAAAATATAATTTCCATGATAATGACAGAAATGGAAATTATAGAAATGATAGGAATGAGAGAAACGATAGAAATGACAGGAATAAGTTTCAAGAACCACAAAGGAATGAGTTTAAGGAACCCAACCAGAATGTCAGGCAAGAGATAGGGAATAATGCTATAGGCTTAGATAATATCATGAATATGATAGAACAAACCTATGGTCCAAATTTGCAAAGGGCTGCAAGGCCTGCTTTTAGGAGACCCTATCCAGATAGAGTAGAAAGAGAATATGAGAGTGTTGACACCCCATTTTGCAACCATTAATTTTACTTTTTTACACTTTAGTGCATAAAGGGTAAAATGGTAATTTCACAAGCTTGATAATTCAAAGTTGGTCCATAAATTTAAAATCAATTTTTAAGGGATCAAAATTGAATTAAGAATGAAAGTGCATTTTTTGGATTGGAAATCGGATCAAAAACCAAGAATTTATTTAGGAAATACATTTGATTGGTTGAAATGATATTTACCATATGCTCACATGCATAGGATTGCTTGTTAATTAATTTGATTGGTCCTCTAAAGGATTAAATTAAAATCAATTAATAAATAATTCCTATTGGTTTAGAACACCTTAAAATGGTAAGTATTCATGCACAAGATATTTCATCAAAGGATAATTCTTAAATTGATTTATTTTTAACTAATGGGATAATTATTTTGACCAATAATTATCATATTAATTATTAATAAATTGAGGAAAATCAAGAAATCTCGAATTCAGCCAAATAAGGACTTCTAAATCCACTAGAAGTTGACCAAAGGTGAAAAAACTCCGGAATTATCCAAAGCCCAATTCGGATTTGGATTCCAGCCCGTACACTGATCAGTATTTCGAACCATAACTTTTGACTCAATTATCTGATTGAGTTGATTCAAATTGGGCTGGAAATCTGACATGATGGGCTACAAATATGTGTCTAATGACCATCTCCAAATTCGAATGTTTAGAGGGTCAAAACGGGCCCGCAATCAGAGCCTAAAAATCAGTCAGAATTTCGGGATTTTCATGAAGTATATCCAATTTCCAAAACCCTAATGCACTCCCATGAGTTCCAAAACGTGGGTAGGTTCATTTTAGGGCTGCCATATAAATAGAAAATGATACTCATTTTAAAAGGAGGTTGGAAAAATTAGTCATAGGAACCCTAAGCAAAATTCAAGAGAATTTTTGCAAAGGGTTAGACTTGAGAATAAGAACACAAGTGTGTTCTTATATTCAAGCCAAGAGATTACAAAAGCCATTTTTGTAATCTCTATTTCCAACCTTTCAATTCCATTTTTAATCTTCTTTTAACCAAATTTAATGGTTTTTCTTAAGAATCAATTTTCAGGACCGGTGGTATTCTCAATCAAGAGGCCGCATCCCATCACAATCAAATTCAATTCGGGACACTCATTCAAGAGGTTGCATCCCAAAAGGTATAATCTTCTCTTTTTTAATTTAATGCAGCAACTTTAATTGTGTAGAATGCATGATTAGGTTTTAACTTCAATTGTTTGATTAATTTTTAATGCACAATTGCTATATTGCACTGTTTTCGGTTTCTGTTTTGTGAATGATGCAAATCTGATTTTTCTAACATGTTATACTAAAATTACAGCAACTTTAAATTATTTTTTTTCATGTGAGATTCATGCTTAAATGATTTTAAATGCTTGATTATTAATCACTGTTTAATTTTTTTATTGCATGTACTGTTGTGATGCTATGAATCAAATACGAGTATGGTTTGTTTGAGATTGTGAACTTAGATTAATGGATCCTTAGAGACTGACCTAGGTCAGGTTGGATGGGTGCCTAACACCTTCCCATCTAATCCCCTAGCCCCCGAACCCTAATCTTAGGGGATGTTTAGATTAGTTTATGTATCCTATTTACTTTCTTTTTTAGATTGTATTTAGGACCAAAGCCTTGTATTTTGTTTTCTTAGATTGTATCTAGGGCAAAATCATGTAATTTGTTTCTTTCCTAAAACATTGTATATTTATTCATTCAATCAATAAACAATAAGTACTTTTTTTTCTTAGCTTTTTGTACAAAAGTTAGGTGGCGACTCCATTGTAATATCCCCTAGTGATTAGGATGGAAAACAGTGAAAGTCTCCATTTTGAGAATCATGTTTAGGCCTTTGCATTGGGTTAAAGGTCGTGGTTCTCATAGTGGCGACTCTACTGGGGACTTAGAGGGCTAAACTCTAGTATAGGATTCCTAGTCTACAGTTCACAAGTTGTTTGCTAATGTTTGTTACTCGCTTTGATAATTGTCATTTTGTATGTCATGCATTGCATGTGTGATTTTGCATTGTGTGTTGGTGAGCCCGGAAGCCACGGTAGTAGTAGCCTTGGATCACGGTCCCCCTCGGATGCGGGTACCCTTGGCCAACCTACCACCCCATGAATACGTACTCTCGACCCTCTCGAGCAAGTATATAGTGGTGAAACATACTGTGAGCCTTTGATGCCCCTCGCATGCATTGGTGGGTATGTTGAGCCCAAGTAATGGGGAACCTTTTTAGCCTACCCTCTACCCTCATGTAAAAGCCCATTTAGATCTTTCCTCTAGGATGGCCCAACCCAATAAAGCGTGCATTCATGATTGCTTTTGTTTGAACCTAGGCCCAAGTCCAACGCTTGAAGCCTTGTTTGCTCTTGTTTGAACCTAAGCCCAAGTCCAATGCTTGAGGCCCACTTGGATGTTGTTTGAACCCAGGCTCAAGTCCAATGCTTGAAGCCCATATGAACTTAAGAGAATTAAATCCATCATTGAAGTGAATCAAAAGGCCTAAAAGATAAAAGTTTCTTAACCAATCACTTTTTGAAGGCAAAAATCAATCAAGTCCAATGTTTCAGACCCACACGGTTTTAAGGAGATTAAAGGTCACATGATTCTAAGAAAATTCAAAGCCCAAATTCAAAAGACTTAGAATCCATCTAGTCATGTTGAAAAAGAAAAGTCCAAGTCTTATACTTGAGGCCCACTTGGTCATTTAAAAAAGAAAAGAAAAAAACCCTAAGTCTTGTACTTGAGGTCCACTTGGTTATTTTGAAAGAAAAGAAAAGCCTAAGTCCTGTACTTAGCCCACTTGATCATTTTGAAAAGAAAAAGTTCAAGTTCCACTCTTGGGCCTATGCTTAAAGAATGGTTTAGGAATCCAAAATAACATGAAGTGAAAGTCTAAGTCCAAAGCTTGGACCCATTTTTTGAGAAAATGATACCTAACCCAACAAGACATTGATTGATCAAAGGTCAAGCCCAAGGTTACATTGATTGAATCAAAGGTCCAAGCCCAAGGTTTAAGACCAACATGATTTCACTTGAACTGAAGCCCAAGCTCAAAGCTTGAGGCTCACATGACCTTCCTTGAACTTAAGTCCGACCTTGCATGAATGAAAGCTCAAGTCCAAAACTTGAGGTTTACATCACTTTGCTTAAATTGAAGCCCGAGTTCAACTCTTGAGGCTTTCATGACCTTGTTGGAATCGAGACCTAAGTCCAATATTTGTGACCCAAATGATTTTAATAAATTCAAAACCCAAGTCCAACGCTTGGAACCCATTCAGTCATTTTGGAAAAACACAAAGGCTCAAGCCCAAAAACTTG
The DNA here is from genome assembly GCA_907173295.1 of Fagus sylvatica. Classification (NCBI taxonomy): domain Eukaryota; kingdom Viridiplantae; phylum Streptophyta; class Magnoliopsida; order Fagales; family Fagaceae; genus Fagus; species Fagus sylvatica. The sequence continues at coordinate 29,111,487 of OU015770.1, forward strand.
AGGCGTACATGGTTCTTTTCTTGAATGAAAGTCTAAGCCCAATGCTTGACTTTCACATGATCCTATTGAATTAAGGCCCATAGTCTAATGATCGAAACCTTCATGATTTTGTTTGGACCGAAATGAATGAAAGCCCAAATCCAATGGTTCACCCATGAGATTTTGTGAAATGAATACCTAAGTCTGAAACTCACAGTCCATTGACTTAATGAGTCTAAGTGCACACAAAGTTAAGGTTCAAATCATGTACAAAATTGACAAATGGATTCACTTCACAAGAAAAGTCAAAAGCCCAACATCATTGCTCCAAGGCCCACAAGAATCAAATTTAATTGTCCAAGGATCAATTTGAAGAAAGCCCAGCCCAGTTTGTTCATCATCAGATTTCTCAATGGACCAAGAAGACTCCAACAATGCCATGGAGAACTCAAGGGACCGGTCATGCCATCCGAGACCTCATTGACCAAAAGACCATTGCTCCATCTTCATCAGGCGGCTAATTCAACTTCTCTTGAGCCAAGTGATCACTTCACAAGCTCCCAAGCCAAGATCTCATTCATGGGGTTTTTCTATCTTTCTTTTGTTTAAGTTCATTATGTTTATTCATTTGAATTCTTAGGAACATGTTGCTTAGGTTTTGATTGTAAACTCATCATAGGAATGTTTGTTTGAATTTATTGTTTACATTTTTCACTTCAAGCAAAAAAAAAAAAAAAAAAAAAAAAAATCAAAAAATCTCTCTGTCCAACTAAGGGCATGGGCCCTTAAGTTGCCTTCAATGAAGAGTCCTAAACTAGGGGCATGGGCCCCTAATGACTCCCAATCTCCTCAAGGCCCAAAGCCTAAGAGTTCCATCCATTCATCCAATACTCAATGGTCATGATCTCCAACCACTGCTGGTTTTCAAAATGTGCATATTCAAAAAGAATTAAAAGATTGTGGATTGTTTTTCAAAAGAAAGGTGTTCTTTCAAGATCAAGAATCGCTCTTCTTCTAGAGTGAGTAAAATTCAAAATTTTCAAAACACATTTTCAAATTGTGCATAAGGAAATATCTTTGATAAAATCTTTTTGCAAATCATGAGATTCCATAGCCTTACCGATCAATTTGCATAAAGAAGGGATTAACTTCATTTAATTCATGTAAGGATCTTTGCTCACAATTTAGAACAAAAGGGAAAGAGATCCTAAATGCAATCAAGGGAAAAATCACATGTCATTTGATTAAATTGCAAAATCTTGTTTTGAGAAATTTTGATGTCACAACAACGGGTTGTTACTTCTTTTTACTTTAAGAGAAGTCTATCAAGAGAGGTCATATCTTTGTGCCGATAAACTAGCATTACTAGGGATTGGAGGCCATCTTTGGCTAGACCACATCATCCCAGAATTAACCTGTCACAAATTAATCCATTGCTAGCCCATTTGAGCCTATACAGTTAGCCTTTTTTTCAAGAACCAATAATAAAAACTTGAACCCAAGGGTGGGAAAAAACAAGTGTGCACATACTCAAAACTCATTTTGGGGAGGAGTCAAACCCAATGCTTGTCTGAAAAAGAGCCAACAAAGGAGGTACAAGTGTACCAAAAGTTTGGAAAGAAAGTGTGGTGATTAGGGGCATGTTCAAGACCCACCTTGAAGAAAGGTCGAATGAATCTGAAATCTTAATTCTCACCCAACTATGAGAGATTCATGTTAAGCTCACATGAGAGTCCAACAAGCTAAATCCGACAAAGAGTGACATGAGTGTATGAGAAAGCAAATAACTTGTGAAAAAAAAAAAGTTCAAAAAAGAAGAAGAGAGACCCGCTAGGTTGAAAACCCGAAAGGGCGACCTAGGCAAAAATAGGGTAACCCAGTAGGTCGAAAACCCGAAAGGGCGGCCTAGGTAAAAGTTAGGGTTTCATTAAAAAAAAAAAAACCTTAAAGAAAAGAGATGAAAGCTAGAAGAGAGAAAGGAAGATGAAATTCCCTCAAAACCAAAAATGAAAGTCCATCAAAATTGAAGAGCTAAATAAGGGAATTGAAAAAATAGGTTGACATAAAGGAACAACCTGAATGAAATAAAGAGATACAAGTGAGAAGAGACTTTCAAGAAGCCAATTCAAAAGCAAGCACTAATGAAAAGGGAGAAAGCTCCTCCAATGTGTGAGTTTTAAGTAATGCACACTTAGGGAAATATCCAAAAAGGGATTTTGAGCCTTTTATATATCCTTCATTTCAAATACCTGAACCCGGCCTACATTACAACCTATGAATAAAGACCTCCTTGAAGTCTTGGTAGTTTTTAGGCACAACTCTTGTGATAATTTCTCTTAGATTGAAAAGAAAGAAAGCCCAAGGTAGTCAAGCGCTATTAGCAAAAGATCTTTAAAATGAAAATTCTCAAATTAGGGGCACTCCCCTTATTTGCTCTCAGACAAAGATTCCTAAGCTAGGGGCACTCCCCTTGTTTGTCATCAAACAAAAATGACTTCCCAAATTAAGGGCACTCCCTTTATTTGTCCCTCAGATAAAAATTCTCAAATTAGGGGCACTCCCCTTGTTTGCTTTCAAAAAGGAAAAATTCTCAAACTAAGGGCACTCCCATTGTTTAATCTCAAATGAAAAGAATTCCTAAATTAGAAGCATTCCCCTTGTTTGTTCTGAGTGAATACCCTCAGTTCTTCAAGCACTATCATGCACATTCTTTGATTGCCTTTAAGGATTCAATCTCATAATGCTCAAAGAAAAAAAGCAATGTTGTTTACTTGAATTCAATGACCTTAATCCTTCCCAATAAAGAGAATGGTTTGGCTATCGAATGTCATGATTAGCCAAAAGACCTATTCAAAGGGACTACCTTTTGCTCATTTGAAAAAGGAAAAAAATGATTTTTCTCAAAATTGATAAGAACACCACATTTGCAAAGAAAGGTTTCTACACCACAAAGTTTTAAAAGAAAAAATCATATCATTTTCAAATTTTCTCTTGAATAAGCTTATTTTGAAATCACCATGCAGGCTTGATCAGAGGTCTCTATCATCCCCATGGTTGACCAAGTGTCTTCCAACCACTTTTGAACTACGTCTTGACCTGATCCTCCAAAAAGAGGTACGTAGGCAATCTATCAAAGACTCGGTCCTAATCATCTGGATGACCTTTGGATAGGTCTAATTTTTGAACTACGTCTGGACCTGATCCTCCCAAAAGAGGTACGTAGGCAGTCTATCAAAGACTCGGTCCCAATCATCTGCATGACCTTCGGATAAGTCTAAATTTTGAACTACGTTTTGACCTGATCCTCTAAAAAGAGGTACGTAGGCAGTCTATCAAAGACTCGGTCCCAATCATCTGAATGACCTTTGGATAGGTCTAATTTTTGAACTACGTCTGGACCTAATCCTCCCAAAAGAGGTACGTAGGCAGTCTGTCAAAGGCTCGGTCCCAAGCACCCAAATGACCTTAAGCTTAGGTCTGGTGGAGAACGCAAAGTGATTGACTTGAAAATAGTTCACTTGCACAAAATGTTTTCACAACATGTTTAAATTATGGGCATTGGCCCAACATTTTTGTATGCAAGCATGCTACACTAGGGGCATCGGTTCATCTGTTCTGTTTGTCAACATGATCTTCTTTTGCCAAATATGCTCAAACTAGGGGCATGCGCCCAACTGACAACCAAAAGAAGAGTTTGTTTGTTGTCTCTTGCAGGTTATCAAAGTCATCCCATTAGACCATTCATCAACAAGAGTTCACCCCACAGAATATTGCCACATCTTCATCAAAATACCATTCCCCAATGGAAGTAAGAAACCCAATCCTCCAAGGAAAAAGCCATCATCATCAAAAGAGAAAGAGGTCAGGTAAGCACTGAAAAGCGAAGGTACATGTTTCTAACCACATATGCCCTAAGCAAGACAAAACAAAAAAAAAAGATTTTCAAACTTACCCCAACATTCACATAATGAAACCCATGACACTCAGGGTCTTACAACAAATCAAATTCAACCTTCTCGACATCTAAAGCATACTGAACCAACTTCTGCTTCCTAGGATTAATTTCCTCAAACACCCTTGACACATAAACAAAAAAGCCATCAAAACTAAAACAAAGAACCAAATCAAATACCATCATGCAATCACGAGAAAATTAACCAAGTCTAATTCAACAAAATCAAGACTTAAAATTGATCAACCAAATTAAAAATCACCACAAACAGCAATTCCAATTCAAAGCTAAACATCCAAATTTGAATCAATTCATGAAAGCAAAACCATTGCGCCAAGTAAACAAACCCAATCATGCTTATGATCACAAAGAAATCACCAAATTCAAAATTTCAAAAACACGTTAAGAAACATCAAAATCAACGCAATTGTGCAAAAAGCCAGCCCAAATAAACAACCAAAGTCGAAAAATCATTTCAAACTTCAAATCTGACCCTGAGTCAATCAAAATTCCAATCTCCAACCCTGAGTTAGCATCCATTTTGAAATCCAACCCTAAGCCAATGACCCTTAGTCAAATAACCAACACAAAGATTTTAAGCCTCAATAAGAGCAAACCAAAACAATTTTTAAGCCTCAAAGATGAGCAATTGAACAAATATTCACAATGGAACAATCTCAAAGAAAAAATTTCAAAAAGAAACCACCATGAAAAAATCTCCAAGAATAAAAAATCTTCACAATGAGAATCTCCAAAAATGCAAACAATAAAAACAATCTCCAAAATCAATCATTTAATCCTCAAAGATGAGCAAACAACCTCTCAATCAAAATTAATCCTTGACCCCGAGTCACCAATCAAAGATTAAACCTTGACCTCAAATTGTACAAAAAAAATGAAATTCTTGACCTAGAGTCATTCACTGAAAGCCAAATGTAAATGAATCTTACCCTGAGTCATCATTAAGAGAATCAAAATTCGACCTTGAGTCGAAAATCAAGACTTAACCCTGAGTCATCATCCAAATTCAAAAAAAAAATCGACCCCAAGTCAAAAATCAAATCTGACCCTGAGTTAAAAATCCAAGATCAAAATTGTGACCCTGAGTCAATGTCATCAAAACATTCTTCCTAAAGCACTTTGCGGATGTTGCATCCAGCAACATTCTCTTTGAGGCAATTCTGCGGAATTGCATTCTCACCCGGCATTCTTTTGGAGCAACTTTCCGAAGTTGTATTCCAACACTTTCTCTTTGAGGATTTTCTACGGAATTGTATTCTCAAAACATTTCCTTTGAGGCAATTCTACGGAATTGTATTCTCAAAATATTTCCTTCAAGACAACTCTCCGGAGTCGTATTATACAAAAGTCTCTTTGAGGCAATTCTGAGGAATTGTATTCTCAAAATATTCACTGTAAGACAACTCTCCGGAGTTGTATCCCCACATCTTGTTTTAAAGCAACTCTATAGAGGTGTATTTCCACAACACTTCTTTGAAGCAATTCTATGGAATTGTATTCTCAAAATATTTCATTTGAGGCAATTCTGCGGAATTGTATTCTTAAAATATTTTCTTTAGGGCAACTCTGTGGAGTTGTATTTCCACACTTCCCTTCGAGGCAATTCTGCAGAATTGTATTCTCAAAACATTTCATTTGAGGCAACTCTCTGGAGTTGTATTCTTAAACTTTCCTTTTAGGCAACTCTGCGGAGTTGTATTCTCACAACACTTCCTCTTTGAGGCAATTCAACGGAATTGTATTCTCAAAACATTTTCTTTAAGGCAATTCTACGGAATTGTATTATCAAAATATTCCATTTGAGGCAATTTTTCTGAATTGTATTCTCAAAACATTTCATTTGAGGCAACTCTACGAAGTTGTATTCTCAAAACACTTTCTTTGAGGCAATTCTACTGAATTGTAATCTCAAAACCTTCCCCTTTGAGGCAATTTCGCGGAATTGTATTCTCACACTTTCTCTTTTGGGACAACTTTGCGGAGTTGCATTCCCACAAATGTGTGAGGACATTATATCCCCACGTGAATAAATTAATGGTCACAGAATGAGATGTCATACTTGCATTGGTGTTTATTTATTGCATAAATTCCACCAATGAGGGGCATCTGTTGACACCCCATTTTGCAACCATTAATTTTACTTTTTTACACTTTAGTGCATAAAGGGTAAAATGGTAATTTCACAAGCTTGATAATTCAAAGTTGGTCCATAAATTTAAAATCAATTTTTAAGGGATCAAAATTGAATTAAGAATGAGAATGCATTTTTTGGATTGGAAATCGGATCAAAAACCAAGAATTTATTTAGGAAATACATTTGATTGGTTGAAATGATATTTACCATATGCTCACATGCATAGGATTACTTGTTAATTAATTTGATTGGTCCTCTAAAGGATTAAATTAAAATTAATTAATAAATTATTCCTATTGGTTTAGAACACCTTAAAATGTTAAGTATTCATGCACAAGATATTCATCAAAGGATAATTCTTAAATTGATTTATTTTTAACTAATGAGATAATTATTTTAACCAATAATTATCATATTAATTATTAATAAATTGAGGAAAATCAAGAAATCTCGAATTCAGCCAAAGAAGGACTTCTAAATCCACTAGAAGTTGACCAAAGGTGAAAACCCGGAATTATCCAAAGCCCAATTTGGATTTGGATTCCAGCCCGTATACTGATCGGTATTTCAACCATAACTTTTGACTCAATTATCCGATTGAGTTGATTCAAATTGGGCTGGAAATCTGACATGATGGGATACAAATATGTGTCTAATGACCATCTCCAAATTCGAATGTTTAGAGGGTCAAAACGGGCCCGCAATCAGAGCCTAAAAATCTGTCAGAATTTCGGGATTTTCATGAAGTATATCCAATTTCCAAAACCCTAATGCACTCCCATGAGTTCCAAAACGTGGGTAGGTTCATTTTAGGGCTGCCATATAAATAGAAAATGTTCTCATTTTAAAAGGGGGTTGGAAAAATTAGTCATAGGAACCCTAAGCAAAATTCAAGAGAATTTTTGCAAAGGGTTAGACTTGAGAATAAGAACACAAGTGTGTTCTTATATTCAAGCCAAGAGATTACAAAAGCCATTTTTGTAATCTCTATTTCCAACCTTTTAATTCCATTTTTAATTTCTTTCAACCAAATTTAACGGTTTTTCTTAAGAATCAATTTTCAGGACCGGTGGTATTCTCAATCAAGAGGCCGCATCCCATCACAATCAAATTCAATTCGGGACACTCATTCAAGAGGTTGCATCCCAAAAGGTATAATCTTCTCTTTTTTAATTTAATGCAGCAACTTTAATTGTGTAGAATGCATGATTAGGTTTTAACTTCAATTGTTTGATTAATTTTTAATGCACAATTGCTATATTGCACTGTTTTCGGTTTCTGTTTTGTGAATGATGCAAATCTGATTTTTCTAACATGTTATACTAAAATTACAGCAACTTTAAATTATTTTTTTCATGTGAGATTCATGCTTAAATGATTTTAAATGCTTGATTATTAATCACTGTTTAATTTTTTATTGCATGTATTGTTGTGATGCTATGAATCAAATACGAGTATGATTGGTTTGAGATTGTGAACTTAGATTAATGGATCCTTAGAGACTGACCTAGGTCAGGTTGGATGGGTGCCTAACACCTTCCCATCTAATCCCTTAGCCCCCAAACCCTAATCTTAGGGGATGTTTAGATTAGTTTATGTATCCTATTTACTTTCTTTTTTAGATTGTATTTAGGACCAAAGCCTTGTATTTTGTTTTCTTAGATTGTATCTAGGGCAAAATCATGTAATTTGTTTCTTTCCTAAAACATTGCATATTTATTCATTCAATCAATAAACAATAAGTTCTTTTTTTTCTTAGCTTTTTGTACAAAAGTTAGGTGGCGACTCCATTGTAATATCCCCTAGTGATTAGGATGGAAAACAGTGAAAGTCTCCATTTTGAGAATCATGTTTAGGCCTTTGCATTGGGTTAAAGGTCGTGGTTCTCACAGAGAGACCAAGGAATTACAAAGTTCCTGACTTCTCTACATTTTCTGGAGATGATGAAAAAACAGCCTATGAGCACATTTCTAGGTTTACAATCCAATGTGGAGAGGTATCAAATAATAGGAATGGAAAACTTATAATGTTTCCCAATTCACTAACTGGGCAAGCATTTAAGTGGGATTCTTCCTTACTTCCTCATTCAATTGAAACTTGGAATGATATGGAAGAAAAATTTCTGAATCATTTTGCTAGAACTGATTTAGGAATATCAATGGCAGATTTAGCCAGACTTAAACAAGAATTGGGAGAAACTGCAGATTAGTTTATCATGAGATTTAAAAGAACTAGATTAAGATGTCCAACACAATTACCAGAAAGTGAACATATAAGGTTTGCTGTTAATGGTTTGAACTTCGAGTTAAGAAAAAAGTTTGACGGAGTCAACTTCTATGATTTGTTTGACTTGGTTGACAAAGCCACTAGGTATGAAGGGTTATTAAGAGAAGAAAATCAAAGAAGAAATACATCTATAGGGGCTTATTACCAGGACCCTAACTTCGAGGTAGATGTAGCAGAATTCATAGGACAACAGCCTTATGTCCTTGAAACTACTTATAAAAAGAACATGCAGGCTAAAGGCTCAAATAGACCATCAGCTCTAGCCAGAACATATCATTTTGATATGGATAAGGCAGATGAGTTGTTTGATATCCTACTGGAATCAAAGTATATCAATTTGCCTGACCTAAGGCACAAAATATTTTCTAAGGAAGAACTTCGAGGAAGAGAGCACTGTAAATGGCATAGTTCATTTACACATTCCACAAATAATTGTTTAATTTTTAGGAATATTATTCAAGAAAAGTTTGACAATAAAATATTGAAATTTCAAGAAAAACCAAAGAAAAATATGGCAGTAGACACAGAGCCATTTCCTGAAATGGTTGATATTAATATGGTTACAATGTGCTTGAATCCATTGTTAGAAGATGAAAACTGTAAAGAAGAAACTTTTGTTAACATGTATCAAGCTTTATCTTTGCAGGGAAAGAGAATTAACAGCTTAACAACAGAAATGAAACAAGTTATGTTGAATCAGAAAGCAGCAGCTAAGGAGAAAGAAACTTACATACAAAGACAGAACATTCAGATCAATCAAGGAAAGATGTCAATGGCAGAGGAATGCCATACATCTACAGTCCACAATGATGCCTTAGTCAGACCTCCAATTCATACCCACAAACCAACAACTTGTGAAGATGCCTTGATAAGGCCTTTACAAGGGTGTGATAACCCACCAACTTACAAAGAGGCCTTGGTTAGGCCCTCACCTGTGAACATGTCACAATAGCTTGAAACAGATAGCTGTCTGTGTGAAAGATGTGGCCACATAATGGCTAGAGTTTTTGCAATGGCAGCAAACAAAACAAATTAAGCCACACAGCAAAATCAGTCAAGGAACCAATTCGAACCTCATAATAAGAGGTTTGAATAGAACAGAATTCCAAGAAATAGTTTTGTTCATAATCCTAATGGACCTTAAGGATCATACAGGAGAGAGAAATACTATTCAAGGAACTACAATCAACAATTTGAAGATCCAAGGAGGACCAGGACATTTAAGCCTCCAATAGCAGAACAAGGTAGATGGGTGACTTTAGGATCACCAAACTTAAAACCTATTCACCAAAAGGTTTATAAGTATGGGTATAATCCTAATTTTCACAAGATGACAAAAACACAAAGGAGAAGATAGATTAGGAATCAAGCATCAAAGCAAAAAGAGATGTAGCAAGGAGGTAGTTCTTCACAAGCACCTTCAGAAAAGAACACCAATGTTGCATCATCTACTCAAGATGACATGGACTTTGAGGAAACAGTGCCAGTCAAAGAGGATAAGAACATCTATATTGGTAGGTATATACCAGCACAGTCAGCAAAGGACAGTTATCAACCTCGAAGTGAAATTGTTGGACCTTTATTAAGGCCACAATATCTCAGAGATGAAAAGAAACAAGTTGAGAGAAAGGAAACTAAAAAGGAAAAGCCATATGAAACAACTCAAGTTTTTATTGGCAAGAAGCCAAAAAAGAGGAACAAAGCTAAATAAGAAAAATCAGTAGATGAAACAGTGACAGAAACAGCTAAAGATGAGTTAGTTGAAACAAAAAAGATAGAGGCTGTTGACACATTAAACATAGAAGCAGAAGAGGATTATCAAGAGGATGAAGATGATGATGGTGAAGAATTTGCCTTATCCATTGGGGTAGTAAGAAAAGAAGAACATACTCAGACAGAAAGTATGCAAGAAGATGACCAAGATCAAGAAACTAACACCAATATTGTTGATTGCAATATGGTGTATGTTTTACCAAGGGAGTTTATGTTTTTGGAAAGGTTGGAACTAGAGAAAAATGAAGACAAAGAAGAAGCTCAGGGGGCAATTCAAAAGGCTCAGGGGGCAACTCCAGTACTTTTGGTTACAGAAAATGAAAGCTTTGAAGTAGGTAAAATGGTGTTTGAGAAACCATCAAAATAGATGACTCAACACCTCAAACCTCTTTATATTAAAGCTCATATGAATGGTAGACCTGTGAATCAGGTGTTAGTAGATAATGGTGAAGCAGTAAATATTCTGCCATATAAAATGCTTAGTAAACTAGCTAAAACAGAGGAAGATTTAACTCCTTCAGATATGACAGTGAATGGTTTCACAGGGGAACCAACAATAACAAAGGGAATAATCCCAATTCAAATAAAAGTGGGAAGTAAAGTTAATACAACAGCTTTCTTTGTAGTAAATACAAAGTCAGCATATAGTGCATTACTGGGAAAGAGATTGGATACACTCTAATTGGGTGGTGCCATCTTCTTTACACCAGGTTATTATGTTTTGGAAGGATAATAATAGCATAGAAATAGTAATGGCAGATGATAAGCCTTTTACTATTTGTAACAATATAGATGCTATGTTGTACAATAAAAATATGAGCATTGTTAAATTTGCAGGTTTGAACAATAGGACAACAGATTCGATTACTGTTGAACATCTGCTAGATGAAAGAGAAACAAGTACTTCAAGTGAAATACCAAAAACTCTTTTGGGAAAAACTAAAGGGTCCAAAATTGAAGAATTGAATGATGATTAATACACTAAACAAAGAACATAAGAGGGCCATAGAAATGGGTATAAACAAGTTGGTGAATTATACAACAGAAAAGAAGCTCATGCAAGACACTTTTCTGGCAGAATGTGTTACTAATCATGAAAATGAGGACCAGACAAATAATGGTCAAGAAACAAGTGATTTGAAAACAATCAAGATAGATTCAAACAGTGAAAACCAGGATCCTTTAGTAGAAGTGAATCTGGGTACACAAGAGGAACCTCGAGTTACATTCATAAGTGGCCATTTGAGACCAGAGGAATTTGCAAGGATATTAGAAGTATTGAAGAAGTATGAAGACTGATTTGCATGGTCTTATACAGAACTACCAGGCCTCAATAGAAAATTGGTAGAGCATATATTGCCAATCAAGACAGGGTTCGAACCATACCAGCAAGCACCAAGAAGGATGGCACCAGACATTATCTTGAAGGTCAAAGAAGAAATGGAAAGGTAGAACAAAAGCATTTTCTCCATTACTTAAGTTAAAAAGTAATGAAGAATTTGTGTGGGGGCAGGAACAACAACAAGACTTTGAAGCAATCAAAGAGTATTTGGCTACACCACCAGTATTAACTCTACCAAAGTAAGGGAAACCTCTGAAGTTGTACATTTCAGCAACTCAGGAGTCAATTGGCAGTCTATTGGGCCAAGACAATAGTGAAGGCCAAGAGCAAGCTATATTTTATTTAAGTAGAATTTTAGGTGAATGTGAATGCAAGTACTCTATTATAGAGAAGTTATGTTTAGCTTTGTATTTTCTTCATTTAAGTTAAGACATTATATGTTGACATATGTAGTATGTGTTATTGCTCAAACTGATGTGGTTAAATATATGTTATCTAGACCTATTCTAAGTGGAAAACTTGGAAAATGGAGGTTATCTTTAGTTGAGTTCAATTTAGTTTATGTACCACAAAAGGCAGTCAAAGGACAAGCCTTGGCAGATTTTTTAGCAGATCATCCATGCACAGATGTTATTGATTTCAATGAGTCCTTGCTCCTTGAAGTGACCCCTCGGAAATTATTTTTTGATGGGTCAAAATCAGAACAAGGAGCAGGAATTGGAGTGGTTTTAGAATCACCAATGGGTGTCAAGACACAAATGATACTAAGATTAGATCAACAGTGTTCACATAACCAAGCTGAGTATAAAGCTTTCATTTTTGGATTAGAATTATTATTGGAAATGAAAATTTTCTATGTCCAAATATATGGAGATTCACAGTTGGTAGTAAGACAAATCACAAGAGAATATAAATGTGGAAGTGTCATATTAGCATCATATCTGATAGCAGCACAGCAATTGCTGCAACAGTTCAATGAGTGCTCAATTCAACATATACCTCGAGAAGAAAATGCAGATGCCAATAGAATGGCACAAAATGCCTTTGGATATAAAGTAAATCTTGGTGATAATGAAAAATCAGGTGAAATCACTTCTAAGTCCTTACTTTTTGTTTTGAACAGAAACTTAGGAACATACATGTTTTACCTCGAGTTAGATGAAAATGATTGGAGAGCACCTATAGTTTCATATTTAAGAAATCCAAATGGTTGTAATGATAACACCTTAAAACTCAAAGCAAGAAAATATGTGTTAATGGGAGAACCAGAGAATGTGCTATACAAGAGAGGTGTAGAAGCTTGTTGTTGAAATGTGTAAGCAAATATGAATCCTTATAAGTATTAACAGAAGTACATGAGGGTATTTGTGGTGCACATCAATCTAGAGTTAAGATGAGATGGCTTATTCATAGGTATGGATATTTTTGGCCATCAGTTCTAAAAGATTGCATAGAGTATGCTCAGGGTTGTGAATCATGTCAAAGGCATGGACCAACACCTAGAATACCAGCAGTAGAATTGAGTTCAATTATAAAGCCTTGGCCATTTAGAGGTTGGACAGTAGACTTAATAGGGAAAGTAAGGCCTACTTCAAAAAAGAAGAACAGTTTTGTGATAGTTGCAACAGATTATTTTACAAAGTGGGTCGAGGCTAAAGCATACAAGAATGTGACTGAGCATGAAGTAATCTAGTTTTATAAGGACATGATCATACATAGGTTTGGATTACCACAAACAATCACAGTAGATAATGGATTAGCACTCAATGGTTCAAGAGTATTAGCACTTGCTCAAGACCATGGAATCAAAATTTGTAATTCTACACCATATTATGCTCAAGCAAATGGACAGGTTGAATCCACCAACAAAATTATTAAGAACAATATAAGAAAAGTAGTTGATAACAATCCTACTTGTTGGGATGAGTTACTTTTCAAAAGTTCTTTGGGCATATAAAACCTCTAAAAGGTTAAGTATTAATACTACACCATATTCATTAGTGTATGGTCATGATGTTGTGATTCCTGTAGAAATAACAGTGAAATCACTAAGAGTTGCTAGACAAAATCAGTTTAGTCATGTGGATTATGAAAGTGCTATGTTAGCTGAATTAGATGACATAGATGAGCAACAAATAGCAGCTTTAAATTCAATCATGATACAGAAAAAGAAAGTTGCACTTGCTTACAACAAAAGAATCGAACCAAAATCATTTTCTGTAGGAGATATGGTTTGGAAAGTCATATTACCACCTAGAACAAAAGATCATTTTCTAGGCAAATGGTCACCAAATTGGGAAGGACCGTACTTAGTTAGTGAAATTTTTGGAGGAAATGCATATAGGCTTATGCATGTAAACAATGATGAGCATATAAGAGCAATTAATGGCAAGTACTTAAAATTGTATAAGCCAAGTATGAGTGATATAGAGTTAAGACACAAAAAGTACTGATTTTCATTCATATAAAGACCAAACATTGGTCAACAGTTAAACTTTCTAATTACATTTGTATAAACAACTGTAAGAGTTACAAAATTAAGAAATTCGAAGTTCTTTATAATTGGAAGTTGTTAAAGCTGTTCCTAAGGTTATTCCAAACAGCCTCTGGAATTCTTCTCAACTTTGAGACCTCAGTTGTTAAGGAAGTTATCTTTTCCTCGAGGCTAAGCTTAGTACTCGAGTCAATAATGTTGTCTTTTTGCTTCAAAAGGTCTTGTAACTTCATTTGAGTGAGGTCTTTCACATTCTCTAATCTTTGAAGTTCTTTTTTGACCCAGGATATCTCTTGCTTGGTGTCTTCATACTTCTTCAAGGTCTGTTCAAACTCTAGTTGAAATTTTGACTTGGCAGTTATCTTTTCATCATAGCCTTTCTGAATAGATTGGATCTCTTTCTCATTGTCCATAGTAGTACTTATTTGCAATAATTTAGAGTCCAAGCTTTCTGAAAATAAAGCTAACATACCAAGCATGTCTTCATTCAAGAAGTTAGACTGACTTAATAAAAATTCTGTAGACTCTTGAAATTTATTCCTTAGCTCAGAGTCATGTACCAAAGAATCTAAGGGCTGTTTGAGTATGCTTCTCATGACCACAACAGCATTCATCCCTTGAGAGACTGGTGAAGAAGAAGTCTTAGAGGATGTTGAAGTAGAAGCTTTACTTGCACTCTTCATCTCTTCTAGAAAAGATGAGGCCCTCCTCACTAGGTGATCCACTTTTGGTTCACTCAAGTCTTCAACATCCACCTTTATGATCTGAGTGTCCATGAGAGGTTGTTGATTTAAGGGCTTAGCATCCTAAATGCCAAGAAATGCTATGTTAGAGCCCAAAAACAAAACTGAAAGTTATAAACTGGCATTCTTGGAAAATAATATATACTTACAGGAGTTAGTGTTGTAAGCACTAAGGCAGTGGTTTGATCAACATCTTCAGGTGTTGGTTCAATGATCTTGATGTCAGGCTGCAAAAACACAATAGTATGAATAACACTAAACCTGATTAGAATTTAATGAATTACAAAGAAACATAAAACTTACTGGTGATATGTCAGGAGTAGTTGTTTCTTCTTTAGTTTCCTCAACAGGTGGTACTGTTGGTACCATAGTTGTATATTCCGTTTCGGTGGCCGTTTCGGTTTGGCCATTGGAATGGTATATTTCGGTACCGGTCAATACTGGTGTTTCGTTTTAGGTTTACCACTATATATATATTTACTTATTTATATGTTTATTCATCAAAATCTATAATTTGTTAAGAATCTTTCAAATTATAAGCCCATATCAATCTTCATACTAATAATAATATTATGCACTTGTATTTGAATAATATAATAGAAATATAAAAATAAAACCTAAAGAAATATCACTTAAATAAAAAAAAAAAAAAAAACAAAAGAGTGCATAACACGGCAAAGTGCAAATGCAATAAAAATTTCAAACAAATATCTAATAACATCACGTGAAGGCCTGCACTTAAACCAAAAAAAAAAAAAAATCAATCAATATGAAAACAATAGCAGTGGAGAAAAAGATGTCCACGTGGAGACAAGACATTGTAAAGAGAGAAAAAAACAAAACCTTAATAAAAAATGTAATTGACAAACCAAAGAGTTGGTGTAGCCGTGTAGGTGTAGTTAAAATCTTGAATAAAAGCTAAAAAAAAAGTTGTGTATAACTTGGGAAAGACAAAAGGTAGAACTTGGGAAGACAAAAAGTAGAATTGATGGGTTAGGAAACCGAAAAAAGAAAGGAAAGAAATAAGAAGAAGATGAAGAACTTATTAGCAGTAGCAGGTGGACGCCCGTTAGAAGAAGTGAAGAAGAACTGGTCCAGTTCACTGCTTCAGGCGAAGGGAATGGGCAAGTCGACAGACGAGGGAGGGCACTTCTCTGCTGTCTCTCTCTCTCTCTGCACTACATAGACACTCCTACCTACTATTGGGTTTCTTTTGGAGAGCTGGCAGGGGCCATGGCCACCCTTGGTCCCCATGTAGCTCCGTCCTTGGGCGGAGAAGAAGGAAAGCAGAGGAAAAAAAAAAAAAAAAACCCAAAAAAGTAATCCGGCCAAAATGTACTTTCCGGCCGAAACACACTGAAATGGCTAAAACACACTGAAACACCCCGAAATTTTACCCGAGGTGGAATGGGGGGGTGTCTCGTACCGGTTTGCATACTGGTACGAGATTTTCCGTCCGTTCCAGCCGGAACGGAATGGAATATACAACTATGGTTGGTACTACTAATAGATCAGCCTCAACCTCGAGTTGATTTGAAATGACTTCTTCAACTTCTGAAATAGAAATTGATAAAGTTATCTCTTCATGCTTTAATGGCCTTGGTTCTATCTTGGCCAAGTCTTCTTCTCTTTCTTTTAAAATTTCATCTTCCTTTTCTTTCTTTTCTCTCCCTAGCCTCTGTAATTCTTCTTCTTTATCTTTTTCCTTCTGTAATTGTGCTCTTTTTTCTTCTTCAGCTTTCTTTTCCATTTCTTTTCTTAATTTTTCTTTTTCTTCTTCCTTTTTGTCTTTGTAGCTCCACTTCAACCTTTCTCCTTGCATCCAACTCTTCTTTTTGTTTCTTTTCTAACTCGACCCTCCTTTTTTCTTCTTCTTCTTCTTGTATGGCTTTCTTCATAGCCTCCAGGGTAGCTTGAACTTGCACAGCTTGTTCTTGCTTAATCTTTACAGCTTTTTCTTTTTCTGCTACAAGCTTCTTCTTCTTTTCAGGAGAACTCAAGTGAACTAGGATTTCTTGAGTTATAATGGACACAGCATCTTAGTGAGCTTTTATGGAAAGAGCTGTGACCTCTTGTCTTTGGGAAGCAATGACTTGATTGGCTTTTGCAAGTTCAGAAGCCAAGTCTTTCTCCACAGAAGGGTCCTTAATCACAATTCCTTTGTTCCTTCTGGTGAACACTTGTGCACAGGAGCTGGTTTTTTTCTTAATTGGTTGAGCTTCTTCTTCTTCCAACACTCTTTTCTCTTTTTCTTCTGTTCTTTGTTGTTTAGTTCTTCTCTTTAATTTCTCTTCAGATTCAGATTCAGAGGTTGAAAGGATTATCTTTCTTTTACCTCGAGTTGGAGTCTGTTTCACTTGTTTCATAAAAAATACAAGTTTAGTTCGAGTTAAAGAAACAGTTCTAAATTTGTAATTCTAAATAAAGGACTTGAGAATACCTCAGTCTTAATAGGTTGTTTTTTGGCTTTATTAGTCTTCGTAGCAGCTCTTTGTTTCACCCTGGTAGATCTTTTTGGAGAAAGAAGTACTGTTTGCAAAGGTCTAGCAATTACAGTCTCATCTTCTTCACTCGAAGTAGATTCTACATCTCCTACAATAAGAAAAGTTAATTATATGCTATCTTTATGAATAGAAAACAGAAAACCTTGATAAAAGCAAATTAACTTACCAAAAATTTCAAAAGCCAAACAAGATGGGCAAATTTCCCATATTGTGAGCTTCAGTATCTCAGGGTTGTTGAAACTGAGTATTAGGGCTTCCCACCAGCTAGTGAAAAGTGGCAAGGCATCAGAAACTATTCTGAATGGCTCCATTTTGGCAGCAGTGATTTTGGAATTGCCTTCCACTATGATAACTTCAGCTTCTTCATTTGTAAACACACTCCTTTTATGCCATGGTACATTGGCAGTGAAAATAGGAGGCAGTGGCACAGATTGGAGTAAACCAAACTGTCTTGCCAAGAAATGAGGACCATATACTTCAAAACCAGAGTACTTGTTTTGTAAAACGACAAAATCCCTGGGTTGGAGGACATGAGCCCATAAACTCGAGGATAATGGATTCACTCCTTGACTCATGATAAACATTTCAGGACAAGTGAATTTAGACTCAACAAAGGGAAGGAAACGAGGAGCAGATCTAACTCTCTCCTTGTTAGAAAATAAGTTAAACCAATCCTCAAAATTTGGAATATGGTCAGGTTCATAAGCAGAAAGAGCAAAGAAACCATAAGGGACCACCAATGGAATCCTTAGGTTCAGTAGTAATAAGGAACATGGATCTATATACAGAACTTAGGAAAAAAAGAGCTAAAGCTAATTTGTGTTTATTGGCAAGAGCTATGGCTATGGGCAGATAATAAGTGATAATTCTCTTGGAAGGAGAATTGATTAAAAATTTGCAAAGCCAAAAAAGATAGAAAAAAGTTTCTTCTTCAAAAGTGATGACATCACCAAAATTCTGTATGTGCTTTTGCATAAAACGACTATATCCTAAAGCAGAATTATTTTTGTCATTGTCAATTGTGCAATGTTGTTTGCATTTCATTTCATGACGGATAGGAATACTCTCGATAGGGAAACTCAACATTGCAAAGACATCCATAAGAGTAGGGGATAAAAAACCCTTACTGAACACAAAAGTGTTCGAAGTAGGTGACCAAAAACTGATCAAAGCAACAATTAAGTGCATGTCAGGTTTAATAGGAGTTTTGGAAGTTAATATGGCATCAGCTATGCCTAAATACTCCCATTTATCTTTTAAGCCTATGTACATCATATCTACCCAAGTAAACCAATTAGATTTTGGAAGAGGCCATGGTTCGATCTTAATTTCAGTGTTAAAAGGGCCTCATTTGGCATTTTTATGTTGATACAGAGGTTGAACATTTTCGGAATAAGGAAATATATCAACTAGTTCTTGTGGGTAGTGATCAACAAATATGGGACCTAAAGCAAATGGGTCATTTGAAGTGAAACCTAAAGAGTTTTGCCCAGGAAACGAAGCATAATGAATGAAAAAACTAGGGTTAACAAACTCACTATTCAATTGAGTAATAATCTGTCGAGCCCTTTCTTTTTCATCTATAGCAGAAGCATTACTCGATGATGGAGAGTCAGAGATTTTTGATCGCGCCATGAAAACAGAGGATTCGAGGTTAGAAATTCTCTGAGTTAAGGTTATAGAGCTTTTGAAGTTCTGAGTAAGTTCGAGAGTCTGAAAACTTTTGAACTTATAGCTTATGTTTTGAATAATGGCAATTATACACGCTAGTGGCATATTACATATACCACTCATGTGCAGGGGGCATGTGTTTGCACATAAAAATAACTTTTGGGCCTACGAATAGTATTGGACCTAGACAAGTTATTTATTTAAAAGGTCAAACTTACTGTTTGTGCCTAAATAAAACAAGTTACATTGCTTAAATAGAAACCTAAATGGTTAAAACCCGATTATACTTCGAGGATATATTTAAACTCATCTAAAACCAGTTACAAAGCAGTTCGATTTTGAGAAAACTACTAAGTAACTGTTTATTAACAATCTAGAAACTTATATGACAGGTGTTATCATCTCCAAGAAGATTGTTATTTGATATTGGACAAGGTCTATTGAAGATTTAAAATTTAAAATGAGAAAAGTAACTGTTCAATTGAAGAAACTGCTGTTCGAGGAAGGTATAAATAGAAGAAAAGAAGACAGTTACCCCCCATGCGTATTTTCCAGAGTTTAGGAGTCCATTTGTGATTCAAAATGTGTTCAAGTGTGTTCGAGTGTTTAAAAGTATGTAAAACAGTGTAATTCAGTGTGTTTTGAATTCTTTTAGTGTGATTTTAGTTCGAGTGAGACTTAGATCTTGCAGTTCGGGTTCTTGAAGTGTGTGAATCTAACAAGAAACTTCTCCTTTTGTAAATTTCTGTTGTTCTTGTTCATATTCGAAGTGATTGTACTCGATTACTGTTTAATATAAATATTCTACAGTTTATTATTATTCACAGCTTTGTTAAATTCTAAGTTGTTTACATTTGAAGAAGAATAAACTGTAAACTGTTATCTCGAGATTAAATTTGTGATCAGGTTTGTCTTAGAGATTGTTTAATATCAATTTCTACATTAAAATCATACGTAAATTAGTTAGTGTTTACCATTTCTGGATCGAACCAAGTCCTTTATCATTAAGGCATAATTCAGACCAAACACATCCTTTTGAGTTACAGAAGTTGGATAATTAATTAAGTAATTAGTTTGGATAAAACTGATTAATGAACTTGATTAATTACAAAATTTAGTTTTGTTCAAACAAACGTGGCTAACGATTTTATTAAAATAACAAAAAAATGTTGATGTGGCTGCCAACTTAAAAAAAAAAAATCTGAATTAAAATCCCTAAAGCTCTGATTTATCTTATAACCGACCAGAAGGAAAATATTGTATGCAGCATAAAATTACTAAGATTTATAGAGAAAAAGGGAAATAAAAATCTATTACTGTTAGAAATTCCTAATTGCCAATTGCCATTCCACAATTTCCCTTTCTTCGACATCACCGCATATGAAAGGCATAGGCAAGGCACCATTGCATCACATCTGCATTAGTACCGCAGGCATCCCATTCTACAACGATAGCCTAATTGCCATTTGCCATTCCACAATTTCACTTTCTTCTACAATGGAACCCTCCTCCTATCTTTCAGATGCTCAGCAACTACAATTCAACAGTACCAAGAATACCAAGCGAGAGCAGCAATACCAGCAGCAACAACAAAATCAAGATCAAAATCAAAATTATGCTTCTCAGTATGATCCGTCTCATGTTGCCCCTCTATGGTAATTAAACCAAAGATTTTCCTCTCAAATTCAAATTAAATCATCTCATGTGTGCATGCATAATTAACTTTCATTCTGACCAACCGGAAATTGAGACCACATTCTTAAATAATTAATTCTTGTAAGAACATAGTAAAATTCAAGGGAAATAATGGCATGGGGTTGGTTTCGATTTTTTTTTTTTTGAGATTGAAATAGATAATAACTTTTAATCCAATTGTTTAATTTAAGCACATGATATGTTATTTTGATTGTCTTGACGTAATGATTTATTTGATAGCTTTTAATTTTCGATCATTAGAATTAATCTCCATTTAAAATCCTAATTTCAGAAAGTTGCAAGCTTTCTATTATTGGAATTTCAAATTGGTGAGAATCCTAGTATGTGTTAGGGTTGAGATGTAGTTAGTAAACCGGGATGTCTACAATAACCTCTTAAAGTATCAATTTGACAGTTCTGTGACAACTATACACTAATGTTTGCATTAAAAATCGAGAAAGAAACAAGATTAGCAGAAAAAGAAGTTTAAATTCTCCCGGGAAGATGCAGTTAAATAAACACATATAGTCAAGGCACACTTCTTGTCCTTACATTGCTAACAATGATGATCAATTGATCATGATGATATATTCCTAATACTGTTGCTTACAAAGTGCTGCCTCATAACTTCGACTCTTAGATTTTATATTAGACCTGTTTCTATTTTAAGTTCCTAAACAAATTATGCCTTCATATTTGACTCATCTGCTCTCGAGACCGAACATTTGTCGTACATATGGCTGTATGAAATAATCAAGTTCCGGATATATATTATAATTGACTACAAATATATAATGTTTCACACTGCAGAAAAAAAAAAAAAAAAAAAAAAAAGTTCTGAAACTCATTTCAAGTAACACGTATGGATGATTTAATCTACAAAATCTATGTTATACTATTTTCAATTTCACTACATTAAAAATAATTATATTGAATTTCCCTGTACATCGTGTGGGGGTCTATGACTAGTTTGAACAAATCACTTGATTATTAAATAAATCATGTAATTAACAGTACACGTGAATAATCTTTTGAGTTACCACATAATGAGTTGGAGGAAAATTATGTCAAAAAAAAAAAATTCGCCTGCGGGAAGATTTAGTGGTGCATAGGTTTACCAAAGACAGAAAATCCTAAACATGAGATTCTCCTAAGTATTAAAAGCTATTAAGTATGACTCGTAGATACACTAAGGGTAAGTATGACTTTCTTCTTTCACCTAGGTTATCCCCTAAGAAAAACAAAACCTTCTTAGATTGAATAGAAGTGCAATACTTAAGTGGTATCTAATGGTGTAAATAATCTAGACAATATGTTGCAAACTGAAATATAGACAATTTTTTTTTTTTTTTTTTGAGAAAAGAAATATAGATACGTCAGCAACACTCAAATATCACATAGAGCTGGTCACTTGTTTACAAATTTCTTTGCATGTATTTGGCTAGAATGACCCTTATCCAAAATTTGATCCGTGGCCCATTAGATTGACAGTCTGAGAATCTGCATTACAAATCACTGTTCAAAATTATCATGGGCCCATCTCCTAGCAGTACAGTTCACAATAGAGCATCTTCATCTGTTACTGTTATACAATATTAATTCCACACCCCACACCGTTAAATACAGCCGTCATACTAGTAAGAAAATATGCATGTACCTTTTTATCTCAAAACAATTCAAATTAGTAAAGTTACTATAGGGGAGGTTTTCGGGATGTGGAGGAAGAGAATTAGAAGTGGCATCAGATGGTGCGAAAGGGGAGATATCAATATAATTGCAAAAGTATGTGGCTTCAGCGAAATCGGGATGACTTTTCCGAGGATGCTATGACAGCAGATCCACACGATATACTATTACATTGAACGTCTACCTTGTCTTCTTTGCCATCTTCGGATTTTTGCACATTCGGATACTTGACGGAGTGACTTCGACTAGTTCATCTTCTTGAATGTACTCAATGCAGTCATCCAAGCTATAATCCAATGGGGTATCAAGAACCACTGCATAAGGAGAACCAATGGATTAATAAATACAATAGACAAAGCCTTGGTGCTGCAGATGTACGAACTTATATAATTTATACTATATTTACTCAAAAGAACAAAAAAAAAAAAAGACATAATAATACCATCATATCCTAAGAATGAAGAATCTTGAGTTTAGCTGATTATTGAAACTCATGGCCATTTATGATTAAGAGCTACTAGACTAGAAACTAATTATGCATCCTCTAGCTCAGCCAAAAAAAAAAAAAAATTATGCATCCTCTAAAAACCCTTGGTCAGTGATTATGACTTTGTTATAATGTATATGGTCGACATGCACCCAATAAGTACCCAAGTGGGGCTCCTCCCTCATCTTTTCTTCATTAAGTATATCTAAATAGCAGCTTTTAAAATATGGGTGTAACAGCTTTCTTTGACAAAATCAACACTTTCTTTACTGGGACATGAAATTATACAGTTTTTAAAGAATGAAAATTCTAATTTACTCCTATATGACACAGGATTCATATGGAATTTTTTTTTGGCTGAAAATCAGGTTCATATGACATTTACAACAGCAAAAGCCTGACCTCACATCTTCTTATCAGTCAGCATACATGACTTGGTAAATATAACTTCCCATAAAAGGGGAAAAAAAGAAGGTAAATGTAAACTAGACAGTAAAATAAAAGTGATCACATTTCATTCTTCAGTGCAATAGTAGGGAGAGTGGCCAAGAGATGCTTCTGACCTGTTACATCTTTGTTTGAGCGTATATTTGTTGCAGCCTTTTTCTTGCACACATTAAGGGATAAGTCCCCGGGCCGCTGATGAATGCCAACTATTTGACCTTTATAAACCTCCATCCCAGGAGCTATAAACATCTGCCCCCTATCCTGGGAACTAGAAAGGGCATAAGAAGAAGTTGTTCCATTCTCAAAGGCAACCTGAAAATCAATTTCTTGTGATTTTGGTATTATTGACATTAACCTTCATCACTACAAACA
The DNA here is from genome assembly GCA_907173295.1 of Fagus sylvatica. Lineage (NCBI taxonomy): Eukaryota > Viridiplantae > Streptophyta > Magnoliopsida > Fagales > Fagaceae > Fagus > Fagus sylvatica. The sequence continues at coordinate 29,135,073 of OU015770.1, forward strand.
TAGACCAGAAAAAATACAGGGTATTATTATTGTTGTAATGGTCTTTACCCTTCACAATTGTTTAGATTATTTCTCTTCAATGAAGTAGTAAGATCCAAGAAGATATTGCAATAAAGTAGCTTTAAAAATTATATTAATAAAGTAATCACTGATATAACAGCTGTTATAACTATAGCAATAGAATGTAGCCCAAGGCCCTTAACATCAAAACCATTTCCATGGATGCTATATACGAAATAATCTCAGAAGTTTGAACTTACCAGCGAACCCTGATCCCTGGTATTAATATCACCAGCCCATGGTCCATAGCTATCAAATATTGTGTTGAGAATTGCCGTGCCACGAGAAACTGTTAAAATTGCATTTCGCAAACCAAGAAGGCCACGGGTTGGAATTTTATATTTAAGCAGTGTTGTTCCTTCCGACCTAGCACACAAATTTCCAAATTATTAGATCAATTTCACAAATAATCAGGGTGCAAATTTAAGACTGCCATTATTCACTACTCCAGCATAACCACTGTGCAGATTTTCTCCGCATCACCAGAAGTATGCTTGATTTGATGAAACAATAAAATTTAAACTGTAGCATATGCAATAATAAAAATTTGAATGCCATTAAGGATGTCCACAAACAAAGAGAGAATGCATGCATTCTTTAAAATAATCTCGATTAGTGGACAAAATTGATCCTTCTTTTATTATGGCATATTAGGGAAATATCAAAGCTGTTCCCAACAATGGCTGATATGTAATAAATTGATACCAATACGGGGCCGTTTGGGAAGAAGATAGATATTAATATCCAACAAAGCATGGTGCTAAAGGGATCTCTCTTAAGAGTTACTTATTATGAGGCTATTTTTATACAATACTGGTAGAGGAAGATATGTATTAAAACAAGCATATACCATGACTGTGACCAAGTATGCATAGACATGTGTGCACAATGTATATAAGCCCACATGCAAGAGCATGCAATTATATATCAATAATATATATATATATATTTTTGATAACATGGTTTTCTGAAGTATGAACCTTTTCTTTTCACCTCAACGGCTCAACCCCACTGCATAGGTACACTGCTAGTGTGCTAAAAGATAATCATGAATACACATATTATCTCTTTGCTTTACTCAATATTATGCTATAAATTATGAAAAGTTCCATTGAAAATTGGAAAGTTACAAAAAATAGAAGAGGAGAAAATGTGAAAAGAGAATGTGACACACCCAACCCCTTGCATATCAAACATCTGCCCACGCCTTTTGCCGAGAAGTTCAACCACATGCCCCATGTGTTCTTCTGGTACTTCCACAGTGGCAATCTGCAAGCAATCCATATTTAGGAAACAGACTTCCAGATAAGATGGTCTTTTAGCAAAATAGATTGAAATCCATTGCTTCAAAATTTATCAATTTATTTATAACTACTAGAAATATTTGCCTTTTGTTTGCTTGCTGTTCTTAACCCATGAACATGATGCACAAGCAATACCAAATCTTATTAAGTAAAATGAAATAATATACGAAAGCTTCTAAAATAATTGAGCTGCAAATCCACATCATCTTCAGCTTTTTATGTATTTATCATCATCACTTATCCAGGAGAATTATACTAAAATGTTCAGTCTTGAGGAAAAAGAAGAGACCAAAAAACAAAAATATTCACTTACACTGTTTTCTAGCTACCCACCATGAGTCATCACATTTACCCAATACCAAATTGTACAATTTTCAGACTATTAATGAGTATAAATGTTATCAGGCTCTGTTATTTCAATGTAAATATTTTTTTGAGGGAGGATGTTTTTAATGTAATTTTGAAGAGGAAGAAAGGTTAGGATGAAAATCCATCACTTGAAGTTTAAAGTTCTGGAGAATTGATCACACAAATTTACAGGGAATTCCTTCTTTGTTTTAGTTTTATTTTATTGAATTCTCACGTTCTTGATTATTCTCTTACGCAAGAACCATAAGAATCCCTAATATCATTTCCTTTTATAAATTTATTAAAGAGAAGATTGAATGATGCTTTCCAGAAATTTTACAAAGAGAAGGCTTGTGTTGTCATAGGGTTTTGGCATTGCACGGCTAAGGCTGTCGCTGTACACTGTTTTTGGTTAAATTTGGGTGATCTTTGGGAGGTGTGGGGTCACAGCTAGTGTCTGCTTAAGAAACTTAACTAAGGTAAGCAAACTTTACCCTCATAGTTGTTAAAATCAGATAACCTAGTCTAGAGTTTTGAATATGCTTATGTACAGCTGCTGTGTCTTTGTAATTGGGGCTGTTAGGTCACGAATTTCGTGAGCTTAAAGTTATATATATTAGATAAGGTTTCAGCTGGAAGCTTAATTTGAGGGGCTGATGCTTTAGTTAGGAAGGAAAGAAAGGCTATCCTAATTTTATTTGAACTAAGAGAATAGATTAAGAAACAACCATGCTTTTTAGGATTTTTTAGGATATCCTGAGTTTAAGAACCCTAGAAAACCCGCTATTTATACAAAATTTTGCTCTCATATTCTCAACTATTTCTAAAGATGATGCTTATGATTACACTTACCAAGTTAAATTGGCATGATGATTTTCTCTTTGCATTTCCAAAAGAAGTTCTACTCTTGAATTATGCTTTTACATATCCAAGTAGTACTTTTTTGATGAATCACTTGATGTGCCATTTAATTTTACCTAAATCGCTCAAGGGGACAACCTTATCGCTTTTGCATCAAGGTCATGATTTTGTTAAGTTCAAAAGTGTTGGATAGCATCAAATCATATTGTTGACATCCACCCGATAATAGTGTTTTGAATGTATATATCCTTAAAAAAAAATTGGGTTTATTTAAAATGTTACTTTATTTATAAGTATTTTATTTAAATATTACTACTTTATTAATTTTCAACTATCATTTTTGCACTTTGATAATCTTACAAGCTTGAGATATTATAATGTGAACCCCAGTTGAGATTCGAAACTCTAGTTCATATATAGTATTAAATGGTGAACCCTAGCCAATAGGGGTTAAGTTTTGGCCTTAGTGATCTCATTAAAGAGATCCGATGGAGTGTGGCCTTGGCTGACATTTGTTAGCCATTAGTATTGATGCAGTGTAACAAGTCCCTGTCAAGTGAGGGTGATACATGCCTAGTAGGTGATAAGTTGTTGGCCTTCAAATTCTAATTATAGAACCGATGCAGATTGATTTGGACTTGAGGGTCAAAGCAGTATAGTTGACCAGAAACTTTGATTTTCATAAGTTCTTATGAATTGTGTATATTTTTTATGTCTTAAAAACTAAAGTGGTACTGTCTAAGGTTCACATAAATTCTTTGTGAATTTATTTATTTATTTTTTTATAGGTAAATAGAGTTTTATTCAAAGGAATTAAAACCTTCAACTAAGTGCATAAATTCTTTGTGAATTTAAGAATTGTGTTATATTGTTTTGGGAGATGGACAATAATATGTTCAGGATTGGTAGCTGCACTGGGGAACTATGAGCAAAGGCAAGGGAAGGATGAGAGAGACAAAGTGAAGAGATTTTTTTTTGTTTGGTTGGGGGGGGGGGGGGGAGAGAGAGAGAGAGAGAGAGAGAGAGAATGTTGCACTAATGTTCAGAAAATGGTTTACGCCTGATAAATGTGTAACCTATTTTTCGCCTGTTTTGCTTAGTTTTCCATCTACTGGGGTAAATATTTGTTGTTGACTAAGGTTTTCAACTGCACAAAACACTGATAAATGTGTAAAGCATTCTTTGGAAAATGTTTAAAGCCAAAACAATTGGAGGCTTAAGTTCTGTTCTCAATCATATAAAATGGACTGCAAGGAAGAAAACACAAGAATGTTGATAAAAGAAACATTGAACTGTGCTGTACCTATGTCAACCATATCAATGTCCTTTTTCCCAACCCCACCAATCTCTATTGGAAATTTACCTCATATGGTTCCAGCAAGCGGTCATCCACCTTTTTGTTAATAACTTTGGGGGGTCCCACCATAAACTCAAATCCTTCTCTTCGCCTGAAATGCATGATTATTTAAAAACATGCATGCAGAAGAAAAGCATGAGCAATGAATAGACTAGGCTTACATGTTTTCTATTAGTATGGTGATATGTAAAGTACCACGACCACTAATAATGAATGTATCTGCTGTTTCTCCATCTTCAACTTTCATAGCCAAATTACGCTCAAGCTCACGGTAGAGCCGATCTCGCAAGTTTCTACTAGTGACATACTTTCCCTGAAAAGGAACAAAGACAATTTTGAGTCATTAGGCTGTTCCATCACAACACTTTTCTGACTAAATATAAGACAGTCTACAAGATTAACAAGAAACAGATGGAATGCAAGATGTTTGCAAGGAGAGCATGCAACCAATCAAATGAGGATTTACCTAAGCACTCATGAAGTCATGCATACTTAAAAGCAGAAAAGCGCAACTAAAGGCATGCATTCTTAGGCCTTTTGGCATGCCTAAAACAACACCTTAGCACAAGGCTCATGAAAATGATGAAGCTATAGTACAGAAAGCCATGTAAACTGTTTTGTAGCGACACACCTCACGTCCGACAAAAGGTGAAGTATTTATAGAGAAAGCCATTTTGACAGTTGGTTCTTCCACCTTAATGGCAGGTAAAGGCCTCCCAGATATTTTGTCAGCAATTGTCTCCCCAATCTGAGTAAAGAATTTAAATTAGTCACAACAAATTCTTACGAAGAAAAATAAATATAAATCTACGGATGAAAATTGTCCATTATTTTTAATTGAAAATTATCTTAAAATTTAGGAATCCATATATTACTAACGAAAAAAAAAATGTTACATCAATATCAGTTTCTGTACCTGTATATCATCAATCCCACAGACAGCACATATGTCACCAGCTTCCACACAATCTACCGGAACCCTAAAAAATTTCTCATACACAAAAAGCTCACTAATTCTTGCATATCTACAAGAATCTTCTGAGCTGCACACCTAAAAGAAAAGTTAAACCCATAAGTACAAAGAAATAATGTTTTTTTTTTTTTTTTTCCTGTAACAGTACCCAATGAATATGTGCAAAAGCAATTCATTTCCATGAAATAGACTTGATTACAAGCAAAAGGAAAAGTACCAAGCCAAAAACTCAAAGATGCATAGTAATCGTCAATGTTGCTTTAAATTATTTGAGTCTGCTGAAATGGGAGTAAATTTTAAATTTTAAATCCAAATTAGCAATTTTAGCGATAACATAAAGACAAGGCCCCCCAAAAGAGAGGGGTTGGGGGGGGGGGGGGGGGGGGGGGGTGAGGAAAGCAGTCTAAGGCTAACATGCTTTATTTTCTCTCTCTCTCTCTCTCTCTCTCTCTCTCTCTCTCTCTCTCTCTCTCTATTTTCTGTTTTTAAGAATAGTTTTCTATTTTCAAACCCAAAAAACTTGTTTGGAAACCAAAAACATATAGAAAATATTTTATTTTATTTTTAAGTAATAAAAGTATTTATTGCATAAAAAAAAGGTGAAAGTCCAAGTATGATGGAAGTATACAAAAGGAATGCCCAAGAATATAGAGCTACACAATACAAATATCAATTAAATCTAGGATATTAGTAAAAGAAAACAAGCCTATCACAGCCAACCATTCTAGTAAAATGCACAACACCATCCATTTTAGGGCCAATGGATGTTGTTCTCTACCCTGAAAACACCTAGCATTCTGCTCCCTCCAAAGGCACTAAAATAAACAATGTGGGATCGCCTGCCAAATCACCAAGCTCTGAGACCTACCAAGGGCATCTTTCCAGCAGGCAAGCAACTCCATGACACCTTGTGGCATAACCCACATAACACCAAACAAGCTAAAGATCAAACACCATAACTCCATAGCTACCAGACAATGTAGTAGTAGATGATCTATAGATTCTTTACTTACATGCAACACAAATCCATCACTAAGGGTCTCCTTTTCTTCAAAGTGTTGATAGTAAGAATTCTACCATAGTTGCACGCCAAACAAAGAAAGCCACTGTAGGGGGAACCTTTAGCTTCTGGATACTTTTCCAAGGGACAACCCTCTCACCTCTAGGGAATAGAGCCTTATAATGAGACCTCACAACAAATCCCTTCTAATTAGATCCTTTCCAACACAACATATTTGTGCCAAAGCCTTTCACAGAAGTAGAATACAATAAGTCCAAAAAAGGATGTGGTAGACATCTTGAATTGGAGAGGTAAAATTCGAAGCCCAATGAACGGTATCATTCCGAAATATGAGATGATTCGCCACTAAAGCTTCCTTATTACATGCAATACGAAACAATATAGGGAAAGCTTCCTTCAGAGGATGATCTCAACACCAAACTGCAAACCAAAAAGTGACAATGGCACCACCCCCAACCTTAGAAGATATGAATTGAAAAAATACAAAGGAAATTGAAATATGCCTTTACCTGTTTTCAATTTCTAGTTTTGAGGACCCAATGAAAACACGGAGTAAACAATTTGGAAAGCCAAAATTTATGAACCCGTGCCCTAATTTGAACCCCACTGACAACAAAACACGAGATTTTTCTTTTTTTTTTTTTTTTTCTTTTCTCGTACTAGCTCTTTCTCTGCATGTAACATCCAGCCACCCCATGGTTTACATGTAACATTCACCCAACAAAACATTGTGTGGAACTCGGTGATCTTCTCCAAGAAGAGTACGACCTTACAAGTATTCTGAGATCCATGGCTTCCTCTTCTTCTTCTTCACATTCGGAGACCCATGGCTTTCATTCTCCCTCTCTCCCAAATTTTACTGTGTTTTTTTTGTGATTGAGCATATCTATACGGGACCTTCACTGTTCAGCCACTTACCTCCACAGATTTACGGATCCAAGGTACAAATCTCTGGTTCTGAAGTTCCTTCTCTTTTCAATTCAGTCTAGATATGATTTTGCTTCAATTTTGTTTTTAGGGTTTGATTGCACTTGAACTTCATCAACCTTGTCATGCTTCACAGAATTTAAACTTATCAGCTGTGCTGAATTTGATTGTTCTTGTGCTCTGTGCTTCACAAATCTCCGCATGATGCCCCATTTTTTTGTGCTCTGTATTTTCGTTGCGTTCATTATGTTGCTTTTGTATTCTGCTTCAGGTTAAATGTTCTTCTTTTGTCATACACTTCACAATAGTTTGACATAATTGAATTAAAATATATGTGATACATGATACATTTAATGGTGGAATCTACTGAGCTAGAAACTTTGAGCACAGAATTTGCCTGTCTTCTAGATTAGATCTTAATTTTGATTGTGGTATAGGTTCATACATTTAATCAAGTAGATTTTTTTTTTTTTTTTTTTTTTTATAACCTTGGGTGTCTGGACTAGCTTGCGTGCACCTCGACTAATCCCACAGAATCTGTGCACCGCACCCTCAGATGTTTTCCTACACAGATCAAGGTAAATCGCTGGCTTTTCACCAAGGAGTGTGGCCCCAAGAAATTGTTTGCACCCAAGAAGAGTTGAGCCTTGGACTTTGAAGGGAGCATACCTCCAAGACCAAGGCCTTCACCACTTGGGCCAACCCCTTGGGGTTCATTTAATCAAGTAGATGAAAACTGTTACTATAATATAAACAGAAGTTAATTAGTATAAATTTGATATTAGGTATTTGGTTTAATTATTTATTCAATTTCAATTTTGATTTCATGGTTGTATGATGTGATTGAGTGAAGCTTGTGATTTGTTTTGTTGCTGGAGGATTTTTTTAACTAACAGGGGAGGAGAAATTTAAATCCACGTTGACATCTCTTTGTTCCCTTCAATTCTAGATAACTTTTTTATTTTGGTTATTGCAATGTTTGCACTACAATTTTTTCCATTGGTTTTGACCTTTATTCCTTGGTCCTATTGGTGAAGGTATATACAGATATAGTTGGCAATGACATCCGTAATCTCCAAGCTTGCTTTTTCTTATAGGTTAACTAAATCTTAATTTATGTGCTTTATATTTTAGGAATTATTTTTTAATTGATTTTCTCATGCTGTGCAATATGAATGTAATGAGAGCCAGTTGAGGACTTTATTGTTGACGGTGAAGCTAGGCTATGGTAAGGGAAAGTAATGAGAGCCTGTTGCAAAATCCATAATTTAATTCGGATGACAACAAAAATCGATCAATTGTTTACTGAATTCGATGTTGAGGACCTGATGCAGGACAACAATGAGAAATAGGATAAATGGGAAAAGGAAGATAGAAACAGAACAAATCCTAGGAATCACCACCTAGAATTTGCCTGCAAAACCCTAGGCATTACCACCTTAGGGGTGTTTGGCATTACCACCAAACAAAGAAGAGAGACACATCTCAGATCATGAAAATTTTCATTAATCATCAAGTCCTTTGAAAATGAGTACAAACTTTGCTTATATAGGCTACTAAGCCTTAACATAACAAACCCTAATTTTAATGGGCTCGGCCCAATTATTGACTTTAAATAAAAATACTAATAAACCTGATTAGTTATTAAGACCTAAAATAAACATACAACCAACTCCAAAATTAAATAAGATAAAAATAAAATAAATATTCTGCTCCCGCATCATACTCCCCTGGTTGGAAAAAACTCGACCTCGAGTTTCGAGTTTTATAGTGTTGAAGGAGAAAAATTCTGACATGTAACACTTGCTTCCAGTCTGGAACAACAGTTGGGAGAACGGAGAACAAATGAGCCTTGGATTCCATCACATCATTAAACTTGTCAGGAATTATAAATTCAATGTGTGGAATCGGTGAGGAAAATGAAACCACATCTTCATCAAGTATAGTAGAGTCTCCAACAAGTAACTTGAAAGTATCATCCACAGCTTGGCCAACTTTGGTAGGACAAAATGCATCTGAAGCTAATAGACGGAGAAGATCTAAGGAAATGTCGTCACTTTCATCTATAACCATGGTCATAATTGTTTCCATGGCTGAAAATACTTCATGTGGATGGTTGGAACTAATGATTTTGAAGAAGGTTTGAAACATCTCAACAACCAATGCATCATACTCAAGGTCCAGCATCACCAAACACGACTTAACCTTTGCAACAATATCAAGAATGGAAACAGCTTTCATATAATTGTGACTAGACACATGAGACAAATTTTCAAATACAGCTACAATCAGTTGAAATATTTCCTTCATTTTCTCATCATCATATGGGGCATCTGGTGCTGTAATCCTTGTAATCTCCGTGATGCAAGATAGAATTGAAACCTTCACATCCATTTCAGCATGCCTCAAAAGTTCATTAGTGATCAGTGCATTAATTGAGGGTAAAAGTGCATTCGTGCATTGATTTGGATGGTGCTTGTTCCACATTTGCTAACAAATTCTCAACTCTATCAAGAAGAGTGAGGAGCTCATCAATGGAGGAAGGAAGATTAAAGAGGTAATTTCCAGCCTCCTTAAGTTGGTTCTCAAGAAGTGTCTCAATGGAAATAGGTGGCTTGAACAAAACCATAATTCCCGAAAAACAATAAACTTCAACAAGGAATTTTAACAACAAAAACCTGGGATGTTGCTGGTGTGTGAGCCTGAATCATGTGTGCTGAAACTATTTGTTGGGCTCACGGGCGGATTGGACTTGAGTGGTGGTTGTTGATGAGTGGGCTTACTAGGCAGCACAATGTTTAGTAAAGGGCTATCTGTATTTAGGGGGCTATCTTTTTCTTGTTGGTCTTTTGGACCTTTTTTTGTTTAAGTGGGCTGGGCTATGTGTGGGCTGTACCAGGTCAGGTGAAGATGGGCTTGGGTATGGGTAAAACTTGGGTAGTAAAATAATGGATCGGCCATTGGTTATTTTTATTTATTTTTAATTTGTTTTCAGCTGGGTTGGGCAGAGTATGGGGAAAGTGGTTCTTTTTGGGTTTAGGGATTCAAAACAAGAGGGAGTTGGGTTAGAGAGTTACCTTCACAGGTTGGGGTCGTGGGCTTGGTGGCGGTACGCAAGATCGAAGGTTGCCGGTTGCTTGTGGCGGCACATGGATCTCTTTGCGGAGGAGGGCGGGACTGTGTGGCCCAGAGACGGTGAATAAAACGTCCCAGCAACGCTTGCGGCAGAGCTTGAGTTTATGGTGGCTGAGCTGTTTTCCTTTCTTCTTCTTCTTCTTCTTCTTTTTTTTTTTTTTTTTTTCAAATAGGGTTTAATTGTGACTCTGTTGGCCTAACGTTGTTTGGGTAATTTGGGAGTTGCTCTTAGCTGTGATGGCTGGCTTCACGGAAATTGCTGGGAATTTTTTTTTTTTTTTTTGGTCTGGTGGGTAGGAAAAACTTCGGTAATGGCTTGAGTTGTGGTGAGAATTTTTTATTTTTGGCTTGGGTGTTGGTGGCTTGATAGACTATGCTTTATGGGTTGGCGGTATTAAGGGGAAGGTGTTAATGGTTGTGAAAGAGATATATTTTGTGGTGCTGCCTTGAAAGTTGGTGCTTGTTATGGGCAGAAAACGTGGTGAAGGATTGATTTTTGTGCATTGGTTTTGAAATGGGTTGCTGTAATGTGGGTATGAAGTGGTTTTTAGGACGAGGTTTGAGGTTTGAGTAATAGCGTGGGGATCAAAGTTTGCTCTAATACCAAGTTGATGCAAAACAACAATGAGAAATAGGATAAATGGGAAAAGGAAGATAGAAACAGAACAAATCCTAGGAATCACCACCTAGAATCTGCCTGCAAAACCCTAGGCATCACCATCTTAGGGGTGTTCGGCATCACCACCAAACAAAGAAGAGAGACGCATCTTAAATAAAAAAAAATTTCATTAATCATCAAGTCCCTTGAAAATGAGTACAAACTTTGCTTATATGGGCTACTAAGCCTTAACTAAGAAACCCTAATTCTAATGGGCTTAGCCCAATTATTGACTTTAAATAAAAATATTCATAAAAGACCTAAAATAAATATACAATCAACTCCAAAATTAAATAAGATAAAAATAAAATAAATATTCTGTTCCCGCATCTGGACCTTATTGTTAACAGCGAAGCTAGGGATAACACGGGTGAACCACCACACACTATTGACTTAACTGATCAAGCTATTGAAGCTACCGAAACTTACAGGGATCAAATCGCAGAATTGATTTTTGCGAATTATAGGCATCCTTGACGTGTGTGAGGATTGGTGATCGTCTCTCATAGCATTTAAATGACTACTTTTCTTACACTAGTATGAAACTTTCATTGATATAACTCCATTCTTGTATGAATAAAGTTTTGGGCTACGAGCTGAATGCTATTAGCAGTGCATTTGATTTTAAAACTTCTTTAGGTGTATTGATTTAAGTAATTTGAAGCATTTGTAAATTAGTTATGAGATAAAACTGATTCAGAATATCTGGTGCCATTGATTTGGTTTTGTCTTACGTGTTGTTTAAAATGCTGATATTTACTTGTTATTAAACAATGTCTATTTCTTTTACAGAACTACAAATGCTAGAAGCCTAGAACTACAAATGTTAAGAGGGAGGCTCTTTTTATATATATATATATATATATATATATATTAACACCAATGTTAGAACTACAAAGATAGAGTTCCCCATTCACTTCAAATGCCATTCTTTTACGTCAATAGCTGTCCAGCCAGGGTCATTAAGAACTATATTCTGAACATCTTTTGGTAATAGGATGATCATAAATAAATTGTCATAATTAATTTATTTGTAATTTAATGATGATGTTGTCACGAGTTTTTTTTTTTTATGAGAAAATACAAACATAGTTACCTAACGAATTTTCTGTTTTTTATATTTGGAAAACCGTGTTTTTCTTTTCCAAACTAACCAAACATGTTTTTAAGTTTGAAAACACAAGAAAACAGTTTTTTGTTTTTTATTCTTAAAATCAAGTTTTGCAAAAATGTTACAAACATAGTTTACATATTTTCACTTTCAAAACAAAACATATAGCCAAAGTTGATTTAATAAGCACAAATATATAGTAATAAACACAAAAATGTGCAGCATGGACCACCTTCCAGATTTGAAGCAAACTTACCTTCACATCCAATCCTCTACGCAGACCTCCAGCATGCAAGCGTCCAATGGCTATTCGTCCTTTATGTTCATCATACTCGGTATTTGTAACCTAAAATATTATTTTGACAGTGCAAATAAGAAATTTATGTTGAAAATAAGAACTTCTAAAGAAGAAAAAGACCAACAAAAAAAAAAAAACCTGCAACAAAGATGAAACTGAGCTCTATAAATTAAATCTCTTTACTGGACACATTGGAGAGATCAGATATCAAGCACTAAGATAGGAATCTAATAATTGTTTTTCCCAAGAAAAAAAAAAAAAAAAAAAAAGCACTGAAATAGGATCTAATCATTTTTAATCTCTCCCCTGTTTAGCAGGTTGTTTAGGAGCTCTTAACATTGATAAATTATGTAAATCTTCTGGGAAAGGAAATTTCTTATTTCTACCAGTCTTGTCAAGAAATTAATTGTGTTTGTCTTGAACATACGAATTCATGGATGCAGAAGATGAGGAAAGTTTGGTAGTAAGTTACACAATTGATCTGCAAAAATTATGATGATGAAGAGAGTGAGATAGCCAGGGTATATTGAAAGAAAAAATCAATCCTTTTTTTTTTGGCTAGGTAAATAGTGGGAAGGGAGAGGTGGGGTTCGAACCCCAAACATTGGGCACCATAGAGGGTGCCAATACCATTAGGCCATCACTCAAACCCCATGAATAAATCAGTTTATAAAAGGGTTGTAAACTTTATAGACTATTAGCAGAGAATGTTCTGATGCCAAGGCATTTATTATTTCCATCCAATAGATGTTTATTTATTTTGTCCTTTGACCCAAGTATATGGAGGCAGCTATACACCTTGTACAAGTGCTCATACTTCCCCCGTTTTAATTAAATTTGTTCCACATGCAACCATTCCCATGACTTAAGTGAGATAGACCAAATGCAGATAAATCCTACAGAACAACAGAGGTTGAAATTTCTTAGCCACTGTCCACCTACTAGTCATCATTTCTGATTCTAGTTTAAAATATTAAGACTAAAACTCTTCGATTATGTCTATTCTCACTGACGTAGAGGGCTCATACACTGTACGAAGGAATAGTTTCACAATAACATTCAGCTTTTTTTGATAATTACATTTTGACCCTAAGGGGAAGGGAACGGGGAGATTCAAACTAGCGACCCCTGTTTCAAGAGGTCGTGAGGTGTGGTCCACAGCCAATTAATCCAACAAATCGCTGCTATGTAGTATCAGTACTATAAGGTGCTACGTCACATCTAAATAGACAAAAAAATAAATAAATAACATGAAAAGAATGGAAAGAACAACCACTAACAAGCATTTGTAGTGCACCATCTTTGTCAATACGTGGCCCAGGTATGCATCTGATTATTGATTCGAAAAGTGGCCCAAGATCTTCCGCCAAATTTTCAGGTGACAATCCCGCCTTTCCCTTGATACCACTTGCATATATTGCTTGGAAATCACACTGCACACAAAGTGAAAGTTGCAAGTAGATTAAACTTTAGATGCTGTTCTACGATAACATTGAAGCATCTATAAAGCTTTAAAGACAAAAGGTGTAAATTATGAAAAGAGAATGTCTAGAACCACAATTTTTTTGGATAGGGACATAGGGTTCTCCTCTAAACTGATTTGGAGGAATCTCCTCCAACCCATTAAGTTGGTGAGTCAGGTGACCATCCACACTTATTTTAATCACATGATCTATTAAGTCATCTAAACAAAACATACATGGATAATCATTTGAATTGCCACGTAGTGGACTGGAGGAAATATATATATTTTTTTTGTTTTGTTTTTGGCTTCCCTATTCAAACAGACCATTGTCATGCCTCAGGTTTATCTGTACAGGCATGGATGGTGGCAAAGTATGGCTCCTGTTTTCAATAGCAAGAATATTTTACTCAATGTCCAATGTGAAATGCATATTTGACACTATTAACAATATAAAATAAGTACCTGGTCATCTGTCGCATTTAGTTCAATAAAGAGTTCAAAAGTTGAATTGATGACATAATCAGGACGAGCAGATGGTCTGTCAATCTTATTGACCACAACAACAACAGCATGGCCAAATTCTAGGGCCTTCTTTAGAACAAATCTTGTTTGAGGCATTGGACCCTCAACAGAATCTACCTACAAAAAGGGACAGCCATATCAATAAACTAAAATATCACATAAAAACAAAAGATAACCAGGTAAGATTATCTAAAGATGTAGCAAAAGGTCACATCACAGAAAATTCTCTCAAGAAATCATTAATAAGAAGACAAACTTCTTCTCATGCTGAAGAATTCACCAATTCCTGAAGTCGAGCACATCAATGCAATAAGAAAAGGGTGGCGGGGGGAGGGGGGAAGGAAATCTATAAGGAAGAAACATGGTATAAGCTTTCTAAGAGCCTCCATAACAATAATAAACAACCAAGGTAAAAGCGGAGCACCTTATCGCAACCCTCAGGAGCTTTAAAAAAAACCACTTGGTCTGCCATTTACCAAAACAGAAAAAGGGAACAGTAAAGACACATGTGAAGATCCATTGTCACCATCTCTGACTAAATCCACAATGGCATAACAGGTAAAGTAGGAAATTCCAATTGACGTGATCGCCTTCTCCAAATCCAGCTTACACAACACACCCTGCTGACCCGACTTCAACTAACTATCTAAACATTCATTAGCAATAAGAACTGAATCAAGAATCTGTCTCCCACAAATGAAATTATTCTAAGAGTTGGCAACCACCTTTTCCAAGACTGTTTTCAGCCTGTTTGCTAGAAGTTTTGCAATAATCTTATAAACCCCAACGATTAAGCTGATGGGTCTATGTCCTTAATCTACACAGCCCTGGGCTTTTTGGGAATAAGAGCGAGGAAAGTCGCATTCAGGCTTTTCTTAAAAGAACAATGATCATGGAAGTAATTAAATATGTTCATAATATCTTCCTTCAGGATACTCCAGCACACTTGGAAGAAAGCCAATGAGAAACCATCTGGACCTGGAGCCTTATCCATTCATAGATTTGATCGTTTCAAGGACAACCTCCTCCGTAAAACAACCATCAAGCCCGGAAGCATCCCCAACATCAAGAGATGGGAAAAACAGAGCATCTAACAACAGCCTTCTAACCCTCACTTCCGAAAATAGATTATGATAAAATTCGACTATTTGGGAACCAATCTCATTTGGATCAGCATACACTTCCCCATCAAGTCTCCCAACAGTATTGGTCCGACGGTGAGAGTTAGCAGTGTGGTGAAAAAACCGTGTACCAATATTGAGTAACAAAGGAGACCTCTTAGAATTACCATTTGCTACTAACTATTTATTCCCTTGTCATAGACTGATTCTTCAATCTAGAAAGTCACCTTGATAAGATTTTGGGTAGATATTTCTCTTTAAGCTTTTCTTTCACATCTTCCCAATCAATTATGACAAGCTTATCCCTTCTAAGGAGGAGGATCTCAATATTGTACCAATATTCTTTGGCTCTACCCAGCAGTTTCATCTTGCCATCCTATAGTAGTATTCTTTGGCTCTAACTATGAGTTTATCTTGGCAAACCTAACTTTCTTGTCATCTAGAAAGCTTATTGTTCAAAGAATTGGTCAATCTCATGTAACTAATTGGTAAAGATCCACAAGTTATGATGACCACCAACCGTAGGTGCTTCCAATATCACCATTGTGCACTAGAATAATAAGTTTCAACAAAGAATTATAACAAGAACCTAGGTTTGCTGACCTGTATTGCCACTAGGCATGGGCTTCATTTGTTTTGGGCATCCAACTTCTGTGGTGCTTCAAACTAGTGTGTACTTATCATTGATTCAGATCTTGCACAGTTTGAAGTTAATGAAATTAGATATTCCTGCTCGTGTGGATTGATGGGCTTATGATGGAATACTATGTCATGAGCCTAGCTTAACATCAAAGAGGATAATTGAGGCCACAAGCCTTACAAATTGGGTCACTTGTGGAAAATCCCAAAACCCAACATTATTTATTGTATGGTTTTCAAAGCCTTTAAGAAATAAAAATAAAAAAATAAAATAAAATAAATTGAAATTGAAATTGCTTCAAGCAAAACCTCAACAACAATAGGATTGGCCCGCATGACCCGACTAGTCGTCATGATGGGTCTTGGTCCCAGCCGCGAACAATTGGCACAGCAACAATTGCAGCAAGTGAGATGGTTTTCCAATGGAGTTCTACACGTCTTCAATGTCGCCGAGGTAAGTTTTCCAGCATGAGGTTATGATGAGGCCATGTATGGAGACAAAGGGTGAGTTCATAACCTTTTTTTTAATGGGTTTCAAAGGGTGATGAGGTTGGCCAGATATAGGGTTCAACTGCAAATTGGGTTTAATGGATTTGAGGCCATTGGGGTGGCAAGAGGGTTTGGGTTTCAGAGTTTTTTTTTTTTTTTTTTTTTTTTTTTCGGATTTTAGGCATGACTAATTTGGGTGATGTGGGTAATTTGGGTGACTAGTTTGCATTTAGCATTTTTGTCAAGCAAAATGCAAATCACAAAACAAGAACAATACAAATAGATCCATATTGGAAACATTAAGGTTCAGCAAGCAAAACCGATATTAATTCTTGAAAGGCTTTTATGAAAAAGAGCAGTGCCTAACTTTGATCCTAGCAACAATAAGAACTAGAACCTGAGAATCACAAACTGTCCGTTAATGGAGTTTTTTCTTTAATTTTATTTTATTTTTTATAAATAGGAAAAGACCCTTTGTGACCTTTAATTAGCCAATGACATAACAACCACCATGAGAATCACAAATGTTAATATCAATCATCAGAATCATCTGCATAGAAATCACAAGGTCAGGATGCATACACTACAAAAATATAGGTCCAAAGAAGTACCACAAGAAGAACCCCTTCCACCATATTGAGGATGCGTTCCACTTCCCCTCCGAAGTCGGAGTGCCCTGGGGTATCTATTATATTGATCTTAGTATCTTTATACGTGATAGATGTATTTTTGCTAAGAATTGTAATTCCTCTTTCACGCTCTATATCATTTGAGTCCATTATCCTTTCCTGTACAAATTGGTTGTCACGAAAAACCTGCACAGAAGAATTAGAAATGTATATTACTAACATTCATCATTTCCTCCTTAGCATTGGTGAAGAAGGGGTAAATTTTGATGGTCCACTTCACAATTATAAGTCACAAGTGGCTAGTACTACATGGTTTTCACAAAATACCGTCCTATTTAGGATTTTAATAAATTCATATGATTCTCAATGCTAACAAGAACACAATTTCAAGGGATTGATTGATGTATAATTTCTCATTTATATGCCAGCAAAGTCAGCATCTTGAAAGCTAACTAGTTTGTGCCAACCATGATATCAGAAACTGAATTAAATGGGTAAATATAAACAAATTTTTCATAAAATTTATCAACTGCATCATCTTACTATTGACTGTTATATGTATGGTTATTCAATACATAATTAGGGTGACCAAATCTTGTCTCACACATTAGGATTATGATTTAAAGTTTATATGAATATAAAGTGAAAGTTACTAATAAAAAAAAAAGAATATAAAGTGAAAGTATAAACCTACCATTCAGGGATTGCAAGATGAATCATGTGCCATTGTTCTAAAATATTAAAATCCACGCTTTCATATAAAATGCTCCTATTAAATCCAACACCACTCTTGTCTCTTTACATTTTTTTATTTTATTTTATATTTTTAGCATAAGCTTCAGTTGCATAAATAATGTACATTCTGGGTAGACACACAATTAGAAAAACAACAAAAAAGAATTTTAACTATAATCAACCAGGTTTTGTCAACTTGACCCATATAAATTGCTCGAAACCTAATCTGAGGAGGTAGCTTGTGTCATTCAATTATGCAGAGTACAATCATTAAGAAACGAATTCATTCCTAGGAATTACCTTTGCTTGCTTCAACATAGAATCAACCAAAGTTGTCTTTCCATGATCTACATGAGCTACAATCGCTATATTCCTTATGTCACTTCTCCTCATCAACTGGCTCTTCTTCTCTAAGGCACAACAAAAGAACAAGATATTAGATATTTCATTATACACCAAGGTATTAGATATGAATAGAGTTTACCCCCCAAACCGGTTTGGAGGAATCTTCCTCCAATCCATTATGTGGCAACTCATAAGAACATCCACGTGTATTTTTTAAACAAGTCATATGACTCATTAAATGGGTCATGTGACTAAAAGTACATGTGGATAGTCTTATATGTCGTTACATAATTGGTTGGAGGAAGATTCTACCAAACCAGTTTGGAGGTAAAACTTTATTGATTAGATATAGATAGGCACATGACACACATAAATTCGAGTGCGTGAGTGCTCATATTGGTGCGCATATACATTCGTACATACATACTAAACGAGTACCTAGACGCTAACTAAGCACGACAAACCAATGTGCGCACGCACACACAAACTTACTATCAAATACATGTTACGCATAACAAAAATTATGATTTGAACCATATGAAACTATGATTAAAAGACCTAAAGTGAACTCCGAGATATTTAAAGTATGAAAAACTAACGCAAAGTAGAAAGTGAATTTACCGATACCGGGAGTGGTGGTGTCTGGAGCTTGAGAAACGGAGCATTTGGTTGGTGTGGAACGGAATTTGAGAACTCGTTTATTGGTTGAAGATGATGAATTAGATAAGGCTGAGCCGAGGCCAACGAAGAGTTGGTTAGAGAATGGAGAATGAGGAGGAAACGGCGTTGTTCTGGCTCTAGAGTTGGGGGTTATGACGGAGAAGGAGGAGTTGTGGAAGCTGATTGCCATGTTTTTTTATGTATGGTTCTCACTCTCAGGCGTCGCTAAAAGGCCTGAAAGAGAGGAAGGGATTTGGGTGGAAAATGAGGGGTGAGGCTGGTATTTGGAGTTGGAACTTTGAACTTCGTTGGGAAAGAAACAGAATTGACACTAGTGGCTGCTACTACCGCTAAACTGCTACTCCTATTGAAGGTATGGCTTGCTCCACGTGATCATTAACAAACAATTATTATATTTTGTAGATAAATAAAAAGAAATATGAAGAGAATAAATATGAAGATGAAAAAATATATGAACTACTTTCTTTAAGTGATATCTACAAAATATTATAAACTTGTTGAATCTCTAATATCTAATGAAATCATGTGTGTACACATAATATTATAAACTTGTTGAATCTTTGATATATGAAGAATTCATTGTGTATTTTATAACTGATATCACTCATATTTATACTCATCTTCGAAAATAAGTGTTTATTAAAAAAGTAAGGCTATGAGGAGCCTTAGAGAGGGAGGCAACTACTACTTTGTTTTTTTATTGGAATTGTGCATCTAAAGCATTTATAGCATGAGAGACTTTTACAACACTCCCCCTTGATAATCACTTACTAAGAATATGTCTCGTTAAAACCTTGCTAAAGAAAAATCTAGTAAAAAAAAAAAAACCATTGGCAAATGAATAAAAGTACAGTTTCCTTATGAACCTTTGATTGCTTTCGGATTGCTTCATTAAAATCTTGTAAAGGAAAACTCAATAGGAAAAAAATCTTAGGTATGGAAGGTGTTCAATTTGCAAGTCAAGACAAAATTTAGTTTTACCAAGATCTTTTATCTCAAACTCATTTTTTAGATAATTGGTTATTTTTGTAAGCTCTTAAGAAGTTCTCACAAGATTTAAATCATCAACGTTTACTATAACAATAGCAAATCTAGATTCTGACTTTTTAATAAAAACGCATGGACAAATTGTATTATTTTCAAATCCTTCTTTCAATAGATGTTCACTAAGAAAATTATACCACATGCGCCCAGATTGCTTTAATCCATATAAGAATCTTTGTAACTTGATAGAATACATGTTTAATTATACGTTCCAGGCATTTCATATCCTTCAGGGATTTTGAATTGATTCAAGCCTTTTTATATCCTTTTAGGGATTTCATGTCACTAAACATTGATCCATAAAGATATGCGCATAACAAAATTTTATGTAATTATCAAGCTGAAAAAATCTGAATGCAATTGCATTCATTTCAGGAGTATATGTTTCTTCATAATTAATACTAGGTTTCTGCAAGAAACCTTGTGCCATAAGTCAAGTTTTGTACTTCATAATTTCATTTTTCTCGTTACATGATATGAACCCGTGGGAATGGAATCCCTTGAACCCACAACCAGTTTGAAAACTCACCCAAGAAAGCCAAGATCACGTCAATGAATGGAGAATCTAGACCCGCTGAGAACTTGTTTCAAGAACCTAGATTATATTAAAATCAAGACCCGTTGAAGAACCTATCTCAAGAACCCAGATTACAAGGAGGAACGCCACAAAGGTTATGATTTACCTTTGATAAGTTCAAAAGTTCAATCAAGAACAAGAGAAGTAAACTCTACTCACAATGAAAAATCAATATATTATCTGCCTTCAAATAAGGCTACAAAGAGTATTTAAACTAAAAACCTAATTAAAACCTTAAACAAAATAAAACTCATTCTTCCAAAAATACCCCTGCGTGAACAATGCCACGCTACAGTAATTCGGCTACAAGGCCTTCCTTAAGCCCACTTATTCTAAACTAATAAAATAAATCTTTTAATAAATTGAAAGCCTTGAATAGCAATAGGCCCAAACTTCCCTAAGTCATGTCTTCCACAGCTTGTATCAAGTGGATCAAAATTGGTTCTCCTTCTTTCAAACCCACTTTGATTGTTGGGCTCTTGCTAGCTTCATCCCAAGTGGATTGCACCAATCCTTGCATTGCTTCCTTGATCTTCTTGGCTCTTGATCTTGTAATTGGCCCATCTGGAACTTGCAAAGGATCTTTAAGGCTAGGCCCACCTTGGTTCCCATCATTCCCCCTCTCCTCAAAAGGATTCGACCACGAATCTTCACCTACATCAAATGGAGAAAGATCAGAAACATTGAAAGTAGCAGAAACTTTATACTCACCTGGAAGGTCCACTTTATAAGCATTGTCATTAATTTTCTCAAGAATTTGGAAAGGTCCATCTCCTCGAGGATGCAACTTAGTCTTTCTATGGGCTGGGAATCTTTCTTTGCGCATGTGAACCCAAACCCAATCTCCTAGTTCAAAGATGACACGCTTTCGCCTTTTATTGGCTTGGGAAGCAACCCTTTCATTCTTTTGGGCAATTTGAAGCCGTACCCTCTCATGAAGTGACTTCACCAACTTCGCCTTCTTTTGTCCATCCAAGCTACTCCAGCCATCAACACGTAAAGGCATTAAATTTAAAGGAGTAAGTGGATTAAAACCATAAACAATTTCAAAAGGGGAATAAGAAGTAGTAGAATGCATGGCCCTATTATATGCAAACTCTATAAATGGCAAACAATCCTCCCAAGTTTTTAAATTCTTATGAACAACAGTGCGTAAAAGCTGAGTTAAAGTCCTATTAACTACTTCAGTTTGACCATCAGTTTGCGGATGACAAGTAGTGGAAAATAAGAGCTTAGTACCCAATTTTCCCCACAACACCTTCCAAAAGTAGCTAAGGAATTTAACATCCCTATCAGAAACAATACTCCGAGGTACACCATGGAGTCGCACTATCTCCCTGAAAAACAAGTCAGCTATGTTTGTGGCATCATCTGTTTTATGGCATGGAATGAAATGTGCCATCTTACTAAATCTATCCACAACCACAAAAATAGAATCTCTACCCCTTTTTGTCCTAGGCAGCCCCAAAACAAAGTCCATAGATATGTCTACCCATGGCTCACTAGGAACAGGTAAGGGTGTATACAACCCATGTGGCATTACCTTAGATTTGGCCTTTCTACATGTAATGCACCTGCCACAAATGCGATTGACATCTCTCTTCATCTTAGGCCAAAAGAAATGTTCATGCAAAATGTCTAAAGTTTTCTTGACACCAAAGTGTCCCATTAATCCCCCACCATGTGCCTCACGCACCAATAACTCACGCATAGAACAACTTGGTACGCAAAGTTTTCTTTCTTTAAACAAATAACCATCATGCTTGTAAAACTTACCAAATGCCGCCTTATCGCATGCCTTATATACATCAGAAAAGTCAGCGTCATCGGCATACATGTCTTTAACATATTCAAACCCAAGCATCTTAGCACTCATAGAAGTAAGAAGTACATAACCTCCGAGATAAAGCGTCAGCAACAATGTTCTCCTTACCTTGCTTGTAACGGATGACATATGGAAAGGTCTCAATGTATTCCAGCCATCTAGCATGCCTTTGATTCAACTTACCTTGACCCTTGAGATGCTTCAATGATTCATGATCGGTGTGGATCACAAATTCCCTAGGCCACAGGTAGTGTGCCATGTCTCTAATGCACGAACAAGAGTATAAAGCTCTTTGTCATAAGTAGGGTACTTCAGGGACGCCCCACTTAGCTTCTCACTGAAGAAGACTATGGGCCGCCTATCCTGCAGTAAAACAGCTCCAATCCCTATTCCTGAGGCATCACATTCAATCTCAAAAACTTTGTTAAAATCAGGTAATGCTAACACAGGTGCAAAGCATAACCTTTCTTTAATAGTGGCAAAAGCATTTTCTTGATCAGCTCCCCAATGAAACCTAAGATTCTTTTTAATTACCTTAATGAGTGGTGCAGTCAGGGTGCTAAAGTCTTTAAAAAAAAGCCGATAAAAGCTAGCTAAGCCATGAAAGCTTCTTACCTCAGTGATGTTTTTTGGCATTGGCCACTCCTTGATGGCCTTGACTTTTTCTTCATCCACCTCAATACCTGTTGTACTAACAACATAACCAAGAAAAACAACTTTTTCCATGCAAAAGTTACATTTCTTGAAATTAGCATACAACTTTTTACATTTCAACACATCAAACACATATCTCTAATGCTCAATATGTTCATTTAAGTCCTTGCTGTATACTAGGATGTCATCAAAGTACACAACCACAAACTTGCCTATGAACGCACGTAGGACATGGTTCATTAATCTCATGAAAGTACTAGGTGCATTAGTAAGGCCAAATGGCATAACCAACCATTCATAAAGCCCATACTTAGTCTTAAAAGCAGTTTTCCATTCATCACCCTCTTTTATTCTAATTTGATGATACCCACTTTTAAGATCAATTTTACTGAAAATACATGAGCCATGCAATTCATCAAGCATATCATCTAATCTAGGAATGGGATGGCGATACTTTACCGTGATATTATTGATCGCCCTGCAATCAACGCACATCCTCCACATCCCATCCTTCTTTAGCACTAGTAGCACTGGTACTGCACATGGGCTCATGCTCTCCCTCACGTACCCCTTGCTCATCAAATCCTCAACTTGCCTCTGAAGCTCCTTTGTCTCTTCCAGATTACTCCTATAGGCTGGTCGGTTTGGAATAGCAGCTCCGAGCACAAAATCAATCTAGTGCTCAATGCCTCTAATGGATGGCAACTCATTAGGCATCTCCTCTAGAAATACATCCTTAAACTCCTACAACAAAGAAACAGCCAAACTAGGAAGAGACTGGTTATTTTCTTCAAGATTAAGATAAGACTCTTTATAGACAAGAAAAATTATAGGGCAATTTACGAAGAAAGCCCTCTTAACCTTACTCTCTCTTGCATAGAAACTCACTTTTGTCTTTCCTTTTCTCTCTGCAGTCTGCAACAAGAGAATAGAGATATTAAATGCTTTAAGTGTTTGGGTTCAGGGCCCTTTGAGTAAGTAAACTCTTAGGGGTGTCTCTACACCTAGTGCCCTTTGAACCAACTGGTTTGGGAGTCATTGGTCTAACACTTGATACATGAGTCAATTAGAAAGCTTAATGAAGTTAGACATTGCACAGTCTTCACACATAAAAAAAAAAAAAAAGCTTCTATGCCTTGGTTGATTATTCTAATGAGAATTCCATTGTCCTTCATGATTATATTGGAAAGATATTGAAGTCTCATGATTCTAAGTTAGTTCACTTCACACATCAAGGAACTTGTGTAGCTTTTAATGCTTAATTTCAAGTGATTGTGGCCTAGTTAGAATTTCTCAAGATTTGAAATTGAGGTTGACTTGTTTAAGCTTGCTAATGATTGAAAACCATTGTTTGTGTGACACTTTATTCTCATTTGATAGCATGATGTTGTATGTGTTTACTGTGAATCAAGATTGAGCATTTGATAGCGTTTGTGGGTATCACTTCTGGTAAATCCTCACGAGACTATAACTCGTCCACTAGGGACACCTAGGGGTTTAAAGGCTTATTGCATATGCTAAATGCAATCAAGAGTGCCAGCGAAAGTGGCTTTGTTAGTTTGTTTTCATTTGTGTTTTGTTGTTTTCATTGTTTTTAGTTTGCTAGGGACTAGCAAAATTCAGGTTGGGGGGTGTGATAAGTCATGAAATATGACTTATTTACATATATTTTGGAGAGAGTTTATTGGGGTTGTGTTGCATTTCATGTCTAATTATACTTAAATGGATGTTTGTTGTTCAATTCATTGAATTATATGACTTATGCATTTAAGTGTATTAATTTAATCCCTTATATGTTAATTTGGGCTATGTTTGATTGTAGGCACAAGCTAGATCAGGTTGGAGTTAAATATCACAAGTTGGAAGGAGCAAAAGAGAAGAAAAGAGGTGCAAATTAATGTTTGAAAAGAAAAAGAAAAACAAAGCCCACAAGCCCAAAAGGCCCACATGGCCACTAAAGCCCACAAGCTCACATTATCCATTGTACTCGCATCACACAAGATCACTACTCAAAAGAGCTTTAATGAAATTCACGTGGGAGCCTTGCTTTGGCTATGGATTGCACATCCTCAACACTTACCCGCATCACACTAGATTATTTTTCCAATGGAGCCCTAAATGAAAGAAGCATGGATAGAAATTGGAGAGGGGTAGCCGCCAATGAGCATTATTATTATTTCTAGTTTCCTCTCTAGTTTTCTCTCTAGATATTTTTTTTTCTCTATTTTTCTTTTTCCTTAGCCATGATTGGCTAAGCCTTTTGCTAAGGCTAGGGGCTATGTTTTCTACATAACGGTATAAATAGTTGTAATCCCTTTTATTTTTAATGCTAAATTACAGTTGATTGTTAATTTATTAATTCCTAATTGATGTATATTTTATTCCATACTTTCTATAAGTTCAATCATGTTTTTCTTATGATTAAGGAGGAATATTGCATGGTTTTAATTAGGTATTGTGAATTTATAAATTGAAAGGTCTTTCTAATTATTACTCTAAGCCATTATATTTTCTCCGGTAATATAGTGTTCCTGAGTTTTATTAGTTCAACCATGTCAAGAGCTTTTTAAAAGGAAAATAATCAACTTGTAAATTGTTATTAGAACAAGGTTTTTTAACCGGGATTACAAGGAATCATACTGGTATAGAGAAACACCCCGAAACCTTAGTGCCTGTTTACATAAATTACTTACAAAATTTCCATAAACCAAATTTATCTTACCTTTCTTACATATTAAACTATATTGTCTTTTGAAAACACAAACTCTCTGAGGATCGACAACCTCTTACACGTACTATAAGGTACCGCTTATTATTGAGCGACATCAGGATGGATCATTAAGAAGCAGCGATTAGAAATCTGCAAGGTGGGAGAGATAGGAGGCGACGTGAGCCTAGGGTTGAAAATGAGTATGAGAATGAAGGAGATGGTGAGGATGAGGAAGACTTAGTATCTGAAGTTGGGTCGAGTAGACATAGACGATTTAGGCGTGAAAGAGGACATGAGGGGAATCGAGGGGGTCGGGATGGTTTAGATCGAAACCTTGGGAGGATCAAAATGAAAATACCATCTTTCCAAGGTAGAACTGACCCTGAGGTTTATCTAGAGTGGGAGAAAAAAATATACATGGTGTTTGATTGTCATAATTACTCTGAAGAGAAGAAAGTGAAGTTGGCAGTAATAGAGTTCACTGATTATGCTATTATTTGGTGGGATCAATTAGTGACCAATAGAAGGAGGAATAATGAGAGGCCTGTAAAGATGTGGGGAGAGTTGAAAACTCTCATGAGGAGGAGATTTGTACCTAGCCACTTCTATAGGGACCTTTACCAAAAGGTCCAAAATCTTACACAGGGGTCTAGGAGTGTGGAGGATTACCATAAGGAGATGGAGGTGGCAATGATTCGAGTTAATGTAGAGGAGGATCGAGAGGCCACCATGTCTAGATTTTTGAGTGATTTGAATAGGGACATAGCCAATGTAATTGAATTGCAGCATTATGTGGAGATAGAGGACATGGTGCACATGGCTATGAAGGTGGAGAGGCAGTTAAAGAGAAAAGGGACAGCAAGGTACACTTTGGTTTCTAACATTACTTGGAAATCAAAGTGGGATAAGAATGATCTAGCTGAAGCAAAGAGAAAGTCCGAACCACCTAAGGGAAAAGATGAGGGAATTAGCAACAAACCCAAGGTAGAATCTCAACCTTCACGGAATAGAGATATTAAATGCTTTAAGTGTTTGGGTTCAGGGCACATCGCTTCTCAATGTCCAAACAGGCGGGTGATGATTATGCGCAACAATGGGGAGGTGATGACTAAGAGTGAGGATGATAGTGATAGGATGCCCGAGTTGGTTGATGCTAGTGATGATGATGGAGTGGTATACCCCGTGACAGGTGACTGCAGACTCTCTTTCTTTTTTCTCATTTTCATTTTCACTCTCACTCTTTCTTTTTTGCTCAATCTCTTTTTCACTCTTTCTTTTTTGCTCATTTTCACTCTCACTCTTTTTTTTTTGCTTAATCTCTTTTTCACTCTTTCTTTTGTGATCACTCTCATTTTCACTCTTTCTTTTATGAGCAACCTCACTTTTCAGTTTCAGTTGGTCCTCATAGACCTGGCTTGGAGTTAAAGGAGCAAGCTTGATTGTTTTGCCCCCCTTTACAAAGCTGTACATGTTCTTGAACCCATCATGTGTCACCCTCCTATCATACTGCCACGGCCTCCCCAACAAAATATGGCCAACATGCATAGGCACAACATCACAAAGCACCTCATCCAGATACTTCCCAATTGAAAAAGTAACTAACACTTGCCTATCCACCCTAACCTCTCCACAATCATTCAACCACTGCAATTTGTATGGTCTAGAGTGTTTTAAGGTTGGTAAATTCAATTTCTCAACCAAAATAGTGCTAGCCACATTAGTATAACTTCCCCCATCAATGATTATACTACATACCTTATTGTTGACGTGGCATCTAGTATGGAAAATGTTCTCTCTCTGTTGCTCTACATCATCCACCTTAATGTGTGTATTGAAAGCATGCCTAGCAACAAGAGACTCACCTGTCACGGGGTATACCACTCCATCATCATCACTAGCATCAACCAACTCGGGCATCCTATCACTATCATCCTCACTCTTAGTCATCACCTCCCCATTGTTGCGCATAATCATCACCCGCCTGTTTGGACATTGAGAAGCGATGTGCCCTGAACCCAAACACTTAAAGCATTTAATATCTCTATTCCGTGAAGGTTGAGATTCTACCTTGGGTTTGTTGCTAATTCCCTCATCTTTTCCCTTAGGTGGTTCGGACTTTCTCTTTGCTTCAGCTAGATCATTCTTATCCCACTTTGATTTCCAAGTAATGTTAGAAACCAAAGTGTACCTTGCTGTCCCTTTTCTCTTTAACTGCCTCTCCACCTTCATAGCCATGTGCACCATGTCCTCTATCTCCACATAATGCTGCAATTCAATTACATTGGCTATGTCCCTATTCAAATCACTCAAAAATCTAGACATGGTGGCCTCTCGATCCTCCTCTACATTAACTCGAATCATTGCCACCTCCATCTCCTTATGGTAATCCTCCACACTCCTAGACCCCTGTGTAAGATTTTGGACCTTTTGGTAAAGGTCCCTATAGAAGTGGCTAGGTACAAATCTCCTCCTCATGAGAGTTTTCAACTCTCCCCACATCTTTACAGGCCTCTCATTATTCCTCCTTCTATTGGTCACTAATTGATCCCACCAAATAATAGCATAATCAGTGAACTCTATTACTGCCAACTTCACTTTCTTCTCTTCAGAGTAATTATGACAATCAAACACCATGTATATTTTTTTCTCCCACTCTAGATAAACCTCAGGGTCAGTTCTACCTTGGAAAGATGGTATTTTCATTTTGATCCTCCCAAGGTTTCGATCTAAACCATCCCGACCCCCTCGATTCCCCTCATGTCCTCTTTCACGCCTAAATCGTCTATGTCTACTCGACCCAACTTCAGATACTAAGTCTTCCTCATCCTCACCATCTCCTTCATTCTCATACTCATTTTCAACCCTAGGCTCACGTCGCCTCCTATCTCTCCCACCTTGCAGATTTCTAATCGCTGCTTCTTAATGATCCATCCTGATGTCGCTCAATAATAAGCGGTACCTTATAGTACGTGTAAGAGGTTGTCGATCCTCAGAGAGTTTGTGTTTTCAAAAGACAATATAGTTTAATATGTAAGAAAGGTAAGATAAATTTGGTTTATGGAAATTTTGTAAGTAATTTATGTAAACAGGCACTAAGGTTTCGGGGTGTTTCTCTATACCAGTATGATTCCTTGTAATCCCGGTTAAAAAACCTTGTTCTAATAACAATTTACAAGTTGATTATTTTCTTTTTAAAAAGCTCTTGACATGGTTGAACTAATAAAACTCAGGAACACTATATTACCGGAGAAAATATAATGGCTTAGAGTAATAATTAGAAAGACCTTTCAATTTATAAATTACAATACCTAATTAAAACCATGCAATATTCCTCCTTAATCATAAGAAAAACATGATTGAACTTATAGAAAGTATGGAATAAAATATACATCAATTAGGAATTAATAAATTAACAATCAACTGTAATTTAGCATTAAAAATAAAAGGGATTACAACTATTTATACCGTTATGTAGAAAACATAGCCCCTAGCCTTAGCAAAAGGCTTAGCCAATCATGGCTAAGGAAAAAGAAAAATAGAGAAAAAAAAATATCTAGAGAGAAAACTAGAGAGGAAACTAGAAATAATAATAATGCTCATTGGCGGCTACCCCTCTCCAATTTCTATCCATGCTTCTTTCATTTAGGGCTCCATTGGAAAAATAATCTAGTGTGATGCGGGTAAGTGTTGAGGATGTGCAATCCATAGCCAAAGCAAGGCTCCCACGTGAATTTCATTAAAGCTCTTTTGAGTAGTGATCTTGTGTGATGCGAGTACAATGGATAATGTGAGCTTGTGGGCTTTAGTGGCCATGTGGGCCTTTTGGGCTTGTGGGCTTTGTTTTTCTTTTTCTTTTCAAACATTAATTTGCACCTCTTTTCTTCTCTTTTGCTCCTTCCAACTTGTGATATTTAACTCCAACCTGATCTAGCTTGTGCCTACAATCAAACATAGCCCAAATTAACATATAAGGGATTAAATTAATACACTTAAATGCATAAGTCATATAATTCAATGAATTGAACAACAAACATCCATTTAAGTATAATTAGACATGAAATGCAACACAACCCCAATAAACTCTCTCCAAAATATATGTAAATAAGTCATATTTCATGACTTATCACACCCCCCAACCTGAATTTTGCTAGTCCCTAGCAAACTAAAAACAATGAAAACAACAAAACACAAATGAAAACAAACTAACAAAGCCACTTTCGCTGGCACTCTCGATTGCATTTAGCATATGCAATAAGCCTTTAAACCCCTAGGTGTCCCTAGTGGACGAGTTATAGTCTCGTGAGGATTTACCAGAAGTGATACCCACAAACGCTATCAAATGCTCAATCTTGATTCACAGTAAACACATACAACATCATGCTATCAAATGAGAATAAAGTGTCACACAAACAATGGTTTTCAATCATTAGCAAGCTTAAACAAGTCAACCTCAATTTCAAATCTTGAGAAATTCTAACTAGGCCACAATCACTTGAAATTAAGCATTAAAAGCTACACAAGTTCCTTGATGTGTGAAGTGAACTAACTTAGAATCATGAGACTTCAATATCTTTCCAATATAATCATGAAGGACAATGGAATTCTCATTAGAATAATCAACCAAGGCATAGAAGCTTTTTTTTTTTTTTTATGTGTGAAGACTGTGCAATGTCTAACTTCATTAAGCTTTCTAATTGACTCATGTATCAAGTGTTAGACCAATGACTCCCAAACCAGTTGGTTCAAAGGGCACTAGGTGTAGAGACACCCCTAAGAGTTTACTTACTCAAAGTCAAAAAGGCTACGAAGCTAGACTAGTCACTCATATCTCAACCATGTGAATTGTTTATCTCTTTTTATGTGAGGACTGTGCAATGTCTAACGTCATTAAGCTTTCTAATTGACCCATGTATCAAGTGTTAGACCAATGACTCCCGAACCAGTTGGCTCAAGGGGCACTAGGTGTAGAGACACCTTTAAGAGTTTACTTACTCGAGTAAAAAAGGCTACGAAGTTAGACTAGTCACTCATATCTCAACCATGTGAATTGTTTACCTCTTTTGACATAGGCTCTCGTGGTTAGCTATTTCAATTTTTTTTTTTTCTTCTTTATGCCAAGGCTAATCAACTAACAAGTCAACCACTTTTAATTTAGTAACAATTGGATGCATATCTCATTTCCCACAGATTACATGTTAGTGTGCTAGTGCTTAGTTTAAGGTGTACAAGTGTAACACTTAATACTTAAAAGCAAGCAATAGATGGCCATGTTCAAATATCTCAATCAAATAATCATGTGTTCATATGCTTAAGCTCACTAATGACTTCAAACCAAAGTTCAAAGTTCAACAAGATTCTCAAAGATAACAAAGATGCATGTGAATATAGCATAAATCAAAGACATCATTGCAAACTAAACAAATTTTTTTTTTTTTTTAACAAATGGTTTCTAAACTACTCAACAATAAGCAACACAAAATTCATCACACAATCAAATAAACAATCAATACTCCCCCCAACTTAAAGTTGACATTGTCCTCAATGTTCAAACAAATGTATGTGAGAATCAAAGACAAGTCTTGAAATGAAAGAACAAGGGAAAAGAAAAGAAAGCACTTGATATGATGATGAACTCCTCAAGCTATTTCCTGCAAAATGGTTAGATATCCAAAACAAAAGAAAACCAATATATACAACAGATGTGAAATTTCAAAGAGGATCTAACTAGCATCCCCATAAGTAGGGAGCTCAAGAGACATGATCTCTTCTGCTGGAACAACTTCTCCTAGGTATGGCCTCAGTCTTTGGCCATTCACTTTCAAAATTCTACCATCCCTAGGATCCTCAATCACTACAGCCCCATAGTCAAACACTTCTTTAACAATGTAGGGGCCATCCCATCTTGTCCTTAACTTCCCAGAAAATGTGTGGAGTTTTGAATCATAAAGAAGGACAGTTTGGTTTGGTTCAAAAGTTTTCCTCACAATTTTCTTATCATGAAAGAGCTTCATCCTCTCTTTATAATGGCGAGTGCTTATGTAAGCCTCGTTTCTCAGTTCTTCAAGCTCACTCATTTGGAACTTCCTCAATTCACCAGCCTCCTTGAGGTCAAAATTAAAAGCCTTAATGGCCCAATAAGCTCTATGTTCCATCTCTACAGGTAAATGACAAGGTTTCCCATACACAAGGCGATAGGGAGACATTCCTAGAGGTTTTTTATAAGCTGTCCGGTAAGCCCATAATGCATCTATTAGTCTCAAAGACCAATCTTTACGGTTAGGGCTAACCTTCTTTTCCAAAATTTGTTTTATCTCCCTATTGGCAAGTTTAACTTGCCCACAAGTCTGGGGATGATAGGAGGTGGACAACCGGTGTACCACTCCATACTTTTTCACAAGGACCTCGAAAGGTCGGTTGCAAAAGTGCTTCCCATTGTCACTAATGACTGCCTTGGGCATCCCAAAACGAGAGAAAATGTGTTCTCTTAAAAATTTCAACACAACCTTATGATCATTTACCTTACATGCAATGGCCTCAATCCATTTAGAGACATAATCTATGGCCAAGAGGATATATAGATTGCCAAAAGATTGGGGAAAAGGTCCCATGAAATCGATTCCCCAACAATCAAAAACTTCTATCTCAAGGATAGGGGACATCGGCATCATGTTCCTACGTGTAACTCTCCCCAATTTTTGACATTCTAAACACCTTTTACAGAAGCAGTGGGTGTCCTTAAACATAGTAGGCCAATAAAATCCACACTGCAAAATTTTTGCAGTGGTTTTCTTAACAGAAAAATGGCCACCACAAGCTTCTGTATGGCAGAATTTTATGACACTAAAGGTCTCATTATCTGGGATGCATCTCCTTAAGATTTGATCAGGGCAGTATTTAAACAAATAAGGATCATCCCAATAGAAATTTCTTACCTCAACAAAGAATTTGCGCTTATCCTGCGCTGTCCAAGTCTCAAGAATGAAACCGTTGACAAGGTAGTTCACTATGTGTGCATACCATGGAAGTTTTGTAACAGCAAAAAGTTGCTTATCTGGAAAAGAATCTCGAATGGGGATTTCTTCTTTTACTTCTTCAAATGTGAGCCTGGATAGATGATCTGCCACTACGTTCTCCACTCCTTTCTTGTCTTTGATCTGAAGATTGAATTCCTGCAAAAGCAAAATCCAACGTATTAAATGTGCCTTAGCATCCTTCTTGGAAAGAAGGTACCTAAGGGCAGCATGATCTGTAAAAACAACAATAGAAGCACCCATCAAATAACGGAATTTATCTAAGGCAAATACTACAGCTAATAACTCTTTCTCTATGGTAGTGTAATTCATTTGAGCACTATTAAGAGTTCGACTAGCATAGTATATAACATGACGCTTTTTGTCTTTTCTTTGACCTAGGACAGCCCCTACAGCATAATCACTAGCATCACACATAATCTCAAATGGGAGAGACCAATCTGGGGCTTGCATGATAGGGGCAGATGTAAGCAACTGAACTAGCTTTTTGAAAGCTACCTCACATGACTCTGTCCACTCAAAGGTGGACTCCTTGAGTAGGAGATTACAAAGGGGTCTAGATATGGCACTAAAATCTTTTATAAATCTCCTATAGAAACCAGCATGCCCTAAAAAGGATCTGACATCTCTCACTGTCTTAGGGATAGGTAGATTAAGGATTAAGTCAACTTTGACTTTATCTACCTCTATGCCTTTAGAGGACACTATATGTCCTAGCACAATTCCAAAAGTGACCATGAAATAGCACTTCTCCCAATTAAGCACTAGGCCTTTTTCAACACACCTGGCTAAAACCAATTTCAAATTATTAAGACAATCATCAAAAGAATCACCAAAGACAGACAAATCATCCATGAACACCTCCATAAATTTTTCAACCATATCATTAAAGATATTTACCATACATCTCTGGAAGGTGGCAGGTGCATTACACAACCCAAATGGCATTCTTCGGAATGCAAAGGTACCAAATGGGCAAGTAAATGTGGTCTTTCCTTGGTCTTCTAATGCAATCTCTATCTGGTAATAGCCTGAATACCCATCTAGGAAATAATAGTACTTATGACCAGCTACCCTCTCCAATATTTGATCAATGAAGGGTAGGGGGAAGTGGTCTTTCCTAGTTGCAAAATTAAGTTTCCTATAGTCTATGCACATTCTCCAACCTGTAACTAAACGGGTTGGAATCAACTCATCATTTGCATTCTTGACTACAGTAATGCCTGACTTCTTAGGAACAACCTAAGTTGGGCTAACCCACTTACTATCAGAGATGGGGTGTATGATACTCGCATCTAGTAGCTTAATTACCTCATTCTTCACTACATCTTTCATAGTTGGGTTAAGCCTACGTTGAGGTTCTTTAGAAGTCTTACAATCATCCTCTAGGTATATCTTGTGTGTGCAAATCAATGGGCTTATGCCCTTGATATCAGCTATGGTCCAACCTAAGGCTAGTTTGTGGTTTCTCAAAACACATAACAACTTACCTTCCTGTTCTTCATTCAATGCAGCAGAAATTACTACAGGAAAGGTCTCACTTGAGCCTAAATAGGCATATTTAAAACCATTTGGAAGTGGTTTGAGCTCTAGCTGTGGGATCTCTTCACTTGAAGGCATTGACTTCTTCTCAGTTTCTGGAAGTTCCTCAAAGTGAGGTCTCCATGGTTCATTGATTGCCATCACTTGCTCCTCCTCCAAAACCTGTGAAGAATCCAATAAAGAACAAATTTCAGTTAATTTAGTATCATGTTCAATATCATATGAATTAACTGAATTAGTAAGAAGAGTTTCTAAGGGATCTGAATAGCAATTTCGGTTGAACTCTTCTTGCACCACTGTATCAATGAGGTTCACATAGTGGCACTCATCATCTTCCAGTTGTTGTCGCATCACATTGAATATGTTGAGCTTAGCTGTCATGGATCCAAATGTGATCTTCATTCTTCCATTCCTGCAATTAATTAAAGCATTAGTTGTGGCAAGGAAAGGTCTACCCAGAATGATAGGTCTACCCAGAATGATAGGAATACCGTTATCAAGATGCAATGTAGGTTCAGTGTCTAGAATGATGAAATCCATAGGGTAGTAGAAATTCTCTATCTTGATAAGCACATCCTCAATCATCCCTTTAGGTGTCTTTACTGAACGGTCAGCTAGCTGCAATGTCATTGAAGTGGGCTTCAAATCACCAAGTCCCATTTGTTGATAGACAGTGAATAGGAGTAGGTTAATGCTAGCTCCAAGGTCGAGCAAAGCATGCTCAACCAAGTACTCACCAATGGTACAAGATATTGTGGGGCAACCTGGATCTTTGTACTTGGGTGGGACCTTGTGTTGGGTGATGGCACTTACTTGTTCAGTCAAAAATGCAGTCTTCTTCAAGTGATGCTTCCTCTTTACAGTGCACAGGTCCTTGATTACCTTAGCATAGGCAGGCATCTGCTTTATGATGTGCAATAAGGGCAAATTAACCTTGACTTGATGTAGATGCTCCAAGATCTCAGTTGTCACATCCAAATTCTTAGGTAGTCTCAAAGCTTGTGGGAAAGGAGTGGGAATTAGACACTGGTTCAGCTTCCTTGACTTTAGGTGTCCCACTCTCATCCTCTTCACCAATTGCCTTACCACTTCTCAAAATGGTAACAGTCTTGCACTCTTCATGATTATCCTTGGAAACTATCTTCACACTCTGATTATTCGGATTTGGTTGAGTTTGTGAAGGGAGTTTCCCTTTCTCAGTTGCACTCAAGGCATTGGTGAGTTTGGCCAAATGGTTCTTGGTCTCTCTAACCTCTTCATCCATCCTAGTGAACATAGTCTCGAACCTCTGATTTTGTTCACTTTGCTTCTGCATGAAAGTTCCAAGAACATCTTCCAAGGGAGGTCTAGATGATGATGATGAAGGTACAAAATTGTTCCTTGGAGGTGGAGGATTCAACACATTGTCACTCTTATAACTCAAATATGGATGATTTCTCATATTTGGGTTATAATTGTTCGAATATGAGGCATTATTTGGCCGGTATTGGTTAAATGCACACACTTGTTCTTCCGGCACATTTAGAAATTGAGGTAGAGACTTACAATCACTTGTGGTGTGGTCTAACTCTTGGCAAATCCGGCATGCCTTCGTAGGTTCCTCTCTGTAAACAATATTGACTCCCCTACTTCCCTTCAGCTTAAGTGCCTCTATCTCCTTTGTCAACAAATTGATCTTGGCACTTAGATTATCTTCTTCCCTCAACTTGAAAATACTACCACCAGATGTAGTTGCACCACTTCTGTTCCAGTCTGTGGAGTCTAAGGGACTTGGTCCATTCCAGGTGTTGGAATTCTCAGCTATTTCATCCAAGTAGTCCATAGCATCTTCAGGCTCCTTTTGTAGAAATTCACCTCCACATGCAATTTGAACAAACTGACGATCTCTAGGTTGGAGTCCCTCATAGAAGTAACTTACCAACCTCCAGGTGTCATATCCATGTGTTGGGCAGAAGTTGTATGTATCCTTGAATCTTTCCCATGCCATGAATAGAGTCTCATCATGTCCTTGGACGAAACTAGAAATCTTCCTCTTTACTTGTTGGACCTTGTGGGGAGGGAAAAACTTCTTGTAGAACTCTTGGGTCATCTCCCCCCAACTTCCTATGGACCTAGGCTTTACTGTGTACAGCCATCCCTTAGCTTTGTCCTTGAGTGAGAATGGAAAGAATCTCAACTTGGCTGTCTCAATCACATTATGTGCATAGAAACTGCCAATCACTTCTTCAAATGCTCTCACATGTACATAAGGGTTCTCATTCTCCAATCCCCTGAAATCTGGAAGTATGGCCATTAGCCCTTGTTTGATCTCCACATGAGGTGCATTTGGAGGAAATATAATGCATGACGGAATGGAGCTCTGAGTAGGGTGCAACAGTTGATACATGGTCATCCTAGGTGCCTCAGGTGGAATTACTCTTTCTTCAGCCATGATGGAAGATGTGGGTGAGCTTGTAGGTGTATCAAATAGACTTCTAAAAAGTGTCTCAAAAGTCTCTAATCTACCTTTGCTGTTTCTAACCCAAACGCTCATGCACAGTAAAACAAAACAGGTCAAAGCAACAAAATAAACAAATAATAAAAAAAAAATAACTAAAAGAAAAAAAAAATGAAAAGAGAATGGAACGAAATTACCAAAAAAAAAAAATGTCTCTTGAATAAGCCGAAACTCCCCGGCAACGGTGCCAAAAATTGATGTCGCTCAATAATAAACGGTACCTTGTAGTACGTGGAAGGGATTGTCGATCCTCAAGGAGTTTGTGTTTTCAAAAGACAATGTAATTTAATATGTAAGAAAGGTAAGATAAATTTGGTTTATGGAAATTTTGTAAGTAATTTATGTAAAAAGGCACTAAGGTTTCGGGGTGTTTCTCTATACCAGTATGATTCCTTGTAATCCCGGTTAAAAAACCTTGTTCTAATAACAATTTACAAGTTGATTATTTTCCTTTTAAAAAGCTCTTGACATGGTTGAACTAATAAAACTCAGGAACACTATATTACCGGAGAAAATATAATGGCTAGAGTAATAATTAGAAAGACCTTTCAATTTATAAATCACAATACCTAATTAAAACCATGCAATATTCCTCCTTAATCATAAGAAAAACATGATTGAACTTATAGAAAGTATGGAATAAAACATACATCAATTAGGAATTAATAAATTAACAATCAACTGTAATTTAGCATTAAAAATAAAAGGGACTACAACTATTTATACCGTTATGTAGAAAACATAGCCCCTAGCCTTAGCAAGAGGCTTAGCCAATCATGGCTAAGGAAAAAGAAAAATAGAGAAAAAAAAATATCTAGAGAGAAAACTAGAGAGGAAACTAGAAATAATAATAATGCTCCTTGGCGGCTACCCCTCTCCAATTGCTATCCACGCTTCTTTCATTTAGGGCTCCATTGGAAAAATAATCTAGGGTAATGCGGGTAAGCGTTGAGGATGTGCAATCCATAACCAAAGCAAGGCTCCCACGTGAATTTCATTAAAGCTCCTTTAAGTAGTGATCTTGTGTGATGCGAGTACAATGGATAATGTGAGCTTGTGGGCTTTAGTGGCCATGTGGGCCTTTTGGGCTTGTGGGCTTTGTTTTTGTTTTTCTTTTCAAACATTAATTTGCACCTCTTTTCTTCTCTTTTGCTCCTTCCAACTTGTGATATTTAACTCCAACCTGATCTAACTTGTGCCTACAATCAAACATAGCCCAAATTAACATATAAGGGATTAAATTAATACACTTAAATGCATAAGTCATGTAATTCAATAAATTGAACAACAAACATCCATTTAAGTGTAATTAGACATGAAATGCAACACAACCCCAATAAAATCTCTCCAAAATACATGTAAATAAGTCATATTTCATGACTTATCACGTCCTATCCCTCACTTCACCCAACACAAAGTTCAACTACTCAAACTGTTGTTGCATGGCTTGCAACACAAAGGATGAGTTATCTGCCTTCCCTTTAGGTGATGAGTCACTCCTATGAGACATCGTGATGTGCTGCAAAAAAAAATGTTAGTGGAAAACCTCACACACTCCCTTACGTGTTTACTCTTGAACAACGGCACTCCACTCGTATTTCACTCTTAATTGGCTTTTTTTTTTTTTTTTTTTTTTTTTTATAATAGTCTCACACTCTCTTGCCTTTTACCTCAAGAGTTTTCCCATTCAAGTTCTTTAAGAACTAATTGAACTCAATCAAGACAATGCAACCTTGTTTTATCCCAACTAGTAATTAGGTCCAAGAAACAAGAACAAGAACAAACCAGAACAAGAACAAGAACAAGGAACAAGAACAAGGGAATAAAAACGAATGAAAGAGTAACTATAATGATGTATGCAGCCCCGTTGATGATAAGGCTCATAAAAAATTTTCGGATTTTTTTTTTTTTTTTTTTTTTTTTTTCAGCAACTGATTTGATCACAATCAAACGAATAAGCAATTGACAAAACCTGAACAATAACTCAAAAACCCTAGAATAAGAGATTTCAGCCAACACAAACTCTAGAACAAGAAGTTTCAGCCAACACAAACTCTTGAATAAGAGGTTTCAGCCAACACAAACACTAGAACAATGAAATTCGGCAGCCACCTTTCTTTTTTTTTTTTTTTTTTTTTTTTTTTTTTTTTTTTTTTTTTTTGTAACCCTAGAACAATGAAGCCCTAGAATCAAATACGCAAGAAACAAAAGATAGAATCAGACCTGATTGGAAACCTTGCTCTGATACCAAATGATATGAACCCGCGGAAATGGAATCCCTTGAACCCACAATCAGTTTGAAAACTCACCCAAGAAAGCCAAGATCATGTCAATGAATGGAGAATCTAGACCCGCTGAGAACTCGTTTCAAGAATTTAGATTATATTAAAATCAAGACCCATTGAAGAACCTATCTCAAGAACCCAGATTACAAGGAGGAACGCCACAAAGGTTGTGATTTACCTTTGATAAGTTCAAAAGTTCAATCAAGAACAAGAGGAGTAAACTCAACTCACAATGAAAAACAATATATTATCTGCCTTCAAACGAGACTACAAAGAGTATTTAAACTAAAAACCTAATTAAAACCTTAAACAAAATAAAACCCATTCTTCCAAAAATACCCCTGCGTGAACAGTGCCACGCTATAGTAATTCGGCTACAAGGCCTTCCTCAAGCCCACTTATTCTAAACTAATAAAATAAATCTTTTAATAAATTGAAAGCCTTGAATAGCAATAGGCCTAAACTTTCCTAAGTCATGTCTTCCACAGCTTGTATCAAGTGGATCAAAATTGGTTCTCCTTCTTTCAAACCCACTTTGATTGTTGGGCTCTTGCTAGCTTCATCCCAAGTGGATTGCACCAATCCTTGCATTGCTTTCTTGATCTTCTTGGCTCTTGATCTTGTAATTGGCCCATCTGGAACTTGAAAATGATCTTTAAGGCTAGGCCCACCTTGGTTCCCATCATTACATTTTCTTACAAATACGCACTTGTATCCTATAGGCATTACACATTCACGTGTTTGGACTACAGGACCAAATACTTCATAAATTCCACTTTGGCCAATCATTTCTACGTCGACATTCTTCGACGGTTTGTGGTTCTAATTTATTATCATTACTTTTGGTAATGTCAAGAGCAAATATGTTGTTGACATCAGTTTTATTTCTATTTCAGGTTTCTCCTATACTTACATAATGTATCGAGATCTCATCATATTCAGGTACCTGTTTCTCTTCATAAGATAACTCTTTAGAAGATTCCACTTCAAGGGATAACTCTTCAGGAGTTTCGTCTTCAGGTTGTTCATTTTCAGGAGATTTGTGTATACAATTTTTAGAATAGATCAATTATTTGTATTGCCTGTTTCATTTGTACAGTCTCTTCAGGGGTAGTTTGTGTTAGAGTATTAGTAGCTGGAATGTGGGATTTCATTATTTTCTTACTGTCACTAAACACATCTAATAATTAGTTTGCAATACGTTGCAAATAAATAATCTTTTAAACTTCTAGCTCACATTGACTT
Source organism: Fagus sylvatica (assembly GCA_907173295.1). NCBI lineage: Eukaryota > Viridiplantae > Streptophyta > Magnoliopsida > Fagales > Fagaceae > Fagus > Fagus sylvatica. The sequence continues at coordinate 29,175,162 of OU015770.1, forward strand.
GTATAAGGATCAAGATAAAAAAGTATTAAAACATTCCATGTAAACTCTCGTTGTGCTTCTAGCAATGACTTTTCTCCTCCTAATTATGGAAAGATTGTTTCATTGAATTATCATAATCTTATACCATTTTGTTATCAAAATATAACAATGAAAATCATATCCAAATATACTCAACTAAGTATCATTGTATCATAAATTCAAAACTTGTAAACGTCATTGTTTTGATTGAATCAAGATACAATCATCACTATTGTCTACACAACAATGAAATAAGACTTCATCAATTTCATATATGACGTTCCTTGTCGTGTTTCAGAATTACAGATTAGGTAAACAATCAACAAAGAATATGGTTGAGACACTCATATTTATGCTTTCTCTCTTTTGTCATACAATGTCACTGGGAGATAAAAAAATGTATGTGTGAAAAATTTTCCGTGATATGGAGGAATCAAAAGATACTAAGTCCTAGAAGCATGATAAAAAAATAGGCATAGACCCTATTTTGGTCCTTATATTATGATTGTGTTTTCATTTTGGTCCTTACTTTATCAAAAGTTTCATTTTGCTCCCTGAATTTTCAACCCGATTCTATTTTGGTCCTCGTTGTTAGTTCAATGACGGAAATTAATGATGTGTCATTTAATTGTAATAAATAATTATTTAAATAATATTTAAAAATGCCACATCAAAGCTTAAATTATATAAAATAAAATAAAAACCACATCAACATTAAAAATATTTTTCTTCTTTTTGACCAAAAAATATTTTTCTTTATTTTGTCTCTCATAAACTCTCTCTCTCTCTCTCTCTCTCTCTCTCTCCATCCAAAATTAGAGCAACAAAACTCTCCCCCACGACAGTTTTTGCAAAGGAGTCATAAGAAACTTCAATATCATAACAAGATCCACAGTCCAAACCAAACACTTCTAATATTCACAGCAACCCAGATTTTCACAGCAAGATCCAATCTCAATGTCACCGCCCAAATCTCCCTCTCACCAGTATTTTGCAGAGTAATCATAAGAAACATCAATGGTTTGATAAACCAACAGAAAAGACAAGACTATAATGAGATCGTCACAAAGAAATTGCCAAAGAGTTTTTCTTTTCTTTTTTGCTTTTCTTTTTCCTTGATTTAAAAGAAACTTGGATAAAACTGACAAAAAAAATTACAAAATTAAATCAAATTCTTTCACAAATATGAAAAATAACAGCACAAATTTTGTCTTTGATCTAAAAAAGTAAAAATAAAGGAAAAATAGTTTTAAAAACCTAAGAGAAAAAGAGATAAATCTATCAATATGATGGTGGTTGGCCCACCGACGATATGGGTGGCTGATCGGTGGGAAATCTCCTCATTTTCATGGTCGTCGAACCCCCACCTCCTTCGAGCCTTGTTGATCGGGCCACCCACCACGAAGAGCCCCTCACCGTCGCGGTTGTCTTAGTTGAACCCCCCGCTCCTTCGACAATCGATTTTTTGAAGCCGCAGTTAGTGGAGAGAGAGAGAGATCTGGGATTTGGAGAAGAAAGTCAGATTCATGCGAGAAATGGGAGAGAAAATTAAAAAGAAAATAAAGAAAAGGAAAAATAAAATAATAAAGAAAAAAAATAAAAAATAATTTAAATACTATTTTTTTAACTGATGATGTGTCAATTTTAATATTATTTAATTAAATTTTTATTATTATAAGTAAATGACATGTATGCATTTCGTTTGCCATATAAGAAATTTCCATTACTAAGATGACGACAAAGACCAAAATGAAAACATATTGAAAACTCAAAGACTAAAATGAAACTTATCATAACACAAGCACCAAAATGAAAACACCCCAATAATATAATGATCAAAAGAGAATTTATGCCAAAAAAAGAATCTTGCTTCTCAAAGACATGATAAAAATAATCTTGCTTTTGTTATTTCTCTAAGCACAGCAAATGTTGGCTTTATGAATCAAGTTGTGATGCTGTATTTTTATTCTTGATAAGTTATAATAAGCTCGAACTAGTTTAAAAGTTGACTTTTTAATGCATGAAAGATTAAGATCTAAAATGTATGCTCTGTAATGGAGGGGAGAAGTGAATACATATGGTAGATTTTGGAGTGAACATATATATGCTTTGCGAATAATTCAATGCCCATATGTCTGGCTTATCCAGCCTCTCATGCCATAAATACCTTTTTATAAAATTCAACTGAGAAATCCAAAAGGTTGAAAAACGAGTCACATGTTTGGCTCATCCAGCCACCTATGTTAGAAATGCTTTTTCAAAAAATCCAACAATCATATTAGAAGGTTGAAATCGAGTGTTAAAGGTATCTCGAGACTCAAGATTTGTTTGGACTGTTTTTGTTTTATGCAAAATTTGAAATTTATATATCAAATTCTAGTTTTTGAAAAACTTCATTTACTTTTCACCTTCAAAACCTTCATCTTAATCTTTCTTTAGATTTCCTAAGATGGATTTCTCATCTTTTTCTCATAACAATTTTGATCAAAATGTTGTGCCTGATGCACAATCAGAAGTGTAGCACCCATCATTCCAATCCCAAAATGGCCTTATCATAGTTAATGATTTTGTGATGCAGAATGATACAACTATTGCAACAGTAGCCATAGGCCTCATTAATCCACGGGATGAAAGGTTATTGGCGGATATGTGTGATGCTCAAATGATTAATGACTCATTGGAATTTCACCATCCAGTGTGCTACCTCTGTTTCAAACTATGGGTCGACGTCTACATGTTAGAGACAAAGAAGTTCTAGCACTAAGCACCCAAGTTTCAATGTTGCAATGTATTAAAGTGAGAGTCTTGTCCCACATTGACCAAGTATTCTTGGGTTGTGCAATTTATAAGCCATGGGCAATCCTCATCTTTCAAGGCGTCTTTTGAGATTGAGTTAGGCCCATTGGACTTTAACATGGTATCAGAGCCACCCCTTAAGTGTTGGGCAGATCTTCCCCTTATTATGGTTCACGTGTTTGGTTGGTCCGCCACACCTGAGGGGGCATATTAAAGAGAGAGTCTTGTCCCTCTTGGGTTGTTCAATTAATAAGTCATGGGCAATCTTCATCTCTTAATGTGTCTTTTGAGATTGAGTTAGGCCCTGAAAACACGATTTGCAAAGCTGGAGAGGACCACGGGAGTAGTACGATCGGCTCTTAGGTGATGTTCAAGGATTGGTTTCCAACTCAAATCCTTAGCAATTTTTTTTTTTTTTAATAAGTATTATGCAATATCTATAGGTCTACACATATCGGGTTCTCTATGAATTATGCAGAAACGATCCTCTTGGAGCGGCTTTGTGAGGATGTTAGCCCATTGATGTACTTAACAAATTTGAGTACAACATCCTTTTTTCTGCGCATGATCTCTAAAAAAGTGGTATTTAATCTTAATGTATTTAATTGAATATGATTTTTTAGACATAACAAAATACGATAATATGATAAAAAATATATATATTTCAGAGCAATCAAATTTTGGCCAAATTCAACAACAATGACTTGGATATTCTGAGACCAAAACATGCAAAGACCACAAGATTTTCCCCGATTTTCAACACACAAATAAAATAAAAAAAAACCTAAAAATAAATCAACTTTGGAGATACGCTTCTCCGACGCCATTGTTTCAGAAAGAAAAATAATACTTGGGTGATGAGGATGAACGTAGAGATCTACTATAGAGAGCCAGAGAGCCGAGAGTTTGTTTGAGCTCACATGGATTGATTTTTTTTTTTTTTTTTTTCTGTTAGGCAATTTCAATGATGACGAAATACTATTTATTTATTTTCAGTATTGATATTTCCACACTAAACATTAATATTTCCACAGATATTTTCACACTATTGATGTGGAAATATCAATAATTGAAGTGGAAATATCATTAGCTATTTATTTTTGGGTAAACCCATAAGGTGACGTAAATTTGTGGGGCTTCTTTTTAAGGCTCAGTTTGTTTCGACTGAAAACGTTTTCCGTAAACGTTTTCAACATTTGCAGACGTTTGTTTCGACGTAAAATGAAAGTCAAACTGAAAACGTTTGTTTTTTACCGTAAAAACGCGAAGGAAAAAAAGGAAACCGGTTTACGGAAATTTAAAACGGTTTACGGAAAAAACCATTTTCCAAAACACGCGAGGAGCTCTCGACCCATTTCACTTCACGCATCTCTGCTCTCTGCTCTCTTCTCACTCTCTGCTTTCTGCTCTCTGCACTTTCTCACCGTCACGAGCCACCCCGAGCCACCCCCAGTTTGTTTCAACTGATCGTTCTCTGCTCTATTTCTCTCTCTCTACTCGCTTTCTCTCTCGCCCAACTCGTGCCTAGCCAGCCGAGCCAGCCCGAGCCACCCCATCGCACCGATCCCACCGTCGCACCGATTGCACAGCAAAGGCCCAACCTCCCCTCCCTGCACCGATCTGCCTCTCCCACGGTAAACCCCCACCCCCTCCGATCTCTATCTCTCACAGATCAGATCAGATCTGATCCGATCTGATTTTTTTTTTTTTTAATATATATTTGGGAATTGTTGATTTTTTTTTTTTGCTGAGTATGAGTTTTAATTTTGTGGATTGATTGGTTTTGGGTTTTTGTGGGGAAGATTATGCCTGCGGTGATATTGACTGTACATGTATTTCTCAACTGTTTTGTGACTGAAATCTAAGTAGAGTTGCAACTGGTTAATGTGACTGAAATCTGTAGATGGATAACAGATTAATATTGACTATGTATTTATTTTGGTTAATATTGACTGTGCATTTAACAGATTAACAGATTAATATTGACTGAAATCTGAGTTGAGTTGAGTTGCAACTGGTTAATATTGACTGTGCATTTATTTTGGTTAATATTGACTGTGCATTTAACAGATTAACAGATTAATATTGACTGAAATCTGAGTTGAGTTGAGTTGCAACTGGTTAATATTGACTGTGCATTTATTTTGGTTTTATTCTGTAGATGGATAACAGAAAAATTCATGCAAGTTTTCTTGCCGTAATTGCATTCGTTCTTGCTGTGGGGGCTTTAATCTTAGAAGATATTAGGTCTAGGCGTAGAACTAGGGAACCTCATGTGAATCGAGATTTTGAAAGAGAAAGTTATATAAATAGTATTCTTTGTAGTGGAGACCGACATTGCATAAATCAAATAAGAATGAGACCTATCTCTTTTTTTGAATTATGTAAAATACTTTCTGAGAACAACTTGGTACGTGAGACTATCAACATGTCCATCAAGGAACAAGTGGTGATATTTTTGCATACTATTGGGCATAATGTTTAGTTTCGAATAGCTGCTGGTAGGTTCCATAGATCGGTTGAGACCATTCATCGATATTTTAGAGTTGTCCTTAAAGGAGTTTTCTGTTTATATAAGCATGTTGTTAGATTACCTGACAACGAGACGCACTCGGATATACGTAATAATAGAAGGTTTTACCCATATTTTAAGGTAAGTTTTTGCTAATTTTGATTTCTTTGATTTTTTATTCTTTAGGTAATTTAATAAATGATAACAACTTGATATTGGTCATCATTAGGATTGTATTGGAGCTATTGATGGAACTCATATTCGTGCATCTGTTCCAATCGAAATCCAGGGAAGGTTTCATGGTCGAAAGGATGGAACAACACAAAATGTGTTAGCGGCCATTACATTTGACTTGAAATTCTGTTATGTTTTAGTTGGTTGGGAAGGTAGTGCACATGATTCTCGTGTTTTGGATGATGCACTTCATAGGTCAAGGGGACTTAAAATACCTGAAGGTATTATTAGGATACTAAGCTTAGCCTTTCTTTTTAGTTCTCAATAATAAGTTTATGCTAGCAATAAATTTTTTTTTAATTTGTAGGTAAATATTATTTTGGTGATGCTGGTTATGGAAATAGAATCGGAATTTTGTCTCCTTATCGAAAAGTTTGATATCATTTGCAAGAGTTTAGTGATCATCCACCTGAAAATGCACAAGAATTATTCAACCTTCGTCATTCATCTTTGCGAACTACCATTGAGCAAGGGTTTGGAGTTTTAAAGAAACGCTTTCGTGTCTTAGGGGCAGAACCATTTTGGTCTTTTGAGACACAAGTGGAGGTAGTCTTAGCATGTTGTGTTCTTCACAATCATATTGTAGGGGTTGATCCTGATGATCCAATTATGGGAGATACAACTAGTGAGGTAGACTCTCAACGTATAGTCCACCAAACCCACCAAACCCGACGAGAAGCTCAAGAAGAAAGTAGAGAATAGAATGATAAACGGGATGAGATAAGTGAGGCAATGTGGACTGATTACGTTACAAATAGAAGTTAGTAGGATTGTGTATTTATATGTTGTTTTTTCATTTTTTGATGGTTTAGAACCTAAAAACATTGTGTATGTTGAACTTTATTTGGTTGTGTAGTGTGTAAGGACAACTCCTTTTGATTGTGTAATTTTGAACTTGATCGGCATTATGTTATGATTGTCATAATAGTTATGATTTATGAGATTGTCATAATGTTTATATTTATGGGTTTGTTTGATGGAATTGTATTTGTTTGGACTATTTCATTGTAGCAATGGCAAAAAATAAGGAGAATGAAGGGAAAGGAAGTCAATTTAGGTGGTCAACTCCTATGCATGTCATGTTACTAGACATTTTAGAAGATGAAGCTCTAAAAGGAAACAAGCCATCGAATACTTTTAAACCTCAGTCTTTTGCAAGAGTAGCCAAAGAGATAAGCGAAAGGTTTGAAGTAACATGCATACCTGATCATGTTTCAAATCGTCTTCGAACCATTAAAACCACCTGGAAAAAAATTCAAAGTGTTCGCAACAATAGTGGGTTTGGGTGGGACGATAATTTAAAGATGATTACGTGTGATCCAAAAACACACGACGAGTATGTGATGGTATGAAATTTATACTTTCATGGGTTATAGATGAATTATATTATCTTGTCTTGTTTATTGACATTTTGTTTTTTCTTGTAACAAGCTCATCCTACTCATGAACAATATTTGAACAAAAAAATTGAGTTCTATGATAAAATGGCTATTGTTGTTGGTAAAGAAGTGGCAACGGAAAGTTATGCTTTTTCTTGGGGTGATGAAACGCTACATAACCCTGTTGTTGAATTAGATGGTAAGTCTAATTCAGCTATAAAGGAAAAGATTACTGATTCCTCTAGTTCACATTCGAAAGGAAGGAGTCATAGAAAAAGAAGTCGTGATGCCAAAGAAGAAAGCAATTATAGCGAGATAGCTTCCCAACTTAAGGAGATTGCTATAGCTTTCAAGAATCAAGGACCTGTTGATGCCAATGAACTTTATGAAGCGGTAATGAGCACTGAAGGTTTTGCTGAAGAGATGCTTGCTTCAGCTTTCGATTATATGATTCAAGAAGAGAAGGTTGGTAGAGCTTTTATGGCTAAGGCTCCTAAACTGAGAAAGCTTTGGTTGGAGAACTATTTCACCAAAAATATGTAATATTATGGAATAATGGTTATGTATTTATGAACTATGTTTAGTATTTTGATTATGTATTAAAAATTGGATAAGTAGTGTTATGGTTATATATGTTATGGGAATGGTTATGAACTATAATTTTGGATGGTGTCCATTGTTTGTTGTTTTCATTTATTATGTTTATTTATCATATGAAAAAACTTGTATTAAGTTTCACAATGTTGTGATGGATGGGTGTTTACACTTCTAAAATAAATACCTTTTTATTTTAGGTTTTAAAAATAAATAAATAAATTCATTTTACGTCGCGCCAAACACCGTAAAATATTTTCCGGAGCATTTTCCAAAGTGCAAACAAACACCGGAAAAACAAATATTTTCCTGGAAATCATTTGCATTTACAAACATTTTACGGTGGAGTATGTTTTACGTCGAAACAAACGGAGCCTAAATATATACTAGTCGCAAACCCGTGCTATACACGGGAAAGTTAGTGAATATGATATATATGGTCATGTATGTCAACACCCACTAAAAGATATTGACAAATCATTAATGATAAAAATTAATGATCATGAATCTCCCATGACTTTTGCTTTTATAATTTCTATTTGGAGTTTTACTTTTATAATTTCTATAATTTTAGTATTAACATGTAATAGAGTTTTACTTGAACTCTATTAAATAAAAAGTTTGGATTGATTTTAGCATTAACAGGTAATAGAGTTTTAGTTAAACTCTATGAAATAATGATGTGTAAAATTTGAGTTTAAAAAATTAATAAAAAATAAATGATTATGTGAAAAATTGTGAAAGAATCAATAAAGATTTTCTTTCTCTTTTTCTTTTTTTAAAGTAACAATAGTACAATGATTTGTTACAAAGTTGGCTATTTCTTGACAAAGTTATACTTAGTTATACAACCTGCTATTTTAATTTGATAATCTACTTTGCCACACAATTACGGTGGACTTAATTAAAGAATTTATTAATCAACCAAGAGAATAATTAGTTAAATGTTTTTAAAGAATTTTATTAATCAACTTAGCAACAAAAAAATGCTAGAAAATCCAACATTCAGGACTTACTTTTTCCCCTCAACGTGAACACCATGGTCACTTAGAAAAAAATAAAAATAAAACATTAACATCATATTATTTTGTCTAAATATGAAAATTGATAATTATTAGAACGCATTTATTATTATTATTATGTTTATAAATAGAATATATTTTAGTATTAAACATTTAGGGCAAATTGCACTTTTCCCCCTTTAACTATTGAGTCATCTCAATTCTCCCCTTTATCTATAAAATCGAGCAATGTCCCCCCTTATGTATTGAAAATATGCAAATCACCCCCTACCGTTTAATTTTATGTTAAATCCAAGCCAAAATAATGGAATATTTTTATAGTATATTAATATATAATGATAGGTTTTGAAAATTATGACTAGAAATTGACAAAATACATAAAAACATTTAATTAATTTTGTTGGAATTTAACATAAAATTAGACAATGGGGGCTATTTGCATATTTTCAATATACAAAGGGCGACATTGCTCAGTTTTATAGATAAAGGGGAGAATTGAGATAGACGCAATAATTAAAGGGGGGAAAGTGCAATTTCCCCAAACATTTATTATGATTTTGTTAGTATATATGGAACAATATATTCTTTTTATATGTGTCAAGATTCTAGTGGAATGTTTACTTATATAGAATAAAATTTAAATTCAATTAAAAAATATATATTAAAATAATGAGGTGTAAAATTGTGAAACCTCAAAAGCTTTATGTGGCGCAATATTATGAAGTCAACCAAAAGTAAAAAAAGTTTCGGTTTTACAATATAGTATATATATATATATATATACTAGTCGCTAACCCGTGTAATGCATGAAAGTTTAATAAAATATTTATTTATGATATGTATTTAATTAATAAGTACTAAAAAATAAAATTTTAATTTAGATAAATTGTAAAAAATAACATACATACTTTAAACATAATTTATTTAAAGAAGATTAAACATAATTTTAGATAAAACCCATAATAATAATAATAACTAGTCGTAAACATGTGCGATACATAGGAAAATTATTGAAAATAAAATCTAAATTAATTTTGATTCCTTTTACTTTTTTGTTGAATATATATATATTTTTTTTTTTTTTGTAGTTCAAAATGTTATAGGCAAGATCGATAAAGAGACTTTACGAATCGGATTTAGAATAGATCCTACTTTTTTGTTTAAAAAAATAACTAAGAAAGTATTTACCATAGGATAATTAAAATTTAATATAATGTAATTTTTCTTTTGGCATAAGTTGAATATAGTCCAATTTTTATAAAACATGATTCATGTTTATATTTACCATATGGATCATGTTTCTATCCAAAAATAAAATAAAGGATACTTAAAATAAGAAGAAGGACAAATAAATATATGGGCACATGATTATATGATCAAACCTAAATAATTTTCATAACTCATTTCAAGCTCACATGGTTTCATTATAACAAATCCATCCATCTTTCTCCATTGCCAACAACAAAATTAAATGAAATACATAAGAAAAAAAAAAAAAAAAAAAAAAAAAAAAAAAAAAAAAAAAAAAAAAAAAAAAAAAAAAAAAAGGAACTCTAAAAATCTTGATGAAAATTGATAATTATGATTATTATTAAAAGATATTTATATTGTGTTTATATATGGAATATATATTATTATTTTTTTGATAGTTATAATAGAATTTAAACCTATGACGTCCGCTCATGACGGTTGCTCTTACCATTAGGCCAAGACATCAATTGATTTTTGGTGTAGGCGGGATTTGAACCTAGGTCCCTTACTCAACAACAAGAGACTTTACCAGTTGAGCTAACTGGAACCCACAATATATATTAGTATTAGACATTAATTATGATTGTGTTTTATATATGGAATAAAATATTCTTATATTAAAGAAAATATGATATGTCAAAATTCTAATGGAAGGTTTAATAATAGAATAAAATTTAAATTCAATTAGAAAATATATATTAAAATAATGAGGTGTAAAATTGTGAGATTTCAAAAGTTTATGTGGCACAATATGATGAGGTCAACCAAAAATAAAAAAGCTTCGGTTTTACATTATAGTTTAGATAATAATAATAATAATAATAATAAAACTATGCCAGCAATTCCTATTGCACTTAGCTTTCACCTAGTATTTTAGATAAAACCCAACAACTATTATAAATTTTCACCAAGATGAAATGCATTTAAAGGAAAATATAAAACATATAAAAACTATTGCATTGAATTGTGATTGAAGTTGTAGGTACTGTGATTTCTTACAAAAAAGTTCAATATTTAATTACTCACAGGAAAAGTTTAGTTAATGCATTGGAAGTTTGGAACATACTTAGAAAATCCGCAAATTCTTTGGTGGAAATGAAGCTACAATATTTCAAGTGCTGAACTGATTTTTACAGTTTTGCCTTTTGCAAAGTCGGAGAATTATTATTATTTTTTTTTCAATTCCTCAAAATGGATAACAAAGTAGATGTTAATGTACAAAGTTTCAAATCTCTTAAGAGGATGGAGTATATACCCAGCAACCAAACATGGGAAAAAAGAGTAGAACAATAATAATGTTTAATTGAGGATTTCATTTCTTTTTCTTTTTCCATAAACAGAGAAAACTGATAGAAAGAATAATGGTAGAGAAAATTGTTACCCGTAATAGTAAAAAAGATAAAGGGAAGTTAGCAAGTTCAATTTGAGCTTCTCTGCTAAGTGAGAGTGCACAATTTTTTTATCCTGAGGATGGTGCTAGGGCAACCATGGACTCAATGAGACTATGTTGTGTGTTGGTGGTGCTCTTAGTTGTGTGTTGGGTGGGACCATCAGCGTTGGTGTAGGGTGTTGGTGGACAAAGATGTGATTTTCTAGCAATATTCAACTTTGGGGACTCATGCTCGGACAGATGAGGCATTTTAGCAGCTTTGATAGAGGTTCATACACCCAACAGTGAAACCTTCTTCGGACACCCTTCAGGAAGGTTTTGTGATGGGTGCTAATGGTGCATGAAACGGGTGCTAATCCTTGGGCAATCATTAAAAAACTTTACAAAGGCCAAACTAAAGGTAGGATTAACTAAAACATAAGTTAGCCAGATTGGTTTATTATGTTCTCCCTTCAGAAACAATATATCAAACATATGGTTGGCATCTCACCATATGGTCTTAACTCTTAACTTATTAACCAAAAAAAAATCTTTAATTCAGAAGGTAATTAGAAAATTTCATCATAAATAAAATTGAAGCTAAGGTACTCTCAAATCGCTTAGATGAATCAATTTCATGCCTAGCTCCAGTAGAGAACACTGATCCCATGATTTTGAGTTGAAAACGCAAGTTTTATGTGTCAAGTTTTCTGCATAAAGTTTCAGAAAGACCGAGAGAGTGGGTCAGCATGCCTAGACCCTACTGTACCTTTCATAATGCTCAACTCGCATGAAGATGAGCCAACCCATTACCCATATAAGATATAAACATTGAGTACTGAAGGATTGAAGGGTAAGATATAAACATTGGGTACTGGAGGATTGAAGGGAGTAATAGTCGCAAGATTGCTATAGTGAATAATACAAAGATTTAATATGGCGTCCATGAGCAACTATAGCTTTTGGTAGATGTCCATGAGCAACTTGAGAAAAGACTGAAGAATAGTCGTGAGAGAGAGAGAGAGAGAGGGAAGGAGGATAGTCGTGTGAGAGAGAAGTTATTAAAGGAGGAATAAAAAAATAATAATGATGTGTAAAATTCTAAAGGCTTAAAATCTGATGTGTTAATATATTATAAAGTCAACAAAAAGTCAAGAAGGCTTCGGTTTATTTTAATATAAATAATAAAATATTATATATATATATATATATATATATATATATATTTGGCTGGTTACCTGCGCCTATTTTGAAGTATACTATGGCAACTTTTAAGCTGATGTAAAAAGGTAAAAAAACATATATATTTTTTTGTAATGGTGCCAAAATCATCTGATTTTCTAGCAAATTATCAACATGGATTAATAAAAGCGTGAAAATGGTGCTTTGTTTTAATCTAATTACTGAGGATAATTAATATACTTTTCTCATCAAAAGAGAAGTCGCAAAACAACTGTAGTCTTTTTTTTTTTTTTTTTTTTTTTTTTTTTTTATAAAAACTAACTAGTCTGTTGACATAATAGTTGACAACTTGGCATGCGGAAATACTTAGGTCTCGCGGCAGGAACGTCCTGTCGAAGGTGTCAAGTAATATTTATGTGTGTTTTGATAAAATATGTGACAGTTGTTGTAAAATGTGTGTAATTTGTAGTGAAGTTAAGTTTATCTCAAATATCACTAATGTTACTAAAATTCACACATTTTATTTTTACAATAATAGACACATTTATTACTATAGACACAACATTTATCACAAAACACACATATTTTATCAAAATCAACACTAATCCTATAGCGGGATCTAAGTGTGACCTCTTGACATGTGCAAAAGCTTAATTTGATCTTCTTTGTAAAAAGTGGTAAACTCCTCAGAAATGTTACTGACATCAAAAGTGAGGTGGGTTTGAAATTGAAAATGGGGTTGGGAGAGACAGAGAGGCACGGAAAGAGAGAAAAAAGAAACAAACAAAGACAAAAGCAAAAGAATAGAAAGTCTAAGCAGCAACAGCAAAGTCTTGACCACTTCCTTCCATGCAAGAATAACTCGTGATGCAACAATTTTTATAACTATTGACGTGAAAATGGGGTTGGGAGAGACAGAGAGGCACAGAAAGAGAGAAAAAGAGAAACAAACAAAGACAAAAGCAAAGAATAGAAAGTCTAAGCAGCAACAGCAAAGTCTTGACCACTTCCTTCCATGTAAGAATAACTCGTGATGCAACAATTTTTATAATATATTTTATAAATATTCACGTGGTATACTATTAACAGTAAATAATAAAGTGATGTTAGTGATGAAACCGTATGAGAATTAGTAACAACCTGTCAACTTAGCAATTATAAAAATGTTGTATCTATAAGTTTGTAACATTATTCAAGTATAACAGGCCTCCACGCAGTGGCAGAGCCATGAAATTTTTCAAGGGAGGCACCATTGAAAAAAAAAAAAAAAACTCTTCTCTAATTCCTAAGTAAACATCAATATATTTATCTGTCTTGTTGGCTTACTTGTTTGTCTCAAATATCACTAATGTTACTAAAATTCACACATTTTATTTTTACAATAATAGACACATTTATTACTATGGACACAACATTTATCACAAAACACACATATTTTATCAAAATCAACACTAATCCTATAGCGGGATCTAAGTGTGACCTCTTGGCATGTGCAAAAGCTTAATTTGATCTTCTTTGTAAAAAGTGGTAAACTCCTCAGAAATGTTACTGACATCAAAAGTGAGGTGGGGTTGAAATTGAAAATGGGGTTGGGAGAGACAGAGAGGCACGGAAAGAGAGAAAAAAGAAACAAACAAAGACAAAAGCAAAAGAATAGAAAGTCTAAGCAGCAACAGCAAAGTCTTGACCACTTCCTTCCATGTAAGAATAACTCGTGATGCAACAATTTTTATAATATATTTTATAAATATTGATGTGAAAATGGGGTTGGGAGAGAAAGAGAGGCACAGAAAGAGAGAAAAAGAGAAACAAACAAAGACAAAAGCAAAGAATAGAAAGTCTAAGCAGCAACAGCAAAGTCTTGACCACTTCCTTCCATGTAAGAATAACTCATGATGCAACAATTTTTATAATATATTTTATAAATATTCACGTGGTATACTATTAATAGTAAATAATAAAGTGATGTTAGTGATGAAACCGTATGAGAATTAGTAACAACCTGTCAACTTAGCAATTATAAAAATGTTGTATCTATAAGTTTGTAACATTATTCAAGTATAACAGGCCTCCACGCAGTGGCAGAGCCATGAAATTTTTCAAGGGAGGCACCATTGAAAAAAAAAAAAAAAAACTCTTCTCTAATTCCTAAGTAAACATCAATATATTTATCTGTCTTGATGGCTTACTTGTTTATCTCAAATATCACTAATGTTACTAAAATTCACACATTTTATTTTTACAATAATAGACACATTTATTACTATAGACACAACATTTATCACAAAACACACATATTTTATCAAAATCAACACTAATCCTATAGCGGGATCTAAGTGTGTTCTCTTGGCATGTACAAAAGCTTAATTTGATCTTCTTTGTAAAAAGTGGTAAACTCCTCATAAATGTTACTGACATCAAAAGTGAGGTGGGGTTGAAATTGAAAATGGGGTTGGGAGAGACAGAGAGGCATGGAAAGAGAGAAAAAAGAAACAAACAAAGACAAAAGCAAAAGAATAGAAAGTCTAAGCAGCAACAGCAAAGTCTTGACCACTTCCTTCCATGAAAGAATAACTCGTGATGCAACAATTTTTATAAATATTGACGTGAAAATGGGGTTGGGAGAGACAGAGAAGCACATAAAGAGAGAAAAAGAGAAACAAACAAAGACAAAAGCAAAGAATAGAAAGTCTAAGCGGCAACAGCAAAGTCTTGACCACTTCCTTCCATGTAAGAATAACTCGTGATGCAACAATTTTTATAATATATTTTATAAATATTCACGTGGTATACTATTAATAGTAAATAATAAAGTGATGTTAGTGATGAAACCGTATGAGAATTAGTAACAACCTGTCAACTTAGCAATTATAAAAATGTTGTATCTATAAGTTTGTAACATTATTCAAGTATAACAGGCCTCCACGCAGTGGCAGAGCCATGAAATTTTTCAAGGGAGGCACCATTGAAAAAAAAAAAAAAACTCTTCTCTAATTCCTAAGTAAACATCAATATATTTATCTGTCTTGTTGGCTTACTTGTGAGATAACATACTAAACAATACTAACATCTTTGAGCTTTTCTGAGGGGTTTAACATCTAAAGTTTTAGCAATTGAGATAGAAGATTGAGCATTAGTCTCCCAACCTTGCACATTTTTCTCTTAAAATATGCGTCATCCCAATTTTGAACATTTCCTTTTAAAATATGCATCAATTGTGAATAGTTTCTTATAAATTACTCAAAACTTAAATATTCAGTGTACACTATATAACTTATACACAATTATTTTATTTTTATTTTTTCTGGTAATATACACACTTAACTTAATATACAAACATTTACTCAAAAAGATACATAAATTTTGTACAAACAAAAATGCTTTTCATTAAAAAAGAAAAAATAGCAACTTGAAAAGCTAGAAGGAGCCACGGGGCATTGCTATGTGCTTTTGCCCATTGTGAAAAATTCCCCACTGCTCTCTCTCGTAAGAGTTTAGACCGTGTTTAACTCCTTGTGTGGCTGATCATCCTCTCGGACCAACCACTTATGCGCAAATAGTCATATTAAATAGAAATTGTCAATGAGATTCTAAAATAAGCAGAATTGAAAAGACCCCATAGGAATGTTGCCCCACTGGCTTCGCCAGTGCCTCCAGGGTAGATCTTTGAATTTCTTCTTTTCTGGCCTTACCTATGACTACTTGACAATAAAACTTGAGATTACGAATCAATTTGGGTGACCAATCTGCCCCAATATGTTGTCCATCCTTTTCTTAATTGTCTTTTTAGCTAAACTTTTCTTAATTGTCAATCATTGGACATTGCTAACACTAGTGAATCACGGAGTCACGGTCCTAGTTTTTTGCTAAACGTGAAAATAAATACGCATTTTACTGTTAATAACAAATAATGTGAGTAAAGTAAGCCACTTCTGACGGCTTTCGGTGATTTCTTTTGATTGTAATAAAGCTTTAAGATCTCTTTCTATGCCTGATTATCAACAAAAAAAAAAAAAAAAAGATCTCTTTCTATTCCATTAACATATTCAATTAAAGGACTCATCCTATCCAGCGAAAAAATTAAAAATTAAAAAAATTCAAGGACTCATTCACTATCAATACTTGAAATCTATATCTATATACTTTTTGACTTTTGGTTGACCTCATCATGTTGCGCTACATAAGCTTTTGAAATCTCACAATTTTACACCTCATTATTTTAATATATATTTTCTAATTGAATTTAAATTTTATTCTATTATTAAACCTTCCATTAGAATTTTGACACATCATATTTTCTTTAATATAAAATATATTATTCCATATATAAAATACAATCATAATTAATGTCTAATACTAACATATATTCCATATATAAACACAATATAAATATCTTTTAATAATAATCATAATTATCAATTTTCATCAAGATTTTTAGAGTTTTTTTTTTTTTTCTTATGTATTTCATTTAATTTTGTTGCTGGCAATGGAGAAAGATGGATGGATTTGTTATAATAAAACCATGTGAGCTTGAAATGAGTTATGAAAAATTATTTAGGTTTGATCATATAATCATGTGTCCATGTATTTATTTGTCCTTCTTCTTATTTTAAGTATCATTTATTTTATTTTTGGATAGAAACATGATCCATATGGTAAATATAAACATGAATCGTGTTTTATAAAAATTGGACTATATTCAACTTATGCCAAAAGAAAAATTACATTATATTAAATTTTAATTATCATATGATAAATACTTTATTAGTTATTTTTTTAAACCAAAAAGTAGGATCTATCCTAAATCCGATTCGTAAAGTCTCTTTATCAATCTTGCCTACAACATTTTGAACTACAATATATATATATATATTCAACAAAAAAAGTAAAAGGAATCAAAATTAATTTAGATTTTATTTTCAATAATTTTCCTGTGCATCGCACTGGTTTACGACTAGTTATAAATTAAAGTAGAAGACGTTGTCATTTATCTACCACGTGGTATCTAAGGCAACGTCTTCTGCTTGTCATGTGTGTCAGTTTATTAAAAAAAAAAAATTACATCATTAATAAATTAAATACCCACTACCCCATAATAAAAATAACACCATTAATAAATTAAATACCACTACCCCATAATAAAAACTACACCATTAATAAATTAAATACCCACTACCCAATTATATAATTAAAGCCAAATATGTTAAACACAATATATGTTATTTCAAATATGCATTTAAATTACAACTTGGGCATTTGTCCTAATGGTCATTCATCTCTTCAAAAAGTCTCACCCTTCTATGAGGGCGAGGGTGTGGGTTCAATCCATATGTAAATTTTTTTTTTTTTTTTTTGGTAGAGGGAATAGCATCTTAACATTTTTTTTTTCCATGTGTTAAATTTTCCTAAGATACGTGTTACGATGACATTGTCATTTTTATCTACGTGGACCAATTTGTTATATGATGGACTTCTAAGATCACAAATATTGTTTATGTGATTATTAATAAGTGATAAATTGCCCAAAAAAAAAGATGAAAAGAGAAACAAAAGAAAGTAAAAAAAGGTAAAGATGAGATAAATATGTGACAAATTGTATTATTTATTTGTATTATCAAAGTGTTGTAAGTTAAACAAAAATGAGAAACCTCTCAACATTTAGAATCCCTATATGAAACAATTGAGGTTCACCAAAGTGATTGAAATTCATAAACGATATGAAGTGAGTTTTTTTTTTTTTGCTAAGTCAATACAACCCCGGGATATAAACCCCCATTGACTTTATGTTCAATATCCCCATTTGATGAAATATAATAAAAATCAGTATAATACATTTGATGAGATATAATAAAAATGATCATTTATATTTTTAAGCGCAAAGAAAAATTATTTACATTTTCTATTTTACACTTCTTTTTTTAATTTTTTTTTTCTTTTTTCATTATTATTAGTATTTCTTCCTTCTTCTTAGTTTAGTTGATTTGTTAGGAACATATTTATAGAAAAACAATGAAAAAGAGCCGCACATTATGCGGGTTATAGTCTAGTTATATATTGATTTCAAAATTAGTGGCAGAAGCTTGGATCTTGCGCGTGGAACAAAGTTAAAATCTAAAATTTTCTTGGGTTGGTGAAAAGCAAGATTCACTTCAACTTAATAAAAATTGTCTAGATACCAAACATTCTCAATCCTGACTCAGTCCATCTCCCATTTTCAGTTTGTAAGTCTTTGGGATATTATTTATTATAAGGTCCTCATAAAAATTATAGTAAAACCGTCAAAACCTTTTTTTAGATCAATTAATTCATCTGTGCCAAGCGGGGTTTGTACTAGGGAGTTGAACCTCAAATAATTTCATTTTAGTCAAATATATTTTGCATATGATGGACTTCTAAGATCACAAATATTGTTTATGTGATTATTAATAAGTGATAAATTACCCAAAAAAAGATGAAAAGAGAAACAAAAGTAAAGTTGAGATAAATATGTGACAAGTTGTATTATTTATTTGTACTATCAAAGTATTGTAAGTTAAACAAAAATGAGAAACCTCTCAACATTTAGAATCCCTATATGAAACAATTGAGGTTCACCAAAGTAATTGAAATTCATAAACGATGTGAAGTGAGTCTTTTTTTTTTTTGCTAAGTCAATACAACCCCGGGATATGCCCCATTGACTTTATGTTCAATATCCCCATTTGATGAAATATAATAAAAATCAGTATAATACATTTGATGAGATATAATAAAAATGATCATTTCTATTTTTAAACGCAAAAAAAAAAAATTATTTACATTTTCTATTTTACACTTTTTTTTTTTAATTTTTTTTCTTTTTCATTATTATTATTATTTCTTCCTTCTTCTTAGTTTAGTTGATTTGTTAGGAACATATTTATAGAAAAACAATGAAAAAGAGCCGCGCATTATGCAGGTTATAGTCTAATTATATGTTGATTTCAAAATTAGTGGCAGAAGCTTGGATCTCGCGCGTGGAACAAAGTTAAAATCTAAAATTTTCTTGGGTTGGTGAAAAGCAAGATTCACTTCAACTTAATAAAAATTGTCTAGATACCAAACATTCTCAATCCTGACTCAGTCCATCTCCCATTTTCAGTTTGTAAGTCTTTGGAATATTATTTATTATAAGGTCCTCATAAAAATTATAGTAAAGCCGTCAAAACCTTTTTTTAGATCAATTAATTCATCCGTGCCAAGTGGGGTTTGTACTAGGGAGTCGAACCTCAAATAATTTCATTTTAGTCAAATATATTTTGCATATGATAAAACTAAAGAGAAGTCATCATGGGTTCTAAATCATTAAAATTGACCTCAATAAAGCCTATGTAAACTAGAATGTGTTATAAAATAGCAAGAGTAATAGCAAGAGAAATGAAGAAGAGAAAAAAAGAGAAACTCTTTTGAGAATTTTCTTATAAGGTGGTCATCCAATACAAGAGGGAATTTACTTATAGAATTCAATGTTTTCTTCTATCTTCTTACAAAACTAAAACCACATATATATAGTGATTAGATGATAGGAGTGGTTAAAAAATTGATAGAAGTGGTTGAGCAATATGATAGGAGTGGTTGAGCACATTGATAGGAGTGGTTGAGCACATGTGGATGAGCACATGCATGTGCCAAGCCATTTGATATACAACACTCCCCCTTGGATGACCACTCACTAAGAATATGTTTCGTTAAAATCTTGCCAAGGAAAAACCCAATGGGATAAAAACCAGTGGCGAAGGAAAAAGAGTACAGTATTCTTGTGAACCTTTAAGTGCCTTTGGATTGCCTCATTAAAACCTTGCAAAGGAAAACCCAGTGGGAAAAAAACTTTAGCGAAGGAAAAAGAGTACAATCAACACATATCCTTCAGAATACTTACTCCCCTTCATGAGTGCATAGATCTTCAATTGTCAATGAAAAAATCCTTATGTCGACGCATGCCAATATTATGAACAATCTTCTGGAATGTCTGAGTTGTCACTTGATCGTATCTACTTGACATCAATATCACAGCTCTTCTGGAGCTTATGTGTATAAAAGAATTTTTGGTGAGATGTGTTTGCTTCATGAATTGCTATATCTTTGTTCACTTGATAAATCTTCATGCAATAGCAATGTTGTCACAAGTGAATAGTATTCTATTTCTGATCGTCATTGTTATGGATTAGAAAGATATCATGCATCTGTATTTCCCATTAACTGTGGATTTGATTTATAAGTTCAAGTGCAATTTGCAAAATACATCAGAGTATCAATTGCACTAATATATGGTACTTCAAGACCAAGAATTTCTTCATCTTCTTCTTGAGGGCGAAAATGGTCCTTATTAACATCAAGTGACCAATCAACCATTAGAGTATTCAAATGATAAGTTTTATTTATATGAAAGTGCTTCAGGATTTCAACTGTTTATATTGACTGGTGAACAAGAATTCCATTTGTAAAGTGTTCAACTTACAAGTCAAGACAAAATTTTTGTTTTACACAGATTTTTCACCTCAAGCTCATTCTTTAAATGATTGGTGGTTTTGTGAACTCTTCAGGAGTTACCACAACATATACCGCAATAGTAGCAAATCGGGATTCTCATTTCTTAATGCATGGACAAATATGGATTCTTCTTAAATCCTTCTTTAAATAAATATTCGCTAAGACAATTGTATCACATGCATCCAGATTGTTTTAAACCATATAAGAATTTTTGTTACTTGGTAGAGTATATCTTTCAGGGATTATATGCTTCAGGCATTCCATATCCTTTAGGAATCATATGCTTTAGGCATTCTATATCCTTCAGGGATTATATGCTTCAGGCATTCCATATCCTTTAGGGATTTTAAATTATATGCTTCATGAATCTTTGTTACTTGGTAGAATATATCCTTCAGGGATTATATGCTTCAGGCATTTCATATCCTTCAGGGACGTTCAATAATTCGTATAGATATGCGCATATCCAATCTTTCTGTAACTACCAAGTTAATCAAAATTCTGAATAAAATTGTTACCCAAATATCAACCTAAGAGGGGGGGTGATTTAGGTTGAGGCAAACTTTTTCGATTTAAATGCGGAATTAAAAACTATCTTCAAATAGCAAATGTTTGATCACAATTCAATTGCAATATAGATATGATATGAAATCAAGCACAAGTATATATAAGCAATTAAATATGTAAGAGATAGAGAGAGAGAAAATCAAACACGATGATTGTTATCGAGGTTCGGCTTCCCTACTTACGTCCCTGCCTCAAGAACACTTCTTGAGGATTCCCAAATCCACTATTTGACAATCTTCTTTCGGGTGAAGATCAAAACCGTTACAAATCTTCCTTACACGGTGAAGAGTAACCACCGAGTGAAAAATCCTTTTCACTCCTTACGATTTATACCAAAACCCTAACAAAACACTCACAAGTTTCAACAAAGGATTTGTTGTACAAAATAAGACTCTCTCAAAGAGTAGTTGTACACAATATGCTCACTCTAATAGTATATCAAAGATTTGATCAATATGGCTTAATAAGTATTTAGAGGAATTTGATTTTCAATCAAGGATTTTGAATGATATGAAAATATAAGCTTGAGAAAGGATGGATTGATGTAAAAGATATTTTCTTTTCTTTCTCTGATTTCTCTTGTATTGCTCTATATGCTCTGTATTTAGAAATGAAGAAAGAGTAATATTTATAGCCGTAATTGATTTCTTCCGTTACTCATGGCTGTCTTGCATTTGTTTTAAATTTCAATCAATCAAGCCATTATCTTTGACTATGAGAATATTTTTTTTGAAAGCTTTTCTATTTCAAAGATTTTTAGCCGTGATAGATTTCATTGTTGTCTTGCATATTTGAATTTCAATCAATCAAGCCATTATCTTTGACTATGTGAATATTTTTTGAAAGCTTTTCTGTTTCAAAGATTTTTAGCCGTGATAGATTTCATTATTGTCTTGCATATTTGAATCTTAATCAATCAAGCTGTTTTATTTGACTCTGTTAAGATTTTGAAAGCTTTTCAATTTTAGAAGTTTTTCAGTGTAAGATATTTCTTTGTGTTTACATTGGATATTTTTAAATATCAATCATTCTAGTCATTAATATTGACTTTGTCAATATTTTGAAAAAATTTTATATTTCAAAAATTTTTCAGCCGTAAGAGATTTCTTTGTTGTCACATTGGATATTTTTAAATATCAATCAATCTAGCCATTAATATTGACTTTGTCAATGTTTTGAAAACAATTTTCTGTTTTAAAAATTTTTCAACCATAAGAGATTTCTTTGTGTTCTTCACATGGCTATCTTTAAATATCAAAAATATCTAGCCATTAATATTGACTTTGTCAATATTTTGAAAACTTTTCTGCTTCAAAAATTTTTCAGCTGTAATTGATTTATTTGTGTGCTTCACATGGCTATCTTGCATTTCTTTTGAATTGCAATCAATCTAGCCGTTATTTTTTAAAATCAATTTAAGTTAGTTTTAAAGTTGAGCCTTAAAGATCAAATCTTAATAAACTTTACAAAACCTAACTCTTACTTCTCATATGTCTCGGAACATGATTCTTGAGCTTTGATTTCTTTGTCTTGAGACTTGATGACTTTGTTCTTCAGTGAATTGCAATTTGTCGACTTTGCATTTGCTTGATATTTGAATTGGCCATGTTGGTCCAATTAAATCAATAGTCAACATTATGCTTTAAACATAAATCGTTAGTTCATATGAAAATATCATTTATGAATAACTTAAAATTATGGTTATCATCAAAACTACATGAATGTCCTTGGATTAATTAGCTGAGTAATAGGTATTGAAATCTTGACGCTAACAAAATTGTATCCATTACAGGAGCATAAATTTCTTTATAATTATATTAGATTTCTGCAAGAAATCTTATTACATAAGTCGTACTTTGTACTTCATAGTACAAATACCCACATGTATTTAAACAAGTATTACACCATTTGGTGTATGGACTACAGGTCCAAATATTTCATATTTTACTCATGAGTTTAGCTCTATTTGAATTCCACATTGGCCAATCATTTCTACGTCGACATTTTTCGACGGTTTGTGGTTCAAATTCACAATCATTACTTTTGGTAATATTAAGAGCAAATATATTGTTGACAACAAGTTTATTTCTATCCTATATATTTCCTATTTAAATAATATATCGAGATCTTGAAATTTCAAGTACCATTTTTCTCTTCAGGAGATTCCACTTTAGGGGATAACTCTTCAAGAGTTTTCTCTTTTGGAGGTTTATTTTCAGGAGATATTATGCATAATTTTGGATAGATTAATTATCTTATTGCCTGTTTCATGGGTATAGCCTTTTCATGGGTTACGACTTGTTTTTCTCTTCCTGAGATTTCTTTCTTTAGCACCGATAAGTCTTCCACGCTTCAAGCGTGCTTTCAATTCATTTGTTGCTACATTAATTAATTTTCCTTCAGGGACTTTAATTCGTTCTGGAGTATTAGCAGCTAATCTCTTACTATTAGTGAATACATCCGATAATTGGTTTGCAATACCTTGCAAATGAATAATCCTCTAAACTTACAGTTCATATTGTTTTGTACGAGGATCAAAGTGAGATAACGTCGAATCATTCCATATGATCTCTCGTCATGCTTCTGGCATCGACTTTTCTCCCCCTAATTGTGGGAAGACTGTTTCATTAAAGTGACAATTTTCAAAAACGTGCTTTAAAAACATTACCAGTTAGAGGTTCAAGATATCTAATGATGGATGAAGAATCAAAACCAATATAAATTCCAAGTCTACGTTGAGGACCCATTTTAGTGTGTTATGAAGGTGCAATAGGAACATATACGACACAACCAAAAATGCGAAAATAAAAAATACTTGGTAGTTTGACCAAGGACAAGTTGCAATGGTGAGTATTTATGGTAAGCAGTTGGTCTGATGCGGGCTAATAATGCAGCATGTAATATAGCATGTCACCAAGCAGAAACAAGTAATTTTGTTTTCATAAATAAATGACGAGCAATCATTTGAAGTCCTTTAATAAATGATTCTGCTAAATCATTTTGGGTATATGTATGAGCTACAAGATATTCTACATCAATTCCAATTGACATGCAATAATCATTAAATGCTTGAAAAGTATATTCTGCTGCATTATCTAAACGAATTTTCTTAATTGGAAAATCAAGAAATTGTGTACGCAACCTAATTATTTGAGCATGGAGTAGTAAATACAACATTCCTAGTTGAAAGTAGACAAGCATGTGACCATCTAGTTGATGCATCAATTAAAACCATAAAATACCTGAATGGTCCACATGATGGGTGTATAGATCCATAAATATCATCTTTAATTCTTTCTAAGAAAGATGGAGATTCAAAAACAACTTTTTTTTTGAAAAAGATGGTCTAGTAATAAATTTACTTTGAGAGTAGTTACTACATAAATAGTCACTTGGTAAAAGAATCTTCTGGTTCTTTAATGGATGTGAAAGTTCTCAATGATTCGACGCATCATTATAGATCCCGGATGTTCAAGACAATCATGCTAAAGCATGAAAATCTTTAGGTCAGAGCACTTCTGATGCACTACCACCTAGAAGAAAAAACAAGCAGTTTTTCTAGTATGAGCTTTTGGCCTGAAACTATTGAAATGATATAAAGATATTCTTTACTGCCTTCATTGTTAGTTTCAATTATGATAACTATCATAACGTATATCTTTAAAGCTGAGTAAATTTCTTCTAGATTTACAAAGCATTATCAAGATGGATTATTATCCCCTTTGGTAACATAAAGTTTGCTCTTCCGGAGCCTTCAATTTATTTTATTTTTTAATGATTGTGTGTGATGTTGCATTGTTTGCTTGACATAAATCTCCACACATCATTTTGGAATTTCTATCAATTTGTAAGACCCAATCTTCTTCATATATTAAACTTCATTCTTTAATAAAAATATAGTACAATACCACACTATTTATAATAATACAAAGTGATGAGTTCATTGACTATGAATAAATTCCATTAATATCCTGAGAAATCAGAATCATCAAAATGAGTAATGTTTTCTCCATTTGGGGAATCAAAATAATTCAAGAGATCTTCTGAATCACTATAATAGGGATCTTCTGGATCACTATGATTTTCATGTTTTAACGGATCTTCTAGATCACCATGATTTTCATGTTTCAATGGATCTTCTGGATCATGTTTCAAGGGATCTTCTTGATCACCATAATTTTCATGTATCAATGGATCTTCTGGATCATATTTCCAGGGATC
This sequence comes from Fagus sylvatica, assembly GCA_907173295.1. NCBI lineage: Eukaryota > Viridiplantae > Streptophyta > Magnoliopsida > Fagales > Fagaceae > Fagus > Fagus sylvatica. Next base: position 29,200,815 of record OU015770.1, read on the forward strand.
ATCTAGATCACTGTTGACACCCCATTTTGCAACCATTAATTTTACTTTTTTACACTTTAGTGCATAAAGGGTAAAATGGTAATTTCACAAGCTTAAAAATTCAAAGTTGGTCCATAAATTTAAAATCATATTTTAAGTGATCAAAATTGAATTAAGAATAAGAGTGCATTTTTCAGATTGGAAATTGGATAAAAAACCAAGTTTTTATTAAAGAAATGAATTTGATTGGTTGAGATGATATTTACCATAAGCTCACATGCATAGGATTACTTGTTAATTAATTTGATTGGTCCTCTAAAGGATTAAATTAAAATCAATTGATAAATAATTCCTATTGGTATAGAACACCTTAAAATGGTAAGTATTCATGCACAAGATTTTCATCAAAGGATAATTCTTAAATTGATTTATTTTTAACTAATAGGATAATTATTTTGACCAATAATTATCATATTAATTATTAATAAATTGATTAGAATTACAAAATCTCAAATTCAGCCAAATAAGGACTTCTAAATCCACTAGAAGTTGACCAAATGTGAAAAAACCCGGAATTATCCAAAGCCCAATTGGGATTTGGATTCCAGCCCGTACACTGGTCAGTATTTTGATCATAAATTTTGACTCAATTATCCGATTGAGTTGATTCCAATTGAGATAGAAAGCTGACATGATGGGCTACAAATATGTCTCTAATGACCATCTACAAATTCGAATGTTTAAAGGGTCAAAAAGGGCCTACAATTAGAGCCTAAAAATCAGCCAGAATTTTGGGATTTTCATGAAGTATATCCAATTTCCAAAACCCTAATGCACTCCCATGAGGTCCAAAACGTGGGTAGGTTCATTTTTGGGCTGCCATATAAATAGAAAATGATACTCATTTTAAAGGAGGTTGGAATTTTCATTGTTGAGGATCCCAAACAAAATTCAAAAGAATATTTGTGAGGGATTAGGGTTTAAATAAGAATACAAGCTATTCTTATAACCCAAGAAATTATAAGAGGCCACCTCTTCTAATTTGGATTCCAATCTTTGAATTCCATTTCTTTAATCTCTTTTAATCAATTTAACAGTTTTCCCTCAAGAATCAATTTTTCAGGTTGGATTCAAATGAATCAAATCAAGGAGCTCCCTCCCCAACACATGCAGGTACTCCTTTTCCTTGTTGTTTTGATTATCCATTTGATAAAATATGATTGTGTAATTAGTTGTATATTTTTTAGGATAGTTTTGTTTCTAATTCTTTTGTTTATATGGAATTTATTTGATTAAAGTTTTATGACTTAGGAGCATGTTAGGATGAAAAGTATAGTTTTGAAATGCTAAAAACAATGGAGGAATTGATTTTCATGAGATTCAGTAACTAAACCCTTGGATTAAAGTCGATTGGGTCTTAGGTTTTTACCTGGGCACCGATCGGGTCCCAATTTTTACCTGGGTACCAAATGGGCCAACTTGAGTACCGATTGGTACTAGGAGAGGCCCGATTGGTTGCATCTAAGAACCGATCTTGGTTTTATGAGGATTTATGTTGTCTGGTATAAAAATTATTTCCATATCGATTCTTCCATGTTTGTTTCTGATTGATCTTGATCTTAACATGTTATGTTTGGTTGTCTAAATATGTGTTTAAGAATGTTCCATGAATATTTTCAATTACTAGGTGGTTAATCACTATTATTCATCTTATTTTGCATGTACTATATATGGTGTCAAATCAATGCGAGTCTGGTTTGTATGCATCGAGTTGTGAACTATAGATTAAGGGTCCTTAAGAGACTGATTTAGGTCAGGTTGTGTGGGTGCTTAATACCTTCCCACTCAATCCCCTAGCCCCCGAACCCTAATCTTAGGGGAAGTTAGATTAGTTCATGTATCCTTTTACTTTTATTTTCTAGCTTGTATTTAGGACACAAAGTTTTGTAATTTTATTTTTCCTTAGATTGTATCTAGGGCAAAATCATGTAATTTGTTTATTCCCCAAAACATTGTATTATTTATTTCATCAATATATAAAATATTGTACTTTTTTCTTAGCTTTTTGTTATAAAAGTTAGGTGGCGACTCCATTGTAAATTCCCCTAAACATTAGGAGGGAAAACAGTGAAAGTCTCCATTTTGAGAGTCATGTTTAGGCCTTTACATTGGGTTAAAAGTCGTGGTTCTCACAGTGGCGACTCCATTGGGGACTTAGAGGGATAAACTCTAGAGTAGGATTCTTAGTCTATAGTTCACAAATTGTTTGCATTGTTTGTTACTCGCTTTGATAATTGTCATTTTGTATGTCACGCACTGCACGTGTGATTTTGCATTGTGTGTTGGTTAACCCGGAAGCCACGGTAGTAGTAGCCTTGGATCACGGTCCCCCTTGGATGCGGGTACCCTTTGCCAACCTACCACCCCATGAATACGTACTCTCGACCCTCTCGAGCAAGTATATAGTGGTGAAATATACTGTGAGCCTTTGATGCCCCTCGCATGCATTGGATGGTATGTTGAGCCCAAGTAATGGAGAACCTTTTTAGCCTACCCTCTACCTCATGTAAAAGCCCATTTAGATCTTTCCTCTAGGATGGCCCAACCCGATAAAGCGTGCATTCATGATTGCTTTCGTTTGAACCTAGGCCCAAGTCCAACGCTTGAAGCCTTGTTTGCTCTTGTTTGAACCTAAGCCCAAGTCCAATGCTTGAGGCCCACTTGGATGTTGTTTGAACCCAGGCTCAAGTCCAATGCTTGAAGCCCATATGAACTTAAGAGAATTAAATCCATCATTGAAGTGAATCAAAGGCCTAAAAGAGAAAAGTTTCTTAACCAATCACTTTTTGAAGGCAAAAATCAATCAAGTCCAAAGTTTCAGGACCACATGGCTTTAAAGAGATTAAAAGTCACATGATTCTAAGAAAATTCAAAGCCCAAATTCAAAAATTAGAATCCATCTAGTCATGTTGAAAAGAAAAGCCCAAGTCCTATACTTGAGGCCACTTGGTCATTTAAAAAAAAAAAGAGCCTAATTCCTGTACTTGAGGCCCACTTGGTCATTTTAAAAAGAAAGAGTTCAAATTCCACCCTTGGGCTTATGCTTAAAGAATGGTTTAGGAATCCAAAATAACATGAAGTGAAAGTCCAAGTCCAAAGCGTGGGCCCATTTTTTGAGAAAAGGATACCTAACCCAACAAGACATTGATTGGATCAAAGGTCCAAACCCAAGGCTTAGTACCAACATCACTTTGCTTGAATTGAAGCCTAAGCTCAAGGCTTGAGGCTCACATGACTTTCCTTGAACTAAAGTCTGACCTTGCACAAATCAAGGCCCAAGCCCAAGGGTTAAGATTCACATCACTTTGCTTAAATTGAGTTTGAGCCCAAGGTTTAAAGCTCACCTAATTTTTCTTGAATGAGTTGAAGTCCAAACCCAAGGCTTAAAGTTCACATGACCTTTGTTTTTGAATCAAAGCCTAAGTTCAAATCTTGAGACTCTCATGACTTTGTTGGAATCAAGACCTAAGTCCCATGTTTGAGACCCAAATGACTTTAATAAATTCAAAACCCAAGTCCAACGCTTGGAACCCATTCAGTCATTTTGAAAAACAAAAAGGCCCAAGCCCAAAAACTTAAGGCGCATATGGTTCCTTTCTTGAATGAAAGTCTAAGCCCAATGCTTGACTTTCACATGATCCTATTGGATTAAAGCCCATAGTCTAATGATCGAAGCCTTCATGATTTTGTTTGGACCTAAATGAATGAAAGCTCAAATCCAATGGTCCACGCATGAGATTTTATGATGAATGTCTAAGTCTGAAACTCACAGTCCATTGACTTAATGAGTCTAAGTGTATACAATGTTAAGGTTCAAATCATGTACAAAATTGACAAATGGATTCACTTCACAAGAAAAGTCAAAAGCCCAACATCATTGCTCCAAGGCCCACAAGAATCAAATTTAATTGTCGAAGGATCAATTCGAAGAAAGCCCAGCCCAGTTTGTTCATCATCAGATTTCTCAATAGACCAAGATGACTCCAACAATGCCATGGAGAACTCAAGGGACCGATCATGCCATCGGAGACCTCATTGACCAAAAAACCATTGCTCCATCCTCACTAGGTGGCTAATTCAACTCCTCTTGAGCCAAGTGATCACTCCACAAGCTCCCAAGCCAAGATCTCATCCATGGGGTTTTTCTATCTTTCTTTTGTTTAAGTTCATTATGTTTACTCATTTGAGTTCTTAGAAACATGTTGCTTAGGTTTTGATTGTAAACTCATCATAGGAATGTTTGTTTGAATTTATTGTTTACATTTTTCACTTCAAGCAAAAAAAATCAAAATCAAAATCAAAAAATCAAAAAGCCAAAAAGCCAAAAAAAAAAAAAAAATCTCTCTATCCAACTAAGGGCATGGGCCCTTAAGTTGCCTTCAATGAAGAGTCCTAAACTAGGGGCATGGGCCCCTAATGACTCCCAATCTCCTCAAGGCCCAAAGCCTAAGAGTCTATCTATTCATCCAATACTTAATGGTCATGATCTCCAACCACTGCTGGTTTTCAAAATGTGCATATTCAAAAAGAATAAAAGATTGTGGATTGTTTTTCAAAAGAAGGTGTTCTTTCAAGATCAAGAATCGCTCTTCTTCTAGAGTGAGTAAAATTCAAAATTTTCAAAACGCATTTTCAAATTGTGCATAAGGAAATATCTTTGATAAAATCTTTTTGCAAATCATGAGATTCCATAGCCTTACCGATCAATTTGCATAAAGAAGGGATTAACTTCATTTAATTCATGTAAGGATCTTTGCTCACAATTTAGAACAAAAGGGAAAGAGATCCTAAATGCAATCAAGGGAAAAATCACATGTCATTTGATTAAATTGCAAAATCTTGTTTTGAGAAATTTTGATGTCACAACAACGGGTTGTTACTTCTTTTTACTCTAAGAGAAGTCTATCAAGAGAGGTCATATCTTTGTGCCGATAAACTAGCATTACTAGGGATTGGAGGCCATCTTTGGCTAGACCACATCATCCCAGAATTAACCTGTCACAAATTAATCCATTGCTAGCCCATTTGAGCCTATACAGTTAGCCTTTTTTTTCAAGAACCAATAATAAAAACTTGAACCCAAGGGTGGGAAAAAACAAGTGTGCACATACTCAAAACTCATTTTGGGGAGGAGTCAAACCCAATGCTCGTCTGAAAAAGAGCCAACAAAGGAGGTACAAGTGTACCAAAAGTTTGGAAAGAAAGTGTGGTGATTAGAGGCAAGTTCAAGACCCACCTTGAAGAAAGGTCGAATTTGAAATCGAATTCTCACCAACTATGAGAGATTCATGTTAAGCTCACATGAGAGTCCAACAAGCTAAATCCGAGAAGGAGTGACATAAGGGTATGACAAAGAAAATAATTGTGAAAGAAAAGTTCAAAAAAGAAAAAGAGAGACCCGCTAGGTTGAAAACCTAGCAGGGCAACCTAGGCAAAAAATAGGGTAACCCAGTAGGTTGGAAACCCAAAAGGGTGGCCTAGGTAAAAGTTAAGGTTTCATTAAAAAAAAACTCAAAGAAGAGATTGAAAGCTTGAAGAGAGAAAGGAAGATGAAATTCCCTCAAAACCAAAAATGAGTGTCCATCAAAGTTGAAGAGCTAAATAAGAGAATTGAACAAAAAAAATTAGTTCACACAAAGGAACAGCTTGAATGAAATAAAGAGAGACAAATGAGAAGAGCCTTTCAAGAAGCAGATTCAAAAGAAAGCACTGATAAAAAGGGAGAAAGCTCCTCCAATGTGTGAGTTTTAAGTAATGCACACTTAGGGAAATTATTCAAAATGAGATTTTGAGCCTTTTATATATCCTTCATTTCAAATACCTAAACCCGGCCTACATTACAACCTATGAATAAAGACCTCTTTGAAGTCTTGATAGTTTTTAGGCACAACTCTTGTGATAATTTCTCTTAGATTGAAAAGAAAGAAAGCCCGAGGTAGTCGAGCGTTACTGGCAAAAGATCTTAAAAAGGAAAATCCTCAAATTAGGGGCACTCCCCTTATTTGCTCTCAAACAAAAATTCTCAAGCTAGGGGCACTCCCCTTGTTTGTCATCAAATAAAAATGACTTCCCAAATTAAGGGCACTCCCTTGTTTGTCATCAAATAAAAATGACTTCCCAAATTAAGGGCACTCCCTTTATTTGTCCTCAGATAAAAATTCTCAAACTAGGGACACTCCCCTTGTTTGCTTTCAAATAGGAAAAATTCTCAAATTAAGGGCATTCCCCTTATTTAATCTCAAATGAAAAGAATACATAAATCAGAAGCATCCCCTTTGTTTGCTCTCAGTGAATACCCTCAATTCTTCAAGCACTATCATGCACATTCTTTGATTACCTTTAAGGATTCAATCTCACAATGCTCAAAGTAAAAAAGCAAGGTTGTTTACTTGAATTCAATGACCTTAATCCTTCCTAATAAAAGAGAATGGTTTGGCTATCAAATGTCATGATCAACCAAAAGACCTATTCGAAGGGACTACCTTTTGCTTATTTGAAAAAGGAAAAAATGATTTTTCTCAAAATTGATAAGAACACCACATTGCAAAGAAAGGTTTCTACACCACAAAGTTTTAAAAGAAAAATTCAGATCATTTTCAAATTTTCTCTTGAATAAGCTCATTTTGAAATCACCATGCAGACTTGATTAGAGGTCTCTATCATCACCATGGTTGACCAAGTGTCTTCTAATAATTCTTGAACTACGTCTAGACCTGATCCTCCGAAAAGGGGTACGTAGGCAGTCCAGCAAAGACTCGGTCTCAATCATTTGAATGACCTTATGGATAGGTCTCACTTTTGAACTACGTCTTGACCTGATCCTCCAAAAAGAGGTACGTAGGCAGTCTACTAAAGACTCGGTCCCAATCATTTGCATGACCTTTGGATAGGTCAAACTTTTGAACTACGTCTTAACCTGATCCTCCAAAAAGAGGTACGTAGGCAGTCTATCAAAGACTCAGTCTCAATCATCTGCATAACCTTTGGATAGGTCAAATCTTTGAACTACGTCTAGACCTGATCCTCCCAAAAGAAGTACGTAGGCAGCCTGTCAAAGGCTCGGTCCTAAGCACCCAAATGACCTAAGCTTAGGTCTGGTGGAAAACTTAAAGTAATTGACTTGAAAATAGTTCACTTGCACAAAATGTTTTTACAACATGTCTAAATTATGGCCATTGGCCCAACATTTGTATGCAAGCATGCTACACTAGAGGCATTGGTTCTTTTGTTTTGTTTGTCAACATGATCTTCTTAAATATGCTAAAACTAGGGCCATGCGCCCAATTGACAATCAAAAGAAGAGTTTGTTTGTTGTCTCTTACAGGTTATCAAAGTCACTCCATTGGACCATTCATCAACAAGAGTTCAACCCATAGAATGTTGCCACATCTTCATCAAAATACCATTCCCCAATGGAAGCACGAAACCCAATCCTCCAAGGAATAAGCTGTCATCATCAAAAGAGAAGGAGGACAGGTAAGCACTGAAAAGACAAGGTACGTATTTCTAACCACACATGCCTTAAGAAAGACAAAAAAAAAAAAAAAATCAAAACTTACCCCAACATTCACATAACGAAACCCATGACACTCAGGGTCTTACGACAAACCAAATTCAACCTTATCGACATTCAAAGCGTACTAAACCAACTTCTGCATCCTAGGATTAATTTCTGAAAACACCCCTGACACATAAACAAAAAAGCCATTAAAACTAAAACAAAGAACCAAATCAAACACCATCATGAAATCACGAGATATTAACCAAGCTTAACTCAACATAATCAAGGCTTAAAATTGACCAACCAAATTAAAAATCACAACATATAGCAATTCCAATTCAAAGCAAACAAATTCAAATTTAAACAAAACTTTCAAACTTGAATCAATTCATCAATCCAAAAGCAGAACCACTGCACCAAGTTAACAAATCATGAAATCTCAACCAAATGGAGCAAATCCAAAACTGTTATCCATCTCAAACTTAATCAACCAAGCTAAAAAATTAACAAAAAAAAATTCTTAAAAAAAAAACATTGGCCTCAAAAGTTGCAAAATTTCAACAAAACAATCAAATTTGGCCATACCCATTTCAATCAATCAAACCCAATCATACCCATGATCACAAAGCAATCACCAAACTCAAAATTTAAGAGACACATTAAGAAACAACAAAATCAACTCAATTGTGCGAAAAGCCAACCCAAATAGATAACCAAAGTCGAAAAATCATTTCAAACTTCAAATCTGACCCTGAGTCAATCAAAATTCCAAGCTCCAACCCTGAGTTAGCATCCATTTTGAAATCCGACTCTAAGCCAATGACCCTTAGTCAAATAACCAAGACAAAGATTTTAAGCCTCACTACGAGCAAACTAAAACCATTTTTAAGTCTCAAGATGAGCATTGAACAAATCTTCACAATGGAAAAATCTCAAGGAACAAAATTTCAAAAAAAAAAAAAAAATTAAAAAAAATCTCCAAGAATAAAAAATTCTTCACAATGAGAATCTCCACAAATCACCTCAATAAAAAATATTCATGAACAAACTTCCCCACGGACAAAGCTTCATAAGCACATTAAAAATAATCTCCAAAATCAATCATTTAAGTCTCAAAGATGAGCAAACCACCTCTCAATCAAAATTACTCCCTGACCCTGAGTCACCAATCAAAGACTAAACCTTGACCTTTAATTGTACCAAAAAAAAAAAAAAAAGGATGAAATTCTTGACCTAGAGTCATCCACTAAAAGCCAAATGTAAATGAATCTTGACCCTGAGTCATCGTTAGGAGAATCAAAATTCGACCCTGAGTCGAAAATCAAGACTTAACCTTGAGTCATCATCCAAATTCAAAAAAAATAAAAAAATCGACCCTGAGTCAAAAATCAAATCTGACCTTGAGTTAAAAATCCAAGATCAAAATTGTGACTCCGAGTCAATGTCATAAAAACATTTCTTCATAGAGCACTTTGCGGATGTTGCATCCAACAACATTCTCTTTGAGGCAATTCTGTGGAATTGCATTCTCACCCGGCATTCTTTTAGGGCAACTTTCCGGAGTTGTATTCCAACACTTTCTCTTTGAAGAAATTCTACAGAATTGTATTCTCAAAACATTTCCTTTGAGGCAATTCTACGGAATTGTATTCTCAAAATATTTCCTTCAAGACAACTCTCCAGAGTCGTATTATACAAAAGTCTCTTTGAGGCAATTCTGAGGAATTGTATTCTCAAAATATTCACTGTAACACAACTCTCCGGAGTTGTATCCCCACATTTTGTTTTAAAGAAACTCTACAGAGGTGTATTTCCACAATACTTCTTTGAAGCAATTCTATGAAATTGTATTCTCAAAATTTTTCCTTGGAGGCAATTCTGCGGAATTGTATTCTCAAAATATTTTCTTTAGGGCAACTCTACGGAGTTGTATTCCCACACTTCCTTTTGAGGCAATTATGCATAATTGTATTCTCAAAACATTTCATTTGAGGCAACTCTCTAGAGTTGTATTCTCAAACTTTCCTTTTAGGCAACTCTGTAGAGTTGTATTCTCACAACACTTCCTCTTTGAGACAATCCTTTGAGGCAATTCTACGGAATTGTAATCTCAAAATATTTCCTTTGAGACAATTTTACTGAATTGTATTCTCAAAACATTTCCTTTGAGGCAACTTTGCGGAGTTGTATTCTCAAAACACTTCCTTTGAGGCAATTCTACTGAATTGTATTCTCAAAACCTTCCCCTTTGAGGCAATTCTGCGAAATTGTATTCTCACACTTTCTCTTTTGGGACAACTTTGGAGAGTTGCATTCCCACAAATGTCTGAGGACATTATATCCCCACGTGAATAAATTAATGGTCACAAATGAGATGTCGTACTTGCATCGGTGTTTATTTATTGCATAAATTCCACTAATGAGGGGCATCTGTTGACACCCCATTTTGCAACCATTAATTTTACTTTTTTACACTTTAGTGCATAAAGGGTAAAATGGTAATTTCACAAGTTTGAAAATTCAAAGTTGGTCCATAAATTTAAAATCATATTTTAAGTGATCAAAATTAAATTAAGAATGAGAGTGCATTTTTTGGATTGGAAATTGGATAAAAAACCAAGTTTTTATTAAAGAAATGAATTTGATTGGTTGAAATGATATTTACCATAAGCTCACATGCATAGGATTACTTGTTAATTAATTTGATTGGTCCTCTAAAGGATTAAATTAAAATCAATTAATAAATAATTCCTATTGGTTTAGAACACCTTAAAATGGTAAGTATTCATGCACAAGATTTTCATCAAAGGATAATTCTTAAATTGATTTATTTTTAACTAATAGGATAATTATTTTGACCAATAATTATCATATTAATTATTAATAAATTAATTAGAATTAAGAAATCTCAAATTCAGCCAAATAAGGACTTCTAAATCCACTAGAAGTTGACCAAAGGTGAAAAAACCCGGAATTATCCAAAGCCCAATTCGGATTTGGATTTCAGCCCGTACACTGGTTAGTATTTCGACCATAACTTTTGACTCAATTATCCAATTGAGTTGATTCAAATTAGGATGGAAAGCTGACATGATGGGCTACAAATATGTATCTATGACCATCTACAAATTCGAATTTTTAGAGGGTCAAAACAGGCCCGTAATTAGAGCCTAAAAATCAGCCAGAATTTCAGGATTTTCATGAAGTATATCCAATTTCCGAAACCCTAATGCACTCCCATGAGGTCCAAAACGTGGGTAGGTTCATTTTTGGGCTGCCATATAAATAGAAAATGATACTCATTTTAAAGGAGGTTGGAATTTTCATTGTTGAGGATCCCAAACAAAATTCAAAAGAATATTTGTGAGGGATTAGGGTTTTAAAAAGAATACAAACTATTCTTATAACCCTAGAAATTATAAGAGGCCACCTCTTGTAATTTGGATTCCAATCTTTGAATTCCATTTCTTTAATCTCTTTTAATCAATTTAAAAGTTTTCCCTCAAGAATTAATTTTTCAGGTTGGATTCAATCGAATCAAATCAAGGAGCTCCCTCCCCAACACATGCAGGTATTCCTTTTCCTTATTGTTTTGATTATCCATTTGATAAAATATGATTGTGTAATTAGTTGTATATTTTTTAGGATAGTTTTGTTTCTAATTCTTTTGTTTATATGGAATTTATTTGATTAAAGTTTTATGACTTAGGAGCATGTTAGGATGAAAAGTATAGTTTTGAAATGCTAAAAACAATGGAGGAATTGATTTTCATGAGATTCAGTAACTAAACCCTCGGATTAAAGTCGATTGGGTCTTAGGTTTTTACCTGGGCGCCGATCAGGTCCTAATTTTTACCTGGGTACTAAATGGGCCAACTTGAGTACCGATTGGTACTAGGAGAGGCCCGATTGGTTGCATCTAAGAACCGATCTGGGTTTTATGAGGATTTATGTTGTCTGGTATAAAAATTATTTCCATATCGATTCTTCCATGTTTGTTTCTGATTGATCTTGATCTTAACATGTTATGTTTGGTTTTCTAAATATGTGTTTAAGAATGTTCCATGAATATTTTCAATTACTAGGTGGTTAATCACAATTATTCATCTTATTTTGCATGTACTATATATGGTGTCAAATCAATGCGAGTCTGGTTTGTATGCATCGAGTCATGAACTATAGATTAAGGGTCCTTAAGAGATTGATTTAGGTCAGGTTGTGTGGGTGCTTAATACCTTCCCACTCAATCCTCTAGCCCCCGAACCCTAATCTTAGGAGAAGTTAGATTAGTCCATGTATCCTTTTACTTTTGTTTTCTAAATTGTATTTAGGACACAAAGCCTTGTAATTTTATTTTTCCTTAGATTGTTTCTAGGGCAAAATCATGTAATTTGTTTATTCCCCAAAACATTGTATTATTTATTTCATCAATATATAAAATATTGTACTTTTTTCTTAGCTTTTTGTTATAAAAGTTAGGTGGCGACTCCATTGTAAATTCCCCTAAACATTAGGAGGGAAAACAGTGAAAGTCTCCATTTTGAGAGTCATGTTTAGGCCTTTACATTTGGTTAAAGGTCGTGGTTCTCACAATCACCATGATTTATTTCAATTTCTTTTCCTTTTTCTTTCATGGAGGCTTGATATAGGTCCACCAAATGTTTAGCCGTACGACATGTACGTGACCAATGCCCTTTCATACCACACCTATAACACAGTTCTTCATGGGCCTTTGGAGGTTTCTTCAGTAAACCTTTTCCCTTTTCTCACTGTTGTGTTTCATTATGATTCCACTTCTGGTGGTAAGGTGTGGTATTTCTTCTTGGGGAATTGTAAGTACGTCCCCCTCGATATTGATTATTTTTACCACGTCCACGCCTTTGACCATTATTTCCTCTATTATTAAAAGAGGTTTTATTCACTTCAGGGAACGCCGCGGAGTCGGTCAGGCGAGACTGGTGGTTTTTTAATAGAAGTTCATTGTTCTGTTCCACAACCAAAAGACAAGATATTAATTCATAATATTTTTTAAAGTTGCGTTCTCGATATTGCTGCTGCAGGAGCAGCATATTCGAGGGATGAAACGTAGAGAATGTTCTTTCTAACATGTCTTCATCGGTAATATTTTCCCCACATAATTTTAATTTTGAGCTGATATTAAAAAGTGCAGAGTTATATTCAGCTACACTTTTAAAATCTTGTAGTCTCAAATTAATCCATTCATATCTAGCTTTAGGGAGGATTATAGACTTCTGGTGCTCGTATCTCTCCCTTAGATTATTCCACAGAATTAATGGATCTTTTATTGTGAGGTATTATGTTTTTAACTCCTCATGGAGATGATGGCGAATAAAAATCATTGGTTTGGCACGATCTTGCTGGGATTCGGTGTTGCCATCTCTTATAGTTTTTCCAAGGTTCATTGCCTCTAAATGGATCTCAGCATCTAGGATCCATGATAAATAATTCTTGCCAGAAATATCAAGGGCAACAAATTCAAGTAAAGATATCAATATATTAGTTAGTATTTAGATCAACCAAATTTTAACTAAGCTAAAATTACTTGATAACAAAGATACTAATTCTTTAAAGAAAAACTTACAGCGGATTGAAGACAATGTGATAACAACTCCTTTCTTAGGATTTGGTTAGAGTTTTGTGCTGATAACGTGTTATAAAATAGCAAGAGTAATAGCAAGAGAAATGAAGAAGAGAAAAGAAGAGAAACTCTTTTGAGAATTTTCTTATAAGGTGGTCATCCAATACAAGAGAGAATTCACTTATAGAATTCAATGTTTTCTTCTATCTTCTTACAAAACTAAAACCACATATATATATATATATATATAGTGATTAGATGATAGGAGTGGTTAAGACATTGATAGGAGTGGTTGAGCACATGTGGATGAGCACATGCATGTGCCAAGCCATTTGATATAAAACAGAATGATTTTTTTTTTTTTTTTTTTTATGAATCACTAGAATGATATTTTATCTGGACACGTTTGGGTCTTATCATTTTCCGGAATCAACCATAGAATTGATCATGACTTGTGTATCCTCTTCCTTACCTATCCTTTGAAAGAAAAACTTGAGAAATCAAGTTTAGACTACACGATTCGAGGATTTGTGCACCTCCATTTATGGTGTGGTTTTCCCATTTCTTACTCTTGCATCTACACCTATTAGGTCGATCTTGATCTCGGTTCAATGCGGTGTGGTGGTTTGGGCTAGGCTTATTTGCGCCTTCTTGGCTAGCCCTTTTTCTTTTATGAAAAATATCTCTTCTATCTTCTCTCTCTCTCTCTCTCTCTCTCTCTCTCTAAATTTTGCATTTTTTTTTCCAATCTTCTTTTATTGGGATCGTGAAATCTCTCTCTCGAAGATCTGATCAAGTTGAACCTTAGACTATAGGCTTCTCCCTATCTCTCTCCCTCTTTCTTGTTGTTTGTTTTGTGGGAAAGTTTTGGGTAGAGGATCTGTAATCTAAGGAGAACTCGAGGTGGGTCTCTGAGGAATGATTTAAAGTGGAAGAGAAATGGAGAGAAAATTTGTGATTTCAAATTTAAGTTTTTTGGTTTATGAGAAACTTTTGGTTTTTAGGTTTTTCGGTAACTAGATTTGAAATGGGTTTCTTCAGTATCATATTGGGTTTTGTGGATTTGGAGTTTGGATTTCTATTCTTGTTGTTGGCGGTGCGGTTTGGTGACCAACTATTTGTAAAAACCATCGTCGCACGCCACGCCACGACCTATCAGCGTTGGGTTTTTCATGCTGATGACCGAGATTGGTGTCTTCAGTGGCCGACAATTGAGGCATGGTTTGTTTCGATGACCAATGGTACTGCAATTCCGTGAACACCCTACTTGAGATCCTGTATGTTGATTTTACAGCCGAAACAATTTACTTAGCCAAATTAACCAAGTTTGCATAATTAACTTGGGGTGACAATTGGGTGGGTCATAAATGGGTTAAGTACTTAAAAATCATTTACTTATTTATTATCCATTTAGCAATCTAGCTATTATACATACCTAACCAGTCCAATTATTTTAGGTAAAACCCAACCCGCCCATTTATCCACTTTTATATATACATATATTGGGTAAATTATGTATGTATAGATGATCAAAATGCACTCAAAACTTTCAAAATAACCTAAATAAAACCTTAAAAATTGACCAAAATGCCAAAATTATGTATGTATATAGATATGAGTTTGGGTAAATTTTATGTAATTTGTTAGGTATCCAATAAGTAACCAAATTAAAACCCATTTAGTACTCATCTCAATTGGGTCTAATTGTGTTAGTACTCATTTGGCCCATTTAGTAAATTGGTGGGTTTGGGTGGGTAATTAGTTTTTTTTTTACTAAGTAGAAACATAACAAACCAAGGAAAAAAGACCATCACACGGAGTTGGGAATTGTTTAGAGTACATTAACAAAAAATTTTGAGGCTGTGACAGCCATAGAAGTAGCCCCCTAGAGAATGGAGTGAGGTGCTACTCTGATCTGAAGATGGAAGTTTTGATGGTGTTGTAGGTGCCAAAGGTCTTCAAAAATGGTCTTAAGTTGCCAGCTACATTGGGTCCTATCCTCCCAGATGAGCTCCATGTTTTTGGCAATGGTTAGCACAATTACTCTCCTAAATCCCAAGCTGCAAGTTGTTAGCACTGCGTCTCTAATTGCTATGGCCTTTGTGACATTGATATCTCTGTTCCTGGTGCTGTGACAGCCTGCAAAGATGTAATCTCCTTCTCTATGTTTTCCCAAAAATCCTATTCCTTGCCATCTTCCAGATTTGCTAGATTTTCCTTCTACAAAGACCAGAACCTGACAGTCTGTCATGAAGCATCTTGAGCTGGTGTTGTGGATCTGGTGGGTTTTGAGTGGTTCCAAAGCATCTTGATTTGCTTCCCTGTACCTGTACAACAAAGACTTAACAGTTAGCATGGTTTCAGTTGGGTTGGGGTGTTTTCCCTCGAAGATGACTTGGTTTCTATGGAACCAGATGCACCAGATAGTAGTGAGGACCAAAGGTAATGTTTCAATGATGTTGTCCTGGTCAGTAGTATTTGAGCAAAGTTGGGAGATCCATTGTTGCAGTGAGCAATTTTGGTCTACCAGATGTCTTATATTGACATCCATCCCAAACCAAATAGCTCATGCAAAATTGCACTGAAGGAATAGGTGAGAGATGGATTCAACTTCAGAATTACAAAGACTGCAAGTGGTGTCACATTGGATTCCTCTTCTAGCTAGCTCAGATCCGACTGGAATGGCGTTGTGCAGGATTTTCCAAGCAAAGAGAACCACTTTATAGGGAAGCTTGGTCTTCCATATGATTTTTCAAAGATTCTCAGTTTAAGTCCCAATAATGGAGGTAGAGATGTTGAGATGTTGGGCTTGGTGAAGTAACTCATAAGCTCTTTTGACTTGGAATTCTCCATTGGGGGAGTGGGGCCAAATAATCTTATCACTGTTATTTTGTTTTTGAAATTTAGGCAAAGGGATGCCGAGGATTAAGGCCCCTACTTCCTTGTCATAGAGCTTATTAATAATGTCTACCTTCTAAGATAAGGAGTCCTGGTGGATGAGATCAGCAACTCTGGTGGTTTAAATAAGGAGTGTGGGTGGTGCATCTGTTTTGATTCTAAACTAGTACAGGTGAGTAAGGGGGATGTTTTGACCATTTCCTATCTTCCATATCCCTTGTTTTAGCATAGGAGTGCTATGGTCCATGATTGATTTCCAGATCCATGAAGCATGATTTTTGGGTTTGTGGTTATGGAGATCTTCATTCGGGCAATACTTGGCTTTGAAAGTTTTGGATACTAAGAGATTGGGGTTGTTGCAAATCCTCCAGTATTGCTTGGAGATCATGGCTTGGTTCATCAACCCAAACTTTCTAATTCCTAAGCCTCCTTCTTTCTTTGGTTTGGTGATTGTGTTCCAGTTAGTGAGGTGGAGTTTCTTTTGACCTGGATCATCACCCCACCAGAATGCATTGATGATGGAGTCCAATTTTTCGCAGATGGATTCTGGGGCTTTGAAAAACAAAGAAGGAGTATATGGGGATGGAGTTTAGGACAGAATTTATGAGAGCGAATCTACCAGCTTGAGATAATAATTCTGCTTTCCATCCCTGAAGCTTGGAAAAGATTTTGGTGATGAGATCCTGGAAGTCCTCTATTCTTTTCCCTCGAAGTTTAAAATCAAAGCCAAGGTATTTGCCTGGATTAGGAACCAACTTTACACCAAGAAGGTTAATGAGTTGTTGTTTGCTTTGGTTGGTCGTATTGGGAGAGCAATAAAGTTCAGACTTATCAAGGTTTATGCTTTGGACATAAATGCTACAGAACTATGAGAGTGTTCTTTGAAGTGTTAATGGTGATTTTTTGTCATCTTTGAAGAAGAGTAAGGAATCATCTGCAAACAGAAGATGGCTTATGGGTTGAGTGTGTCAACCAATTTTAATTCCAACAAGGTGTTTATTATTTTCCTGTTTAAGCAGGGCACAAGACAGAACATTAGCACATAATAAGAAGAGATAAAGGGATAAAGGGTCTCCCTGTCTTAACCCCCTTGAAGGGTGAAAGGATTCAGAGGGCCTACCATTGATGAGAACACTATAAGAGACTGTGGTCACACATTCTTTAATCTAGTTGATCCATTTGGAGCCAAACCCCATACAGGTCAAGATAGCCAACAAAAAATCCCAGTTAATTCTGTCATATGCTTTATTCATATCCAGTTTTAATGCCCCAAAACCCCATTTGCCTTTCTTTTTCCTTTTGAGAAATTCAAAGATTTCATGGGCCAAGATAATATTGTCAGTGATTTGATGACCCTGGATGAAGGCATTTAGGAATGGTGTGATGAGAGTATCCATAAGGGGTTTTAGTCGGTTAACAAGAATTTTGGAGATAATTTTGTAAGTGACATTGCAAAGGCTGATTGGTCTAAATTGGGAATTTTTTTTAGGAGTAGGGACCTTGGGAATAAGGGTGATAAAAGTGTGATTGAGTGATTTGAGGATAAAACCTGAGTGGAAGAAGGCCTTAACCATATTGGTGATGTCAATGTGAACTGTATTCCAATATTTCTGCTAGAAAGCCGCAGAGATTCCATCTGGGCCTGGAGTTTTGAGAGGCCTCATATTGTGAAAAGCTTGAAAGATTTCAACTTCCAACACAGGTTGTTCCAACTGAGCAGCTTGAAAAGCAGTGATTGTTGGGATATGAACATTGCTAAGCTGAGGCAAAATATCAGGATCCAAAGATTGAGGCCTAGAGTAGAGATTGTGGAAAAAATGAGTGATGCAATCCTCAATTTGTTTAGGTTCCAAGACCCAACTGTTGTCATCATTTTTAAGTTGTACAATTTGATTCCTCCTACGCCTATTCCTTACCACTATTTGGAAAAATCTAGTATTCCTATCACCTTTAAGGTCCCAATCTTTTTTTGCCTTTTGGGCCCATATAACTTGCTCTCTATGTAGGAGGTTTTCCAGATTATCCCTTAATATTTTTTCAATGAGAACATCCTCGACTGATTGGATTTTCTCCTGGATCTATTTGAGTTGATTGGTTTGTTGTTCTATTTCCCTCTCCACCTGACCAAAGGTGGTTTTATTCCAGATTTTGAATTTTTCCTTCATCCTGTCAGTTTTAGATTTTAGGCAAAAAGCATGTGACCCTAACCGTGTTGTGGTGGACCAAGATTCATGAATAAGAGAATCACAATCAGGGTGTGTGGTCCACATCCATTCAAATCTAAAAGGTCGAGGCTTGAATGGTGGTCTACAATTAGTGTCAAGAATAATTGGTCCATGGTCAGAGCAAAGAATAGGTAAGTTTCGAACTATACTATGGGGGTGGGCTTCAAACCAAGACACATTTGCAAAGGCTCTATCTAGGTTTTCCATCACAAAATCATCACCCTGTCTATTATTCATCCAAGTGTAGGCAAGTCCTTTAGCTTCAATAGGGATAAGGTCTAAATTTGAGAGAGCATGTAAAAGGTCAGAGTTACCTTGCAGTGAGGAGTTCTTGAAGGAGAATTTATCTGCTTCGGTGAGGACTTGATTAAAATCCCCAATGCAGAGCCAGGCGTGATGGATGCAGTTGCCCAGCCTTTGGAGTTCTTCCCAAACCTGGTTTCTGAGAGAGAGAACGAGATGCCCATAGAAGAAGGTGATACAAGAGGTGTTTCCTAAAGGGTCAGTAACTTCTGTGTGGATAAAGTAAGGACTACAGTGTAGGATCGAAACCTCCCAGTCTTCATTCCATCCTAGGGCAAGTCCTCCACTGAGATCAATTCTAGCCACTTCAAAGGATCTATTGAAGCCCCAATTCATAAATAATTTTCTCCCCTGTCCCTGTTTTAATCCAACAGGAACATAAAATCAGGTTTCCATTCCCTGGCAATCTTTTTGCTGTAACGAACTGTAGAGGCGTTGCCTAATCCTTTACCATTCCAGCTGAGGACTCTCATTGATCTTTGGGGAGCTGATTTGGGTCAACTTCCTAGAACTCATCTGAGTTAGTTAAATCCACAGTTTGGAAAGAAGCGCTGTCATGATCTATGCCAAAGTCGGTATCCATTTGAGCGTATTGTTCTTCTACCACGAGAATAGCTTCGTCTTCCCAAAAGTTTGAATCATCTGAGAGGTCCCTTTTGAAAAAACCACAGAACATTCTTTGATTGATATTTCTTCGGATGCGGCTGAGCTCTTTCCTAAGGCATTTCTTGGGGCGGTTGTGCTGGGGGGGGGGGGGGGTTGTGTAGAGCTTGTGTCGTAAATGGTGTTGTTTAGGTTTGAGGGAGTAGAGGCAAGCGGTGTTGGGCTTGGGCCTGGGCCAGAGGGTGTAATGATGGGATGTTGGGCTAGGCCCAATAGGTTGAGGAGGGTAACATCATAGTGTAAAGGAGGCCCGGGGTTGTTGGGTTGGGTTGGAGGAGGGTTGGGGCATGTTTGCGAAGGTTCTGGGTTGGGTGGGCTTAGGTTAGAAAGTGAAGCAAGTTCATGGGACCAGAAGAGTTTCAACGATTTTTGAAGAGGGACGGTTGTGGAGGCTTGGAGGTGAGATAAGGTCATTTTAGAGGTCTGTATCTCTGTGTAGTGGTGTTGGTAGTTATTGGGCTCTCCTTCCTCGAAGCTAAAGTCATCTTTATGCATCCTTTGAACCAAAGAGGAAGCGTGGGATTCCATTGGGTTCCAAGGAGGATCGTTGGTGGGTTCCACAATCAGGTTAAGGGTGAGGGTTGGGTTAGGATTGAGGTTCCGTGGTTGGTCGGCAAGTGGAATACTTTGTGATGGCTATGGTTGTGTTTCGAGATCGAAGCCAAAGGTGTAGAAATTGGGGTTTTGGTTTAGAGCGATAGGGGGATTCCCATCGATTTCTTCTTACAGGGTTGCATTGGTAAGAAAGGGTCCTTCCTTGTCAATGAGAAGCCATCGCAGGTTTGAGTTCTCGGGAGGTTGCCATAATGCCATTAAGTAGGGGATTGTGGGGGAGGCGGGTCAGACTCGGTAGGTGCAAAGGGTGGTGGCTTTGTAGTTGCATGTGGGTTTGGTTGGCCAAAGACATCATCATGAGTTTCAGGGTTCTCATTCAAGTGAGTTGGTGGAAGATCATCGCCTAGGTCAGGTTGAAATCCGTTGTCAACGATGTTAGGCATGACGTTATGTGTTGGTGGGGGGGCCCCAGCTTGTTGATATTTCCTGTGACGGTAACTAATGTCTCTGTTAAGAGGCCCAAAACGAATTTGGGTATTTCTTCGGTGGGGGTGGTTATAGAATGCTCGAATTTCGTTGATGAAGTGAGGTTCAAGTGGATCGAAGCCATAGATTGCTTGAAACTGAGTTTGGATTCTTGATCTTTGACAGTGAAGCATCTACTCCACTTCTTCCATAAGGTAAGTGCATTGGGCCCTAGTGCGGCCAATCAGTCCACATTTTGTGCAGACCTTGTGTATTCTTTCTGTGATACCCCAAAATTCTGATAAGTGTGTGTTTGCTGAGTCCCACATCCGGCAATTATTGGGTCGAACTGGGCTTTATTAACAATTGCAAGGAGCCCCAATTGTAACTTAACTAGTCCTTTTGGGGTATAAGCGCAGATATGGCTAGTGCTTTCCTTGGGTTGTTACAAATGGTATCAGAGCCAACCCAGTAATCCCATGTGGGCTCGGATATATGGGCCCTAACGAGGACGTTAGGGATTTAAGTGGGGGAGATTGTGATACCCCAAAATTCTGATAAGTGTGTGTTTGCTGAGTCCCACGTCGGGCAATTATTGGGTCGAACTGGGTTTTATTAACAATTGCAAGGAGCCCCAATTGTAACTTAACTAGTCCTTTTGGGGTATAAGCGCAGATATGGCTAGTGCTTTCCTTGGGTTGTTACACTTTCATAATGGCATTGGATCCAAGTTTTATCACCATTGTCTAGACGCAGCATGAAGCCTGCGATCAGGGGCATCCATGGGTCCATTCTCACCCTGATTCGCATGAAACAGATATTTCGAGGGATATTAGCATCCCAGTCAATCCTTTCATAGAAGCCCATCATCTGACCCATCTGCATGGCTAGTTCCGGATATTGATACTCGAGGGGGAGGCCATGCAATTGAATCCAGAGGGAAACAAAGTTGAGTTGGAGTCCATTGATGAGCAGGTTGCTTCTCCATCTTTCTGTGACTAGGAATGCCCCATCGACCACCTAGGGTCCCTCCCCACAAATGTATAGCAGATCATCAAGATTTTCAAAGTGGAGGATGAAGTAATAGGAGTCCCTACCAATAACTGTTACTCTGCCCCGAATGTGCCATGCATCATTAATGAGGTGTTGTAGATGGTTAACAGAGAATTTCTTGTAGTCTAGGAGGAACGCTATAGCACACGTGTTCCAGTATTCTCTTTGCATGGCTAAATCTTCGTTGTTGGCTCTAATGGTTGGCCTGTGGCGAGCAAGCGGGGCATGCAGATCCAATTCACTGTTGGAGGAGTCATCCATGTCAAGATCTCCATCGTATTCTTCTTCACTCGTAGCTGAGTCGCTGCTTTCGGTCCATCCATATTCACGTTCATTGATGCGCTGATTCATCTGGAGGATACTGAAAAGTTAGGATTAAAAGGTTGTTGTTTGCATGCAATGAGTGGAGGGGGTTAAGGGTGGTTAGTAAAGAGTAAAGAGAAGTTATGCAGAAAGAGACAAAGTGGAGATTTTGTGGGGGAGGATAGAAAGTTCTGCTGGGGAATAGTTGTGGGGGGAAAGAAGGTGGAAAGGTGTGATGGGTGAGCAGGAATTAGGAAAATTTTAGAAAAAGGTGTACAGAGAATGTGTATAAAGGAGGTGGAGGGGTATTGAACAGTAGGATGAAGTCACAGGCATGTAGAGGGTTACACTCTACAGTACTGACAAGAAAAGGAAAGCCCGATGATTGGATGGTGAAAAGAAAGGGGTGGAAAGAAACGTTGAAATTCAACCCATGGAGAAGAGGTTGTAGTGATGAACTGGTTGAAGCTCGTAGAAGACGAGGGGTTCCTAGAGAAGAGGTTGAAGCTCACTGAAGAGTCAGGGTGGGTAATAAGCACCTACTAACCCACCTGGTAATAAGTAGGTGGGTTAATGGGTTTAGGTAAATTTTTCCACCCCTATAATTAACAAATTATGAATATGATTTCAATTTAGGTTAATTAAGCAACCATAAATTAATATGCACCAAATCAGATAAGGGCAAAAGCATGCAAACAAATGGGACACGGATTTTGTAACAAAGTTAAAATCCTATAGAAAATCATCAAATAGGTAAAAACACTTTAAGGGATTAGACTAACCTCAAGGCAACAAACCACTATTGAAATTGAAGTTCTTACAATAGAAATTAACCATAATTTCCAGTTGCTACTTACAATAATGACTTACACATGTGACCACACGCTGCTCCAACCTCGTTAGACTCTTCTAATATGGATGCACCAATCACGAACTCCTCGACCACAAACTCAAATTCCTGGTCTATGACTTCAATTACCACCTTGAATATTTTTCGCATCTAACGTTAGGATGGCACTATGGCCTCACTCAAATCTACACTATGGCAGGAACAACACACCGTAGAAGATGACAACTCTTGAAATCACAAGTTGAATAGTTAGAGGCTATGGTATTCTCTATAAATAGCACAAGCTTTCCTATCTCACCAACATACTGAAAGTCGAGCTTAATAGCCTTTGTTGTGCAAATAGCACCCCAAGGATTCAAACCAATAAATAGTAAAGGAAAAAATAAATAACAAGCACACACTGACAACACAAGAATTTACGTGATTTAGCACGGAGACGACATGGAGAATATTTCACTATGAAAAATAGGGATATTACATGAGTGACACAATGACTCTCTCAAGAACCCCAAACCCCAAATACACCATTTTCTCTCTCTCTCTCTCTCTCTCTCTCTCTCTCACAAAAGACACAACTCTGCAGCAAACCTCACAAGTACTGAAACCAGTGCTCTATGCTCTCACATAAGCTCACGACAAGAGAAATATTTATTCTCTTAACAACTTTCTTGACAGCTATTCTATTTTGATCACACACACACACACACATAACTTATTTCAGTTACATAACTTGACGTGGGGTCAGCTACATAACTTCACATGGGGTCAGTACTTGGATTTTGTTTTTGCTAAGTCAGCTACATAACTTCACATGAGGTCCGTACTTGGACTTTGTTTGCTAAACTAGGTTATAGGCGTGAACTTGAATTCAAATAATTCGTTAACTACATGGGCAATAATCCCATGTGATACACATGTAACCTATTCAAGCCACACCAACATAACAGATCTCCACATTGGCTTGAATTTGATTAAGCATCACAAATGAAACTCCTCCATCGCCTTCACCTTAGCCCCTAAGAGCTATCACAAATAGAAAACGTCGATTAAGTCCAAGAAATGCTTAAACTTGTACATAGAAACTGACTTCATCAACATGTCAAAGACATTCTCATTTGTGTGAATCTTCAACAAAGATATATCACCTTTTATTTTCTGACACTGCTTCTTTCTTGCGGTATACCACTTGCAGCCAATAGCCTTCTTTCCCTTGGGAAATCTTCTAACATTTCTATAAGCCATTTATCACTGTCTTTCCTGCATGTAGCATCCTTGTAAGAAAATGGATCTACTATGTTGATTATGAAAGCAAAGCTAACCATATCTTTAAATTTGTATCTTTTTATTGCTTTGTGAACTCGTTTCTCTCTACTTCTAGCGATTGACTTAAGCTCTTCTTGCTACTGGTGATGTGAGTCATTCTCATCATTACCCTTATCACTAGGTAAATTATTCTCGTCAAACTCCACCTCAGCTGTTAATTTCTCCTTTGGACTATCTTTATGTATGTTTGTTTCATCTTGATTCAACATAAAGGCTTCATCATCAAATATGAAGTCTCTACTAGCCACCTTTTTCTTTGAGGTTGGATCTCAAAGCCTATAGCCTTTAACACCTTTTTCAAAACCAAGAAACATACACTTTCTTGATTTTGAATCCAATTATGTACGTCCTCCACTCTGCACATACATATAAGCTGGACAACCAAATATTTTCAAACTTGAGTAATTAACTGGTTTGCCTGACCAAACCATTTGTGGAATCTTAAAATCAATGGCTGATGGGGGAAATCTGTTAATAATGAAACTTATTGTATTGACTACCTCTGCCCAAAACACCTTAGGCAACGCTGCATTTAATCTCATGCATTTGACCATTTTTCCTAAGGTTCTATTCATTCTATCTGCAACCCATTTTGTTGTGGAGTTCTTTTAACTATGAAGTGACGAGTAATTCTTTCTAATTTACAAAATTTCAAGAATTCACTTTCTTTGTACTCTAGGCCATTATTAGTTCTAAGGTGTTTCTTTTTTCTGCCAATCTGATTTTCAACTTGTGCTTTCCACTTTTTAATACACTAAATACCTCAGACTTGTACTTTAAAAAATAAATCAATACATTCCTAAAGTAGTCATCAATGAAATTGACGAAGTACTGAGCACCACTGTCATGTACCCCCAAACATCTGAATGGACATAGTCAAGAACACCCTTACTAGTATGAGAGTCTATCTTGAAATTGACTCTATATTGCTTCACATACACACAATACTTGCAGAACTCTAGCTTGTAGGTCTTCACTTCATTTTACAAGTTTCTCTTGTGCAGCTCTAACATACACACTGGCCAAGTCGCATATATCATAATTTTGTGTCGTCTGAGTTGTACACTGCTGGAGTGATAACTACAGCTCCACCTACAACTATGTTCCCAATTAGTCGGTATAGCTTATTTGCCTTTTGTCCTTTTGTTACCATCAATGCACCTTAAAAATCTTCATTACTACACACTTTGACGAATAGGAATAGCCCAAATCATCCAATACTCCTAAAGAAATGAATTTCTTTATGAGATTCAGAACATGTCTGACATCTCCAAGAACTCTCACAACTCCATCAAACATCTTGATCTTCACAGTACCAATCCCAATGACCAGGCATGCAGTATCATTACCATTAGTACCACACCTTTGTTGCAAGGTCTATATGTGTCAAACCATTCTTTTTTTGGGCACATGTGGTCGGAGCATGCATAATCTAGAATTAATAAAACATCATTTCCTTATGAGACTGAAAGTAGATTTGCATCAACTTCACTATCGTCTGATTTTTCTTCAATGACACTAGCTTATTCAAAATACTTCTTTTCATTATTCCTCCCCCCTAAGGTGTTGTTTCAACTCTTTGCATTGATTTTTGTTGTGTCATTTCATGTGATAATACAAGAACTTTATATCTTTCTTTGCATGTAATCTAGACCACGATCTCTTTTTGTTGGAGTTGCTTCCTCTTGACCTGCTTCTACCACGATTCGACTCTAAATCTACAACAAGCCCATTAGCTTGAGAATCATCATCCTCCTCACCATCTTTCTTCATCTTAGAATGTGATAGGAGAGCACTAGTCATTTCTTCGAATTCTAAAGTCTCATTCCCGTACATCAACGTAGTTACCAAATGATCAAAAGATGTGAGAAGTGATGTTAATGAAAGAATCGATTTATCTTCCTCTTCAAGAGTTACTCAATAAATTGACAACTGAGTATTCAACATGTTAAATGTGTTGAGATGCTCCAGTAGATTTAATCTTCCCTTCATCTGCAAACTATATATAATTTGCTTCTTCATGTACAACTTGTTCATCAGATTCTTTCTCATATAGAAAGCTTCTAATTTGTTCCAAACCTACTATGTTGTCTTAGCTTCTAGGATGTTATGAATGACCGCATTACCTAGGTTGAGACGAATTACACTGACAACCTTCTCATTTGTCTCATCCCAACTTTTGTCACTCATCATTTTGGGTTTCTATTCCTTCCCTAGTAAGGCCTTATGAACTATTTGTTGAATTAGGAGATCCTTCATCTGCCTTCGCCAAAGAGAAAAATTCTCCTCACCATAAAATTTCTTCACCTCATACTTGGTGCTTGACATTTTTTCTATAACCAAGTGACTGAATCCTAACCTTATTCTAATACTACTTGTAATGAAAATAGCACCCCAGAGATTCAAACTAATAAATAGTAAAGGCAAAAATAAATAACAAGCACACACTGGGAAAACAAGAATTTACGTGGTTCAGCAATTTGCCTACATCGAAGGAGATGACAACGATAATGTTCACTATAAAATAGGGAGATTACAATAGTGACACCAAGACTCTCTCAAGAAACCCAAACCCTAAATATACTCTTTGCTCTCTTTCTCACAAAAGACACAACTTTTCAGGAAAGTACTGAAACTAGTGCTTTGTGCTCTCACATAAGCTCACGACAAGAGAAACCTTTATTTTCTCTTAACAACTATCATGACAGCTATTCTCTTATGAGCACACTATTAAATAAACTTGCATATATATATAGCATAGTGCAGAGGCTTGCCAAATCCAAATTGAACTTCACACAGGATCCATAAGACGTGGCATTTGAGGTTGTCTTAAAGAAGTAGATATGCCATGGGTTTTGGGCTTCACTGTCAGATTTACAATATCAGAACTTTTAGTGGGTTTGGTCTAGTCTTGCCTATGCATGTCTAAAGAAGGATGGCATTGGTTGTTGGTAGTGGTTTCGGTCGCAGGATTTCTTTGCACAGAGAAATTGACATCGCCATCGCCACCACTCTACGTACCGACGGATGTGGAGGTGGTTGCTGGGTTGAGCAAATAAGACAAACTGAAAATATAATAATTGTTAGCCTCAAGGTTTCAATACCTATTAATTGGCTAATTAATCCAAGAACGTTTATGTAATTTTGATGATAACCATAATTCTAAGTTATTCATAAATGATATTTTCATATGAACTAATGATTTATGTTTAAAGCATAATGTTGACTAGTGATTTAATTGTACCAACGTGATCAATCAAATATCAAGCAAATGCAAAATCGACAAAATGCAAATTCATTGAAGATCAAGTCATCAAGACTCAAGTCAAAGGAATCAAGCTCAAGAATCATGTTCCAAGACATATGAGAAGTAAGAGTTAGGTTTTGTAAAGTTTATTAAGATTTGATCTTTAAGGCTCAACTTTAAAAATAAAAAAAAAACAACTCAATATTCACTAAACATTGAGCACTAGACATTACTAATGGAGCATTAGACATTGAGCACTAGACATTAAGCACTAGACAATTTATCTCATCATTGGATATAAATACTACTCCTTCTTAGTTCTAAAAACGACAAGGAAAAGAGAATAGTAGAGAGAACAAGAGCATACAAGAGAAATCCATAGAGAAAGAAAAGAAAATACCTTTTACATCAATCCATCATTTCTTAAGCTTATATTTTCAAATCATTCAAAATTCTTCATTGAAAATCAATTTCTTCAAAATACTTCTTGAGCCATATTGATCAAATCTTTGATATACTATTAAAGTGAGCATATTGTGTACTACTACTCTTTGAGAGAGCCATAATTTGTACAACAATCTTTTGTTGAAACTATTGAGTGTTTTGTTAGGGTTTTGTATAAATCCTAAGTAGTGAAAAGGATTTTTCACTAGGTGGTTACTCTTCACCGTGTAAGGAAGATTTGTAACAGTTTGATTTTCACCCGAAAGAAGATTGCCAAATAGTAGATTTGGAAATTCTCCAGAAGTGTTCTTGAGGCGGGGACGTATGCAGGGAAGCTGAACCTCGATAACAATCATCGTGTTTGATTTTCTTTATCTCTATCTCTTACTTATTCAATTGCTTATATATACTTGTGCTTGATTTCCTATCATATTCATATTGCAATTGAATTGTGTTCTTAAATTTGTTTAAACAACATTTGCTATTTGAAGATAATTTTTAATTCCTCATTTAAATCGAAAAAAGTTTGCCTCAACCTAAATCACCCCCCCTCTTAGGTTGATATTTGGGTAACAATAATTGTTAACCCTAAGGTTGGCGTTAAACAATTGTGGGTAGTTGTTAAATACTGACTAAGGTCTAACTTGATTAATTATAACACATATCATTTAATTATTGGGTTAGTAAACGAATAATGTGGTTCACCTGATGGACTGAATAATTTATCGCTATGGAGGGCAAAAGAATCAATATAGCCGCACAAAGACATATTCAAGCAAAAGTCCATTCAATCAATAGCAAATATATACAAAGTGGAATATCGTAGGCTTATACAACAAGTATA
Organism: Fagus sylvatica; assembly: GCA_907173295.1. Classification (NCBI taxonomy): domain Eukaryota; kingdom Viridiplantae; phylum Streptophyta; class Magnoliopsida; order Fagales; family Fagaceae; genus Fagus; species Fagus sylvatica. The sequence continues at coordinate 29,229,127 of OU015770.1, forward strand.
TGGTAATTAAGCACCAACTCCTTATAGCTGCCATGAAAAAGAAGCAATATTACTGTACAGTACCAAAAAGTTTGTTCAACACCATCACCAACAAAGCCTTCTCTAAAACACTTTAGTTCTTTTCTTTTTGGGAGGGGTGGGTACTCTAAGTCTCTAACACACTTCAAACACTCAAAAAAGTAAAATACCCAAAATCAGAGGATTTCTTTACTTTTTTGGTGCCAAATCACTGCCCCATCTCATATAGGATACCCTAGTTCAAAAGGTGAAGGGCCCCTAATATTAGTGGGGCACTTTATTGTGCCCATTATAATTAAGGTTTGTTTGGAAACCAAGGGTAACGGTAGGGCTCAGAAGAAGGACCGTTTTTCAGGAGCTCTTCCAACAGCTCTCATCAAGTTGGCTACTTCAAGAACCCGGGCCACTTTTGTTCCTCTCTTAGCCTCGGCCGATGCCCTTCTCTCTTCTGCTTTTCTGCGTGATTTTGCCACATCATTCTGCATCTTTTCCAGAGCTCTTGCTCTTTTCTCCTCTAGTTTCCTCTACACAATGTCAAAATTATTGTTCACGGTAAGAAATACTGCCTTAGTGCTTTAGAAAGGAAAAGGTTGAAAATCAATTCATGGTTCTAGTAGAACTTGGGAAGTTGACTTGAAATTAATACAAATAATTTTTTATAGAACATAAATAATTAACTTCAATTATGAGAAGAAAGGAATTTTTTTTATTCCTAAATAACAAGTCCATGATTTTGGATTCCAACTAAAAAGGGATGTTTTTTTTTTTTGTTACTTCTCTGTAATTAAGCCAACTATAATTTATGATGCCATGAAATTAGGGTAATTAGAAAGAAAGAACTTAACTTTCTGTTGGCCATATCTATATCAAATCAACTTTAATTAAAGAAAGGTCCACTAAAAATTGTATGTGCCAATTTGCATTTTGGCCCCTGAGTTTCAGATGACAGAATAGTGATTCACACAGGTTTTTCAAATCTTGCTGCACACTGACTTTGTTACTCACTGTGCAGACTCTAATTAAGTTGGTGGGCAACTTTCGTCAATCAGTATTGGTCAAAATAATTTATTCAAGGTGAAAATTATTTTAACGGCATTCTCAAGACTTGAAGATTCTACATGGACAACCTTGGAAGGAAGTCTTAGGATACATGATCTGAAAAGCAATTGCATGAAAAATAGAACAATTTAATAGACAAAATTTCCCTGTAATTTTTTTAGGCCAATTGTTTAGGTCTAACTAAAACGGACAAATCAGCATGCACGAGAGTGAAATTTACGTACCTCAACTTTCTTCATCCATGATGTTGCTTTTTGAACCTGCTCACTTTCCCACCCGTTAATAACAGCATCCTCCCTCTTAAACCGATTATTAATCTTTGCTACCTTCGCGTTCTGCCATGCCGAGATCTTCGAATCCACCTCCTCTTTCTTCACTCTTTGTACTGAAATCTCAGTTTGACCACTTGTTGTTGAAGAACCCCCCAGCCCTACGCCTGTAGCCCCACGTCTAGGAGATGGAACCGGCGGGTCCAATGGGTTATGATCCGCTACAATAGCCAATGGGTTACTCTCCTCTAGCATCTCATCCTCTCCAATCCTATCCAAATTATTGTTTCCATTATTTGTTCCTTCAATCTCATTATTATTACTAGTATTATCAAAACTCGACCCTGCAAGCACTAAGGCACTGAATTCCCGACTCATGCTTGTGAAGTTTTCACTCGGAGCACCTTCACTAGCCATGGACAAAGACGATGATCTATGGCTACTTGTTTCCCAAACTTCTCTTCGACGGCCACGATTCACTGGCGGGGGCTGAGGTGGGGTCAGAGCGTGGATGTCCCTGATTTGTTCGTCTTCTTGATTGTCTTCTCCATGGCTGGTGCTAACCCTGTGATCATTCAACATAGCACAATTTTAGTGTATATGGGTTGTGTGCAACAATGGAATTAGATGGCACGGAAGCGGAGCTTAATTGGTGGAAGAGAAGTAAAGATTTTAAGCATAATCTATGGCTTTGTGTCTCAAGAGCTTGAGAGAGAAGTATGAGCCACACATGTGGATGTTTAAAGTTTATGAAGAATATTAACAATCATAAAGATGCAATGCATAGGACATCAAAAGAAATTTCAGATTTTGAATATCTTTTTAACATAATTTTTTTAAAGCTCTTGTCTTTTTCCTTTTTCTTCTATTACCCCTGTTATATAGAACCTCTTCACTTGCGCCCTTGTCCTTGGTGATATAGCATTAATTGTGTTCAAATATCTTACCCCCTTCGTACTTTCTAGGATGGTATTGCTAGATAAATTACGATTTGGCCACATGGCCATTATCGGTTGGAAATATGATTCTCACAATTTCAAAATCACTCCAATATTCAATCGATGGATCCAATCGTACGTAAAATGAGCTAAAATACCATTATGCCACATGGCCATTGACATTGATGTTTTAGTTATTAAACATATAATAGATCCATTATATATCATCTGTTAAAAGAATTTATGGCACCATTTTAAAATCTTAAACTCCACCTACCTCACTCCTCAAAGAAAACTACCTTAATTAACTTAAGTTACTGAGACATAAGGTTTTCAAGCTACCACTGATTTATTGTGAAAATATTACAAGATGAGCAACTACTTGATAATTATTATTATTTTTTTTATGAATAAAAAAAAGGGCTCACCGATGTGCTCACGGCCCCGGCCCACTTAAACCTGGACATTCCCATATGGCGTAGAGCGCAACTAGGCAATAATAGGGTACGTCACTACTCAAACCCATAATATGGAGGGGTGATGGGTCTTTCGCTGTACCAACCACTAGGCCATCGCCCTAGTTGGCGTTATTATTATTATTAATAAACCTAATAATTTAGGTTTATCAATTCCGTTTCCACTTTTGCCACCCTAATCACCCCGTGGTATAGTTAACCAATGTAATTTTGTGGTGGTGGTGGTTATTATTATTATTATTATTCCATTATTACTATTGTTAACTATGTAACAACAAGCATTAAGTAGTATACAAAAGATTGCTAATAAGGTTCTATTTGTTTTAGTGTATAGTATTTTCAATTGAAAATATATTTCAGGTTAAGCTGTTTATTTTCCTCTGTTTGGCTACCTCTTATAAAATGCTCTAAAAAAACATTTTTTAGAATTTGTCATTTTAAAAAAATGCACCCAAAACATTCCCTTACACCTACGCAACTAGGGCGCGGGGGGGGGGGGGGGGGGGGGGGGGGGGGGGGGGGGGGGGGGGGGGGAATGGGATATGGGAAAGGGGAAAGGGGTTGTGAAGAGAGATTAAGGGAGGGGGTCACAAAATAGATAGGCGGTTGGGGGTGGCGACCAACTGGTCGACTAGAAAGGGGCAACGAGGTGAAGGATCAGGATGATGATGTGGAGTGGTGGTTAATTAGAGATGGCGGGATTAGTGATTTTGGCGACAATGAGTTGACCATGCGAGTGGGGTCTCTTTGTGAGGATGGAGGGGGCTTCTCGTGGGTTAAAAATGTTTTAAACCCTTGAAGAAGGAATTAATTTTCCTGGTCAACTGAGTTTTCGGTTTGGCTAGTTTTATTCTGCCACCATAAACACTCGTAAATCCAAAAACATTTTTCCAAAATTTAATTTATGCTGAGATAAACGAGGCCTTAAGTTTTGAAGAAAAACTAATATATAGGTGTCAAAATTATAGATGCCAATCATGTGTAAAACTACTGCTTGCATGTCGATAACTAGTTTTGATTAAATAAGGATTACACTACGGCGCTGTTTGTTTCAACCTAAATTTTTTTTTCATTGAAAAAAAAAAAAAAAAAAATTGCTTGTTTTTTGATATTTGGTTGTGTTCCTGAAAATCCTCTAGAAAATATTTTTCAGCGTTTGGCTCATATGGAAAATTACAAATTTTCCTATATTTTTATACAAACATTAAATAACAACTATAATTCAAGACTTTATAATATTAATATAGAAAAGTAAAATCAACCTAAAAATAAGAAAAATCAATATAAAATTATTGAAAATTGTTCTTATAAGCATAACCAAAATAAGAGTGCAACAACAAGAACAAAAATAAAAACAATCAACTAATTACCCTTGCAACCCATTTATTTTAGGCAAGACCTAACCCTCCAATTTACCTAATTATACACTCACATGCATAATTACAAATACTTGAAACCTCCAAAAAGATACATGAAAGTTGTTTTATATGACTTTTAAAAGTTTGAGGGCAATTCCTAAAGTTTGAGGTATATCGTAGTTATTTTGAAGATTAATTTCAGGAGGTAATTTGGTCATTTCGATGTTTTAGGGTTTTTTTTTTTTTCTTTTTAAATCATTTTGGTATTTTTATAGTTATTTAGTTATTTTAGTGGTTTTGAAGGTATTTTTGGTGATTTTGGATGTTTCAAGGTCTTTTTGGTCTTTTTGTAGGTTTGGTGGTAGCTCGATCATTTTTGGAGTTTATGAGGATATTTTGGTCATTTTAGATAATTAGGAGTATTTCTATCATTCTAGAGGTTTTCGAGTGTATTTTGGTCATTTCCAGAGGTTTCTAGGAGTATTGTTTTGTCATTTTAGAGATTCCAAGGGTAGTTTGGTCATTTTGAATGTTTTGAGAGTATTTTGGATATTTTGGGAGTATATATTTTGATCATTTAAGAGATTTAGGGGAATATGTTTGTAAATTTACTAGTTCTAAGGGAATTTACTGAAGGTTTTGAAGTTATTTTAGAGATTTTGAAGGTACTTATGTTATTTTGGAGGCTTTATTGGATATTTCGATCAATTTTAGAGGTTTTGAGGGTTTTTCTTCTTTTCTTCTTTGAGATTTTAGGAGTATTTTTATTATATTGGAAGTTTTCGTGGTATTTTAGTCATTTTGGAAAGAGAGAAAGAGAGAAGGGGAGAATGGAGGGTTTTTTTTTTTTTCCTCTAAAGGTAAAAAATGTTTTACACTTCTTGAGAGGCATTAAACAATTTCTACCCTAAAGTGACCAAAGTTCTTCAACTAACACCTGAAAATAAGGAAAACCTTTTTCGAGAAATATTTACGTCCAATTAAAGAAATAGTACCTAAGAAATTATTAGGAAGAAAAAAGATGCTATAAGAAAATAAGCGGATTGTATCTCCTACAGCAGGACACCTCCACACTGAGGTGCCTTTAGCTCTCTCAATTATAAACTAAGTTGAATTTGATTAACATATGGTTAAAAAAAATTATGATATTCAAATTAGAACTCTCCGTTATGAACGAAGTCGAGTGATTGTTTTCATTATTTCTTTTGTTTCCTGTGCATATCAAAATTGAAACAAATAATTCAAGGTAAGCTTCCCAAATTAATAAAATCAGATTGAGTGTAAGAGAATCCTTTAGTGTTGGGCATATTTAGAAATGCAGAACATTTTGAGCTGAAAGTAAAAATAGGGTAAGATTGAAAGGCAGCAAAGAAAGAGTTTTATTTTCCATTCTAAATTATTTTATCAAGTGTCGGCCAAGGGATTATTGGGGGAGCCCACCCCTGTTAAGTAGTGCGCGTGGACCAGTCACTTCACTGCACACGCGTCGTACTGTAGCAAGCAAGTCCCAGTTGATGTACTACACGTGGCGAAACATCACGGTGATGGCCCCCACTAAAGAAGCTACGTAACTTTCCTACTATTCAAGTAAGTGCTGACGTAATGCCATCATTTTGACGCCACGTGTATGGTATCACTAAAGTATGTATCTTAGGTTTCCTAGATGCCCACGTCTCACGTGATAAATTAATTAATATGCTTATGCTTTATGCTTTATGCTTATGGGTTTTAATAGTCCATTATCTCTCTTTTGTTTTTCAATTATTATTTTTTATATACCACAATAGCCTAATATCTTTTTTTTAATGTTTATAGGATTTTAGAATCCAATCAATGTTTATTTGGAGCTATCTTATGATGTAATGGATGTGTTAGAGCTGTGAAGGTGGAATGCGATAAGTGGCCAGCATTAGGTGACAAAGTTTGGAACAGCTATAAAAGACTTAATTGTAACTTAAATATTTGAGAATGACCAATTGATGGGTGTGTTTGGAGACGATAACAGATAAAGATCTATCATTAACAATGACTTTTTAATTTCTTTCCTTTTAATGGACTAGTAGTTTATTCATACAATTAGCAAAAGCTGCAAGCAAAACAAACAATCAACAAAACAAAAGTGAGTAGGTCATGATAATCAATCAGAGAAGCATATCATTAAATTTTAAAAAAAAAAAACTTATGACTCATTGGTAATATATATATATATATATTTTTTTAATCTTATGACTCATTAGTAGTGCAGTTGGATTCTCCCATGGAGAAAGAGTTCAAATCCCCCCTCTTCCCACTCAAATCTTCTAGTTAATTTAATAAACTTTTTTTTTTTTTAAGCATAATTTAATAAACTAAGCCTTAAGATAATCTCCAAATGCGCATAGAAAAAATGCAAGCATATTTACATCTGACGAAATTGTAATCCAGACCCTACGTTAGAACTAGGAGAATAAAAACAAGTATAAGTAAAGGAGTTTTGGACTCTTGAAAAATAGGTTAACTTGTACCAGACCCGTTAAAACATAGGATTGGGTTGGGCCTTTTTTCTTCTTTTGTAAAAAACCACGTTTTCTTTCATTTTTGAATTGAAGGCAATATTCAAATTATATATATATATGATAAAAATTATAATCTAAACTCATACACACGTATATTTTAAAGATCCTAGAAATAGAATCCATATCCTCACGAAGGGCTGAGGCTTTTTTAGAGAAGAGGATTACCATTAGGCCAAATACCTAAGTGGCTAGGCTACTATTCTACCACTAGACCACTGGTGCCTTGCTTTCAATATTCAAATTATATATATAACAATCATAGTTATCAAAATAAATTAATTTTTTTTAAATATTTATTGACCCTTTTTTATTGTATAGTAAAGTTATTTTTACATGAAAATACTAATGATATTACCCGAGAACTTGAGGTGCAATTATTAATTATGAATATTTTCTAACAAAATGAATCTATTACTAACTTCCTGAGTTTATTATAGATTTTTGTACCAAATTATTTACCTATTTTCAGCTTGTTATATTTTATTCTCATAATTCTATATATAATTTAATTTATATCATATTTTACATGCGACATGTTTATACTGATCTTTAGGCTATGACATCAAGTTTTTATTTTCTTCTTTTGTGAAATTATTATACTAATGAATTGTTAAAATTAATTATTAGACTGTAAACTTAAGAATTTATATACTTATAACATTTATTTTTAAGTGGTTTCATTTTTTTGTTCTTTAATTTGTATTTAAAGATATATAAAAGGAATGTCAAAATATTGTTTTTGTACTTAAACTATACATGAGTTTCGTTTTTCACCCTTAAACTTTGAAAGGTTCGATTTTTGTTCCTGAAATTTGAAAAAGTTCATTTTTACACATGAATTTTGTCATTTTATAAAAAAAGTTCAAGGACAAAATTCATGTGTAAAAATGATTTTTTTTTTTTTTTTTTTTTTTTTTTTTTTTTTTTTAAATTGAAGGATGAAAAACGAATTTTTCAAAATTCAGGAACAAAAAATGAACTTCATGCAAAATTTAGAGACAAAAACAATAATTTAACCTAAAAGGAATATATTGAAGTTTCTTATTTATTTTTTCGTTTAATGTGAAACGAATGGTCATACTAGATTGACGCGCCCCATACGTATTGATTGTATAAAAGTTATAAAAATAGCAACATATTTTAGTTCTACCCGTTTTTGACAAGTGCAAGCTTTAACCTGAACCTGCTAGATTAGACTCATTTGTTAGGTCTAAGCATATTATAAATGGTAAATCTTCTACAAAATACGCATAACATCACCCTGCATGAAAATTCAAGGGCAAATTTGTCAAAAAATGCATTTTTTTTTTTTTAGTTTTTCGACCAAATATGTCTCTATTGATATTAATTTGAAAAATAGGCTGATTGAAAATCATTTTTAGGAAAGACAACTTTCAACAAAATTTTTAAACGAAAGTTGTCTTTACAAAAGACAACTTTCACATGTTTTTCAAAAAAAAAAAAAAAAAAGTTGTCTTTACAAAAGACAACTTTCACGTGTTTTTTTTTTTTTTAAAAAATTATATGAAAATCGTCTTTACAAAAGACAACTTTCATATAAATTTTTTTGAAATTTGAAAAAATACTTGAAAATTGTTTTTCGTAAAGGCGACTTTCATATAATTTTTTTTTTGAAATTTAAAAAAAAAATGTGAAAAATTATAAACAAAAAAGGCACTAAAAAATCGTCTTTCTTAAATACGACTTTCACGTGAAAAATTGTCTTTTACAAAAACGATTTGCAATCAATCTATTTTCAAATTAATATCGAAAGACGCATGTTTGGCCCAAAAACATAGAAATATGCATTTTTTGACAAATTTGGCCGAAAGTTCAATACCTATCATTTAAGGGGATAATCTACTCTTAATGGTAATTAACGAGAAATTATTCAGTTCTACGGGAAGACCACCTGAGCAATGTCTAAATGGTCTTCCCACCCAATAATATAATGATATTTGTATAAATTAATTGACTCCTGCCTAATCACAATCCTAATCATATTAATTATAAAAAATAAATAAATAAACACGTCATCACCATCACCATGCTGCCAAGTCCTGTACACCATCGTTGATTTTTTTTTTACAGCAACCTCACCCACCAACCACTGTCCTTGTCTCGGCGGATCCATAGCAGCACAGTGGTGGCTTCATCAAATACAGATATTCTTTTTTTTGGCTTTAGAACTGGTATAGTCCTTGCTAAATTAATTGTCTTTAGATCGGATTGGGGAAAGTGGTGGTCGTGGTGATGGTGCCGCCATGGACGGTTCATGTGGTTGGCTAATAGGGCTCGGAGCCGGTCCTCGCTCATACTGTGAAGCTCAAGCACGACCGTCACACGCCGCTTCCTTCCTCCAACAGCAAGAACGGCCACAGTAGGAGCGCAAGCAAGCAGTGGAGGAGAAGAAGTAGGAGTAGAAGTGAATGTTGAAGAAGAGGTAGAGAATAAGAGTAGAGAGCATTTTGGGTACAAAGAAGACATATCTGTTTGGGTCTAATGGGTTTTAGTTATATTGTTGTATACATGGGTTTTGAAGCATTCCCCTTCTTTTTTCTTTTCTTTTTTTCCTGATGATGAAGAGGACGGTGGTTGGTGGGTGACGTTGTAATTTGCTTTCAGTGGTGGTGTACATGACTTGCCGGCATCGAGGAAGGTGGAGATGGTGATGACGTGTTTTTTTTTTTTTTTTTTAATAAATAATATTGTTAGGATTGTGATTAGGCATGAGTAAATTAATTTGTACAAATGTCATTATATTATTATGTGGGAGGATCACTTAGACATTGTTGAGGTGATCTTCCCATAAGAGTGAATAATTTCTTGTAATTAGCCAGGTTTGGAAAGACAATTCTCCAAAATTTGATTATGGTCAATCAGGAATGCATGACCATTGATTAAATGGCAATTGAAAAATTAGCCATCTTTTATGAGCTATGGTTTCAGGGGTAAAGCCTTGAAATAGAATAGTATGTTGCTGTTAAATATTGAGCAAGAAAGCTCAAATGCCAGGTTAGGATTATAGCAAGCAAGTATAGAATAATATGTAAAGTATGTAGGGATAGGAAAGAGAGAGAGTTGAAACGCAAGGGTGGCGTAGTTCAGCTTGACGGCCTACGTCCACGGAGGAAAGCCCTTAATAACTACATCTTTACTATAAGACAACTTGTATTACATTGAGCCCTTAACAGAGTATTTATAAGAAAATAACCCTAAACTAATTAACTAGGGTTAACATGAGTGTAATACAAGTAATTTTCTTAGCTTGCACACCAAGTATTAGACTTGGGCCTTGACCATAGAATGGACCTTAATATACTTTAACATCCCCCCTTAAACACAAGGTGTAGTATGACGAAAACTTGAGTTTGGAATTGCATGAAGTAGGATCCACGAAGAGAAAACCGCCTGAAAAGGATCACCAGGAATAAATCCATAAACCCATGAAGTGCATTATGCACTTGAAAAAGATCGCAAAAGAGCTTCAGAACATGATGCGAATCATGCAACAACAAGGAAGGCTCATGAGGGACTGAGACAGTGCACTAGAGCTTGTGAAGATGCCTTAAAGTGACCATGAATGAGCCTTGATATACTTTAATATTGATGTGACCTTGAATGATCGGAGCACACTGTGAAAGACATCGTGCAAAGAAACCACTAATGAATGTCAAAGACGACTGCAAAGGCCTACAAACGGCTACACTTGTCACCATAAAGTGGCTACTAAGCCCATGGATGGCTGCAAAGGCAACCCGAGAAACATTGGCATCCATCGTTTAGAGGCACGTAAGCAAGTTGGTGAATTTCGCATAGCGTGTACTCATAAAGAATGAAGAATGGGCCAATATGTGTGACTTGGAAGCTTCAAGTGAGCAAACGGACCCCAAAATCGGAATTTATGCGAAAAACAAAGTAAGAAAGTGCTCTTTCCGGGCAAAACAATTATCAAAACAAAACTCAATAAGAGAAAATAGGCAATCAACGAAAAGTCAACACCCTTCAATGAAGGTCAACGGTCACATTCAATGGTCAACGATAAAAAGTCAACATATGATGTGACACTGATTTGAGTCAGATGATGACTTGGCAATAAGGCTGACTTGGATCGACCAGATGATAACATTACTAAAGAATATGCCAAGGATTCTGTCTCTATAGTGACTCAATAACAAGCTCTAGATGTTATTTAACTGTACAAAAGCACATTATGATACTAGTGATCATGTTGATGCTATGTACTAAAGCTGTAATTAAGTTCTATGCAGCATCTCAATACCAAGACATAAGGAAGTCATGACTCATGACTGAAATCAGTTCAAATGGCTTGTTGGCATCAACTTAATGAAGAAAATGAGGTTGGATAGTACGTATGAGTGGCATGGCACGTAGGGGACACTTAGGTCCCACCACAGGACCGGTGTTGATTTTGATAAAAATTTATGTGTTTTGTAGTAAATGTTATATCCGTATTGATAAATGTATGTTTATTGTTATAAAAATAAAATGTGTGAATTCTGATAGAATTAATGATATTTGTAATAAAATTAACTTTACTACAAACTACACATACTTTACAATACTTGACATACATTCAAAACACACACAACATTTTATCAAAATATACACAAATATTATAATTTTTAACACATTTGACGAAACGGTCCCGCAGCAGGACCTATGAATTTCCCAGCATGTAGAAGGGTTGTAAAATGGATGTTATTAGTTGAGGCAGAGTGATCTGTGGGTGCATAACAAAGAGAGTATGGGAAGCTAGAATAATAAAAAAAAAAAACCTACAAAAATGTATAATTTTCTTCTTTGCTGTTCCGTTACATTAACTTAAATACGACAACCACGTCTTCAAAAAGACATGCATAAAGAACAAAGAATAGGAAATAGATCAAAAACGAACTGTAAAGTCTGTAATATCCTTTGACTCCCATATGGAATGGAACAGAACTCAAGTAGACCAACTACAATACTGATCTTACACCAAAAACAAAGAACAAATAAGTGAAGAAAAAAAAAAAAACAGCCAGAGCTGGTCACATTATTGACTAGCCTAGTTTTCTTGTGATCACAGTTATCCCAAAGACCAAATAATTATCTTACAAAGAAAAAAAATTGTTGACCAGTCTAGTGCTTATAATTAGGGTTGTCACGGAGACCAAGTTTAGAGAGAACCAAGCAGTAGGAATCCCAGTCAGTTCTTCGGAGATACTTCAATATCCTCTTCCTCCTCTGCACCATTGCTAGAAGACCCTTTATAGAATGCTTATCCTACAACATTATAATAAAATTAAATTAAATTAAAATTATATCCAAGTAGGGAAAAAGGGAAACTAACAGTACCTACAGGACTCCGTCTATGCAATCAATTAGAAAGGGAACTTTGTTAGCACTCTTATTATTAATTTTTGGCACCCCACGAAACTGTTATACTTATCGCAACAGCAACTTGTAACTAATTGAAAATGTCAAACAGATCCATTAAATGCGCAGCTTTAACAAGTCACGATTTAGCAATAGCCAGAAATCCAAGAGTGGTGCTTCTTCAATTTCAATCGCTGGCTTGATGCAACATTGCATTTGTTGGAGACAGTTCACCAAATAAATAAAGCCAAAAATGACATTTAGTTGTTTTGAGTTTCATTTGAATTTATAATAACTTCCACTTGCGTCCAATGTGCTGTGCGTGCAGAAATTTTGACAACTATTGCTCATGCATTACTGAACACTGCAAACCAAAAAATTAATTATAGAAATAACATTTATTTAAATTTCAAACCCTTGAAACTAGGGATGGCAACGGGGCGGATCGGGACCGGATCATGGGTGACCCGAACCCGCCCCGACCTATAAACATGTGACCCGACCCCGCCCCGCCCCGGTCCCCTACCCCGCCCCGTCCCCGAACCGCCCCGCCCCGCCTTGCCCCGCCCCGCCCCGAATTTTTTTAAAAAAAACTTATACTCTTCAATTAAAATAAAACCCAAACCTAAAAAATTCATCTAACATGGATTCTCTTTAATAAACACAAACAAAAATTATTTGTTTTGAATTGGTTTTACCTAAAATGTTATAATCACATAATAATAAAAACCAATATTTTTGTAATATTATTAAAAGTAGGTGCGGGTCGGGGCGGGTCGGGCTAATCGGGGCGGGGCGGGGCGGGTCAATGCCAATACCCATTACCGCCCCGCCCCGGTGATCGGGGCAAAAGTCTTGCCCCGTTCCCGCCCCGCCACCTCTACGGGGCGGGTAATATCCGTGCGGGGCGGGGCGGTTCGGGGCGGGTCGGGCCGGGTCGGTGCAAAATTGCCATCCCTACTTGAAACCATGTATTTTTTAAATATTTCCCTTCACAAACCAAAACCCAAAAAAGAATCCTTTTCTTATATGCGTTTGATTCTCTAAGAATTTTGTTTTTCTAAACATTCAAAAAGAAAATAAAAGCAGACTTTTAACAGTTTATTGAATACCAATACACAAGTTATCTGAAATAGAAATAGACACAGACTAAGAGACAGCAAGCTGACACATGAGACCACTGAGGTTTTAACTTTTCTCAGAGTGCGAACATCTCCAAGGCATGACAAATACCATATTTTTTATATTTATATTTATTTATCAAAAAAAGTCTTATATTTATGATTTGTGGAATTAAAATATATTAAGTATATTTTTTTTTTTGATAAGTAAAGATTTGTTGAAAGAAATTAAAAAATATTAAGTATATAATCTAAACCCAGAAAAAAGTATTAAATATACAATTTCTCCAAGGCAATACAAAATATTCAGGCTCCGTTTGTTTCAACGTAAAATATTTTCCGTAAAATGTTTTCATCATTTACGGGTGTTTGTTTCGCTGTAAAATCAAAGTCAACAGAAATTATTTTACTTTGACCGGAAAATCCTTAACAAAAAAAAGGAAAACGGTTTACGAAAAATTTTTCCGTAAACCATTTTCCTTCCAAAAACACGCGTGGAGCTCTGCCTGCTCCCTTTCTCTTTTCTCTTTCTCTGCCCTGCTCTCTACCTCTGCTCTCTGCCCAGTGCCCAGCCACCCCCTCCTCGCACCCCTCCTCGCACAACCCCCCACCTCGAGCCGGCCTCTCCTCGCACCCCCGAGCCAGTGTCTCTCTCGCACCAGATCTGGAGATGCCGATCTCCACGGCCGTGACCCACCCGTCGCTGGTCTCTCTCTATGCCGATCTCAGCTTTTCCTTTTCTTTTCGGTTCAGTTTTTTTTTTTTTTTTTTTCCTTGTTAAGGATTTGTGGGTTTCTGATTGCGTTTTTGGTGGTTTATGGTGGTTTGCGGTGGCTTATGGTGGGATTGCAGTGGGTTTTGGTGGCTGGCTGGCAATGGGATCATTTTTGGTGGATTCCGATGGTTTTGGGTGTGGGTATTTTCTGTTGATTTGTTTTACGTTACTCCAAACACACAATGTAAAATATTTTCTGGAGTATTTTCCTAGAGTGCAAACAAACATCGGAAAAAAAAATGTTTTCCTGTAAATCATTTGCATTTACAAACATTTTACGGTAGAGAATATTTTACGTCGAAACAAACGGAGCCTCAAAGGAAGAAAAATATGAAAGCTCACTACTCAATTTATTAAACACCCCAAAGGGCCCAAACAGCGATCATATTTCTTATCCACAATTTCAAGCCCTTGAAACTTATTACTCCTCTCCTCTCACTTCATCTTCCTCCATTCCAAACATACTCTAAAGTATTAGCTAGAATTATAACATGTTAATCACCTCAACACCCCTAAATTATTAGAAACTAGGCGCAGATGTATAACTATCTCTTTGTAAGGAGCAATAATGAATTTCTTGTTCAATCAAGAGGATTGATATTACCCCATACAAGATTGACTTCAAGGAAGTGTTAAAACTAAGAAATACAAAACTAAGTAGTAACACAACAAAAAGAATCGAATATAATAGACTGAAATTAAGAGATACTTGGTTCGATTGTCACCTTCTTGTGTAAAACTGAAGATAGATGCTTGATCTTAGTGGTGAGTTGTGCCACTGCAAATAAATCAAAGAGAAATCCATAATCATAACCAAAAAGAACAAGGAGGCAGTTTTCATTTCCATTAAAGTTGTTTGTTGCACCCCAAAGAAGGGCGAAAAAAACATATGATCAAATTATTAAGATAGAGAGAGAGAGAGAGAGAGAGAGAGAGAGAGCAACCTCATTTCAGCTCAAAAAGAACTTTGTATTGTTAAGTAGATGATTCACAAACATTTGAGAGCAGAAAAAAGACGAAAATTTTATAAAAAATTCCCAAAGTATAAGACAACCTTTTATGTATTTATCAAAAAAAAAAAAACCATAACAAAGGGAACTACGAACTACGTAATTTATGTTCCACCAAGGACCTAGCCACAACAGGGATTTCTAATAAATTTAAATAAAATAAAAATTGATAAGTCCCCAACAAAACTCAGAAAAGTATTTTAGCCATCCTAGTCTAACTATATGATCGCACGTATAGATTTAACATTTCTTTATTTTTCCACGTCAATTGGATAGAAGAAAGGCAAACCCAAGAAGTCTTCAAAAGTTGCTTTTCTTGATCTCTATCAAATTGGCCAAGCCATAAACAGTCACTAATCTCCTTTAACTTAACATCTAATGGGTCTCGTTCTCAATATTAATCGCACCACATTTTATACTATACAACATGGCTTACCTCATAGCTGTTCACTGATAGCTTAATATCTACGTTTTTAAGGTGTTGGTAAGACAACATTCTGAAACTGTCACCACTTCATCCTCACACTCTATTTCTATGACAGCATTCTCCCAATACCAAGCTCTTCAATGATAAAAACATGTTATTTTCAAATTATTTTACATGTGCACCACTTTTATGATACCTTTCCGCTACTCTCTTTAAGCAATCAAACATCCCAAGGGAAAATAGGTTTCCTTCCCCTTCTCTCACCTCTCCCTCCCTCCCCTCCCTTTCCTTTCCCTTCCCTCTATCCCTTTAACATAACCGGTTACCCTTGTATCTCATGGCTATGAATACCGACTTCTAATAAACCACACCAATCAGATAGAGTCTGTTTGCATCCTCATGAAAAAATTCAAAGCCAATTAAGATAGTAGTTACTTGGTAGCTCTCTTCTAATAAACTACTCATTTCTTAACAAAATCTTTTTAATATTGTGTTTCATAGAGATTTAATAGAATAGAAGTAATATGCTCATTGAAATGTCAGGTTTTGATAGACTTATAAAAAAAAATGTCAGGTTTAATAGAGATTTTAATAACTAGGAACTGGAGTCAATAGACTCCTTTGATATCTTGTACTCTTATATCCCTAGGCCAGAGGGCCCTGGTCGAATGAGGTGGATGTTGAATGGGCATGGAAAGTTTGATCTTCACTCCTATTATGAGACATTGAGTGGCCCAAGTGATGTAAGTTGCCCAAAGAAAAGTGTTCGGTGTTCCAAGGCACCAAAAAGGATCAACTTCTTTCATTTGGACAACAATTTGGGGGAAGATTTTGATGTAGGACATGTGGTGGGTTAATGTTTAAGAGGATTTGTGGAGGTGTTGTAAGAAAGAAGGAGAAGAGGGGAATTTAGAGTGTTTAGGGGCTGTATGAATAGTACCCATGAACAGTACCAGCACGAAAGAAAAAAAGAAAAGAAAGAAGAGAGGAAGAAGAACACCAAGGCCAATGTGCCTCAATATTTCTATTAATCAACTCTGCTTGTTTGAATACATTGAGCTCCAATATATTGTAGGACACTTTCTTGTACTAGTAGTAATAGGACTCCTAATTTGACTAGTAACTAAAGAAACCTAATAAAGGACTAACTTGGACCCAAAGAAAATAAAACCTAAGATACCTAGGATCTCCTAGAAAATTCTAGACTCAACTAAAGTACCAAAATACCCCTAATTCGCAGGAATAGCAGAAATTACAGATCTGCCCCTGAATATAAAATTGACCATAACTAATAAAATAAAAACCCTAATAAAAAATTGTTTTAAACCTAAAAGACTCATACCTAGACCTTTAAAACTACACAACTTTCACTTCAATTAGACTTCACATGTGGGCCCCATAAAATAATTCTTGAATAGGCAAATTTGAGAAGTAGTAACAACTTGAGCTTCCATGACTGCATCAGATTTGGACATGTGAAAATCTCGTCAAGAGGACTCACATTAGTAAATTGGTGCTGCATGTGCGGTGGGGAGTCTGTACTATTTGTTTTTGTAGTGATATTGCATATGCTTTGTGGACTTATGTTTTCTCAGTAGTTGTAGTCCAATGGGTCTTGGCAAGAAATGTGGATGACCTCTTGTTTGGTTGGAGGACTTGGTTAGAACACTTCTTTTGTTTGGAAATTAACGCTTCTATACTTGTTGTGGACTTTATGAAGGGAGAGGAATCATCGTTTGATGATGAAGAAAATTAGGTGGTGCAATTGAAGATGTACTTCACTAGATCATTATGTGAATGGTCCAGTGCTTTGGATCTTACTACTCATTCTTTTTGTAGATTTTATTGATTCTCTATCATTTCTTTTGTAATTCTTGTTGTTGTAATTATTTGTAACAGCTACCTACTAAGCTTGTACCAAAACCCTCTTACAAGTATTCCTAAAACTTCTAAGCAAGCCCAAGTGGAGGAAATTCACTCGAAGATTCCCATTGAAACCACTAACACCATCGAGAAATTGGCGATAGTCAACGAGGACTCTAAGATTTTTGTGGCACTAGGGTGTTGGGCGAGGATGCTTCGGGAAGGGAGGAAGATTGTTGTACCACAGGAATCACCGTTAGCGCCGATCTCCTCTAATCCTTTTTACGCCCTTTCTTCAGATTTCACGGGCTTGGAGAGTGCTTTATACACGGGGGGAAGAGGATTCTATTCCAATTGTTGAGTGGGTTGCGGAATCTCCCAACGAGTCCCTTTCCCCTCGTACTCTCTCTGATATTGAGGCGCTGTGGGTTGAAACTTTGGCTATGTCGATTCCTATTGAAGGGGAGAATATTGAGAAGGAAGCAACGATTGAGGCAAATCCAGCACTTAAGGGTCCTATCTCAGAATGGGTTTCAGGCAAAATGACTGATTTTGGTTTATATTTAGGGACTTCATATGAGGGGTATGAAGAGAGGGTATTGAAGCTCTTATGTGATATAGAAGCTTCATCTAGCATCCGTAGTAATGAATTTAATTCCTAAAATATTCTCCCCTCAATACCTAGGGAACTAAAGAATTTAATTTCTAACATCAACTATGAGGGGGGAGCTCAATGCGTCGCACAACAAACAGGGAGAGGGCTTTAAAGTTGTCCCAATGAATACAAATATTATATCGTGGAAAGTACGTTATCTAGCCTTCCAGCTTATTTCCTTTCCCTATTCACTATTCCAATTAGTGTTGTGCGCAGAATTGAGAAATTGCAAGGGGACTTTCTTTGGGGTGGCTTGGGAGATGAGGTTAAACATCACTTGGTGGGTTGGGATATGGTTTGTACTCCGAAAGAAGGGGGGGCGTCTTGGGGTGAGGAGTTTGTTTTTGACTAATAAAGCTCTTCTGGGAAATGGTTATGGAGGTGTGGGTTGGAAGAGCATCACTTGTGGCGGCGTGTTCTAGTGGCGAAGTTTGGTTCTGATTTGGGAGGTTGGCGCACCAAGCCCATTAGAGGTCCACATGGTTGTGGGCTTTGGAAAGGCATAATGTCAGGCTGGGAAGACTATTTTTAGCATGTGGAGTTTGTGGTTGGTCAAGGAACTTGTGTTAGTTTATGAAAAGACAAGTGGTGCGGGGATACCTCCTTGATGGCTTTGTTCCCTACCTTATTCACTTGTTCTTCCAATAGAGAAGCTACAATTACCAATGTATTGACTAGTCCAGATTCAAGGAGAGTTCGGGAGTGGAATGTCACCTTTGTGCGGGACTTTAATGATTGGGAGGTTGATGTGGTAGCGGAGTTTTTCCAATTCCTCCATTCTCATAAGGTTCCTATTGTTGCTCCTAATGCGGCTCCCGATGGCATGCATTGGAAGCTGTGCAAGGATGGGGCTTTTACTTCCCGTTCTTTTTACTATGCCTTGATTGATAGGAAGGGGGTGAGATTCCCTTGGAAAAGCATTTGGTGGGTTAAAGCTCCTCCAAGGGTGGCGTTCTTTATTTGGACAACGGCTTGGGGTCGCATTTTGACTTGTGACAATCTTATGAGGCGAAGGTATACAATGGCGGGGTGGTATTGTATGTGTCGTTGTGATGGGGAAACTATGAACCATTTGTAATTGCATTGTAGTGCAGCTCAAAAGCTTTGGAATTATGTCTTTCTTACTTTCCGCGTCCATTGGGTTCTGCCAAGGCAGGTGGTGGACTTAGTATTTGGGTGGTATAATTGGTTTACACATCAGGTACACATCATTTGGAATTCTCACATTTGGAATTTAATTCCTATGTGTCTAATGTGGACAGTGTGGTGGGAGAGGAATTTGAGAATTTTTGAAGATTGTCTAGCTCGCCAGATCAGCTTCTTGGCACCTTTGTGACTTCTTTATTCGATTGGTCAAGGATATGGGGTTTTACTACTGCTACTACTGTTACTGAGTTTGCCGCTTCATGGCACTCAGCCTCTTTTCAATTTAATCTGCTATAATTCTATTTCCATCTTGTGCACTGAGATGTATCTTTTAATAAAATCTTATTACCTATCAAAAAAAGAGTAAAGGGCCTCAATGAAGGGGATAAGAGATTGCAAGGAATTTACTTCACCGTTGGAAGGCAGACGTGTCTTCAAGAAACAAAATTACAAGGTGTGAATAGGAAATTGATTAATAGTCTGTGGAGATGTCGTCATATTGATTGGGTTTGTCAAGACTCCAATGGGGCTTCTAGCGGCATTTTGCTAATGTGGGACAAAAGGGTGGTGGAAAAGGTGGAGAAAGCTGTGGGTTTTCACTCGGTTTCTAGTAAATTTAGGGAGGTCTCCTCTGGATACAAGTGGGCTTTCTCAGGAGTATATGGCCCTAACTGGGGAGTTGACAGGCGGATGCTTTAGGAGGAGCTATCAGGGGTTTTTTATTGGTGGGATGTTCTCATGTCTGTGTGTGGGTGGGGGGGTATTGTAGTCCATTACCCAACGAAAAGGATGGGCTCTAATCATATTACCCCGAACATTAGAGATTTCTCGGATTTCATTTTTTCTTTGGGCCTGGTGGATCTACCCTTGGAAGGTGGCCGTTTTACATTGTCTACTACTCAATCCGGATCCAGGTTAGATAGATTTCTCTACTCACCTTCTTTAGAAACTCACTTCTCTCAGATTGTGCAGAGACGTTTGCCCCGTGTTTTTTTTTATCATTTTCATGTAATATTGATATGTGGCTTCTTTGAGAGGGGTAAGAGCCCATTGATATTTGAAAATATGCGGCTCAAAGTTGAGGGTTTCTCTAATAGAGTGAAGCAATGGTGGGACTCTTACAACTATGATGGTTCTCCTAGCATTATTTTGGCCAAGAAACTGAAAACCTTGAAATCAGATTTACAGAGGTGGAATGAGAAAGATTTTGGTGATGTTAATCATTGAAAGTATGAATTAATGGCTAGTATCCAAGAGCTGGATATGGTGGAAGATGATCGGCCTCTTTCTGCTGAGGAAAGCTCCGTGAAATCTCAAGCTAAGAGAGAAGTTGAGAAGCTATTACTCTTAGACAAGATTAGTTGGAGACAAAAGTCCAAGGTGCTTTGCCTTAGGGAAGGTGACAAAAACACCAGTCTTTTCCACCGTAGAGCCAATACTATTAGTCGTTTGTTAGTTGATGAAGTTGAAACTACGAATCCAGCAATGATGGGAGAAGGTTAGGTTAAATTTTATAGACAACTCTTTACTGATGAAGAAGACAGACGTCCTTTACTAGATGGTCTGGATTTTTATTCTATTGATGAACCAGATAATGCTGCTCTTGATTTGCCATGCTCTTGATTTGCCATTCACTGAAGAGGAAGTTTCTGGGGTTGTTAAGGGCATGGCTAGGGACGAGGCCCTAGGCCCTGATGGATTCTTTCTGGCTTTCTTCCAATCTTGCTGGGATATTGTCAAGAAAGATGTGATGGAGGTCTTTCACTATTTCAATGCTCATGGCTCTTTCGAAAGGAGCATTAATGCCCACTTTTCTTGCCTTAATTCCAAAAAAATCGAGGGCTGTGGAATGTAAGGATTTTAGGCCTATTAGTCTTATCACAGGGATCTATAAGATTATTTCTAAAGTTTTGGCTAACCGATTGAAGTCAGTTCTGGAAAAGGTAGTGTCCGACTCTCAAAATGCGTTTGTGGGTGGCAGGCACACTGTTGATTTTGTTCTGATTGCGAATGAAAGCCTTGATAGTAGCCTAAAATCAGATATTCCAAGAGTATTATGCAAATTAGACATTGAAAAGGCTTATGATCATGTCAATTGGAACTTTCTGATGTACATGATGAGACGGTGTGGTTTTAGTGCTAAGTGGCGCCGATGGATTTTCTCTTGTATATTCATTGTTCGCTTCTCCGTTCTGGTTAATGGTAGCTCTACTGGTTTCTTTTGAAGTACTAGGGGACTGCGACAAGGCGACCCACTATCTCCTCTATTGTTTCTTTTAGTGATGGAGGCTTTAAGCCGAATGATGGATAGGGCAATAGTTGGGGTTTTTATTTCTGGATTTTCTGTACGTGACCAAACAGAATCTGCTTTGACGATCTCCCACTTATTATTTGCAGATGATACTTTAATTCTTTGTGAGGCTAATTTGGATCAGATATGGTACCTTCGGGGTGTGTTTGTTTGGTTTCAGGCTATCTCTGGATTGAAGATTAACTTGTTTAAATCAAAGCTAGTACCGGTGGGTGACGTACCTAATGTTGATGAGCTAGCTCGCATTCTGGGTTGTAGAGTTTCAGCTCTCCCACTTACATATTTGGGGCTCCCTCTCGGGGGCATCTTTTTTTTTTTTTTTTTTATAAATAAGAATTTCATTAATCAAAAAAGGGAAGCCACCATGTACACAAGAAGTGTACACAGAAAACAACCAAGAAATCAATTACAAAAGCAGCAAGTATCTATGAAATCAGTTAAAGAATAAGAAGTGACTATTCTAGAAGCCTTTAACCAATAAAAGAGAGACTGTAAAAAATGAAGCTTCAAGGCAGGCATCGATCGAGAATCCCCTGTAAAAGTTCTTGCATTTCTTTCACCCCATAAGCACCACATTAAACAATGCAATATAGCCCTCCAAATCGCTCCAGCTTCATCTTTCCCAACTTTTCCAGTCCAACAAGAGAGAAGATCCACCACATCCCCATGCATCACCCAAGAAACTCCAAACATATTCAAGATCATATTCCAAAGCTCTTGAGCCACACTATAGTGCATAAGAAGGTGATTAACATACTCACCATCCAATTGACAATGCAGCACCAATCCAAAATAATTATTCTTCGTCTCTGTAGATTATCCGTGGTAAGGATCCTACCCAAAGCCGCAATCCATATGAAAAAAGCCACCCGAGATGGCACTTTTGAATTCCACACACTTCTCCAGGGGAAATAAGTGCCGGTAGACTGAACCAAAACAAAGTGGTAGGATTGTACCTCAAAGATCCCTTTGGTGGAAGGGTGCCACCACATAGAATCCATAGTATCCCGACGAATGGGAAGAGAATAAAGGAACTCCATGAAAGAAATTCCCATTTCCAATTCCCAATCCTGGAAAGGCCTAGAAAATTCAATATCCCAAACATGTGTGGCATCATGAAAACGTAAATGAGTATCCACTGTAGCATCAGAGGCATGGGCTAAACAAAAGAGCTCCTGGAACCGAGTTTGCAAAGGCTGGTCCCCACACCAAGAATCCGTCCAAAACTTTATTCGAGTACCATCCCCCACCTTGAAAGTGAGATGTTTCGAAAAACACTCCCAACCGGCTCTTATATATTTCCATAAACTTACCCTGTATGGTTCGCGAGTCTGATTTGAGCACCATCCCCCCTCCTTTGGCTACCATACTTGCAATCCACCACTCTACGCCATAAAGAATCAATTTCATTCACATACCTCCATAACCATTTGCCTAGAAGAGCTTTGTTGAAGAGAAGCATATTATGAATGCCCAATCCACCATGAGGAATAGGAGAACAAGCTTGCCTTCCAGTTAACCAAGTGAAACTTATGATCATCTCCTACACCGCCCCACAAGAAATCTCTTTGTAATTTCTCAATACGACGAGCTATACTCACCAGAAGAGGGAATAATGATAAATAATAAGTAGGAAGACTGGAAAGTGTGCTCTTAATCAAAGTAAGATGAGCCCCCTTGGAAAGATATAACCTCTTCCATCCTGCTAGCCATTTTTCCATCTTTTCCCTACATTATTCCAAACTTCTTTCTTTTTGAATCCTGCTCCTGGAGGAAGACCCAAGTAAGACATAGGTAAGAAAGAGACTTGACATCCCAGAAACCCCGCCAACTCCGCTACATTAGGGACATGACCCACTGGAACCAATTCTGATTTGCTCAAATTGATTTTCAAACCAGATATAGCCTAAAACCGGATGAAAATTTCCCTCAAATGCCAAAGTTGATCCGTATCAGCCCTGCATAAAATTAACGTATCATCGGCAAAAAATAAGTGAGAGATGCTTAACGCATTACGACCAGAATTATCAACATCAAAACCTACCAAAAATCCCCCTTCCACAGCTTGATCCAGCATTTTACTCAAAGCTTCCATCACAATGAGGAATAATAAAGGTGATAAAGGATCACCCTATCTTAAACCCCTAGAGCTGGAAAAAAAACCTCTTGGGCTTCCATTTACTAAAATAGAAAAACGAACCGTGGAGATGCAAGCATAAATCCAGCACCTCCATTTCTCACTGAAACCATAATGTCTCAACATATACATCAAAAAATTCCAATCGACATGGTCATAGGCTTTTTCAATGTCCAATTTACACAAAACCACTGGAATTCTGGATTTGATGCGACTATCAAGGCTTTCATTCCCAATTAGCAACGAGTCTAAAGTTTGTCTCCCACTCACAAAGGATTTTGAGAATCCGACACAACCTTATCCAGGACCATTTTTAGTCTGTTAGCCAACACCTTAGCCAGGATTTTATAAATCCTAGTGACAAGGCTAATGGGTCAAAAATCCTTACACTCCAAAGCCCCTGGCTTTTTTGGGATTAAAGCAAGAAAAGTAGCGTTAATAATTTTCTCAAAAGTACCATGAGTGTAAAACTCCCGAAAAACTGCCATCACATCATTTTTGACAATGTCCCAACACCTCTGGAAGAAAGCCATAGAGTAACCATCAGGACCTGGAGCCTTGTCGCCAGCCATATCCTTCAATACCCCCAACACTTCTTCAGTAAATGGTTTATCCAGCACAATATTATCCTCTTCATCAATTGAAGAGAAATCCAAACCGTCTAGCAAAGGGCGTCTCACGTCATCACAGAAAATAGACGACTATAGAAACTAACCAATCCTTCACCTATTTCATCCTGATCCGTAGTGATTACCCCGTTAACCATTAAACGACCAATAGTGTTGAAACGATGATTAGAGTTGGCCACACGATGAAAGAATCTCGTATTCTTATCCCCTTCCCAAAGCCAAGTAGCCCTAGACTTTTGCCCCCAAGTAATCTCATCCAATAACAACACATCCTCAAAATCTGAAATGGATTGGAACTTGGCTGCATTCTCCTCAGGAGATAAAGAACGACTCTCTTCAATAGCATCCAAAGCTTGGATGGATTCCAATAGAACATCTTTCCTATGGTTGATATTTCCAAACACTTCCCTATTCCATCTTCGCAAATCAAACTTTAGAGCTTTTAACTTCTTTGCTAAGACAAAACTTGGCGTACCACTATAACAGTAAGTATCCCACCACCCCTTGATTCGATTAGAAAATCCCTCCACAATTAGCCACATATTCTCAAATCTAAAAGAACTCTTACCTCGCTGCATAAACCCACAGCTCAGTAAAATTGGGAAATAATCTGAAAGAGTATGACGCAATCGACGCTGCACAATACTGGAAAAATGGTCCTCTAAAGATGGAGAGAATAAAAATCCATCCAGAAGGGATTTGGAGAAAGAATTTGACCAAGTGAAGTGACCATCTTCCAACAACAAATCTATCAAACCTGATAGAAAAATGAAATCCGAAAAGTCTCTCATACCTGGCGTTATACGGTCTGTACATGCCCGTTTAGACGAGTAACGCACTGTATTGAAGTCGCCTCCCACACACCAGGGGATATCCTACCAAGCATTCAGACCAGCAAGTTCCTCCCAAAGCAGGCATCTCTCTACTCCCCTATTTGGTCCATAAACACCAGAGAAACCCCAAATAAAACCAGAAGAAACCCCCCTAAACTTGCAAGAGACAGAAAACAACCCCACAACATCCTCCAATTTTTCTACCACCCTAGTGTCCCACATCAGGATAATACCACCTGAAGCCCCCATTGAATTATAGCAAACCCAATCAACATGCCGACCTCTCCAGAGACTGAATAAAAGCCTGATTCACATCTACAACTTTAGTCTCTTGCAAACAAACAATATCTGCTTTCCAAAGATGAAGCAAGTTGCGAACACAGCCTCTTGGACCCATCATTTAGTCCCCAGACATTCCACGAAATAATATTTGTGTTCATTGGGACAACAACAAAGCCCTCCCACTGTTAGCAGTGTTCTTCTTTGAACTGCCTCCTGCATAGTTGACATTTGTGATTAAATTACGTAAATCCCGGACCCGAAGCAGCTTCAATATCACTCAATAACTTCATGACTCTATCTTCAAAACCCACATAGAACGCCCCTAAATAAATCCCAAACTCCTTCATCTTGTCATTTACCCATTTTGACTAAGGTTGAGTATGAGTTTCATCCTTATCCAACATCGTTCCCACACAAAGCGTAGTAACTTTGCTAACACCAGCATCCTCCACCGCCAGGCATGGATATAGCTAAAGGTTCTACCCACAAAGCCTCATCTTCCCACTCCCCATCTGTTTCAACCACTGCAACGAGCTCGAAATCACTGTTCACCAAAGAGAGAGAGGGCTCGCTAACAATCTCCTCATTCTCGGTCTAGCCAGAGATTTCCAACACTGGAACAATAGCGAGAGGTCTCTCCAAGCCTAGGTTCTCCAACGAGAGAGCATAAAAAGGATTTGCGGAAAGTCACCAACGGAAAGGACGGCATCGTCAATCTCCTTCCATCCCGTAGCTCCATCGCCCACCCGCTAGTCTCGCGCTCCAATGTCGTGGTCAAAGGCATCACACCAACCTCATCTACAGAACCCTTGTCGCAGAAGAGATCACGCTGAGGTTCCACAACTGTAGCTTCAAGAGACTCATTTCTCGATGTTGTAGATGAAGACCCATGGATAGATGTAAAGACCCTTGTGGCTGGAGGCGTCTTTAAAAAGCAAGCTGATTTGGAATTCAATGGTGGAAAAGGTGGAAAAACGATTGGCGAGATGGAAACGTTTCTATCTATCCAAAGGGGGTAGGCTCACGTTGATTAAGAGTACGCTCTCTAACCTCCCTACCTATTATTTATCTCTGTTCCCTTTACCCATGAGTGTTGCCTGGTGGATAGAGAAGCTTCAAAGAGACTTCATGTGGGGTGGAATAGATGACTCCCCAAAATTTCATCTGGTGCATTTGAAGCATGTTTGTGAACCGCTTAATAATGGGGGGATAGGGATTCGCAATTTGGCAGTGTTTAATAAGGCCATCTTGAGGAAGTGGCTTTGGAGGTATGCCTCGAAAAGTGAATCTTTTTGGCATAAGGTTATTGATAAAAAATATTGTAGTATGTGGGAAGGTTAGTGTTCTCACGAAGTCTCTCAACCTTATGGTGTGACCCTATGGAAATTCATTAGAGCAGGCTGGCACACTTTTTCGAAAAACCTTACTTACACAATGGGTGATGGTTCCCGTATCAAATTCTGGCACGATCCTTGGTGTGGGGATCATCCTTTGAAGGTGAGTTCTCCAGAATAATTCAGATTAGCCATCTTCTGTACATTGTGATGTAATTTTCACCAGGGCGGTTCAAGATTGGGAGATGGAATCTATGGTGTCTTTTATGGATATTCTTTACTCTTGTCCCACTTTTCGGGGTGGATTGGATTCTCTTGGCTGGTGTTTGTCTCACAGTAAGAAGTTTGAGGTTAAATCTTACTATAAAGCCTTAATTCAGTCAGCTCAATCCCCCTTTCCGTGGAGAAGTGTCTAGAAGGTCAAAGTTCCAACCAGAATAGCTTTCTTCACATGGACTGCGGCATTGGGTAAGATTCTTACTATCAATAACTAACGGAAGGTGATTATAACGGATTGGTGTTGTATGTGCAAAAGAGGTGGGGAATTGGTTAGTCATCTTCTTCTGCATTGTCCAGTTCCCCAGGAGCTTTGGGGCTTGGTGTTTGCTTTGTTTAGGGTTTCTTGGGTTATGCCTCAAGATGTGGAGGACTTACTAGCATGCTGGGCTAGCAGATTTGGTCAGTGTGAGGCGCGTAAGGCTTGGAAGAGCATTCCCCACTGCCTCATGTGGCATAACTGGTGCGAGAGGAATGCCCGAACTTTTAATGGGGAAGAAACTTCGGTTCCAGCTTTGAAGTTCTCTTTTCTGCAATCCCTATTCGAGTGGTCGACGGCATCCAACCTTATTTATTCAAATTCTATGTCCGATATGCTTGATATTTGCTCATTTTGTACTTAATTCTTTCAGTTTGTAACTTGTACACTTCCTGTGTACCTTTTTGGTTTTCTTTGAATGAAATAATTACTTATAAAAAAATATATATATTTGTAAGGCCAGAAATGTCAACAAAAAGAATTAGATGAAAAGGCAGGAATAATTCAGCATACATTTTTGTGAAGTACACTACACATGTGCATCTAAGGATAAAGGTTATACACATGCACCAAAAAATCAGAAACATGCAATCTCTCAAGATGGAAAAGCATAATGAAACTAAAATGTAAACCCCTTTACCTTGAACACGTGCAGATCCACAATCTGAATCTGACATTTTAAATTCATCTCTAACTTTTGCAAGCTCAATTTTCAGTTTTTCTGCAGAAGACATATTATCCGGATGGAAATACTGCATTAAACATATTTCAAAAATATTAGAGAATCCCTTCAGATGTTAGAAAGGTAGAGTAATTTTGTGTGAAACCTACATAAATGCAGGCATCAATAAGTTCATATTGGGCTTTGTTTAAGAACATGCACTTTCCGAATGATGGAATACAAGCAAAAATAAAATTTATAAAGGACCTTAAGTATGCATAATTGATACCAATACTAGAAGGTTGGGTTACTTCTTGTAGATTCACAGTTTACACCAATAAACGAATCAATAAATAATGAATTTGCTTCCAGCTCGTTTAGGGAAAAAATATTCACTGAGTGAAGGATAGAATGTACAAGGGAAGACAAGGACCTATTGCAGATAATACATGTCACTTTGATACTAGTTTATTTCAGTCATCGATAATACCAGAGTGTAATTTCTTAATTTAAAGAATGCAATAATCGAATAAAAAATATATGAAAAGTTGGCATTTAGCTCTTTTGCAAGATCATACCATCTGGAATATGAATAAAAAAATAGACTTAATAATGAACCCTTCCAACATATGCGGGCTCTTCAAGCTCCATTATTTTCCATCTAAAAGAAAAGTAAACCTCAAAAGGCACCCTTGTATTCGAATCTACTAAATTTACTATACTGCCACTGAACACAGTGTCTTCAAACAAAAAAAATATAGGTTTTGCAAATTCTCTCTTTATTAACAAGAGCTCAAGACTGTAAACCACAAGTGAAAATACCACTTACAAGTACAATTATTTCTTAAAGATTTCCAAATTAAAGCATCAATAAGAATTTAGAGAGAAAAACTTTTAGAAATGGACTTGTAGTTCTCATTTTAGGTGGTCCTATCATCCATATATCATCTAGTGCTCCAAAAATTTATGCATGAGAGAGTTTCCACTTTTTTACTAATGAAAAATAATGATTGATCTAGTTAATGAACATCTTATTCAACCAAAAAAATATATAGAAAAGCAAAGAGAAAGATGCTTGCCTTTTCAACTAGATGCTCCTTTGGAGGTTGCAGCATAAAGTTTGGAGTTCTACCTAACTGACCCAAGATATCGAGTCTCTGGACTGAAAAATAAACAAATCAAAATCAATATATTATAGGAGAATATACATATCATATCATATCTACTGCAGAAATAAAAAATTAAAGTTTAGTAAAATTTAATCAACCAAAACAATTTTGAAGTGAGATTCCACAACTTAAAACACATTTGAAAAGTATTGCATAAAAAAGTAAAAAATAAAAATCCTTAATATCAAGCTTGATCCCATTTTCAGTTGTGATAAACCAACAATTTCCCTTTGAAAAAAAAAAAAACAGGTGACAAGCCCAAAGATCGAGGTTGAGCCCATTGTATTAGATTATTGGAGTTCAAAAAATCCTTTGCTGTATTTCATACTTCTAGGGTTTATATAACAGGAATAAGAAAGGAAGAACTATAAATCTAAGATACTTCACAATTTGCGACTCAGGAAACAAAATTCTTCATTTGATCAAGCCAAGTCCAACAATGTAGCTAGAAAGTTATGACTAGTTTGGAAAAAGAAAATCAGTAAGGGCATGTTTGGCACATGTCTTTGTTTTGTGTTTTCAGAACCTAACATTTACAAGTTTTCAAGAAGTATCTTCAAAACTGGTTTGAAACTGTTTTTGAAAAAAAAAAAAAATTGTGTTTGACACCTACTTTTTAATCACATTTTGAAACATGTTTTAATTAATTTTTTCTATTTGGTAATTTGTTTTCAATTTATATTTTGGGTTGGACTTCAAAGAATTGTAGGGGATAAAATCCTTTTATTATTGTTTAGTATTAAATGGTTGTGATTGTGGGGTGAGAGAGTTGAGAAACTGTATACCAGGAAGAGATAGAGCGAGGCAAAGAGATGTTTTTGCTTCTCCCCTTTGCTTCTTCCACCACTCTAACCTCTCTCATCTCAATCCCAAACCCTCTCCAAGCCTCAATAAATTAATATGCCGCGCCACCTTTTCTGTTCAGACAAAACCCAACACCACCAAACCATGGAACCTTGCCCTTCCCCTTCTCTCCAACTGGTATGCAATACCCTTTTCACTTTTCTCTTCTGAATTCTATCTACTTTATTTCCACAAAAATGGGCCTCTGGGTTAGTATGTGTGTGTGTGTTTTTTCTCTTTTATGTTAGTTTTCTACTTGTAGTTTGTTCTGGCTTTTTTATGATGCATGTTCCTTCGTATACTATCAATTTCTCATACAAACACACAGACATAGAAGGGGAACACTTAGAAAAGGGGACCAAAGAAATTGAGAATAATGGGTCAAATTAAATAGAATTGTAGTCTAAAAAGACCCCAGCACTAGAGGTATTGAAGTTTTTATAATTAATGTGGCAGTTCAACTCTGTGTTCTATAGGTTGTGAAAGACTAGGTTAGTTGCTATACAAAAAGCAACTTAATTGTCCAAGACATAAGGATGAAGATTGAATGCCAAGATGGAATTATGAAATGCCCAAAGATTTTTCAGTAATTTATTATCTAGGTTCATTGTAATTTGTTCAGTCATAATCAAATAGGGTCATGGTTCTGAAGAGGAATATTAAAGGACAGTCAAGCTCTTCTTTTAAATGTACAAGAGAGAGGAGCAGTAATGGGAGAAATGTGTGTGTACTAGGGAGGCGAAGCACGGTAATGGGATAGATATTACCGTTGAAGATGTTACAATTATTTACACCAAAATGCTATTATTGTTCTCAATGTTGTTTTCAAAACAGGCCAAAATAGCCAAATGAAGTTTTGAAAAACATGGTGGACCTGGGATTCAATTTTATTGGTAATTTTAGAGAGTGAGTGAGAGTGAGAGAGAGTGAGTGAGACACGTGAGGGAGAGTTGACCCATTCCTATCACCCGTAAAGGTGGTTCGTCGGAATATGGGTGGAGTGAGGAGCTTTCGCATCGAATCCAGGAGATTCGATTTGATCAAGGAGGGAGATGGCGTAGATGCAGTGAGTCTTTTGGAGATTGGGAGATATATGAGACACTTGGTTACCATGGGCAAGGAAGGAGCTCGTTGGCTGGGAAAGTGTATTGAGGAGAATATTGTTAGGGAAACAGAGCAGGCATTTGTTTGCACGTTCAGAGAGCAAGACAAGGGGTATGTTATTCGTAGGTTTGAGAACAAGCGTGGTAGATACCTTGAGATTGCAGATTATGGCAGGGGTGGATGCAAGGGGCGATTGGCTATTCCAGAGGGTCAAAAGCAAAGTGGGTGGCGGGGTTTTAATAAGGAGCTAACATTATTATTCAATCCGATTCCAGTCGTTAAGGGATATACGAGTTCGGAAGAGGAGAATACTAAAAAAACAATTCCGGCAAAGGAGAGGTTGGGGCCGGCGGTGTCATATGCCAATTCTCTGCGAATTCCGGCGACCGAAAAGCTAACCGAGAAGGGAAAGACGGTGCCAGCGCTTATTCCCACTTTGAAATCTTTAAAACTGACGGATTTCACGCTACCAAACGATAAGGTTAGTGAGAAGAAGGAGGGAAAGGCGAAACCTTAGGCAAAATTTTTGGGTGTACAGCCATTTCGACGATTTGGGACAGATACGGTATCTCAAAGGTTAAGGATAACCATCAGCGCTGAGGGGAAGCGTATGGTTACATGGGTTAAGCAGGATAAGCAATGTGATGAAGTGGGCTTAAGTAAGCAAAAATTGGGCCAGGATGTTAATAAGCCCAACACGCTGGTCCGAGTGGGAGTTAAGGAGTTATTTTCGGGCCCATCTCAATTTGAGTGGGGCGAATCATCCAATCCGATAATAAAGCCCAAACAAGTCTGGGTTCCTAAGAAAGGAGGGGCGAATAAGGTGGATGGAGGCCCACTAAAGGAAAAGGACTCAGTCCGATCCATAAGTGCTGCAAACGACGCCGTAGAGGTTCTTGATATTTCTAGAGTTTCGCCCGTGGTTTCCACGCAAGTAGTGCTTGTCTTCTCACAAGACTTGAAGTCTATGATGTGTCAGAGTACCAGAGAAGGTGAATACGGACACTTCCGAGTGGAGTATTATGTCAGCATCAACCTTGGTGTGTCGCGGGGTATCGCCGGCGTTTGTGGTGTCTGGCCAGGTAAGGTTCTTACGACCTTTTTATTGGGCGATTCTCATATGGAGAGGGACGTCGGCGTGGATGAGGTTGAGACCGAGTTGGGTATGGTGAGCCACTGCCTTGCGGTGGTTCCGAGTGGTACTTTCCGAGAAGATTCGACAGAGGAGATTTCGCTAGATATTTCTCCTCTTAATTCATACCGAGGTGAGTCTGTTCAAAGTGATCAGTCGGAGTGGGTAAGACAAAATATGGAGGTTTTTAGCAAACAGATGGGGGTTTCAATAGAAGGATGTGAGAGTGAGGCAATGGCTTTGTTTACGGCAATAGAGAGACGGTGGAGGCAACCGGGGATTTCTAGAACGATGGCAAGTACGAATCAGAATAAAACTCGTAAGGGCATACAAGAGTTGAGGAATTTAACGTCATCGATTAATTACGGAGTCTCTTTGAATCAAGGTAGTGGTCGCAGATTTCGTGGGTCAACATATTCTCAATGTATTTAAGACTAATATCATGGAATGTTAGAGGCCTTAATTGCAAAGTGAAAAGGTCTCAGATCAAGAATGTGCTCAAGTTGTGGAAGGGTGAGGTCATTTGTCTGCAAGAGACTAAACTAGAGACTGTAAGTAGAGCAATTGTTCGAAGCTTGTGGTGGAATCGGTTTGCTGATTGGAAGTTCCTGGAGTCTGAGGGCGCTTCTGGGGGAGTTCTGATCATGTGGGATAAACATGTGGTGGAAGTTCAAGATTGTGTAAAAGGTCAATTCTCTATTTCCTAGAAATTTAAGAATGTGCAGGATCAGTTTGAATGGGCTTTTTCGGGGGTGTATGGTCCTAATGTGGATGTAGATCGTTCTATTTTATGGGATGAGTTGGCTGGTGTTCGAAGCTAGTGGGGTGTTCCTTGGTGTATAGGTGGGGATTTTAATGTCGTCCGTTTTCCAAGCGAGAAGCTGAGGGAAGGGAGACTCACAGGGGCTATGACAACCTTTTCGGATTTTATTGCTGAGCTCGGGTTGATAGATCTTCCTCTCCTGGACGGTCAATTTACCTGGTCTAATAATCAAGATCCTCCTTCTAAATCTCAGCTTGATAAATTTCTTGTGTCCACAGACTGGGAGGACCAGTTCTCGCATCTGGTGCAAAAGGCTTTGCCTAGATCTGTGTCAGATCATTGTCAAATTTTATTGGATAGTGGTACCTTCATTCGGGGTAAGTCATATTTTAAATTTGAGAATATGTGGTTGCGGCATGAGGATTTTACAGGGAATGTGAGGCAGTGGTGGGGGAGCTATGAGTTTCAAGGCAGCCCAAGTTTTGTCTTGGCTAGTAAACTCAAAGTGTTGAAGGAAGACATTAAGAAGTGGAACAAAGAGTCTTTTGGTGATGTGCATATTAAGAAGCTGGAGTTAATGAAGGAATTACAGCTGTTGGAGTCTAAAGAAAATCAGGGGCTTTTCACTGGGGATGATAGAGTCCATAGATTGAATACTCAGGCGGAGATGGAGAGAACTTTGTTGTTAGATGAGATGTCTTGGAGGCAGAAATCCCGGATTCAATGGTTGAATGAGGGGGATAAAAACAAAATCCCGGATTCAATGGTTGAAGGAGGGGGATAAAAACACTAAGTTCTTTCACCGAACTGCGAATGCTAATCGTCGTAATAATTGTATTGAGAGTATGATGCATGGGGAGTTGAAGTGGGAAACTCAGGATGAGATTCGTGAGGGGATTGTGGATTTTTATCAGGATCTTTATTCTGAGAGGGAGGCTTGGAGACCCGTATTAGGGGGGGTGGAGTTTAACTCTTTAGGGGCTGAGGAGGCTACTCATATAGAGAGGCCTTTTTCAGAGGAGGAAGTGGTTATTGCTTTAAAGCAGATCAGTGGGGAGAAGGCTTCAGGCCCGGATGGGTTCACACTTGCTTTTTTCCATCATTGTTGGGATGTGGTAAAAAAGGAGGTGCTTGATTCCATTCAGGAGTTTTATGTGCATGAAGACTTTGAAAGGAGTCTTAACTCAACTTTTGTGGTCCTTATCCCTAAGAAAGTGGGAGCTTCGGATGTGAAGGATTTTCGTCCTATCAGTCTTACTGGTAGCATTTATAAGATCATTTCCAAGGTGTTGGCAAACAGACTTAGGGAGATGCTAGGGTCGTTGTTATCTCCTTCCCAAAACGCTTTCATTCAAGGTAGGCAGATCCAGGATTCGGTGTTGATTGCCAATGAAAGTTTGGATAGCTGGCTAAAATCTGGCATTCCCGGTTTGATTTGCAAATTGGATTTGGAGAAGGCGTATGACCATGTTAATTGGAAATTCCTAATGTTTCTGATGGAAAGGTGTGGCTTTGGAGTTAAATGGCGCAATTGGATTCATTTTTGTATCTCTTCAGTCCGCTTTTCGGTGTTGATTAATGGGACTCCTTGTGGTTTTTTCCCGAGTTCCAGAGGCCTTAGGCAAGGTGACTCTCTTTCTCCGTTGCTGTTTGTCTTAGTCATGGAGGCCCTTAGTAGGTTGATGGATAAGGCGGTGGTTAGAGGATATCTTGAGGGTTTTTCTGTGGATAATGCGAATGCGTCTGGTTTGAAGGTGTCCCATATGTTATTCGCGGATGATACCTTGGTTTTTTGTGAACTACTCGGGACCAGTTGCAGCATTTGAAGGGGGTGCTTTTGTGCTTTAAGGCAGTTTCCGGGTTGCGTATTAACTTGGGGAAGTTTGAAATTGTTCCAGTTGGTCCAGTTCCGGATGTGGATAATTTGGTTCAGGTGCTTGGAGGTAGGATTGCCTCTCTTCCTATGAAGTATCTGGGGCTTCCTTTGGGGACTAGATATAAATCAAAGGACATTTGGAATCCTATCTTGGAGAAAATGGAAAGGAGACTGGCTGGTTGGAAAAGAAGCTATCTTTCCAAGGGAGGTAGGCTTACTTTGATTAAAAGCACCCTGTCTAGTTTGCCTACATATTTTCTTTCTTTGTTTGCTGTTCCGGCAAGTGTGGCTCATCGGATTGAGAAGCTTCAACGTGATTTTCTATGGGGTGGTGTTGGGGATGAGTTCAAATATCACCTTGTGAATTGGCACACTATATGTACCCCAATTTAACAAGGCGGTTTGGGTCTGAGGCGGATTGTCCCCTTCAATCAGGCTCTTTTGGGTAAATGGCTTTGGAGGCTTGCTAATGAGCGGAATGCTTATTGGAGGCAGGTCATTGTTGGCAAGTATGGTTGTGATAGGGATGGGTGGCATTCGAAGGAGGGTAGGGGAGGGCATGGGGTCTGTTTATGGAAGCATATCCAATCTGGTTGGTCTCGGTTTTCGCAGTATGTTCGATATATTGTTGGATCCGGAGATCAATCCGGTTTTGGGAGGATATGTGGAGTGAAGAGGGGCTGTTACGTAATGTTTTTCCTGCCATATATCAGATTGTGCTTAATAAACAGGCTCCGGTGTCCGAGTTTTTAACTTCGCACCTTGAAGGTATGGTTTGGTCGGTGATTTTACAGCGACCCCTCCAGGATTGGGAGATGGGAGAGTACAATGACCTTATGGTCTTTCTATACCAGCGGAAGTTAGAAAGGTCGGCTGTGGATCAGTTGAGGTGGACTTGTACTGCTAGTGGGCTGTTTGAAGTGCGATCATATTACCAGTTGCTTAACTCCTATAGTAATACAGATTTCCCTTGGAAAAGCATTTGGCAAAGTCGTGTCCCTCACAAGGTTGCTGTTTTTACTTGGTTGGTGGCTCAGGGTAAGATTCTGACAATTGATAATTTGCGCCGTCGTAGGATTTGGGTGTTGGATTGGTGCTATATGTGCAAAAGGGCTGGTGAATCAGTGAATCATCTCATGATCCATTGTGAGTATGCCCAGGAGTTATGGTCCATGATTTTCTGTTTATTTGGGGTGTCTTGGGCTATGCCTCCTACGACTTATGATCTTCTGCATTGCTAGAGGAGGAAAGGGCCTGCTTATGTTGTTTGGAATGCTATTCCTTCGTGCTTAATGTGGATTTTGTGGTAGGAGAGGAATCAAAGGGCATTCGAAGATGCTGAACGTCATTCGGCGGATTTGAAGTTACTGATTATTCGCACTCTTATGGAATGGACTGCTGCTGTCACCAGTTGTTCTTTTCCTTCTGTTTTTGCTTTTATTGATGGCTGTGTGTAATTTGTTAGTCGTTTCTAGTATATTCCTTATGTACTAGTGGCTTTCTCTATCAATAAAATTTCTTTATTACTTATCAAAAAAAAAAACATGGTGGACCCACCACACTACCACATTTGTTTTGCAAAACAAAATGTAAAAACGGTGTGCCAAACATCTTTTTTTTTTTAGTGGGGCTCGTGATTTTTGTTTTACAAACATGAAAACGTGTTTTAAAAATAGGTAACCAAACAGGGCCTAAGTCTAGGAACATGATATTTTTCATAACTTTTATTCACAACTACTGACATGGAATGTTGTGATTGGTGCATAACAAAAGTGGTGTCAATGGTGGACCCAAGTGAAAGTGATGTCGCTCCAATCACAACATGCCACATCAGAAATTGTGAAAAATGTTATGTCCCTAGTATTACTCAATGAAAATAATAAGAGGATAGAGAATACTCAACATCTAAGTATCTTTCATATTTTCTTTAACTATACAAGAACCAGAGCTCAATTTGTTCAGCAACCAGGACAAAGGATTCTAAATTGTTGTCATACACGCAAAAGTGGAGCCTAATCTATCATCTAACATCTTTCAAATCTTTGAATTTGATAACATGAGGTGGACTGGCTCCTAGATGATAACTGAACTGAGAACAGTCAAATACTAAAAAATATAGAGAGAACACAGTGTAAATTTAACAAGTAGCACAAAGATCACTGACTAAACACATTCTCGTCAACTTGTTGAGTCCAAAATAATAAGATATTTAGTTTTCAAAAACTTCAGCTCCTCTCCACAATCTCAGCAACCAAAACAGAGGTTATATCCTTCTTATCATCAACCATCCAAATATAATATCAAAATCAGCACAAAATATATACACTGCACTGAAAACACTCACCTGACCCACATTTCACTATGAAAATCAGAAAGCTTTTGGTTCATAGATTCTTTATGTTGGAGGGATGAAATATTAACACAAAATCAAGTAATCCAAAGTAGTACTTTCCTATCGTTCTCCAATTTTCTAAGGAATCAATCAGAGAACTATAATCTTTCATCACCAACCAACTAGAACAATTTTCCATTTTTTTGCATACTCAATTCCAAATGCCAACTATTGCAAACCAAGTTAACAAAACATTTTCCTATGCTTCCAAATTAACAAAACATGCTTTAAGAAAACTAACAATTCAACAATATCACATGGAGAGCACAATACTTAACTCGAATTTCTCTTCGCCTTCTCATTTTCCGACATTGTCATCATAACCAAGGTCTCCCTCAAGTCCTTATAGGGAAGCCCAGCAATACTCAACTCGGTCTCCTTCTCCTCCATCTCCCTAAGCTTCATCAGCCTGTCATTCAACTCCGAGAGTGAAAAGCACAACGCTTCTTCCCCTTCCTTGTTCCCCTCCTCCACGGAAGGCCTCAGCTTCCTCAGCTTCATCCCCAACTCCTCATAGCCATACATCTTGACAAACTCCGTCTTCATCGCCATTGTCTCCGTCTCCCCTTCCTTCCTCTCCCTCTCCTTGGCAAACACCGAAAAGTGTTGCGAATCAGTCCCACCAATCACCAAATCCGGTGCGGGCTTCAATTTCAAACTACTCTTAAATGCCGATAAGGACATGGGGTCCCCACTCCTCCTATCATTCTGGGAGGGCCCAGTGGTCATTTTGATCGCATTCAAGCTCTGGCGAATGGCATCGAAGGAGAACTTGGCGGTGGTAGCATTGTCGTTGTCAGCCTTGGCCATGGCATTCCGTTTATTGTAAAGCTCTTGAAATGAGATAGGGTTAGTGGAGGGTGGTGGAACAGAGGATCGGGTGCGGAACACAGAAAGGTTCTTGCAGATTTCTTCGAGGGAATCGGCTTTGGAAGGCCTAGAGAAAGATTGGTTTAAGGGGGTAAAAGGTTTGGAGATTTGAGGGTAGCTTTGACATCAGAAGAGGATTGGTCATGGTCATGGTCATGGTCATGGTCAGGGGTGGTGGAGAAGAGGTTTATGAAGGAAGAAGGGTTATGGAGGGTTCGGTGTTTGGGTCTGAGTTGAAGAGCAGACATGGGAGCTGAGGTGAGGTGAAGAAGAAGTTTATAACCGGACAGAGCTGACGAACACGGAGAGGCTGAGAAGTTTATAACTCTTAACGGAGAGATTGAGATGTTTATGCCTGTGTTGGCCCATTAAGCCCAAAACAGAAAATTAATCATGAGGCGCATATTTACATCTCCTCCGATCTCTTTCGTTAACATTTATATCTATACTATAATATAAAATTGAAACTTTTTTATTTTTGGTTGATCTCATCATGTTGCGCTACATAAGCTTTTGAAATCTCACAATTTTACACCTCATTATTTTAATATATATTTTCTAATTGAATTTAAATTTTATTCTATTATTAAACCTTCCATTTAGAATTTTGACACATCATATTTTCTTTAATATAAGAATATATTATTCCATATATAAAACACAATCATAATTAATGTCTAATACTAACATATATTCCATATATAAACACAATATAAATATCTTTTAATAATAATCATAATTATCAATTTTCATCAAGATTTTTAAAGTTCCTTTTTTTTTTCTTATGTATTTCATTTAATTTTGTTGTTAGCAATGGAGAAAGATGGATGGATTTGTTATAATGAAACCATGTGAGCTTGAAATGAGTTATGAAAATTATTTAAGTTTGATCATATAATTATGTGTCCATGTATTTATTTATCATTCTTCTTATTTTAAGTATCATTTATTTTATTTTTAGATGGAAACATGATCCATATGGTAAATATAAATATGAATCGTGTTTTATAAAAATTGGACTATATTTAATTTATGCCAAAAGAAAAATTACATTATATTAAATTTTAATTATCCTATGGTAAATACTTTCTTAGTTATTTTTTTAAGCCAAAAAATAGGATCTATCCTAAATCCGATTTGTAAAGTTTCTTTATTGATCTTGCCTACAACATTTTGAACTACAAAAAAAAAAAAAAAAAAAAAAAAAAAAAAAAAAAAAAAACATATTCAACAAAAAAAGCAAAAGGAATCAAAATTAATTTAGATTTTATTTTCAATAATTTTCCTGTGCATCGCACAGATTTGCGACTAGTAAATATCTATATCTATAACGTCAAAACTTAGAATATCTTATATCATGACAAGTGGCATGTCTATCATTTAAATTTATAAAGCGATACGTTATCTATTACTTAAAGACATCTTAGTAAAATAGACAATCTCCTAACACTAAAAGACTTCTTAAAAAAAAATAACCAACACTTCGTTTCACATAATTGATACGCCTCTCTTTTATTATGTGAAAAGCCTCATCTATTTTATTTACTCATTCTCTTCTCTTACTGAGCAGTTACAAAAATAAGATAAGACTTTTCTCAAACAAATTTATTCAAGGAAGAAAGATTGCATGCAGAGTTACAAGAGTTATCCAAGCAAAGTTGAAAGGTTAGAAAAATTTTATTGTTTTGCTATTGTTTGATAAGGCACACATAATTACAAGAAAAGAAGAACAAAAGCCAAAGCATAATTGATACATTCGTTTTTAATTTTTTTTCCTTTCAAATAGTTCAAATTATGCTCTTAATTCTTAAGATGGATTTCTGTTTGATTGAATTTAAATTTGTGTTTTTGTGAAAAGATATTACTCTGTGTTCATGAAAACACGTTGTATGTGTAAGTTCACTGGGCGGCATAAAATCTAGGCAAAAAAAATAGTAAATCGCACACAGATGACAGAACTACTTGTATATACGGTTATATTTTTGACAAACATAAGTTTCACAGTTTCAATTAATTCACTTTAAGCAGCGAACTTAATCCGTGAGTCATATTTTACCGCAAAACCCAGATTTTGTGAAAAAGTTGAAGCCTTAGTCTATGAGTCAAAAATAATAATAATAATATGGCAGATTTGGTCAAAGGGTGAATAATTTGCTATTGCCGTTAGTGTTGTTTTTGTAATTGAGAAGTTGTAGCTAGATAGAATTTCAAGTTGCTTGACTTCATTGTTGTACGTTCTTTCACAAAGGAAGGTACGTTGAACTTTACCCTTTAAAGAGTCACTTCTGTGCAAAGTAAAACTCAGGTGTACAAGTATGATTCAATCGCAAATTTGGGGGAAGAGTCGTGTGGCCTAGCCTAAAATCTCCGCAAAAGGATTAAGTTATCTGCTTAAAGTGATTAGATCGAAACTGTGAAACTTATGTTTGTGCAATATATAACGGTACATATAACATTTTGTTTGCGATCGCTATTTACAATTCTGTAAACAATGAAACTAAGAAACTGTTATAACAACATTTATCATGAGATCCACTCCAAGAATGTTAGATTCAGCATCCTTCTAATTGAAATTAGACCAAACACATAAATTATGTGGTAGTAACTTATTCTCCTTTCAAAGGTTTTTTTTTTTTTTTTTTATTTTTATTATTATCCTTCAATTATGGAAGAAGTCTAATACAAATTTTTAAAAGAAAAAGTTTGTGTTTATGTGTTGGTTAACACAGAAATGAATTCAAATGGTTTATTTATTTTTTTTTTTTAGTCATTTTTTTCAAATAAGTTATAAAAGGTGATGTTATGAAAACAACCTGTTGCATTTCTTCAAGGATTCAGAGGCAATTAGACTAAGGTACTCTTTTATTTCTTGCTTGACTTAAGTTATTTTTTGTTTTATCAATTTAGGAGAACAATTTTATCTCAATTATTATACAATATCTATTTCCTTTAATTTTTCTGTTGTTAGTGCAAAGGAGATCTATTTTTTATTATTAGTTTTATCTTCTTTTTTTAACATATTTTCCATAAAATAATTATGAATATATATTTTGATTATATACACATTCTGTGTTTATATAGAGTTTTTTCCGTACATTACAGATTTTATTAAAATTTATAAATTAAAATTTCATTATAAATTTAGTAACTATATCTTCAAATTAACATATTTTACATTTTTTTGTTATTAATAATAAATCAATGTATCCTGCGCATTGCGCGGGTATTCGCTAGTTAACATGATGGCCAAGACAGAGACCCAAGTGAAGCCACGTCCAATTTCTGTTTTCTTTCATTCATTTTCCAGTTCCAGTTTCATCACTGTAGTTTGCTGCACAGCTGGGGTTCTCACTCTTCTGCTTCTCCCACTTCTCGCCAACAATATCGACATTTCCCAAAATGCCCTCATGCCAGGTCACATTTTCATTTTATTTTTCCTAATTGTTTCTCCACCTTACAAAATGAGTATGGAATTTTCATATAAAAGTAAGTGATAAGTTAGGAAAGTCGCAAATATTCTGCTCCGCGACCAACTAATTATACCACTCAGAGTAGCTAATAATTTTCATGTTTATATTCACTTTTCAAACCGAACAATATTATGGGACATCCCAAAATTTACTAAGCTAACAAAATGGGAAGAAACAGTATTTATTTAAACAGCGAATAAGTTACTGAATATTGATCTGTGATGATGATGTTACTGAATTATATATATGATGACGGAATCTTTGTCTTCAGACTGGACGGATGAGAAGCATAGCTTGTATCTCAAGTCTATGGAAGCATCATTTGTAAACCAGTTATATGATAATAGGCAAAAGCATTTGAACACTCGTACCCCTTCTGGCCAGGTTTTTAATTTTCTCTTTTCTTTCATACATTGTGTGTTTAAACAAGTCGGACCTTGGTGTGATGACAAGCGTGGGGTTTGAGTTTGAGATCAAGTCTTTCCAAAATTCGGGATAAAGATTGTTTATCATTTCACCTTTCCCAGATCTTGCAAAAATGGAAATCTTGTGGGTATTGGGTCCGACCTTTTGCGCTATACAGACATAACAGTTTCACAATATTTTCGTAACATTGTAATAATAAAGTAATATAAATGATGGGTCCATCTGAAAACCAGAAACAACTTAATACACAATGTTGTGAGAATATTGTGATTACTGATTTACTAATGTATATTATTGTTTTTTTTTTTTTTTTTTTTTGTGTGTTCTATAGAGAAAGGGCTGCTGGAATGTATTCAGCCTTACCATATGCATTTGCTTAGGTAAAAGGGTCATAAACTCATTTACAAACTTCATATATAATGAAATTGTATGAAAGTTTATTCAGTTTCTCTCTCTTTTTCACAGGTTATGATTGAGCTACGGCTACCATATATATTTGCACAAGCAGTGGTGTATGGTGTTATTGTTTATTCAGTGATTGGATTTGAATGGACTGTCACCAAATTCTTTTGGACTTTTGGTATCTATTTTTTATGTACTTCACTTTATTATACTTCACCTTTTATGGCCGGATGGCTGTGGCTTTGACACCAACCCACCAAATTGCTTCCATTGTTTCCTCTGCATTTTATGGAATATGGAACCTGTTTTCTGGATTTTTGATCCCAAGAACGGTAAAAACTACCAATAATTTTCTGACTGTATTTTTCTTTAGTACTTACAGATAATGACTTTTATATATATATATATATATTTTTTTTCTTTATGTCTCTATCTGGACAATTACAGAGGATTCCTGTGTGGTGGAGATGGTACTACGGGATATGTCCTGTAGCTTGGACCTTGCATGGACTCGTTGCATCACAGTTTGGAGATGTGAAGAAGTTGCTCGACACAGGTGTAACAGTGGGAGATTTTGTGGAGAGTTACATGGGTTTCAGACATGACCTTTTGGGAGTGGTTGCAGCTGTTGTGGTTGGATTTGCAGTGCTTTTTGCATTTATCTTTGCCTTTTCCATCAAGGTGTTTAATTTCCAAAAGCTATAGAATATGCACTTGTCTATTTAATACAAGAATCAAAGTACTTTTTTTTTTTTTTGAATAAAGACGATAGATTTTTATAGAAAAAGAAATTATACAAAAGGAAGAATGCAAGATGGGCACTCCTCCAGCCATACTTGATCTAAAAGCGAGGACGTAGCCTCTGTAGCCAAAGCATAGGAAGCTTTGTTACAAACATTAGAAATAAAGACAAACTGAATGTTGGAAAAGAACCCACGCCATGCGTGGACATCTTCAATCACAACCCCTGAAGGTGCTAAACAAGGGCGACCCATTTGAAGCAATCCCGTGAGTTCTCTAGATGGTACTTCAAGCACTATTGAGTTCCTGAAGCCAGTTTCATATGCCAGCTGTAAAGCAGAGTACACAGATAAGCCAAAGTTGATTAAATTATCATCATATTTCTGCAAGACAAAGCCAGAGGCGACTACCACAACCCCTTCGTGATCCCTTAACAGAATGCCCACCCCCACATGAGCAGAATCCGGCCGAAAGTGACAGGCAATTGACAACTTATAGCTCCCATACAGAGGTGGACTCCAAGACTCCCTGATCTCAGCTATCTCTGAACTTACAGTCTCACAACCACCAAATTCCAGGAATTTGAGAGCTACAATCGACG
The DNA here is from genome assembly GCA_907173295.1 of Fagus sylvatica. NCBI lineage: Eukaryota > Viridiplantae > Streptophyta > Magnoliopsida > Fagales > Fagaceae > Fagus > Fagus sylvatica. Next base: position 29,272,687 of record OU015770.1, read on the forward strand.
CCCGATTACATACATCGTCAACATTACTATGAATCCCCTCCCACATCAACTCATTGCGAGCAACCCACAGCATCCACGCAACAGTCAACATGATTTCTACCTCTGGAGAGCCCAGATCCCGCAAGCAGCATTCCAGGAAATCCGAGAAAGACCCATTAACATCGACTCCAGGCGGAATTGGGACCGAGCACGCACTCCACACCCGTTGAGCAAAATCACATCGCCACAGAATATGATCCCCCGTCTCTGGCTCGTCTTCACACAATTGGCAGGAGAAAGAAGATGAGATCTTCTTATCAAATAACTTGGTCTGGGTTGGGAGGATATTTCAGCAAGCTCTCCAAATAAAGTTTCGGATCTTCGGTTGAACCTTGGCAAACCACACCCCATTCCAGAATTTCGTGAGGGACCCAGCCAAGGATGATTCTGTACTCACACTAGACTTTTGCAAAAGAAGCCGATAAGCACTTTTGACGGAAAACACACCTCTCCGATTTCCAGCCCAGATGAGTTTATCTTGAGGTCTTCTTGAGCTCAAAGGAATCTGCTTAATGATCTCCACATCCAATGGCATAAAAACCTGATCAATAAGCTCAGAATTCCAGCGCCCCTGTTCATGATTGATGAGCTCAGCAACCATTGCATTGGCCTCCAATACCCGGGGAGCACTCAGAATCTTAGGACAAGGAGAGCCCATTAAACAAGAGTCCTCCCAAATCTTAATATTCTCATCAGACCCCACCCTCCATATCAAACCATCAACTAACACTTGTTTGGATCCACAAATACTTCGCCAGGTGAGGGATGGATTGCCCTTTATAGATGCCTCAACGAAAGACTGGTTAGGATAATATTTAGCTTTTAGTACACTGCTCACTAAAGAATTTGGAAATTGCATCAACCGCCATCCCTGTCTTGCCAACATAGCCGAATTGAACAGACTTAACTCCTTAAACCCCATACCCCCTCTATCTTTGGCATGTGATAGCTGCTTCTTGCTAAGGCAGTGGACTTTCCGTTCCATTCCCCTTTGGCCCCACCAAAACTTCATGGCCATGGACAATATTTCCGAGCAAAGCCTCAATGGTAACTTAAAATAACTCATAGCATAGGAAGGAATGGCCTAAATCACTGCCTTAATAAGGATTTCCCTCCTTGCCTGAGACAATAATTTTTCCTTCCAACCTTGAAGTCTTCTTCCCACTCTATCCTTTAAATCATTGAAGGCTCTTTTCTTTGCTCTCCCAATAACCGGAGGCAACCCCAGATACTTCTCAAATTATGTTGTGGCAGTAGTACCAAACAAATGCAATATTATGTCTCGGCTATCTTGAGTCGTATTGTGGCTAAAGAACAGAGCAGTCTTGCTACTATTAACTTTCTGGCTCGAAGCATCTTCATAAACAGAGAGTAAATTTAACAAAGCTTAACAGTCAAATGTGGTTGCATTACAGAAAATGATACTGTCATCTGCAAAAAATAAATGAGATACTCGCGGACCACCTCGACAAATTGAGATACCATGGATGAGACTATCTCTTTCCGCCTTCCGAATCAATGCAGACAATCCTTCAGCACAAATTAGGAACAAATAGGGAGATAATGGGTCGCCTTGGCGCAGCCCCCTACCAGGCTTAATGAAACCTTTTTGCTTACCATTCACCATTACAGAATACGACACAGTAGAAACACACATCATAATCAAAGAGACCCACCGCTCATGAAAACCCAATTTAAGCAAAATAGCTCTGAGATAATCTCATTCCACCCTATCATATGCCTTACTCATATCCAGTTTAGCTGCCATTTGACCCACCTTCCCCCCTCTCTTGTTTTTGAGATAATGCAGCATCTCAAAAGAGATTATGATATTATCCGTAATCATTCTACCAGGGACAAACGCACTTTGGCAGTCAGAAATAACAGCTGATAACATAGTTTTCATTCTATTGACAAGGACTTTTGATATAATCTTATAAAACACATTACAAAGACTGATTGGACGAAAATGGGACATATTTACAGGAGCTTTTACTTTCGGGATCAAAACTATATTGGTAAAATTAATACTCCCTAGGAGCCTTCTAGAATTAAGACAGTCAAGCATAGCATCAGTGACATTCAAGCCCACAATATTCCAATATTTTTGAAAAAAGAGAGCAGTCATACCATCCGGTCCAGGGGCTTTTGAAGGTGACATTTGAAAGAGAGCACTTCTGACCTCCTCCCTGGAAAAAGGTGAAAGAAGAGAATCTTTCATTTATGGAGTTACCATTTCATTCACCAATTGGGTGACCTTATTAATAGCCGTAGGAGTAGCAGATGTGAATAAATTTTGAAAATACTCCATTGCAATAGACTCCATAATACCAGGATCCGTTTGCCAAACATCATTACTATCTCGCAAGCCATGTACCGTATTGGTTTTCTTCCGTTGAGAGGCACACTCATGGAAGAACCGAGAATTAGAGTCACCACCTTGCAACCACGCAACCTTTGATCGTTGCCTCCAAAAAATTTCTTCATTCCTCATAAAAGAACATAATTCCCTCCGCACCATATTGACTTCCCTGGCATTATAACATTTTGGACTTTGGTTCTCAAGCTCTTGAAGTTGGTGTTTCTTATTCTCTATGTTTCTTGGGGTTGCTCGTAATTTTGATTGACTCCATTGCAGGAGTTGCAGTCGGCATTGCTTTATTTTCTAGGTCAAACAAAACATTGGAGTCCCCAAGTGGGAGGAATTCCAAGCTTCGGCAATAACCCCTTCACAATCCTCTTCACGCACCCATGTATGGTCAAAGTGAAATAATCGATTCTTCTTCTTTCTCACTTGCGGCATGCATGGAACCAGCTCCAACAACAACCCCAAATGATCGGAATGGACAACAGAAACATGTCTCACCGTAGCTTCAGGGAACAAGCTCCGCCACTCTTGGGATGCCACTCCACGATCAAGTCTGACCTGAACCAAATCATCATCCTTCCTATTGTTTGACCACGTGAACTCAGGCCTTACAAACCCCAAATCCATGAGCGAGCAATCAGACAAAGCTCCCCTGAACCCCGCCATTTGCCGAAAGCTGCGATCTTCACGACCAAACTTCTCTTCTAGAGCTACAATTTTGTTAAAGTCCCCAAGTAACAACCATGGCTTATCACTGAGGCCATGTAAACGACGCAAAAGGGACCACGACCGGTATCGAAGTGCAGTTTTTGGATGCCCATAAAAACCCGTGAGCCGCCAAGCCACACCGTCTTCTTGGAACACATAGGCATTAATGTGATAAGAAGAGTAACTCTGAATATGAAGAGACACACTTGCATCCCAAAAAAGTGCTAAACCCCCGCCAAACCTCCTTCTGTCAACCCCAAAGCAACCACACATGCTAAGCTTAACCCGCAAAAATTCCAATTTCCGAACCGGTAACCGTGTTTCCATGAGAAACACTAGTTTGGGCACTTCCGACTTCACTAGCCCGTGAAGTTCAGCAATTGTCGCCTGGTTCCCAAGCCCGCGACAGTTTAGGCTTAAAGCTCTCATTGAGGCTGGTGGGGCTGTCCCACAGCTGCCACTGATAAGGGGTCGTTATTAGGTACCACCCCCGAACCTGTCTTGCTCTTTTTCTTCAAATTGTTATCACTCTCAAGGTGACCATGCAGACTATCCTCCAGGTTGCGTTTCCTTGAAGCCAAGTCCGTACGTGGCGATTGCAGCGGAAGACCTTGGTGGTCAATATTTTGTGCACGTCTCTTCCACTTGCCATCAAGTTTTGGTCCCACATCATACTCTGAACAGGATCCCATCACCTTTTTTCCTTTATCATTAAGAGGTATGGCACGTGGATGGGATAGATTAGTAATGGTCTGACCCACAATTAAAATTACATCCATATTATCATCCCCACAGCTGGCATCGTGTAGTTCAGTTGGTATCCATTGCCCAAACCCATCCTTATCCATGTGGGCAATGCCCTCCTAAGTACATTGGACACCTGATTGCATACCAACTTGCTCCAGACAAATCTCTACTTTTTCCTCTTCTGTAAGCACCAATTCCGAAATTTGAACAACTCCAGTATCCTGCCCATCCTCCCCCTTTTGCGCCAACTTCTCAAAAAGCTCATTATTGTCCGTATTGATTTCCAAGTCCCCAACGACTCCCAAGTTTCCCGTGTCCTCCAGCACATCCCCACATTTTCGTTGTACCAATGGGTCCGTAATTCGAGGCATGGAGCTTTCCTCCTCAGCCGCTACCTCCACATTTTCTGCAGTAACTCTTATGGGATCCCCGCTTGCAAGACACCGAACCCCCCATCACCTCCCTGTGATGGACTTCCTTCCAGATCATCATCAGGCTGGACGGTTTCCCTAGGTCGACGAGAAGATCTCCCCACCCTCGCTGGCACAGCCCGTAACCAAGAACCAAAACGATCGGTTGCCACCATTTGATCCCCACCGCTTCTTCGGCCCTCCACACATTCATTCCCACTGTGCCCAATTCTACCAAAGCGATAACAGAATATAGGCAAATGTTCATAATGGAAATCAACCCAAAATGGTTTGCCATCCTCGCTCTCCAGAATTTTGCCCCTCAACAAAGGTTTGGTGACATCAATCTCCACCCGTATACGCAAGTAACGACCCTAACCAATACCATTTTCCGGCACATCCACCTCCACTAAACGTCCAATGTTATTGCCAATATCCTCTCTGACTTCATAAACCATACTGAGAATCGGTAAATTGTAAATCCGAATCCAAAACGCAGAATACACAAACTTGACGTATCTAGGTTGCATGTCAGCCTCAAACCGAATCATTTGAATCAATTTCTTATCAAACTTCCATGGACTCTGTACAATGACCCGTTCCATATCATCCCCTCTGTTAAAAACCGCCAGGAACAGATTATCGTCAATATCCCGAACGGTGATCCCCCCCACCGATGCCCACAAGTTTCTAACTGTACCTTTGAATGCCTCACCATTAAAAGGTCGGGATGTTAACAGACGAAATAACAAACTAAACTTAGCTTCAGTCTTTGACTGTTGGATCTTCCCAGACCTCAATCTTAGATTACTCCTCTCTGGTTCAGATAACCGCATCCTTCGACACATCTCAGCTAGTTCTTCTGCCATAACCTGCAATGAGATAACCCGTAGCCCCAACGAAGTGTGGTTGAAGAACCTTGCACTTAGACGACAAGTCTTAAGACTTCTACTGCTCGCAAGACTCGAGAGTTAGGCTCGCCTTGACAAGTTTTTATATTAGAATCAAAGTACTTTTGAATATGCTTTCACATGTCTCATTCTTAATCTCTTAGCATATCATTTGCACAAAATTTAAAATGCTTATGCTTTTCAGAGGGGTAGTTAAACAGCTTTTTAGCCTTTAGGTCTTCAGTCAAAACACAGCGAACCTGGGATTTGCAACGGTGTGGTTGGACAGCAAATTGAAAACCCAAATCAATGGTGTGGTGTGGCTGGAAATTGCGAGATCTGATCTCCACCGTGATCGGCGCATCGTCGGTGGAATGATCGGGATCTCTAACGTGACGTGATCGGTGCTCTTTGATGTTCAGATAGTCATCGGTGGAAGAGGCGAGGCGTGGGTGTTATGAACTTATGATCTGATTGTGGAAAGTGAAAAAGAAAAGTGAAATAGAAACGGCACCATCTTAGTGTGTTAATAATTGGTTTCAACTTTCAAATACCGTGAAACGGTGTAGTTCAATTGAGTTTTAATATATTAAATATATATATATATATATATATATATATATATATATATATATATATTTTTTTTTTTTTTTAATTTTGCTAGTGCTAATGTGTCAAATAGTTCCACATAGGATGCATTGTCAGTATTAAAGTGGTCCAGCTAGGCACTTCACGGAGGGAGCCCTAACTAAGATAAACAGAATGGCCCATATGACAACTAAACAAACTTATAGGGCTCATATGAAAACTTTTGGAGTTAGAGGGCCAAAAGTGGACTTTAGTCTATAAAGAATTGACAAGAAGTAAAAGATTTGCAAAGAATTGTCAAAAAGTAAGAGATTTTGCAAATTAATGGTACAACTTGTTGTTGCAAGATGATGGAGATGCTAAAGAAAATTAATGTTGTAGGTAGAAGAAGAATAAAATTAAAAACTACTAAGGCCCTAAAAGCTAGACCGAAAGAGTATCTTAATTATTATGGTGATCGGCACTGGGCTTAAAGCCTCAGTCTTGGGTTTCCAAGTGGGACAATTCTTCCCTAGCCAATTAATAGCTATGCCACCAGTGGCTCTATTAAAGGAACGCGAGCTATGTGTTTGAATTGTATCCGATACAACACTCCTGAAAGACATCTATATATTTGCTAGCCATACTTTAAATGTCCAAACTATTTTTATTTTTATTTTTCAAATATGCATGGTCAACATAGGTTGAACTCCCTATAGAAACACTGCACAATTATGTGGATCAATGACCTTAGACGGAAAAAGAAGAGAGCTTAAAGTGTGGCCTTATGGATGAAAGAAGAGAACTTAAAGTGTGGTCTTATGGATGGAGCTGGTTAATAATTGGGCCGAAAGACCTACTAAGCCCAATCATTTAATAATTATCTTTTATGGAATTTGTTATCTTCTTTTCCTATTTGGTTTAGGAGTTTAAGTTCTTTTCTTGCATGAAAAGTAAAGTTATTTTCTATTCCTTCTAGGACAATAAGTTTGGAACTCAATTTAAGTTTGCACAAAAATGGTTTGTCACTTGTCTCCCCTAAGAAGACATTGCATGTCTTTTAGTAGTGTTGAGTCTTGGATTGGGGCTTGATGCAAACTCTTGCATTGTTTTTTACTTTTAACCTTGTATACCTAGCTTGGAATTGGCTTCACCAGTTTTTTGCCTACAAGTTGGGGAGGGGGCCTTTGAACCTAGGTTCTTCTCATGGGAAAAACTAGACAATGCCACTGAGTTACAAAACTCTTGGCTTGGCTTCACTAGTTTATAATAATGTTTTGCTACCAAAAAGAAGAAGTATAAAGCTTCTAGATTACAAACATGCTTTATCCAGAAAGTATGGTAAATTTTGAATCTTTGAATCTCTCATGTATGATTTAGCTTCTGTATAGGACTGCAATGCCTCTTCAATTTTAGTAGATCCTTCAAGTGTATGGTTTGCATGGCAGACTGAAAGTTAACTATAGGTGAAAGAGCTCAACTTCTATACGTGGAGTTATGGTTGTTTTTAGAAGCTAGCCTTGGGAAAAATAGCTGCTGAACTTTATTTGTTTTTGGATTTTTTGACTTGTCTGGACTTTATACTTTTCTATTGTAATGTGAGGAAGTGTAGTATACCTGATTCTTTGCACTAATTGACTCCAACTTTATATCCATTTTCTTTTGCAGATTTCCTCCATATTTGTTAAAAAAATGAGTATAGATTGTCTTGCCATGCAAAACCATCGTGTAAGTTCCAATCATTGATGGCTTAGTATAAATAACAAAAAAGAAATTATAAAGGCAAAAGTTATCATTTTTGCTTCTATTTATGAGTCATATAATTTCTTAATCCAAAATTCTATCGCTTGTAATTTTTAAGTGAGCATTTTAACTTTCAGTTTATTTCATGAATATTTAATTTAATTTTATAATAACATGACCACTCAACAAAGAGTCAATCCTCATGTATTATGTCATTATTTTTTAATACTAATGTGGCATATACTAGGTATTTATTCTATTGATAAGTGTGATGAAGTCTGGTACAATTTGGGAATCTGTAATAATGTTCCTCTTTCACCTAATCTTGACAGGTTCATTTGGACTAAAGAATTCATCAAAGGGATTCGAGTTTTGACCTTAATTCCAAAATTTTTTTAATGAGGCATAAAAGATAAAACATAAAAATCTATGGCATTGATATATCCTCTGAAATTAGATGGAAGGTACTGTTTTAAATTCTTTATACCTGTGTTTTCAAAGTACAACAAAATAAAAAGGATTATCTAAATTCATCTGTTTTTTAATGGGACAGTATGGTATCTCACCTGAAACGTTTGAAGAGAACCAGAATCTATCCAGCTTTTTTAAGGTCTTGACAACCAGTACAGATGAAGATAATAAGGTACTGAATGTAACTATGCTGTTTTATGTTATATTGATTCACAAATTCACATTGAATATTTGACTAGATTCAACTCTTCCTATTATTTCTTTCCTCTTGAAGCATCCTGAATTTAGTGGTAATACTTATATCAGGTTTATGTCTCCACAGTACGTGCACACAGCTATCCCGTGACTGCCTTTCAATGGCATCCAGAGGTACTCTTTTATTGTGCATCCCATAATCTTATTACATATGAACGTTTTCTAAGTTGGATGATTGTTAGAATTTGAACCAACGCTCATTGGCCTCTGCAATAGTTTAATTTAGATGTAAGTGGATGTGTATAGCCTACAGGCGAGTTTGATTCAGGTTTTTGAATGGGACACAATTTCGTTCCCCTAAACTTTTTTCTTTATTCAGAATACACAAATGAATTGAGAATAGTTTATTACTTCCTTTCCTTTCTTTTCTTTTATTTTTTCCATTAAAAGGAAAAAAAAATGACAAACACAACCAATTGGGCCCTTTTGTTTGTTTTTTTTCAAGTAATGGCCATTTTATGAAAGGTTTAAAATAAAGATCACTACATTTTCCCCTTTATAAGAACAGTTTATTACTTCCTTTCTGATCAAGTTTTGCATCCAAATAGAGATGGTTTGGGATGGGCCCTACCACATTAAGCAAAAAAGGACATGGGAGACAGTGTAACCCTACAAGTGATAACATTTTTAGCGTTGAACATATTTTGCACTTAAAACACTTAGTCGGGTGCTATACCACCGCATGTATGTCTTGGTCGACTGATGTGTACTGTGTTACTTACAGCTTTGCTAAACTGCAATTAAGTTGTGTGAGGGGGTGTTTTTGTGATAGTGTCATGTGGTGTACCGAGGGCGATCACGACATGGACTTGAGTCTTGAGAAGAGGGAGTCGAACCCAAAATTCAACTGAGGGCCTAAAGTTTGGACCAAGTGCTAGTGGGGCATCTTCCAAAAATATTAGAGAGCCAAGATTTTGAAGCCCAAGTAAAGTGAAACCAAGGACCAAGAAGGCTTATCAAGGTGCTATTGCCAACAAGAAGCTTAAAGAACAGTTATTGGGCCGGGCCACTCACTGTCCCTCAGCTAGATCGGACTTGAAACAGAATAACCTTAATAAAAAATTACCAGAACATGTGCTTTCCATGTTTCTGCTGACATCTGCCATAAGACCTGTGATTAATAACAAACTTGTTGACACTAAAAAGAGAGTTGACTTGGTGGGAGAGAGTCAGCCCCGATGAGACATGCATAAGGGTGAGGGAAAGACGTGTTTAGGCCTTTTATGGAGCTTGGTCAATGGTGGAAAGGCGTTGTAATCCCAACAAGGTATTCTAGGATTTCTACCCGGACATCTGCTAGGAGAGCTTTCTGGGGAATAAAAGGGGTTGAACCGTGAATCTCAGCTTCCTTTGATAAGGATTGTATATTTGGACCAGAGTTGGAGTTTTTAGGTTGAAGATGACCTAAAGACTTCTATTTTCTGGTGTTTTTCCTAAAAAAAATCCCCTAGGGGTTCACTAGTTGGCTCTTAGAGAAAGTCTTTTCTCTTGAGCTAGTAGTGTTGAGTGTATTGTTCTTGTTTTTTGTCTTGCTGGTCTGATCTAATGATAGGTTAAGAATATAATCAGTCCTATTTATAGGAGTGATTAGGGTGGCTTAAACTCATGGAAAATTAAGATTATGATTTCCCTTAAGCCTATTGGCTTTTAAAATTAACCCTCTCTGATATGTTTTGTCAAAGAGAGTATTTCATAAGTAAAAATGATTATGATCCTTTCCTAATGTCAGGGTAAGGCCTTCTTTTCCTCTGAAATGGCTTTTTCAGAGTCTTTTTATGCTTAGTTATCTGGTTTTCTATGATAGGTTAGGTCATGCATGTCTCTAGGGACCTTGGCCTCCACAAACTAATCATTATGCCTCCCAACAGACCTAATGATAGCAGTTCAATGGTTGCTAAGATCTCGGGACTTACTCCCCTCCACCAAACCACACTCCTCAAGTCAGAACAACATAAGGAGAGTAGCATCCTCATGGGTCTGGACCGTGGGGCTACTCCTTGAGTCCTTTTGGGATCGGAATTGACATGGGTTATGGGTTTTTTTATCCCATTTCCCTATTTTCCATGCATCTTGGCTATTTCCAATGGTCTTTGAGCTGTTATTCAGAAGTCTGCTGCGTGAACAGTACCAGAACTCATGATTTCCGGTGGGATGGAGGGCTGAAATGAGTTGGAGATGCTGGAGCAATTTGAAAATGGTAGACCAGCTGCTCTTGTCATGTTTGAGAGGATGGGAGCTACTGTTCCTCTCTTTATAAGTGAAAATAAGACATGATGTGGGCTTCAACAGCAGCAGATATACAGCCCATCCCTTGACAGTTTCAGTTTCTGACTTCATGAGGCCTACAGACAGGCTGTCCATGGCTGTTTGAGTGTTGGGCTGCTCTCCACCTAGGCTTCAGCTATCTTTCTCAATCAACCCAATAGCATTTAGACCCAAATAATCTTGTTATGAGCATATTTCGAGTTGTGGGCTTCATGTGGGTTTATTTTAGGCTTGTGAACAGTGCCGAGACACTTTAAAATAGACTCAAATAGCTTGTTGGTTATTGTATAGGGTATTTAGATGGGTTGGGCTTATTGGGCTAATTCATTAAATATTTAATTGAGCCCAAATATTTTATTGGAGACCCATCCAAGTGTTGGTTAAAAAATGGGCATGTACATTTAGCCCCTCGAGCCCATGACTTACCCATGGTGAGTCACGTGCGAGCCAAAGTAACTGTTTAGTTTCCTTCTTTGTATTGGCGGGTATTTTCAAAAAAGATGGTGGCTCATTTTTCTGTGGAAATAGTGGAGGAGTGGGAAGGCTATACTTGTTAGTAGCTCCTACCTTCAAGGGGCAGCCTGAATTAATGACCATTATTCCCCATTTTAATGGCTCAACTACCTGGTTAACTTCCCCACACTCAGCCGTTTCTTATTTTTCTCAAAGGCAGAAAGTATATTCGGCACAAACAACTCCTAACCTTTCTTCTTCCTTCTCCTTCTCTTTTTCTTCTTCTTCTTTTCCTTGTTCACCGTTAATGGCTTCTTCTTCAAGGAGATCAATGAAGGGATATGGAAGGGCTTTTTTCAGTGAGAAAAGTCCTCCCATTACTGGTGAGGCAGTGGCGCCGGGAGACTTAGGAGACAATGGTGACAGCTTCAGTTCCGGTTCAAGATTACCGGAGTCTCTTTAAGAGGTATTGGGTCGACCTACTATTGACCCATGGTACAGAAGTGGCGAGAGATTCCTTTCTGTTCCGATGAACCCCCAACCACCACCGTCGGATTGGCAGTGGTTAGTGGTCAGAGAAGACGCCACAGCAGACATGGCTTGGACTCCAACTTTCCGAGAGATTCGAGACTTACAAATTCAGAGGAATGAAAAGCTTACCGTGCCTCTTGTTTTTTATTTCCAGTGTTCAAGAGCTGCTAGCTGGGAAGCTTGGATAGATTCGAAGCTTGCCAATAGGGAGTTTTATGACCGTTTGGAGCAAGCTGGCGTACTTCGCTCCATTCTTATCTCAAGATCCTCAAATATGTTCCGGGATATCAAGGCGTTACGACAACTGGTCCGAAGATGGAGCCTATCCACACACACATTTTTCTTTACTCACGGTGAATTGACCGTGACATTAGAGGATATAGAGAACCATTGGCTGCTGTCAATACTGGGTGATTAAGACCCAGCAGAAGTCGATCTTTCCCCTGAAGAACTGAGGATAAAAGCTGCTCTGGTAGATTACATAGGGAGAAAGAACATTTCCCTAGGGACTCAAGCCGCGAGGTTTACTCCCTGGATGGATTATTTCAACAGAGAGGAAGACCCTTCAATTCGAAGAGCTGCTTTTATAATGTATTGGCTCAGCAAATGTGTTTTTGGTGAGCATCCCGCTTATTCGATTAAGCCTTTATATTTTCCTCTTGCTGTAAAAATTGCTGCAGGTGCTTGTTTTCCCCTTACTCTTTTATTGTTGGGTCAGCTTTATACTTAACTTGATTTATTACATGCTGAGGAATTGATTGGGGCATCCTGTCACACGGTCGCTACGGCCTTTAATTCATCCATTGTGCATACGTTCCTTTGGGAACATGCCTTGGAATACATCACAAAGGGTAGGAAACCCTATGAGGCCCAGAACAAGTTTGCATCCATGCCGGAAGAAGTTGCTGCTCATGTTGGTGACTTTCAAGGAGATGTACCCGCTGTGCATCGTTGGGTAGGTAGTAAATTTTATGATCATAGCTTGATACCCTATTTGGATAGTGAGAGTAAGGTTTGTTGGAGACCCTATAGGGTGACCCATCGTGGATTTGCATATGATTCGATGATGTCCGAGTTTCGTGATGTAGAAGCTCAAGACTACACTCTTATTGCTGGAGATATAAGATCTCTGACTTATCTTTCTGCCACAAATGCTGGCTGGTTGCCAATGCTGTCTTCTGGCAGACTTCAGTTTACGGCCTATGGTGCTTATAGAGTAAGAAGGCAATTTGGTTTCGACCAAGAGGTGCCAGCTATCATGGGGATAGCAGCAGGTGAAATCCCCACCATCAATCCATTTTTGAAGGCTAGAGCCTTTGCTTATTGGAGTGGTATTGCCCCTCGGGTTATAGTCCCAAGTGGTGATAGAGTTGGTGTTTATACCACGGGTATGGTCAATTATTGGAGAGAGCTGATGGCTGCAATGGTGAAATTTAGAAATAATGGGAGAGGAGACATTTCTCATCTGCTGCAGTCATGCATTTCCCCGTTACCTCACCCTCGCTTATTTGTGGCCACCAACACCATGACTACCTATGCGAACCGCTAACGTTTGGGCTATGCTGTGTGGCATCAAGAGGATTTAAAATGGATGATATTTGGTAATCACCATCCTCCCTTGTGGTTGAGAGATCACCATCATATTCCTGCACTCGGGAAAATGGCATCGAGTAGGGAAAAATGACTGCTTCTGCTGGTACTCCTACTGTTAAAGAGAAGCAATCCAGCAGATCCAAGAAAAGAAAAGCCCCCAGCAAAGACTCCCCTGCCCAAGCTTCAAAGAAAAAGAAATAAACTGCTGCTAGGGCCAGCAGAGGAGTGATAATCTTGAAAACTGCTCCTCAAAATCTGTTACCAGTGGAGGAAAGTACTGCTCAAGGGGTTTCTGCCCCTATGAGCAAGAAGCCAGTAAGAAAAACCAGAGCTGGGAAGAGAACTTTTGTTCCTCTAGCCTTCCCCAGCGTACCAACATCCATTGTTGCACGCGTTGCCACACGCAAATCAACTCGAGGCATTGTTTATTCCTAGAAAAGAGTAAGTGTCTTCATCCTTGCTTCTTTATTTGTCGATTGATGCATCTTTCCTATGGTATTGACATAATTTCTGTTTTATTGTAGTCCAAACAAAGAGCCGACCCACTTACCCGTGTACCTATTGTGATACCGGTATGCATTTAGCTATGGTACTTTCGCTTTTAGTAAAAATAGTATCCTCATGCTTTCTTTTTTTTTTCTTTGTGTAGGATGATTTGGATAGTTCATCATCATCCTCAAGTGATAGAAGTGATCCATCTGGAGTTGCTGCAAAAGGAATCAGAGGCGAAGACGTTGGAATTGATGCAGCAGAAACTGTCTCTGATGTAGAAACTGTTGCAGCAGAAGTTAACTCTGCTAATGAGAGCACTGCTTCAAGTGCTTCTTCTGGAGGAGAAGGTGTGGTGGCAAGAACTAGTAATGAAGAAGATGCAGTGTCCATGGATGAATTAGAAGCTGCAGAAGCTTCTTTTGATAATGCCCCCACTGCATCTGCCAGTAACCCCAGATCCGCAGAGATGACTGTTGAAGAAAATGCAACTGTTGGAGTCGTTACCAGTGCTGCGAGAGCTGTTAAGACCACACCAATTACTATAACCAGCAGTGGTGGGACTCCACAAGGCAACCCTTCTGGGAGTAGCAACCATGTAGACTCTTTGTTGTTTGATTCAAGTCCTTCCACTCGCCATTATGTTCGGAGGGCTCGTAGGGGAAGTATGGTGTCCACGGATTCAGAGAGGACTATTTCAGCCACTGTTAGGGTACCAACACCCCCAAGTCCTCTTGACGAGTCTGGTGGTACTGCTCCTACACCTGTGATCATAGCTGCTGTGGTTTCTGCTACAGCAACTATTCAAGAAAGTGAGACTGTACCAACAGCTGCTGAGAAGATTCCTGGTCATGAGGAGGTTCCTGTACACATCTCTAACATCCCAGAAGGTAATAATATTGTTGAGAACATACCAATTGATGAGAATCTTGTTGTTAATACTGATTTTGGTACAAATGTGACTCAAGTTGAACATGCAAAAGCTGCTGCCAGTGAAGATCCTGTTCAGGCATATGTCACTCTTGGCAGTGATGTTCCAGTTATGGAAAAGGCATTTGTCCAAGACTCTGTAGATGACATATCCATGGAAGACATGGCAGATACTCATGATAGCTATGATGCAGTCTTGGCCGAGACAGAAGATCATGTAGCTGGTACTTAGGTAGCAGATTTGGATGTTGCTACTCCTGTAATAGCTTATACGAGCCCAACCAAAACAGGTAATTGACTTTTTTATCAATATTTTGTTGTTCTCTTGCTTGATGGCAGGGATTTCTTGAACTGTATAGACCAATCTTGATCATTTGCTTGTTTGCCATGCATAGAACTTGTGTGTATATCTCTTATTTTTTTATTATGAACTGCTTAGACATGGGTTGATGCCCATTTGTTGTCTATGACTACAAAACCAAGGTTAGATAGATGTAACGGACATGGGTTGATTCCCATTTGATGTCTGTTGTTGTTGTTGCTTGCTGTGTGGGCCTGGCAAATAAGGGTTGATGCCCATTTGTTGTTTACCATTTGTTGGCACCAAATTTATTGTTGCGGAAGTATGAGCCTAGTAGAGATAGAGTAACTTTCCACCAGTTGTTTGCTGTTTTCACACCTTTTTTTGACCAAGTGAGCCTGGTAGACATGGGTTGATTCCTACTTGTTGTCCACCATGTTATGACCACACTTTTTTGTAATTATGTGAGCCCAGCATTGATAGGTTTTGTAAGCCTTGTCCCATCCTTTACCCACTATTTTGTGGCTGCACACTTCCGATAAATAAGTTTTGATGGACATGGGTTGATTTCTATTTGTCGTCCCCCATTGTGTATGGACATGGGTTGATTCCCATTTGTTGTCCTCCATCTGGTGAACCTGGGTTAATGCCCAGTTGTCGTCCCCCGTTTGGTGTAGTAAGTGAGCTCAATGGACATGGGTTGATTCCCATTTGTTGCCCCCTTTCCGATGAACCTAGGTTAATGCCCAGTTGTCGTACACCATCCAGGCTTAATTGGCTGAGCTCGGTGGACATGGGTTAATGCCCATTTGTCGTCCTTCATCCGGTGAACCTAGGTTAATGCCCAGTTGTCATTCGCCATCAGACCCATTAGGTAAACCGGTGGACATGAGTTAATATCCATTTGTCGTCCCCCATTGGGTGAACCTGGGTTAATACCCAATTATTGTTCCCCATTTGGTCCGTTAAGTGAGCCTGGTGGACATGGGTTGATGCCCATTTGTTGTCCTCCATTTGGTGAACCTGGGTTAATGCCCAGTTGTTGTTCCCCAAGTGGCCCAATCTAACCAACCTAAGAATAAATTGTAACTAGTGCGACTTTTTATTCACTTGTTTACTTTCTTTGCCTTCACTTGTATTGTTGTACT